>JAGSMS010000027.1:15607167-16222963 GCA_029286595.1 Bhutanitis thaidina
CACCGCCGCGACTTCCACTCCTCCATGGACCGCTTCACCGCCTAGTAAGGGTCCACTTCACATCGCCGCGGTGCGGGAGCGGCACCACGACCCGCTGAAACTCTCCATCTATGTAAAAGTTTAATTTTGAATGAATGGGGTTTTCATGTATCGTGGTGCGGTTGCAGCGTGCGTGAAAAGCAGAAGGCGGAAGGCGCCGCGGGCGGTACGTCGAGCGGCTCGACGAGCGGCGCAGGCGCACTGTGGCCGCCGCTGCGGCCCGCGCAGGCGCCGCCCGCCGCCGCCGGCGACCCGCGCGCCATCTGCCTCTCAGGTACAGTTGTGAGGATTACGTCGATTTTAAAAATGAAATATATGTTAGATGTTACTTACGTGAACAATCCCTAGTATTTTTCTTATAACTTAATCATAATAGCACATCACAAGAGATTAGAAAGTTGTGATACGGATGCGTCAGTCACGGTCGTCCGACGTGTGCGTCCGCACGCATGCCCGCACGTGGCCCGCACGAGACCCGCGTGGCGCCTCCACCTCGCCGTGACCAATACTCAAATAACCCCTACAAATTTTGTCGTTTTGTATTAGTAAATTTAGTACAGGATAACCTTTTTTTTTAATTTATCGATGTTCTGTCTAATCTAGTCGATAATTTCAGATCTTAGTAATAATTTAAGCGCCAATAGCCTAACGGTTTAGGGTGCGGACTGCGAATCATGACGTCTTAAGTTGAGAACCATACAAGCGGATTAAGCAGTCGCAGGGTTCACAGGAATATTACTAATGTTGCTTAAATAGAGCTGCTGGTATTCATTGTTTAAAAAAAATTATAATTTAATATTTTCGTATTTCTCATAAAAAATATTTTTTAAATTGATTGATATGTATATGTATGTATATATTCACGGCTTGTTCCCAACGAAATAGGCAGAGACAATCTTCTTCCACTTGCTACGGTCCTGACATACGTCTTTCGCTTCTTCCACTTTCATCAATCTTCGCATGCACGCTCGTTGGCTTAGAGTACTCTTGACCTGGCCTCTTTCCAGAACGTCTCCGTTTTGATCGTGAAATGTTCCTCTCCCGACTCTACCATTTACACTCGCCTCATATATACTGTCAGTTCATCTAGTAGTAGTACAGAAACGGATTGAGACTGATCATTTTTTTTTATAAAACTTAAGCAATGGCTATTCTGGCCGCCGTGTCTAGTAGTTTCGTAACTTTGTGAGTGATGTCCGATCTGTCCGCGATCGCAGCTCACATCTCACACTCTGCGAGGCCTCCGTTTAGTAATGGCGTCTGTAAAAGCGAGGGCGTGGCTTTCGTGTTCTTTCAACATTTTCGTTCGTTCAACCGTCAAGCAATGTTTGTTCACACAACACAACATTCCAGACCATTGGAGGGCACGTACACTGTCCCTGTTGAACCTTTAGAAGCGTTAACAGGGGATAAGTATTCGTTTTACATAATGAATTTATACGAAGTTTGTATAATTTATACACTTTCTTTTTTCATACCACTGACTATGCGACAAATAGTTTACCTAACATAGTGAACACACACAGTTTGCGTAATAAGAACGTTTTTTTTAGATATATTTAGATTTCAAAATAGATGTATTTTAATAAATATTATTTGTACGAATCAAAATTTAGGAGACTGTTTATACATAGGACACTTTATGAACAATTTTTGGTTCGTAAAATTGTCGTTGCCCACGCGACTTATTATGAAATATGAGAAAATTATTATAAAAAAATTATGATAAATTCTCCTTTCGTACCTCTTCTTTTCGTGGACAATTCCGTAAAAGTGCACTCGGTTTCCCTGCGTTTCCTTCACACCGCGAGTGCGTGCCGCGCGGTGTGCCGCAGGTGCGAGTTGTCGAGCGATCGTTGAGTGCGTGTGCGTGTGTGCGCAGGCGTGCTGCATGGCGCGCTCCTGGCCGTGCTGCACCGCGGCGTGCGGCGGCGCGACGGCGCGGCGGGTGCGGCGCCGCCCGACCACGTGCTGGCGCTCGCCGTCTACCTGCTGTCCGTGGCTGCGGACCTGGCCACGCCTGCGCGCGCGCACGACGTACGTACGCCCCTGCTGGTTATACTAATATGGCTAAATTGCAATGCTCCGTTACAATTTTGTTGACACAACTATACATTACCTCGGCAGCGATCAGTATGCCTGGTGAGCGGCGAGGGCGGCTCGCGGCCGCGCGCCGTCCGCGGCGTGCCGCTGCTGCGCGCGTTCGTGGGCGGGGCGCTGTGCGACACCGCGCGCACCGTGGTGGCCGCCGTGCCGCCGCACCACCGCGCGCGCCCGCACCTCTACCCGCGCCACGCGTACCACTCGGACAGTAAGTGCACGCTCGGCGCACGCAGCGAGCGCCCCGCACACTCATTCGAGCGCGAGTCCCGCTGCTTGCATTCGAGAACCGTTTCCCGCTTCGTCCCAACAAGCGCACGCTATCTCGGACATTAAGCTCCTATAGACTTTTACATAACCTTATATTTTACTCAATTTAAAATGAATTCCAGGCGACACAGAATGGGAACCCTCCGAGTCGGAAACCGGGCGATTGCCTCCCCCCAGCAAGTCGGTCTCGCTCGCGGCCACCAGCACCGCCTTAGCCGTGCAGCCACCGCTTGAGGTAAGTTCAACTTTTTTAGATTCACAAACTGAATTGTAACACTTATAAATGACGGTCTAATAACAAATTACTTACTACGAGACATACCGTGCTCATTCTTAATATAGTGAACACAGCTTGTGTAATGAGAAAAGTTTACAATATTATTTTAGATAAACTTAGATTTCTATTTTAATAATTTAGTAATAAGTACTTTGACCGAAGCCAAGGAACCGATAAATATATTGAGAGATGAACTTACAGTATTATACGATGATACATACTTTAGTTCGACAAAGTGGCAATTAAAAGTAATTTATACTTTTTAAAAGGTCACTACAGAACAGCAAACCATGAATAGTTTAGTACAGAAACAAGATATCCGAAATCTTGCGTCGAACATTTAAGGATGTAAGGTTATAATGTGTTAATCTACGAGACGTTCTGGAAAGAGGTCAGGTCAAGAGTACTCTAAACCAACGAGCATACATGCGAAGGTTGATGAAAGTGGAATAAGCGAAATACGTATGTCAGGACCGTAGCAAGTGGACGAAGATTGTCTCTGCCTAAATTTATATACATATTACAACTTGAATCTATCATCCCTTTATCTAACGTTGGAGAGTGAACAACTCATAGTTTTGTCGTACTCTTGACCTGCCTTTAAAACTGTAATGTACGAAAGTAAGATTTTTTTTTATTACGGTATCGCTCTGAAGCTATCGTATACAGGCGATAAAACGACTGTGAAATGCATTTCTTTTATTAGAATTATTGTTAAAATTATTACTTTTTTTTTTCTCGTCCACACGCTCATGCAGCTCAGGATCCATGTCTCCTACATATCGTCTCATTCTCATAGCCATACATTTATGACAATATCTCCTTTCTCTCACATACAGACAATTAAGTAGTTAATACCAACTTTTTTTTTTAATGTGTTTGTAGATGATGCGCGGCGACTCCATCGACGACCAATCCGACACGGGCGGCGAAGCGACCGAAATGCGTGCACTAGAGGTGCGTTGGAAAGTATATCTTCGCATATTTAAAAAAAAAAAAGTTAAAGATGTTCTTGGATGTCATTCTCGTGAGCCTAGGATAACTGGGAATTGAAAAAGCCGTGATAATTATGTACAAATCAATTACATATGTAAGAACATTGCATGTAACAAAAAACTTGCTCACGACCGCGTACCCGATATTTGGGTGGATTATGGGTTTGGAACAATACGACAAGGGTCTCTGAGTCTGTCGCCATCTAAGTAGTGTCCGAGCCACCGATACCAATACGTGCCTTCTACGTAGATGATCGAACTCGGATCTCCTTATTCGGAGGCAGATCTCACCACTCGCCTGTTGTGATCTCACGTAACAATCAACGCGTATGTCTATTACAGAGTGGCAGCGGGGAGAGTCAGGCGCTAGTGCTGCAGACGCTACCCGACTCGGATATTGACTCGGACAGCCAGATGACCCTGGCGATACCCGCGCACGGTGACCTGGACACACCGCCCGTTGTTATCGAATACGGTATGGCGACGTTTTGTTTCAAGTGATGCTCTCGTTTAATGAATTAAAGCGTCTCGTGTAGTATCGGGGTGAGAATCTGTCACCCCTAGAGGCGACTGAGGGTGAAGCCTGGTGATTCGCAAAGGCTACCACCGACATGTGACGGGATAAACATCTCGAAACTCACCAGACTCCATCAATCAGCCCGATGACGGAGAGCTGGTGCAAGGTGTCTGGAACTAAGAACGTGTCTTTAAGATCTGCTCGTAGAGAGGGGCGATTATATTGGTTAAATCGTTCTTATGGGGGAGGCCGATGTCCTGCAGGGGACTGTTTACTGATCTGTGGTGTTCGATTTCGAAAAATTCTAACGGATTCTCTGCCGTCGTTCGGTTGCCGTGCCTTTTATTTTAGATATATATTTATATATATATATATATATATATATATATATATATATATATATATATATATATATATATATATATATATATATATATATATATATATATATATATATATATATATATATATATATATATATATATATATATATATATATATATATATATATATATATATATATATATATATATATATATATATATATATATATATATATATATATATATATATATATATATATATATATATATATATATATATATATATATATATATATATATATATATATATATATATATATATATATATATATATATATATATATATATATATATATATATATATATATATATATATATATATATATATATATATATATATATATATATATATATATATATATATATATATATATATATATATATATATATATATATATATATATATATATATATATATATATATATATATATATATATATATATATATATATATATATATATATATATATATATATATATATATATATATATATATATATATATATATATATATATATATATATATATATATATATATATATATATATATATATATATATATATATATATATATATATATATATATATATATATATATATATATATATATATATATATATATATATATATATATATATATATATATATATATATATATATATATATATATATATATATATATATATATATATATATATATATATATATATATATATATATATATATATATATATATATATATATATATATATATATATATATATATATATATATATATATATATATATATATATATATATATATATATATATATATATATATATATATATATATATATATATATATATATATATATATATATATATATATATATATATATATATATATATATATATATATATATATATATATATATATATATATATATATATATATATATATATATATATATATATATATATATATATATATATATATATATATATATATATATATATATATATATATATATATATATATATATATATATATATATATATATATATATATATATATATATATATATATATATATATATATATATATATATATATATATATATATATATATATATATATATATATATATATATATATATATATATATATATATATATATATATATATATATATATATATATATATATATATATGTAAAAGTCGCTCTGAAGCTATCGTATACAGGCCTATAAAACGACTGTGAAATGCATTTCTTTTATTAGAATTATTGTTAAAATTATTACTTTTTTTTCTCGTCCACACGCTCATGCAGCTCAGGATCCATGTCTCCTACATATCGTCTCATTCTCATAGCCATACATTTATGACAATATCTCCTTTCTCTCACATACAGACAATTAAGTAGTTAATACTAACTTTTTTTATTTATTTGTAGATGATGCGCGGCGACTCCATCGACGACCAATCCGACACGGGCGGCGAAGCGACCGAAATGCGTGCACTAGAGGTGCGTTGGAAAGTATATCTTCGCATATTTAAAAAAAAAAAAGTTAAAGATGTTCTTGGATGTCATTCTCGTGAGCCTAGGATAACTGGGAATTGAAAAGACGTGATAATTATGTACAAATCAATTACATATGTAAGAACATTGCATGTAACAAAAAACTTGCTCACGACCGCGTACCCGATATTTGGGTGGATTATGGGTTTGGAACAATACGACAAGGGTCTCTGAGTCTGTCGCCATCTAAGTAGTGTCCGAGCCACCGATACCAATACGTGCCTTCTACGTAGATGATCGAACTCGGATCTCCTTATTCGGAGGCAGATCTCACCACTCGCCTGTTGTGATCTCACGTAACAATCAACGCGTATGTCTATTACAGAGTGGCAGCGGGGAGAGTCAGGCGCTAGTGCTGCAGACGCTACCCGACTCGGATATTGACTCGGACAGCCAGATGACCCTGGCGATACCCGCGCACGGTGACCTGGACACACCGCCCGTTGTTATCGAATACGGTATGGCGACGTTTTGTTTCAAGTGATGCTCTCGTTTAATGAATTAAAGCGTCTCGTGTAGTATCGGGGTGAGAATCTGTCACCCCTAGAGGCGACTGAGGGTGAAGCCTGGTGATTCGCAAAGGCTACCACCGACATGTGACGGGATAAACATCTCGAAACTCACCAGACTCCATCAATCAGCCCGATGACGGAGAGCTGGTGCAAGGTGTCTGGAACTAAGAACGTGTCTTTAAGATCTGCTCGTAGAGAGGGGCGATTATATTGGTTAAATCGTTCTTATGGGGGAGGCCGATGTCCTGCAGGGGACTGTTTACTGATCTGTGGTGTTCGATTTCGAAAAATTCTAACGGATTCTCTGCCGTCGTTCGGTTGCCGTGCCTTTTATTTTAGATATATATTTATATATATATATATATATGTAAAAAGTACTTCTATGGTTAATGTAGACGCAGCGGAGGTTATGGAGTCGCCGTGGCAGGCGCTGCCCGCGCCGCCCGCGCCGCCCGACCCGCCCGCGCCGCACTCCACGGACACGCAGGTGCGCACGCACACACACGTACGCACGCACGGTCCTATTGGATTTAGGTCGGGCCTTCGTGCCGGAATTCTGTACTGGAATTCGTCGACATCGCTATGATAATGGGAGCGAGAGTGGAGATGGATCTCCGATTGGAGTCGGTGCTGGTCATGGGAGGTTCCTGACGTGTACCATTTTCAATAAACTATCTCTGTACAGTGCTGTCCAAAGTGTAACGAGGTCGCGATTGTAAGGAAGAACTCCTTTCTTCAAAACACACATCCGCGTAGCACCCGCCGGTTACCTCGCGATGTAACTTGGCAGCGTTACTCCATGAGCGTTCCCCGCAGGTGTCCCGCACACTCGCCGTCCAGCGACTGGCAGGCCGGGTGGACAGTCACCACTGGCCCGGGGAACGGTGTCGTTGCTCCACTTCCTGAGGACCAATGAGTGCGGGCTACATGTAAAGTGAGAATGTAGGCGCGTCGTCACCACTACCTTGCCCGTGGCTTGATATTGCTGATGGTGCAAGTGATATAATTTGTATGTGTACTTGTAATTCTTTTGGACCAATAAGATGTGTTACACACGGCCAGATGCAAGTGCACACGCAGTCGGACGAGTCGATACCGGTGAACGAGTCCATCATATCGCTGCTGCTCAAACTACACTCGCAGTTGTCCGGGAGGCTGGACTCGTTCTCGCTGGAGGAGCCCGCACCCGCCACACAGCAACCCATAGGTATGCATTCGTTATATTATTGCATAATATATTTAAACGAAAAAGCTGCTTCTTTCGAAGTGACAATGACAAAATAGGATGTGAATCAAACTGGACCTGAGTAGTATTTAAGGCGGGTTCGATGACCGTGCAGGTGACGGGCCGCACTTCATCGGCATCGTGCTGCGCAAGCTGGCCGCGCTGGACGCACGCTGCGCGGCCGCCGTGCAGCACGTGCGCCGCACGCTGTGGCCGCACCAGCGCGAGCGGCAGGCCGAGCAGCGCGCCAGGTACACATTCAGATACTTTAGGAATAAAAACAAATGTTTTTGATAAGTATATAAAACAAATAATTTGTATTTTTAATAAAGATTATGTTAAATATTGTAAATTTTAGCTACCAATTTTCTTCTTCTCTTTTAGAAGAAATACCCATATGTAGATTGGTGATAGTAGTGGTGCTGTCGTCGTACTAGACAAGAATTGACGGGGTCTTGGTTAGGGCTTCGATATGTGTCTATTAATCCCCCCCCCCCCCCCTCCACCCCCTGCCTGCGTAGGGAGCGGCGCGAGAAGGAGGAGCGGTCGCGGCGCGCGCGCGATCGGCAGCAGCAGTTGATGCGCGAGTTCGCGCGGCGCCAGCAGCAGTTCCTGTCGGCCATGCGCGCGGAGGTCGGCGACGCCATGGACTGGGAGGAGGAGCCGCTGGCGCGGGACTACGACTGCGTCATCTGCAACACCACCGCGCCCGCCACCCCCCACGACCCCATCGGTCTCGTCGTGCTGCTGCAGGTGCGTTCATACCAATTGTTTCTGTGTTTCGATTTGATTAATGCAAAATGTTAAAATAAACGTCAAATTATTGGGTGCCCGTGGCCGGCCCTCGCAGAGAGAAGACATCGGTGATTAATACACATTGGATTCAAAAGCTTTTAATTAAATATTGACATATTTCTCTGTTTCATATTAATATTAGCAGACGCCGGCAGACGCTGTCGCGCTCGTTTGTTTACCTCTGTACAAACTCGTGCAAATAATTAACAATTTGTATCTAATTTAGAATCTACAATTCGTTGTAGAAAAATGTGGAAAAGTTAAAGACAACTCATACTCTGAGATTCTATTATTTCTACTGTCATGCATTGACGATGGACTATAGAATATTTTTTATTTAAAATAACATTAATGTACAATTATTTTGACATTTCAATTCGCTACAGAATTGAAATGATTCCATGCACAAATACCTATGTATACAAATTTTCCAAGAAGTTGATGTGCTGCAGCGCCATCTAGTGGCGAGTTATAACAAAGTAAATAGCACGAAATCCTTATCCATTGAAATATATATATATGTGCCAACTTTATTTGTGATCGGTCAAAAGGTGTTGGAGTTTATAAATCTCATATATAGCAACATTCATTTTATATCAGTAATTTAGATAGTTACAGATTTTTACGTGAAATCCCCACAAGTGGTTGAATGTGTTGTGTTCACGCGGGCAGTCGACTTCGGTGCTGGGCCACCGGCGGCGCGGTGGCGGCGGCGGGGCGGGCGGCGCGGGCGGAGGGGCGCGGCTTGCGCTGTGCGAGGCGGAGCGCGCGCGGCTAGCTGCGCAACGCGACACCACGGCCGCCGCGCACCACTACCGCCTCCACGACGACCTGCAGCACCACTTCGATCAGGTACCTCGTCCGCACCCGCACCCACACACACGCAGCTGCACCGCACGCTCCCAATGTATTTATGTACCTGTCCAAAAATGAAAATCGGTCGGTGAATCTCGACTTTGTGCATAGTAAATTTTATTCATAATTTGATAACACTGGTTTCTTGTATCTTCACTAAAGACCTCTTAATAACGTGTTTGTTTAGATTATTTAACAACTGCGATCTGTACGTAACATGGCCATAGGAAACATTCATAAACATAGCGAAGTCAGACCTTCGTTTAAATCTGGAAGGTACATTGGACCTGACTTACTTTAGACCCACTTCTATACTACCAACACTGAGTAAAGTATATGTTTCTCTTGTTGATGAATAAATTATATAATTAGGTACTTCTTCATCTAAAGCCATTAGTTGAATAATTTGTCGCCAGGTGTCGTTCATTGATTTAGGAACGCGGCATGCTTATAGTTACACTCTAAATTATTTTAACTGCTGTTGTTGAGTTAGTAATAGTAACTTCCCCTAGCCATCCTATTAGAGTATAGCCATGCCAGTAAATTATACGTTGTACATGAGGTAATAAGGATTGACGCATGTCTATAATTACGTAGATCTGTAGTGTTTTGGTTACAACGGAGCCCGCTTACACGACGATGGAAAAGTATTGTCTCCAAGAGATTGATTATATATAATTCATTTTAAAATTCTAATGTTCTAATTTTGCTATTAAGAAATTTAATGCAATCTAGTGGAGTGAGTCGTGAGTGGTGTTCGGCAGGAGTCGTGGGTGCTGAGCGTGAGCGTGGGCTGGGAGGGCGGCGTGCAGGCGCAGTCGTGCGGCCACCACCTGCACCTGCGCTGCCTGCGCGCGTACCTGCGCTCGCTGGCCGCGCTGGACGCACGCTGCGCGGCGCCAGCAGCAGTTCCTGTCGGCCATGCGGGCGGAGGGGCGCGGCTTGCGCTGTGCGAGGCGGAGCGCGCGCGGCTAGCTGCGCAACGCGACACCACGGCCGCCGCGCACCACTACCGCCTCCACGACGACCTGCAGCACCACTTCGATCAGGTACCTCGTCCGCACCCGCACCCACACACACGCAGCTGCACCGCACGCTCCCAATGTATTTATGTACCTGTCCAAAAATGAAAATCGGTCGGTGAATCTCGACTTTGTGCATAGTAAATTTTATTCATAATTTGATAACACTGGTTTCTTGTATCTTCACTAAAGACCTCTTAATAACGTGTTTGTTTAGATTATTTAACAACTGCGATCTGTACGTAACATGGCCATAGGAAACATTCATAAACATAGCGAAGTCAGACCTTCGTTTAAATCTGGAAGGTACATTGGACCTGACTTACTTTAGACCCACTTCTATACTACCAACACTGAGTAAAGTATATGTTTCTCTTGTTGATGAATAAATTATATAATTAGGTACTTCTTCATCTAAAGCCATTAGTTGAATAATTTGTATCTAATTTAGAATCTACAATTCGTTGTAGAAAAATGTGGAAAAGTTAAAGACAACTCATACTCTGAGATTCTATTATTTCTACTGTCATGCATTGACGATGGACTATAGAATATTTTTTATTTAAAATAACATTAATGTACAATTATTTTGACATTTCAATTCGCTACAGAATTGAAATGATTCCATGCACAAATACCTATGTATACAAATTTTCCAAGAAGTTGATGTGCTGCAGCGCCATCTAGTGGCGAGTTATAACAAAGTAAATAGCACGAAATCCTTATCCATTGAAATATATATATATGTGCCAACTTTATTTGTGATCGGTCAAAAGGTGTTGGAGTTTATAAATCTCATATATAGCAACATTCATTTTATATCAGTAATTTAGATAGTTACAGATTTTTACGTGAAATCCCCACAAGTGGTTGAATGTGTTGTGTTCACGCGGGCAGTCGACTTCGGTGCTGGGCCACCGGCGGCGCGGTGGCGGCGGCGGGGCGGGCGGCGCGGGCGGAGGGGCGCGGCTTGCGCTGTGCGAGGCGGAGCGCGCGCGGCTAGCTGCGCAACGCGACACCACGGCCGCCGCGCACCACTACCGCCTCCACGACGACCTGCAGCACCACTTCGATCAGGTACCTCGTCCGCACCCGCACCCACACACACGCAGCTGCACCGCACGCTCCCAATGTATTTATGTACCTGTCCAAAAAATGAAAATCGGTCGGTGAATCTCGACTTTGTGCATAGTAAATTTTATTCATAATTTGATAACACTGGTTTCTTGTATCTTCACTAAAGACCTCTTAATAACGTGTTTGTTTAGATTATTTAACAACTGCGATCTGTACGTAACATGGCCATAGGAAACATTCATAAACATAGCGAAGTCAGACCTTCGTTTAAATCTGGAAGGTACATTGGACCTGACTTACTTTAGACCCACTTCTATACTACCAACACTGAGTAAAGTATATGTTTCTCTTGTTGATGAATAAATTATATAATTAGGTACTTCTTCATCTAAAGCCATTAGTTGAATAATTTGTCGCCAGGTGTCGTTCATTGATTTAGGAACGCGGCATGCTTATAGTTACACTCTAAATTATTTTAACTGCTGTTGTTGAGTTAGTAATAGTAACTTCCCCTAGCCATCCTATTAGAGTATAGCCATGCCAGTAAATTATACGTTGTACATGAGGTAATAAGGATTGACGCATGTCTATAATTACGTAGATCTGTAGTGTTTTGGTTACAACGGAGCCCGCTTACACGACGATGGAAAAGTATTGTCTCCAAGAGATTGATTATATATAATTCATTTTAAAATTCTAATGTTCTAATTTTGCTATTAAGAAATTTAATGCAATCTAGTGGAGTGAGTCGTGAGTCGTGAGTGGTGTTCGGCAGGAGTCGTGGGTGCTGAGCGTGAGCGTGGGCTGGGAGGGCGGCGTGCAGGCGCAGTCGTGCGGCCACCACCTGCACCTGCGCTGCCTGCGCGCGTACCTGCGCTCGCTGGCCGCGCCGCGCCCGCACAACCTGCACGTCGAGCGCGGCGAGTTCTTGTGCCCCGTGTGCCGCCAGCTGGCCAACAGCGTGCTGCCGCTGGCGCCGCCGCCGCCGCGCCCCGCCGCCGCGCCCGCCGCCACGCCCGCCGCGCAACTGCTCGACATGCTCGAGAGGGACCACCCGCCGCCCGTGAGTAACCCCGCTCCACCGTGCCCGCGCGCCATCAGCCCCCGGGGACGAAATATAGCATGACATAGATAATCTCGTTCAGGTTTGCTCTATACAAAAATTACTTTTCCGTGATTCGATGAAGTTTTTTCATAATTGACTGAACGTGAGCAAGCATTCACAACAACAACGTTTTAAATTGTTATATTCACAAAACACTTGTGGTTTGTGTCCGAACAGAGCCCGAGCCGGCTGTCGGAGGCGATGGGCAAGGCGATGGAGGACATGACGGCGATGGCGGGCGGCAAGCTGAAGCAGCGCTACGGCTCGTCGCCGGCCGCCATCTTCACGTTCGTGGCGTCGCTGGTGCGCACCAACCTGGAGTGCGAGCTGCGGCGCGACTGCTGCTGCCCGCGCTGGCCGGCGCCGAGCTGCTGGCCGACGACGCCCCGCCGCAGCAGGCCGCCCGCCCGCTCGATATCGCGCTGCTGGAGGCGCAGGTCGGTATTCTGCAACTGCTCCTGCTACCATTGCCCACACTGATCGTCTTTGACATAATAATCTCATGTGTCATCCACAGAATGTCTTTTCGTGGATTGCACGTGGAACCTAACAGTAGATCCTCATGATAATAATTTAAGTTTATCATAATTTTCAGGTTGAAGAGCTAATTCTACCATTCTTGCGAATCTCGGCACTCCTCCGGAAGCACATCTACGGACAACCGCTCCCGGATATTGATAACCCGCAAGACGAATTTTCTCGTCTAGTGCAGTACCTGGAATTGGCTTCAGGAGATGATCTGACGGCTGCTTCGGCATTACACGAAGACGCGCCCTCCGCGGCGAGGGCGTGGGCGCGGCAGCTGGCGTCTGCAGCGAGCGGGGGACAACTCGCTGTGAGTACATTTTGGGCACCTACAGCCTTTCCCGATACACCGAGCCGTTTCAGATGGTGTAAATACATTACGGCATTTCTCTTGACATTCAAATGAAAAACATTAAACGTGGCTAATTACTAATTAGACTCGAACATTGTGCGCGCCGCAGATTCGGCGCGTGATCCGGTCGCTGCACGTGCCCTGGTCGCAGCCAGCGCTGCTGGAGGCGCAGGTCGGTATTCTGCAACTGCTCCTGCTACCATTGCCCACACTGATCGTCTTTGACATAATAATCTCATGTGTCATCCACAGAATGTCTTTTCGTGGATTGCACGTGGAACCTAACAGTAGATCCTCATGATAATAATTTAAGTTTATCATAATTTTCAGGTTGAAGAGCTAATTCTACCATTCTTGCGAATCTCGGCACTCCTCCGGAAGCACATCTACGGACAACCGCTCCCGGATATTGATAACCCGCAAGACGAATTTTCTCGTCTAGTGCAGTACCTGGAATTGGCTTCAGGAGATGATCTGACGGCTGCTTCGGCATTACACGAAGACGCGCCCTCCGCGGCGAGGGCGTGGGCGCGGCAGCTGGCGTCTGCAGCGAGCGGGGGACAACTCGCTGTGAGTACATTTTGGGCACCTACAGCCTTTCCCGATACACCGAGCCGTTTCAGATGGTGTAAATACATTACGGCATTTCTCTTGACATTCAAATGAAAAACATTAAACGTGGCTAATTACTAATTAGACTCGAACATTGTGCGCGCCGCAGATTCGGCGCGTGATCCGGTCGCTGCACGTGCCCTGGTCGCAGCCAGCGCTGCTGGAGGCGCAGGTCGGTATTCTGCAACTGCTCCTGCTACCATTGCCCACACTGATCGTCTTTGACATAATAATCTCATGTGTCATCCACAGAATGTCTTTTCGTGGATTGCACGTGGAACCTAACAGTAGATCCTCATGATAATAATTTAAGTTTATCATAATTTTCAGGTTGAAGAGCTAATTCTACCATTCTTGCGAATCTCGGCACTCCTCCGGAAGCACATCTACGGACAACCGCTCCCGGATATTGATAACCCGCAAGACGAATTTTCTCGTCTAGTGCAGTACCTGGAATTGGCTTCAGGAGATGATCTGACGGCTGCTTCGGCATTACACGAAGACGCGCCCTCCGCGGCGAGGGCGTGGGCGCGGCAGCTGGCGTCTGCAGCGAGCGGGGGACAACTCGCTGTGAGTACATTTTGGGCACCTACAGCCTTTCCCGATACACCGAGCCGTTTCAGATGGTGTAAATACATTACGGCATTTCTCTTGACATTCAAATGAAAAACATTAAACGTGGCTAATTACTAATTAGACTCGAACATTGTGCGCGCCGCAGATTCGGCGCGTGATCCGGTCGCTGTACGTAAATCCAGTGACTTTTTTTTTCTAATCTGGCGTGCCCCAATGGTCGTATCAGGGACCTATTTTGTTTCGTATATTTATCAATGAATTGTTAAATAAATTTTAGTTCGCTGTATATTTGCACTTTGCGGATGGTATAGAAAGTAGAAAAACTTCGGGATGATTTGGATCATGTATATGACTGGTGGCTTCAATAGCAAGAAAATCATAAATAAAACGCAATGCGTGCAGTGCCGCTGATGGCGGTGGCTGGAGCGCACGCGCGCGCGCTGGCTGCGGCTGGCGCAGCGCTGGGCGCGGCCGACACGTGGCGCGCGCTGCGCCCTGTCCCACCGGCCGCTCCCGCCGGTCCCGTTCCCGCCGCGCCCACGTCGCGCGCCGCCGTGCCCGCGCCCGCGCCAGCCGCGCGCCCCGTGCCGCTGCTGCTGCGCGACCCGCTCGCGCTGCTCATGCACCTGCTGCTGCTGGCGCCGCACACCGCGCCCTACCTCGACACGCGTCAGTGGACTTTTTATTTTTAACAATTACGCCGATTTGATGTTTCCCTCGAGGCCGATCATATACGTTTTTTTTTCAACATCCGCAGAACATTTCACGTGCATAGTGAGCGCGCTATACGCGCTGACATACTACCAAGTGGTGTGCCAGCTGTGCGCGGGCGGCGAGATCGGGCTGGTGGAAGGCGACGAAAGCAGCGGAGTGCGAGCTGCGGCGCGACTGCTGCTGCCCGCGCTGGCCGGCGCCGAGCTGCTGGCCGACGACGCCCCGCCGCAGCAGGCCGCCCGCCCGCTCGATATCGCGCTGCTGGAGGCGCAGGTCGGTATTCTGCAACTGCTCCTGCTACCATTGCCCACACTGATCGTCTTTGACATAATAATCTCATGTGTCATCCACAGAATGTCTTTTCGTGGATTGCACGTGGAACCTAACAGTAGATCCTCATGATAATAATTTAAGTTTATCATAATTTTCAGGTTGAAGAGCTAATTCTACCATTCTTGCGAATCTCGGCACTCCTCCGGAAGCACATCTACGGACAACCGCTCCCGGATATTGATAACCCGCAAGACGAATTTTCTCGTCTAGTGCAGTACCTGGAATTGGCTTCAGGAGATGATCTGACGGCTGCTTCGGCATTACACGAAGACGCGCCCTCCGCGGCGAGGGCGTGGGCGCGGCAGCTGGCGTCTGCAGCGAGCGGGGGACAACTCGCTGTGAGTACATTTTGGGCACCTACAGCCTTTCCCGATACACCGAGCCGTTTCAGATGGTGTAAATACATTACGGCATTTCTCTTGACATTCAAATGAAAAACATTAAACGTGGCTAATTACTAATTAGACTCGAACATTATTGCGCGCCGCAGATTCGGCGCGTGATCCGGTCGCTGCACGTGCCCTGGTCGCAGCCCGCGCTGCTGGCGCTGCCGCGCGACTACGACCGGCTGTTCACGTACTACCACGAGCGCGTGTGCCTGCAGTGCGGCGCCGTGCCCAAGGAGGCCTCCGTCTGCCTGCTGTGCGGCACGCTCGTGTGCCTCAAGCAGCCCTGCTGCCGCCGCCACCAGGTCGCGGAAGCCGTGCAGGTACGTCGCACAGCGCGGCACGCTCGTGTGCCTCAAGCAGCCCTGCTGCCGCCGCCACCAGCTACTGCGCCAGCAGGTCGTCAAGCACGCCGCAATGCAGTCCTTGCAGTATCTGCAAACCAGTACACCGCCGGCCAATTCACAATACTAAAAGCATCTCATTTTATTTATTTAATTATTTAAACTTTATTTGTTTACCTTTATAAAAGTATTACAAAGGGCGGACATAATGCCTTTTGGCATTCTCTGCCAGTCAGCCCGTGCTCAGTGGCACTATATTTTTCTTAATTGTAATTTAATTAATCAGTTACTCTCGTCCAATTGTGAACGGCGCATATAACTGTAGCGCACTGTCGGCAGCACGCGATGGAGTGCGGCGGCGGCACGGGCATCTTCCTGGTGGTGACGTCCACCTACATCATCGTGATCCGCGGCCGGCGCGCCTGCCTGTGGGGCTCGCTCTACCTGGACGACTACGACGAGGAGGACCGCGACCTCAAGTAAGTTATGAGCCCCTCGAGCCTCGAGCGCCACGTGCACCGCCCGCGGAACTAATACGCCCTAATACAGTGGACTCTTTAACGATAAGGATAGCAAAACTAACTGTATAGAAAAGATATGCGAATCGCAGACAGTGAGGCTCAGCTACGAATACCGGCGGCGGTCAACTGTGCAGGAGATATTATAGTGCGCGCGACGCAAACACCGCGGCGCGCCGCTCGCCTCCCCCTGCCCGATGTATGCGGACAGATCCGGAGCAAGGGTCGCATGCAGTGTGAGAGACACGGGACGCAACACAATACAACCAGGAGCAGAATCAATCGTATGCATTTTGAACACTGCTTGGCTTCGGCTAGGATCCGAACATGGGACCCATAGCTCAGCAGCCAGTAACGCAATAAGAGTAAAAATAATAATTGTTAACAGTTAGCATTATGTTTATTGTTACAAACTGACATATGAAGATTTTTCAGTATTGATTTCGGAAATGCACTCATATTAGCATAATAATCAGTTAACGTTTTAACTTTAATTTATTTAGGCGTTTGTTACTCGCTTTATTTAACGATTCTGTGATTCTCGCAATCTTTTTATACGGGCATAATGTTTGCTTGTGAGCGTTGCGGTGTGTGCTCAGTATGAGTTCAGATTAAACCGCTATGACATTCCACGTGCCGAAGATTATCCGAAGTTGGATGGCGTAAGCTTGGAGATGGGGAATCTACATGGCAATGTGACTAATTGGTGTGTCTCCTACAAGTGCTAACTCTGGTTCCATGACGGAGGAGCTAAAACAATTCTCTGATCAAATTAATACCGAACAGCCTTAATGGAGAATATCAAAACGATTCAATCTGAACTTGCTGAATTGAAATCATTACAGGCCGAGTTCTCAGATCTTCCATTAACTTGTTTTTCATCACTCTATGGATTCATCACACTACCGAACACCAGACTTCGGAGCTTGAGCTCGAGATTGAATTGCTAAAAACTACCAAAGATGTGGTTCCAAGTTTAGAAGACAGAAGCAAAGAAAGTCTATATGGAGAGTCTGAACAGAGCTGCGGAACGAACAATAGCCAATTTTACTGAGTCCCGGAAAGAAATCCTAAAAATTTTGGAAAAGATTGTACGCAAACAAATGTATGTACGCATGGAACCTATTTTAACGGGAAAATCCACCACTTCTAATCACATCACTTGTTATGTCTATTTATCGAACCCTGTGTTGTTGTGTGCAAGGCGGTGCGCCGCGCGCGGGCCCGGCGAGCCGTTCGACCGAACAGATCACGTGATATTCATTGGAGAAAATCTCCATCGATGGTTTTCATGCCATGCATTCAATCGGGGATTCCCAAAGTGTGTCGATATTTGACACTTTGGGACCGGGTGAATTATTTTAGTAAGTTATTTTGTATCAAGAGGAAAAAATTCAATCAAGTAATTTGGCTATGTGGGTTATAGGTATCAGTTCATTTTGAAAAATGGTGGGATGGACCCCCCATTTCTTGCCAAAAATAGTATAGGAATCCCTACTCTATATCCATCCGACATCGCGCAGGGATCTTTGCTCGATCCGTTTCTTTACACGATCTTTATAAATCAAATTTCTGCCTGTTTTCACCGCTCCAAAATAATTTCGTAAGCTGATGATTGAACATTCTATATTCAATTCTTTAATCCGATACTCCGTTCTGTGAACAAGAAGATCTAGTTTTTTTTTAATTTATGTCGAAATTACCACGTCCTAACTGTGTTGGTGGACGCATATTTATGCTCTTAAGTGACATTCGGAAGTAATGCCTTTGTGTCCACCGTCTCTTTTGCAAAATAATTGTCTACATTAAAAATATTTTTTTTTCCTAAGAACAAACAATTAACACAGACGGGAAAAAAACAACAAGAACAAAGGAACATCAAACTTAACAACAAGAACAAGCACTCGGCCGGCTGTGTTGCTGACGGTACTGATTTACGTTTATGTAAACCGCGCGCGTTAGCAGTTTGCGGGGATTTCACGTTAACATTTGTATATAGACCGAGTAAAGTAATGCTGCTAAACTCTTTCGCTTCGTCCCCAGGCGTGGCAAGCCGCTGTACCTGAGCCAGGACCGACTGGAACTGCTGCAGGCGCAGTGGCTCGCGCACCGCTTCGACCACACCAAGCGCACCTGGGTCTGGCACCGTGACTCGCTCTGAGGTAAGACCGGCTGCGTCACCTGGTATCACAGTAGCTGCTGCAGGTACCCGGGCACCGTTGCGACCGACCACATGAGGCGCACCTGGGTACGCACGTAAATCGTTTTCATACGTGTTAGAGTCAAGAGCCAGCTTACGTTGCTGTTCGAATGGGCCGGATTGACCGGGGTAGTTCCACGGCCTCGCTGAACAGTTTAGTTCGGTGAGTGAGGTAACCGGAGGCCCCCTTCCCCTCTTCCATCCTTCCTCTCCTCTCCTCTCTACTTCACGCCGGTATATTGCTACGTCGCGGTACTGCCCCGGTCGAGCCGACCTATCCGAGCTGCAGCTCATAATATAAATCAATATTCTCCAATCCGCCTGTAGATCTATGCAACGTAATAATTTATTAAACAATAAGTATTCAAATCGGTAGATCTGTACATCACTGTGGCATTGTACCTCTTTTTTGTTGGATTTCTTTTTCGCACCCACATAACTAATGTTACAATATTCGTTGAATTGAATAAGGCAATGGTGCCGCGTTCGTTGGTTGAACGAATATCAGTGAATACTTGTATGTACACAGACCTATGAAGGTTCCTCATGCTATAAGTCAAAATTTGTGAATATACATAAGTTACAAATAAATAAATAAAAAAAAATTATATTTGTTTCTAAGACATTTTTTAAGGTAAGTGCTTACGTGCGAGTAGGAAGTGCGTTCCAGTACAACTATACCTGCTCCATGCAAGATATACTATTGTAAATACTTTGTCTATCGAGATATCTTTTGGGAAGATTTAAAATTTCCCATAAAAAGATTTTACTGACACATATTTTAATTAAGTATAAATGTATTGTTCGATATCAAGCATAGTATAAAAACGATGTAACATCTCGCTTGCACCCGTGCGCAGGGACGCGCTGCTCACTGAGCGCGTGTTCTATGAACGGTGTATCGCGCGCGTGCGCACGGACCACGCCCACGGCCTTGAGTTTGTTTACAGCGACTTAATATATTGAATTCTGTCCCGCAGGCCGCGGTGCGGGAGGCGGGCGCGCGCAGGGACTGTGCAGTTGTTATATGAATTGTTTAAATTATAAATCGGCCCCGCGTACTGTTCGGGCGCCGCGTCATTGTACATTTATTGCTTACGAACGCCCGGCGGCGGCGAGCGGCGGCGGCCGGCGCGGCGCGGACGCAGCGCGCGCGCACGCTTCGTATGGCTGTGGCGCGCTCGATGTGAACTATACAGCTGCACTTCATGTTCAAAATACATGGCGCACTTGTTAACTTACTACTTGAAATTGTTTTTTTTTGTTTTTATTATATTGATCTTGTTTGCAAACGCTTTTTAGGGAAAGTATGAGTGAATGAATGTTTTTTCAAGCGGTAGGTAGCGATGTTTTTGCTGCTGAAAAAATAATTAGGTAAAACTTTTAAATGAATACTACAAATAGACCGTATCGATTTTTGATGACATCAATCGCGTCAACTAGTAACGCAGGCGGACGTTTGTCGTCACGGGACTACATTACAAACATGGCAATTAATTTAATTCGATCCGAGTGACATCTGGCGATCAATTCGTACAGCTAATAACTAAGCAGGAGCAGTACACGACGAGCCAAACTGCAACAAACTTTCCCTGGTTGTTGACTAGGATAATATATTATACTAAAAATGATCTTACACTGTCTCGTATCCATGTTGACTTTTTTTTTCTTCTTTTTTTCTTACGAGACCTTTTTGTTGTTTGTGTGATGTTTACTTTTGACCGCGAAGCGCGAAACAAAAACACTCATAGCCAGTGATCGTGTCTCGCGAACCGTTGACCTCTATCTCGTATAAATGTGAAACGTCTGCGCGTCGTCGACGTGTCGTGTCGTGTCGTGTAAATGGCCGACGCGTTCAGCGACGCCCAATGGGTGTTGTGTTAGGGCTGTGAATATGTAAAATGTACTTCTTCTATAAAGCGACGGTCGGCGGTTTAGAATGTAATAGTGTGTTAAATTATTGCTTTGTATTTGTGCGAAACCTTTGTGCCGGTGTCGGTGAATGTTCGCTGTTGTCTCTGTCAATGTGCGATATCATGCGATGATGTCGCTGTACAGGCTCAGGCGATGAAACTCTGTACGATTCTTGTATTCGTATCGATAATTGTTGTTGTTCGATGCGCGGAGGTCGAGGGACGCCGGGGCCGTGCGTTAGGATATAATCTCTGTCGCCTGTGCGCGGGCGCTCGCGGCGGCCTCGTCCTGCGTTGCAACTGAAGCGCGAGCTCAAGGTTGCACATCTGTTCATAAAATGGCATATATTAGTATTTGCTTTAGATCCAACAAGTTGTTTTGTCTCCTACCTATATAGATATAGTTTGGATTATCGCTTAATTTAGATATTATCTTATTATGTTTATTTGCGAATGCAACGAATTATTGTAAAATCACTTTATGCTTACTTGTATTCTAAAATGATGGCAATGGAAGTGGTGCCAGGTGGATGTTTTGTCTGATGTCTCTCGATACAAACGCCCATCTCCGTCCCCCGTTCCAGTTTTGTAACGAACTGTACTGAACATCGTATGTTATTTCCACCGAAACGCTCAGCATTAACACGACGCACGTCGGTTGAACGCAGTCGGAAACACAATGAACGAACGTTCGTTATTTTTCTACAGCAGTCGCAATGTAGCAATCGCTAATAACAACCTGACGATATTAATTTAACGCTAGAAATGCTACAGCGTCGTCCGATTTCATAAAGAAAATAATGTACCGCGCTGGGTTTTGTATGGAGCGCAGTTGTAACAGCTCAGATATAATTTATACACAGAACTTGTTTTTTTTTCTTAGACGATTAGAGAAGTCATCGTAGTTTGTTATCGAATCCCGCAGCATCCGAGATGGAACATTGTTAACGCTCGTATCTATGATTGTTCTTGTATATATTCAATCATTAAAGTTGTTGATATTTCTAAAGGTATTTTTATTTTTCTGTCACCTCACTCTTTTCGCTGGAAGATACTAATCTCGTTACCCTCAACGTAGACATCTCTCCTGTGTCCCAGAGGCAGTTGGCATACGTAAAATACATGTCCACACAAGTATATGTCATGTTCGGTAATCTGAACGCGCGACACGAATGGGATAGGATTTTGTATAACAAAAAAAATTAAACTGAAGAAGTGCAGTGTTTGTTATTATTTACTTGAACTCTTTTAATAGAGATCAATGTTAATATATTTAGTACAATCTTTCATATATTTGGCGTGTGGTGTCGGCGTAAGAATCCGCTAGTCCAATTCTTGCCGTGGGTGTTTTAAAGAAGACGACTGGGATAACCATCTCGAGTAATAGTCTAAGGTGTCCGGTACTTCCACATCCACTTCCCTTTGATAAGGTCGAGGTGGGCGACGGCAGGCTCCCGCGTCACACTTGTGAACAGGTGCTGCACGTGCAGGCCGGGCTGCTGGAGTCTGCGAGTCTGTACTCTTGTAGCGGACCATGCCTTTCAAGTTATAACACCATGCTTTACATTTAATGAAACAAAAAAAAGGCTATTTACGGAGTTTCTCACGACTGTTTCTTCTCCGTCAGAAACCTCATTGAAAAAAATATAGACATTTGACAAACGTAGTCATCTTTCACAGGTCGAAGAATAAATGTTTTCTTTTCATTAACAATACATAAACGAAACTGTTGTAGTTTTGTTTAAGTATTATGTTACTATACTATTCACTGCTACGGCAAAGGAAACGTTATGCTGCTACCATTTTCTCTTATATGTATACATCAGATGGGACAAAGTTTAATTCCCTTTAGAGCTTCAAGAAGAGAAGCGCAACTATTTCTGACGAAGACTTCTCGGTGTCCGGTTCAAATCATACATCTGTCGCACCAAGACGCGCTCTGTCCTTGATGTCCCATTAAGTCGGACACAGTGGAAGACAAATCTGTCTGTTCAGCGACTAGTCCGCCGTGTGGATCGGCCCGACCAGATTAATACCACGACCTCGCAGAATACCTGCGTGAAATAGAGGCATCTTGTGCTTCTGCGTTTCGTTCGGTGAGCGAGGTAACCGGAGGCCAACTCCCCCTACCCATTCCACTCCTTATCCTCCCTCCCATCTCCCAAATACCCTTAAAGGTCGGCAACGCACCTGCAGCACCTCCGGTGTTGCGGGGATGTACGTGGGCGACGGTAATCACTTACAATCAGGTGAAACACTTGCTCGTTTCCCGCCGTTCCCATAAAAAAAATGCTGAAGACATAATTTGCGTGTACACAGATAAACAACGGCATATTTAGTGTGCTATAACAGATATGCAGATGGGAGAAAGGGTCAAGGTCTCAATGGATGCTGCTTGCTTTTATGATGTTTAATACGTTGTTTAGCAACCTCCGAAACGTGCCACTGCAGGCTGCTGGACATTAGTCACTTTACTGCTGGGCTTTAAGACGCTGCTGTCGTATATAAGTACACCGCGCTGCTCGCTTCCCAGTCTGCATTATTTAGGTCCGGTGTGCTTTGCCGTGGTTGGCTAAGGTTTAAGACCGTTCGCTTTCAAACTCATAGTGCACGTGCGACCTGGGTTCGAGTCACGACGGTGACGGCACTTAAATTAATTAAAAGCATTTTTTAAGTGCTGGTATTTACCGCGCGCTCGGCCTCGAATGAAAACATCGCGAGGAAACTTGCATGTCTGTTAGATAATAAAATGTTATTTGGAGGACGCATGAAGTCCACTAGCCCGCACTGGAGCGGCACGGCGGACCCCTCCCGGCTCCAAACTTTTTGTTATGGTATTTACCAAGCTGGTATTTAAATTCAAACCTAGCACTGACTGTGGGTGACTGCAGTTTTAAATAACTTTGTATATTATAAATGAAAAATTACACAAATACATTTCCTTTGGTGCAAATTCCAAGTGCTTAATTTATCATGTGCACGCCGGTAAATGAAAACATCTCGAGGAAATCTGCATTTCTGAGAAATGATAAAAAAAAAAGAATTTCAAACGAGAAGTCGGCCAAACCTGCATTGCAGCAACGGGTGGAGTATTTGCAGCTTAAAAATTAGGTCATTTCGAATACAGACTGTATTTCTCATGCGTGGAGGTGGCCCAGCTGAGTGGCACGGACAGACTGTATGACCGCGGGACCGACGTTCAGTCCGTGCACTCGCGCTGCTCGACGGTGTTCTTTGATCTTTCCGCCATCGCCTCTAGTCTTTTTATCAAATCCACGGTCTTAAGACGGGGCGGCAGACTCCATGACGCCACCACCACCACCGCACACCACCCGACGTAGCGGCAGATGTGCGACAAGACGAGGGCAGGGGGCAGGGTAACAAACAAACACGCGGTGTATTGTTAAAAGTTTATATTGTACATCAACTATGATTTGTTTAGAGGTAGAACATTCTACTCTTACAAGGTAAAGTGTGAAACCATGCAGCGGTCACACAAACTGAACTGAACGCGGACAGTGTTTTGAGAAACAAATTGTAGTCATTCGTTTCGTTGAATACGGACGAGCGACTGCATACTTCACTAGTGTTTTTTTTTTGTAGTCTGTATTATTATTTAGATACAAGTCTGTCACCAAAGCGGAATGTAGAGGATCAATGGTCAGCTAAGGCATGCATATCTATAAGAAATCTGCGTTCGTTTGGGACTTAATTGAATCATATTAACAGCCCATCAAGTGTCCGTTAGTCCTGATATGACTCGTAACAAAATAATTTCAATTGTTAATACAACTAAAATATGACAATGGGCTCTAGATCCGGAAGCTACAGATTTAACTACAAAAAGTTTGACAAATCATGATAATTGAAAGAGCCGCCGGTAGAATAGTGGTCGGTGTTCTGTCTTTAATACAATAGTAGGCGGATGATCTGGGTTCACTAAAATTGTTAATAGCCACGCGCTCGGCGGTGAATGAAGGAAACTTGCATGTCCGAGTCAGATAATAATAAATATTATTCAGATGACGTGTGAAGTCCAACCCTTCCCGGCACCAATCTTTTTATTATGGTATTCACAGGCTCTTTCACAAATCCAGGAGGGTGAGGGCGGTTTTAAATAACTTAGTATATTTTGAGTGAAACATTGCTCGAATACATTTCCCCGTGGTGTAAATGTGGCGACAGTTCAGATTGACGTTCGAATTGAATTTAGGCGGGAAAAATTTCTGCAAAAATTTTTTTTTTCAGTGCTCATCCTATTCAAATCAAAAGTAAATACATTTCGGCAAAATAAAACATCTCCAGCGTAAAGTTAATACATTAATTACAATCAATATTTAAAAATATAATATTAAGACTATACCATAATGTCTCTCCTGCGAAACTGTTAATTTCTCTATACACAATATAAAACGTAGAAGTACAATCTTTATTTTAAGGGTTATCACAGAAAAATAAAATGTTATCAAACAATACAATGATGGCAACCTCAATTATGCACCGTGTTACGAAACGATATAGAATCTAGATCGATTAGTTGCTAGAAAATAAAATACTTAAATGTAAATACTGAAGTCTATGTGATTAGCAAAATTATATTATGCAAGTATAATGATGTAAATAAAACAATTCTTCTTTTTCTTACCTCGTAATACAACTAGTGAAAGCAAGGAATGTTACTTTTTCGCTATCTCATTGCGAACTACACAGAAACAAGGGAGCGTTCAGACTGCACGGCCAGCTCGGGGCGGGGCTCGCGGACTCGAATTGTTCATTTCATGGCGTAGAGTAGTGAACAGAATGTACAATTCATTTCCCTAGTTTGATTATGTTCGATGTTTCAATTACAAAAAAAAAACAAAATTAATTTTAATAATTGTTTTGATAAGAAGAAAAAAAAAAGGTATCATCCGAAGAGGATAGATATAAAATTCAGATTAGGGCTACAGGGAAGCCAAAATTGCAGCAAGTGGTTTATGAACCGTCTGTTGGTTGCAGCGACCTTAGCCAGAAACATATTCGACGCTCGATTGGTTTCGGCCGGTGTCAGGTTGCACAGCAGCGTCGCCACGCTCGCTGCAACTCCACCCCATTAACAATCAAACGCGCCAATTTTCTTTTCCTCGCAACGTACTGACAATATAAATATGCCCACACGCTATCAAATACAAAATGAAATTAATTCTGCAATTTATTAGTACAGTATTCACATAATACAATTTCTTTCTAAATAATTCCACTTTTTTTTCGTTGGACGTACAGACAACTGTTTTTTTTTTAATAGTTCTGTATAAGATCCGCTATAATAATCCAAATTTATTCTATACTTAACTTTTAACATACATTCGCCAGCGATGTATACATCAATTTATACTTCCCGCAGCAGTTTAGTGAAAATATTTCATTTATTCGTCACAGGATGCGATTGCAACGGGTTATTTATTTAATTTACTATGTACATACAGACGTCTATCGTTACCTATACATACGCGGATACAATTTCTAAAAAGTTCTGAACACATTTCAATAAGATATGGGACAGTCGACTCTAACTCCCGACGTCGTCTGCCTTTCCTCCAATATGGCACAGATAATGTATAAACGCGGTTAAAAAAAAAAGTTGTCAAGAAATACACTAGGCCGATGGCTGTATCCTCTATAAGCATTTGTTCCTTATAAGTGTGACTCAATGCGTTTCATTACATTAAGTAAAACTATAAATTCGTACCAACTAATTCATATGTTTATACATTATTATTCATTTTATCTAAATAAAATAAAGCCTATCATAAACACGATGTAAATGTACAATAATCAGCACACTTATTTATTTTAGTATCTATTAATATATACTGGTCATTCTGAGATCTGTACGCACCTATCTGGCTCCAATACTGTTATGCCGTTCTTTGATTCGTATCGCATGTATAAAATAGGACATTTTTAATTTAATACATTTTTTTTTAAAAAGTCCTACTGCGTTTCAAGATTCCGTCGAGACATTGCAAGTTTATTTTTTATTTTTTAAGTGACTTAGAGGTACAAAGTCGCTAAAAACAGAAATTATGGTTCTAAACGATTCCATGTTAAATTTCCGTCCTATTTTCTACATGTAAGCAATGTTGAGGTCGGACATCCACCAAAGAGATTGGACTTTGGCCACTGAAACTAGTCATAGAGAATTTTAAGATGAGTTCGATTCCTTCGAAGTTTCCCTGCCTATTCTCCTATCGCTGTTTTAGTGTTTTCGCATCGCCATTGCTACTTAGCCCGTCTTACCAACAAATCCATCAATTGTCACTGCTCTATAACGTATTATGCTCTATGGTCCATTTTATTTATGATAATATATAACATTCTATATTACAATAGGCTACATATAAGTAGAGGCAACTAAATCTATAGTCTATAATGTTGGCAGATATGTCATAATTTTACTATGGTACATTTCCGATTGTGAAACTCCACCGGATAACTATTATTTTACCGAGTGATCATATTCAACACTATGATCACTGTAAATAATGAAAAATTCACGATTTAATTGTTAGTCAAATGTCAAAGGTGAAATACATAATAAAATAATTTGTTTTTAAGGATTTCATCAGTTTTAAGGAAAAGTGTAATTTTTTTAAATAATATTTTACGATATTTGAAACTAATTTTCGTAATAAGTACTCTTAATCCAAAAATATGACCGTATAATGATATATGTTATAGCTTCTAAAATTCAATCTTAAAAAAAAAACGGGTGTTATATAAATAAAAATACTACATTTTGAACATGAATGTAACTAATCTATTGTACAGTAACTCTAAAATAAAATTTCTCATCATGTTAGTCATTTAAGTGCCTAAAAACAATCATAGAAAAAAACTGGCCAAACGCGAATCGGACTCGCGCACTGTGGGTTCTGTTCACACATACACACAAAATATCTGTGGTATATGTTTACCAAAAAAAAATTGCTGCTAAAAAGATACCCCTTAAAGGTAAAACAGACAGACGGCTTAGGCTCATTGAAGACTAAATTTCGTTTCAAGAATCTGAAAATGCAAAACATAATTATTTAGTGTTCTGACCTTGACATTTGACCGCAGCGATCTGTACTCGAATGCGGTTTCTTTACCCTGTTAGGTTAATTCATGATATTTAAGTAAAATGAACACATACTGCGTTGCCACATCTAGTTTTCGTTAAACTAAAATCCATTATATATCTTCTGCGCTGTCAAAATTGACAGAAAGCCCGTGTATATTCCCGTTCATAATAATCTATACATCATATAACTAACGCTACATGTATAATATATATAGTGATCCTACCGGCAATTCACACAAAATACATTTCTAACATTGTAGATGTCTGTCACGTGACCAACATTTGACAGACTATAAAATATTACTGAGGGCATTGATAACAATATACAATTAGTTTAATCATAAATCATATTTGTCTCCACGGCTCAACGCCACATTCTTGTTATTAAACAAGAACATCGCACCGTCTGTGACGCGGGCAGGCGCACTCGCCCGCCCGAGAGGAAGCGCCGTTTAGAACAGTACAAAAAAATTTCAAACGGCCACTTCCACCCGGATCGACTCCAGAGGCGGCTGATATGGTTTCATCCATCGGTTACAATAAAAGCATTGAAGCGCCGAACTCGCCGACGGAAAGTGTACTGTGACCGACCGTGGTAGGGTTCAGGTTGCTACGGCACGCCGCTGGTGTTATAACGCGCCGGGCCAGAGCGCGGCGGGCGCGGGCGGCGCGGGGGCGGGCGGGGGCGCGGCGGCGGCGTGCGGGGGCGCGGGCGGCGGCGGCGTGCGGGGCGCGGGCGGCGGCGGCGTGCGGGGCGCGGGCGGCGGCGGCGTGCGGGGGCGCGGGCGGCGGCGGCGTGTCGTCCACCGGGCAGTCGCAGTCGTCTCGCGTCTCCACGAAGTTGCCGTAGTCGTCGGTGAGCGAGCTGTGCCGCGTGGCGCCGCACACGTGCCGCCGCGCGCCGCTCCACCACCACCGCTCTGCAACAAGCGCACGGAACGTGTGGGTGGGGCGCCTTGACGCTCACCGACCCCGAGTGACGTCACAGTCGTGTAGTAAGAAAAGAAACCGTCAATGCTAAAACTGTTAATAGTGTGCAGTGTTGAATTATAACAACCTATACGGTAGTTTTTTTCAATGTAAATATACTTACAAAATATTCTGTTAATAATTAATTTTAAATAAATTAATAACTGTCTATATTGTGTTGTTTATATTTCTTATTATATTTGATTAATCAATGAATCGCTGCACTGTAATTAATAGAGCGTCTCAGGGCCCTCTGTTTAGCGAGGACTTTAAACCTTAACCTCCATCCCCAACTTCCAGCCACCCTTATGGTATTCAAAGAGGAACACTAAAACACATTTAAATTTTGCATCAGATACAATCTAATGCTAGATGTTTTAGCTCAGACCTCCACGGAACCACAATGCAGCTAAGGCCAGGCTGGGCCAGCAGTGGGCTTAGGTCCTTATTAACTATTTATATAACTATGAATGTGTCTGTTACCTCTACTTATATCCACATCCGGCATCAGCTCTTCATTCATTAGTGCGGAGAGCGCATCATCCGTATAACTTATTTCTGCAATCAAAAATAAACACATGCCTTAAAATGGTTCCTTAATTGTATTTCTATGAGTGTAGGCTGCTCGACCGGGGTAGTACCACGATCTCGCAGAATCAACCAGCGAGAAGAAGAGGCATCTTGTGCTTCTGGCTTTCGATCGGTGAGTAAGGTAACAGGAGGCTCATTCCCCCCTTCCCCTTCCCATTCCCTTTACACTAATATCCTTGAAGACCGACAACGCACCTGCATTTCCTCTTGTGTTGCAGATGACCATGGGCGACGGTAATCACTTCACATCAGGTGAGCCACTAGACATTTGGCCCTTTCCCATAAAAAAATAACTATCAGCGACCCAAAACTAATATCCCTGGCCTCCTTTCACAACAGAGGATGATGAGAGCGTGTTGAAATGATCAGAGAGAAAATGAGAGAGAGGAAAACCATGTACTCACCATTTTCCTCTTTAACAATAGGCTCTTCTTTGATAACTGCGGTGATTGTGGGCGAAGTGGGCGTTGTGGGCGTGGTCGGCGTGGCGGGTGGGGTAGGCGCCGCATCCACCACAGATTGTAGTAAGCCAGCTTCGCCGCTGCTGTTCGAGCTGCACTCAGGACTGTACGGTGCCATCTGAAAAAGATTGATGATCAGTTCCACCTGTTCCAGTTTATTTGATTGTTTCGGGCTGAAGATATTATTATGTTGATCGTCATGAGCAGAAAGAACAGGACTCTCCTGCTGAGGAGATTTACTGTAATCGCCAAGTTTGGAAGGCGGATCTAAATTAGCTACAAGTTCTGATTGTATGACTATAGCAGCTAAAATTAAGGTGTATTTTTAAATAGCGGTATACGTTATCCTGCTTTTTATATGGAGCCATATTAAGGTCACTGCTGTCTGTATATCTGTACATATGTCATGGATCTCTAACTAATAGACCGAATGAGTTATAGACTTTAAGTTTGGACATTTGGTGTAGAATGATGTCTCCGTATGATAACCGAATATTGAATAGAATATTCAGTTATATTATTTTTTGAGGAATAATATTTTTCTTACTTTAACATCATGGAATATGGATATTTTTTAATAATTCTTTAACATTGAAAGTAAAGAAATGGCGTGCGGTCCAGGGCAGTGAGTTTTGAACCGTTTTGATTACAGGGTCTATCTCTAGTTAGTAAATAGAAATTTCGGAATATTATGAACTATGTAATATTTATACTCGGTGCGGTACTCCAACTCACACATAGCCATTTTTTTAATTAAAATTGCGATATCGTCAGACTTTTTATTTTTTTTTAACATTCTACCACCGTTTCGTAATGAGGCTCCTCTGACGGAAAACAAACTCCGTAGATATCCCCCATTTTTTTTTCCATAATTATAAAGTACATCATAAAATAAAAGGTATGGTGGATCCATAGACAAGTGAAAGCATACAACAAGAATACCGAGCCCCACCAAATCAAAACACAAGTGGACTACAAAGCTGTTTTGGATGTAACATTTACCGGAGCAGCCATTTTATAACTGTTTCAAAATGTAGGTATGCACTAACTCAATTAAAATTACTTTTGGGATCAGAACTAAAATAACGTAGCCACCTGTTGAATGCCTTTAATTATGCTACAACTGAACTTGTATTCTGGACAGACATTTACATTGAGATAGGTGGAGCGGGAGCAAAAGCATAAAAGAAAATATCAAATACTATATGAGTATTTAGCAATCGACTAACAAGCATACACCAGTACCTCAGAGCATAACACACCTTTAATGAATATCGAGTAATAATCCAAAGTAAGTGCCCTATTGGAGCAGAACCCATCATCCTTATACCCTTAGGGCACAGTCGCTCACAAATACGAAACCGCAATAGGAACCAGCATGGACAATTATGGACAAGCCAGGTAGAATGTAGACAGGCTAGGGAAGCCCTTCCAACAGTTAATAATCGCATAGCCAAGATGCTACTACGCCTGAATAAGTCCCAAATTCGGATTGTAACTAGCACCATAACTGGACATGGATATTTTAACATACATCTGTTTTGTAGTGTCCGAAGGTCGCGGAATACAGGACTAAGTACCCCAAGGTCACCGGTAACTTTAAGGGTTTACTGAGTTTCCTTGAGGACCTCAGTTGGCTCGAATAGTTCAAAGGCTGCCCATACGCAAAATACGCGCACAGTCGTGGAGTTGCGGATACCAGCCCGTCATAACATAACATTACATAACCCAAACCAAAAAAGCAACATTTTGTAAGAGTACAGTATCTGCCCTTGCTCTGTACACTGACCTTGAAGCTGCGGCGGCGCCGTGGCGTGACCTCGGCTATTTTTTGACTGCTATCCATTGCCCAGTAAGAGCCTTTGCCAGGGTCATCTTTGCTGCGAGGCACCTTCATGAAGCACTTGTTCAGCGACAGGTTGTGTCTAATCGAGTTCTACAAACAAAAAGACTAGTTATACTAAACTTTATCAAAATTCACCTATCCCCAGGATCTGTTGGTTATATGGTACATTAGTGTTAGAAGCAGACATATTAAGTTTTAAAAAATATTCTTAGTTCTTTACGAAATATATAACAAAAATTTCTCTTTGTATGAACTATTATGGATTTCCACTGTTAAGGTCTCACTGAATTACATTTTTTTTTCTTTTTCATTTTGTTGTATTTTTCGCATGTGGTGACAACCTTCAACTTCTTCCTTCCTATGTATGTATGATTTCTTTTATTCATTACTGGTCATCTTAAATAAATAAATATTTAGTTGATAATTGCAGATCACTTAGGATATGCTTGATCTGTCATCACCAAGCAATGAAAGTAATGTTATGGATCAACTTAGCAGTATGCAGGACTGCAACTGGAGCAAGAAAAGGGTGGACAAGAATATGATTTTGATGATGATTAACAGTTAAATAATCTTTTTTTTCCTTCCATGTTTAAAAGTCATAGTCCAGATTTATATTTTTTGTAACCCTTAATATAACAAGGTCTCTCAGAATGCAATGGAAGGTGTTCAGGGTTTCATTGGTGGAAAAGACATGATTAAAAACATCAGCTGGACACCAAATGCAAACAACATACTCTTTGAGATCAAATATGCAAAATTAAGTGACAATGGGCAGTCACATCTCATACAGAAGTGTCTACCACTTCCATGTTACAGAGTCACTGAGTGCAACGCTGTTCTTACCTACTTAGTGCTGCCATGGAATGTTCCTTGGACAAATTATAATAAATATATAATAATACCTGAGAAAGATCTTACTCTTTTGTTTTTTTTATGGAAAACTAACTAGTGGCTCACCTGATGGTAAGTGAAATACCAATGCCTACCTACATTGGTAGTACTAGAGGAACTGCAGGTGCATTGCTGGCCTTAAGGGAAATGTGCACAATGGAACGACTTGCTAAGGATACACTTCTATGAAAACAGAAAAACAAGTTTTAACTCTCTACTTACCATCCAACCTTTGCCGGCTTCTTTGTAATAAGGGAAAGCATTACATATGTAGTTGTAGATTTCATTTAGGGTCATCTTGCCATTAGGAGAGCTGCTGATAGCCAGCCTTATCATACTGGCATAACTGGAAAATACAGAATTTTTATGTGTGTGGGAAATTTTATATTTATAACCACTTCATTACAAACAGTTGATAAGTGAATTTTCCATAATCAAGATTTATATTTTAACATACATATAGTGATCCTATAAATACTATTGTGATTACCATATTTTCATATCCACCAAATACTCTCAAGACATTTGTAAAAAACATTTAGACTAAAATGGAACCTTTCCCTAAACATATCCAAACATAATATTGATTTTCAGTTAGATTATTTGTTACAGTAAAATGAAAAGCAAAGCCAACAGCTATTGCATTACCCTTTTGCTATAAACACTTATATTTATATATATAGATGCTACCAGCAATTCACTTAGGCAACAACGTTAAAAAACATTATATGCTACTAAGCATGTTGACCTATAATGATGCCTGACGAGATGACTCATTAATTCAAAGGTGCTAAATTATACAAGGAAAAAAAAACATTACCTGTATGCAGGTTTTGTGTGTTTGATTTTGTTCATATTGTCTTTGAGTTCTATCTCCTTATTGTTATTTTCTTGTTGAAGACATGGAGGTTGCACATCTTCATAAAGAAAACGAGGAATAGGACCTAAGGGACTGTGGCGCGGTGGTCCCGGACTGTAGGCCGGCAGCCACTCCACGCCTGGTGACTCGCTCATTGTGTCATACACGGCGTACAAGTCTTCACAAATTCACTTCACATACACATTACTTTACATAAATCTCCGAAAACTACCTTCTGGAGCCCTTGTAATAACACTTCCGTGGGCGTCAAAGTTACTCGTTACCTTTTATGAAAATCTTTGCTATTCATCGTAAAATATCAATCAAAGAACCTTGGAGGGTCGAATAAGAGAGACATCAAAAATGTAAATTGTGTTAGCAAATTAAAGTTAACTTTACACAAAAATGTTCAAAAATATGAATGAAATATAAAAAAGAACGTAAAAAAGTAAAGAAAACGTAATTTTCGGAAAATTGGAATTATTATGACATTTGAGGCGCCTACAACAAGGAAAATGGCGTCGGACAGATAAATCAAAGAGAAACCACTTTCAAAATGTAGAAGCACCTTAGAAACAGTACATTGGAAAATTTTAGTAAGTAGAAAATAAAATAATGATAAATTAATACTTAATTTATGCATTCGAACTAATAAAGTATGTGTACATTTTAAAATAGAAAACGTAGCTACGATGTTGCTATTCATTTAATTTTGTATGATTTTGACAGCTTTGACAGTTTGACATAATTTAAACTTATGTCAGTTAATGAGAAATGTCGATAGAAGGTGGTTGTGTTCGGCGTTGTTGTACTTTTAACGGTTTGTTGACAATTATTATACAAACACAGTAATCACAGAAAAGAAATAGCGTTAACATTTTGTTCTAGTTTGTTGTGTAAAGTGACCTAAACAATGGCGACTCAGCCAGAAGTCGGTGTTTCCGACTTTGTTCTGCTGGACAATTTGACGGCGGATAAATTTATGGAAAATTTGCATCTCAGGTAAGTTCGACTTCCAACTAGTTTAAAAGCATGTTGTACGTATTTTTTTCGCCAATAAGTACAGCTTTTGAAGATCACATATTTTAGTAAATTTGACGTAATTTAAAACTTTCGTACATTGTGAACTTCATTAAAAATATTTGCACGTATTACTGGCTATGACTTCATAATTATTTCACCTTGTCTGATACACTTGAGTAAATACTAACTCTAAATGTTAGCCTTTTCCAGTATAAATCGTAATTACATAGCTAGAAATAAAAAAAACTGAACATATAATTACTATACTTTATAATGTAAATTTTTTTAACTAAATTGCCATGAAATAAATATTTAACACGTTGACTTGAGATTGATTAATCGATAAATTTACTTAGATTGAGATTGATTAATATACTTAGGGATAAGATCTGAAACACGAACAATACAGTGAATCTATCTCAGAACCTTAATAATTTACCTATTCAAATTTGAAAAGGAATCTTACAATTTCTAGACTGTACCCAACACTCTTAAGCCGGTTTTTAAACGCATACACTTTTCTGTTATCTCATGGCTCACAACTATAGAAATTATTTGTAATGATATAATAATAAAATAGCATTTTTATGGCAGATTACAATATCAGTCATCAAACTGTAGCAAAGCAGCATAATAATTTTTCAGACATAATTGTTGAAATATCCCTCTCTCCCCCACACTGAATATCCTTAACGGCAAGTATTACACCGGCAGCTCCTCTGGTGTTGTAGATATATGTGGGCATTGGTAATAACCTACCATCAGGTAAGCCTCATAATTTTCCCCTTTTCCTTAAAAAAAAATTGGTGAAGGCTTCATTAAATTTTGCTCCTGGTTGACTGTTTAAATATTAATTCTAAGAATTTGTTAAGCATGGTCATAGCCTTAGTAAGCTAAGCAAAGTCAGATTTATAGACTTTAGCCAAGCTTTCAACAAGCTTAATCAAAAAAGGATTAAACACTAACTTTGTGGCGTTGAAGTGACATTTTAGCATGTGTTATTATAATTGTGGATTGAAATAAAATAGTGTTATTGCAATGAAATTAAGTTCTACTCAATTGTAGATAAGACAAAAAATTTATCACCACTGGCATAAAAATTGTATTTTTATTATATAATACAATTTTACTTGATAATTGTTTTGAGGCAAGCCATGGCTTCAGTATACTGGTTGTGCTGATATCTAATACCTATGCCAAAGTATGCCGTAAATACAAGAATAACTTGTATAGGTATTTCAAAATTATGCTGTCTGGTATTGTTCTAAGAATCTGCTAACTCCATTTCTTCCTGTGAGTGTCGTAAGTTGAAGACTGCAATGGCTAGTGACAGATAGCGGGATGACCATCTTGAAAAACAGCGCACCAAAGTTAAGTAGACCTATGACTGGTAAAATTATCTAAAGTAACTGGTATGCCTGGAGAGGTCAATGTTCTACAGTGTACTATTTATGTACAGGTTGTTGAGGATTTCAAAAAAATGTGCCATTGTGCACTAGGTCTGCTTCTTTATATTGAGCCTCTACTACTCGTAATATGGAGTATTCTCATTGTACTTTTGTAGTTACTTTTAGTTTTAAAATCTATCATGATTTTGGCTAACAATTGGCGACTCTGGGCCAATTGTTTTAGCTGTAAATAGATATTTGGAGGACCCACTTATGAAAAAATAATTTAAACTTATGCTCCTCTGCTTTGAAGTTGTCTGGATAGGTATCCTGTCCGGATATCCGATCCGAAATTTTATTTATTAAATAATAAATAAAGACAGTAGACTTTCCATTTCACATGACGTAGCAAAGAGCACCAAGATCCGATGTAGTCTAGGGGTCAGGGTGCTTGCTTTTCATTTATAGTATGATAGGTGCCAACACCACTGAAATTGTTTATATCATTTTTAAGTGCTGAGTTCACTAAGTGTCAGGGCGTTCAATGAAAATATACTACACTATTTTACACATCACGAAATGTTTAGTTGCGGTTGATGCTCCGGCAGAGCGGCGATGAACTGTCATGTTTTAAATATTATACAATTAAATTTAGCCATGTGTTAGTGGTATAAGAATTTGCCACCCAAATGGAAAAGCCTGATCTAATGAAATTCTCTATGAGCAAACCAGGCGACGAGACCCGCCTCCCGTCACGTTTTATCTACCGGAGATAGCGAGAGGCGACAAATGTAATAATTTTTGGATTTTGGTTCCTTTGTAACCAAACTACTGATTGCGACAAATGCAAATCCGTAATCTCTGTCTACCCTCTCTATATTATCTATGTGCTCTATCTATATATGTGACGGCTGTAAGATTGTACAAGGTGGACGCGACGTTTCGAAATGAAATTTTACCTCATATTCTATTCTAAAAGCCATTTCAAGGTCATACACCAAATATCTACTATATAAGTACAGTAGTTTATTCAGTTTTCGTTATGTTGACTACAGATAAATTTGCGCTAGTAATTCACGAACCCGGACTGTCCGTCTGTCTGTTATAGTCTGTCCATGCCGCGTTTCAAAAGACCGGCTCGCACGCTCCCAAAGAAATTTCGCGATAGCGTCACTCTTTGCCTGGGGTCGATAAACTCCCCGTCCATTACGAAAAGTGCTTGCATTTCATTTAGATTATTTGAATGTTAAAGCTGTTTGAAAGACGTTTATTTTTTTAATTGCGTTTGTAGAAATATATTGTATTAATTCAAAGTAATAAGTACTAGTACTGTCCAAGTTATCATTAAATATTAATGACGACGCATACAACCTGTATATTATTTTATATAGAATGAATCAAAAAGAACAAAATTGCTTGCAAGTTTTGTTGTCAAAGAAGTATGCACTGAGTGTACTTGGAGCTACATTTAGCAAGGTCGCATACGTGACTTACGTTATAATAATTTTAATTGTGCGTCACTTTCGATCATTTCGACGTTTGTCAGAGCAGCCGAGATGCGCACGCGTCTTTTATGAAGCTCTAGTGCTCGGATTCTAAGAGAAATATGTAGTATCTTGATAATTAGTAATCTAAAGTTACATCATCGTAAACACTAGCCAAAGAAATGTGTTTGATCACGCATGAGTAGCATTGTGGTCATAAAACGAAAAGTTTTAATGAAACGAACCGAACAAAACGCAGAGGCTCAAGAAGCACGATAATTCACGTTGTCACGTTGGTTGCGAGCTACAGAAGCTCCCGTCGACCACGTATAACACAAAGGTTACGTAGGTGGATGAGATTTATTATATAATATTAATTAAACGGGCATAGTCTCTGGCAAGGAAATCCCAAGTGCACTGCAAACTCGAACAGATCAGTCCTCACTAGCGGTACCTTTTTTTTTTTTTGTGGGAATGGCGGCAAACGTGCACGCGGTTTACCTGATGGTAAGTGATAACCGTCGCTGAACACCAGAGGTGCTGCAGGTGTGTTGCCGGCCTTCAAGGGTATTTGGGAGATGGGAGGTAGGATGAGGAGAGGGATGGGGAGGGGGAATGGGCCACCAGTTACCTCACTAACCGAACGAAACGCAAAAGCACATGATGCCTCTACTTCAAGTCGATATTCTGCGAGGCGGTGGTACCGACCCGGTCGAGCCGGCCCACACGAGTAGCAGCAAAAGCGCCCGCTTGGCTCTACCACATTTAAAATCTGTTCCCTGTTCATAAATATTATGTAAGTGACAGCCACAGCCCTCCTCAAAACATATTAAAGGAGCGAAGGGGCAGAACACCCGCACACCACGTGATTAAACTAGGTCTTATTAATTTCTGGGTGCATACAATCAGCGTCAAATCCTCATTGCGAGAGGCGTACACATTTGTTATATCGTAATTTACACCCAATAATCTTTCCTGTAGTGTCCTAATCGTAAGGTATAACGGGCTCCAGTCCACTCCGACCAATGCATCTATCTAACATAGACATTAGACATACAGTGTTATGCGTATTATAAACATGCAGATGAAAGTGTAAGGTTGTTGTGAATAACACTGGGCTGCCCGGGCTATCGGCACAATGGGTCGCCGTCATCCACTGATGTCATCCGTCAAGGTGTCGCCTCGTGTTCTCTCGGTGACCCTTTTCCTCCTCAGTCTCGCTGCATGCGACAGCGTCACAAACAAGGTTAAGTTGTTTCTTAATTAAGCCATGTATGTACGTTCACAGTTTATTTTAATGGGAAAGAGGACAATAAAGGCGTAAGTGCCTCATCCTGATGGTAAGTGATTACCCACGCCGACGTACGTCTGGAACAGCAGTGAAGCTGCCGGCTTTTGAGGATATTTGGGGACGGGCGAGTGGGCCTCCGGTTATCTCACTCTCAGAACAAAAATCATGAAGCACAAGATGCCTCTACTTCATGCGAGGCTGTGGTACACCCCGGTCGAACCGGCCAATTCGAGGGGAAGCAAAAATCGCCGCTTGGCTTCATCACGTATTATATGTAATCGTTCTTTCACCTTTCCGTGAGATAGAATGTGATGAGACCACGAGATTTTTAAGGTTTCTTCCAAAGTCGCTGATTCGGCAAATAAAAGGGGTGTTAGATTTTTTATTGCATTTTTATTGACGAAACCCGGTCCTTATCCGCCATACCACTAACGATATCACAAAAATTCCGTGCGTCATCATTGCTCTGTCATACTCATACCAAGTCAAAATCATACCAAGTTATTTTTTTAAATGATTTAGTTTTTACTAAACATTTTTACTAAAACTACTAATTTTAAAATACATGTGTGGAAACGACAACGTTACATAGAAAAAAAAACAGTATGATTTTATCGAGGAAGAACTAGATAAGGAATTGTTGTGAAATATTTTATAGCGGATAAGGCAGCAGAAATAGATTTTGGAATTGAAACTATTATTTACGGATTTTATCTCGTTTGATTTCTTCTTTTAAATTCCGACGTTGAACAGCACCCGCGGGCGCGGGAGGACTGAGGCATTTGACGTCCTGATGTCATAGTTAACCTGACTACCGGCAGCTTTATCATTATTAATTTTCGCTCCAATCTACGCAGAATATCCTCACAGCCTGCCTGGTTTTGGATTTAATTTATTTGACTGATTACCCGATCCGAAGCACCAGCAATCGTCTCTATTGAAATTAGGATGGTTTTTTTTTCAATTGCAATAGTCTGGCGAATCCATGCTGTTCTTTTGCGAGGATATGTGGTCTGTCAAATCTAATGTAATTGTTGGGGAGATCCAGAACACTATCACATTTTAAGCGTGGTAGAGCCAAGTGGCGGCTTTAGCTGCTGCTCGAAAGGGCCGGCTCGATCGGATTGGTACCACGGCCACGTGTACCACCTGGTACCACGGCCTCGTAGAATACCGGCGCGAAGTAGATGCATCTTGTGCTTCTGCGTTTTGTTCCGTGAGCGAGGTAACCGGAGGCCCACACCCCCTCCCTGTTCCCCTTCTCTTCCCTCCCATCTCCCAAATATCCTTAAAGACCGGCAACGCACCTGCAGTATCTATGGTGTTGTAGATGTATATGGGCGACGGTAATCACTTACCATCAGGTTAACCGCTTGCTCGTTTGCCGTCTCTTCCATAAAAAAAAAAGTGCATACTTCCTGGGAACGACGGGATTTAAAAGAGTTATTAAAACGCGATCAAATGTATAAATAATAGTCTCATTACAAATGTGTAGTATTCGTGTAAAAACAAGACATCATTATACAGATTCTGTATATACATTTCACATTATTCAAGGTAATTAACTTTTCTAATATAGACTACATTTATCTGACGTGATTTGTAACATTTGCAGTTTTCGATTAACCTAAACCAATTACAATCACATTATGGCACGTAAACATTTGTTTATTAACCAATGAACAATAAACAACAACATCTTTTGTTCCTTAAACTCCACTAACATGACGGGTTCACGATCTGTTGCTTAGCTTCCATATTTTTGTACTGTTTATTGACGAGTTTTTATTTCAAGCCTCTTATGAGTCATAGACACGATGTCCATCCGTGGCCGTGTGATCATCGGCGAGAATAATTATTGCTCTTATCTATGGTAAAATAATTGATTTGTATCGCAAGGTCGTACTTTTGTTTTGAACTACGACGATTGCCATTTGTGTTTGCGTCTTATACTAGCTTTCGCCCGCGACTTTATCAGCTTTCCAGGGATCCTAAGTAGCCATGTCATTCTCCAAGCTCTTCTTCTTCGAGGTACCTCCATAGCAACATTTGTCTAAATTGGTTTAGTTTAGTCGTGAAACCCCAACACAAAGACGGGTAAAGTTATTTTGAGGATGAATTATGTCAATGTCTCATATACATAAGCATTAAGCCACCTGGCACAATCCACTTTTCCCCTCTCCAGGTGATAGAAAGCGTTGGGTGTTGGGAGAGATCTGCATGCGGAGATCACAATGGAATATACAAGGCCTTCGTTTTTTTTGAACTGAATCTGTCCTCACGTCCTCTGGGGCTCTATACATTTCAAACCGGAACACGACAGTAGTTGCACTGACGTTTGACGACAACCCAGACGACACCTAGGCGTAGGAGGAATCCACCACCTGTTAAAATGACAGAGCGAAAGCAATCGCTTCCGCATGCAGCCCCTGAGCTCGGCCTCCTCGGTCCGCGTGGCGCGAAGCTTTGCCGTTTTGTGCCTCAAAAGTATTTTCTCCACACCGCGAACCATAAACAAATGACCGCAGATGTTTCGATCTCGGCGTTCGTTTGTGCCGCGCGTCGCAATGGCGAGACGATGCGCGGAATAGAATACGCGCGACTCTTTGCGGACGCCGAAATTGTGATTGACTCAGTTTCACGACGCTCGCATGTTTTGCGCGAAGTGTTTCATAAGATTGCTTTCTTAATTAAACCATTACGTCTCATAACTATGGAGTGTCTATTGTTATAACACGTCTAGAGTTAAATGGGAATGGTACGAATGGCGTAGAGCTTTCAATTCACGCGACAATGAAAATTGCAGGTTTTTAATTGTCTATGCAGATGATAATTGAACAATGAGATATTGCGCTTTCTTTAAAGCTTTTAAAGAAAGGGTTATTATGTAGTATATGTAGATTTAAATGTTAGTGTTGTGTTATATTACTAACAACTTTTTCAGACTCAATAAACTTTACATTACGTTTTATTAGTAACAACTTTTCAGACTTTAATAAAGGAGGTACTATTCAAGCAACACGACTGTATTTTCTTGTATGTCGGGGTCAGGGAAACAGTTTTTACGTAGTTTTATAAGTAAAATGTTGCAGAAAAATCTCTTTGGTTATACACTTTGTATCTGGCTGGTTTTAATAACATTAAATAGATAGATAATAAAAAAAAAAGAAAAAAGTAAAAACGGTTTCCCGCCATTTTTCTATTGTTTTTCTGTCCGCCATATTGAGTGAATCTAACAAAGAAATCCGATACATTTGGAAATATTATAACAAAAAGGGCAAAAATGCGACACAAGCTGCGAAAAAATATGTTAAGCGATAACCGACGCCGATGGTGAACCGATTTTAATGATTTTTTTTTGTAGTCCCATTTAAATTCAAAGAAAATATTCCACCCATTTGAGTGGAAAAACTTGAAAATTTCATATGGGACCTTCGTTTTTTTTTCCTATTGACTTCATAAATTAATAGAAGTCGGTCGTTTCTCTGAAACTTCAATTTACTTTTGTATTAATTTTAATTGTGTGTATGATATATATATTAGAATAATGTGGCGGCTTAGTGCATACTGCAATTGACTGTTGTGCTGAAGGTCCTGGGTTTGAATTCGAGGTGAAGCCAATTCATTCTTTCTTTCTATTTTCTTTATTTTTCAGTGTAAGAACACAGGTGAAAGAAACTCGTAGGAATCCAAATTTTCGATAATTTTTTTTTTATAATATTTATAATGTACATCATAAATTCAAGGTGAGGCTTAATAGGCAACTAAAAGCATGTCACAAGAATACTGTGATTCACACAACTAATGCACAAGTGCACTGCACACTCGTACAGATCAATATTCGTAGAATGCACAAATAATTGTTGCGCCCCAATGGAATCTCTCAAACTGGATCTAACTATCTATCCTATCTTTATCGCATAAGCGTTACATTGGATATGGGAAGGTAAAGATGTGTGGGGTGGGTCCCTCTGTGTGTCTCGCGCGTAGATTATATAATTCGTAGTGGCTACATCTCGGATTAACCAGTGTCTACACTCTAGAGATCAAGGCAAGAACGAGTAGCCGAGCAATGGCCCTGAAATATGTATTAGTAAATATATATACTTTCAGGGCTGTACATCATACACAAACATCAATAAAAAAAAGATGAGATTATTATGTTTCATACATAATAAATAAGTAACAGTGTAGGTACTTAGTTTCCTTAGGAATAAATACAATGAATACATAACTATTGTTCTTTTAAATTATTATAATTACATTGAATCATCGCGTGCGTCCTAACGTCCTTGTTTTAAGAGTTACATTCCTCTGTTTTTATTATCTACTAGAAGTATATTGAATAGGCGACGTCCAGACAAGGTTCTTAATAGCCCCCCCTTGTTAATAACGTAACCATATAATTCGCTCATCACGGCCAGTAATTGCTTATAGAATCTCAGTTTGTACTGTGCACGCACTACGGCTCGTACGTGACATTGACGAATCGTCTCTACTAAGGTTTTGTGGCTATACTGAGCTTATAAATTAAGCAAGCCTGTAAATGTCCACTGCAGGGCATTCTGTTATATATTTGATTTTTTTTTTGTTTGTTTCGATTAGGGTTTTCGGCACTTAAAATTGATTGAACAAACTTCTGTGGTACACGCACCACGGGATCGATACCAGGTCACAAGCGTACTATGAAGTTAAGACGATCGCCGTGTCTACTAGGCTATCACGGCTCAGAATATATTAGCTTACATCTCAATAGCTGTATAAAAAAAATTATTTATGGCGCAACCTAGAAAATTGTCGTTTATTGAATGTTGGTATTTTTGTGTTCTGACGCTGATAAGAAGTGTAGATACCTAGTTCTCTGCGGGTCACACGTGACGTGGTGTGATTGGAAAGTTCTGTTGATATTTCATTTCGGAATTGGTTTAAATAGCAATCTTTGATAACGGCGAGAGATCGTTAACAGTGGCCGCAAAAGGAGCTCGGTAAAAAAGTTATGTAAAGTAGCAGCCATGTAAGTAGTGGGCTGGGCAAAGACCTCCTACCCAAATATCTGAGAGTATTTTGGAGTCGGGAAGGATCCGTCACGCTTTATTGTTTCTCAGTCATGCAGGCTTCCTCACGATGTTCTCCTTCACCGGCGAGCACGTGTTAAATACAGCACTTCAAATTATTAACAATTTTAATGGTGCCGGCACCGGAGATCCAACCCAGGTCCCTCGCGCTATATGAATTTGAAGTGAGCACTAAGCTACCACGGCTCTCTTGTCAGGGCAACAAGAAATTATAAAAACTCGAGTTCTAATCCAAGGTATTCTGAAGTTGCCATCGTGTTTGCGCAGTAGGTTATTGATTACATCACGATTCCAATAAACGAATATAAATAATTATAAGGCGGTCATAGATAATATTTTATTGTCGTGCAAGCCTTGCGCTGTAGAATATTCTGTCACGTTCGTTTTAATAGGGGGCGTGGTGTGCGCGTGCTGCCATTTGTTGGGGAAGTAATTAGGACGTGAATGACAACCACGACTACTGAGCTATGGTTTGAATCCCGGCCCAAGTCAATGTCCGTGTTGAAACACTAATGGTTTTCGGGTCTGGTTGTGTCACAGACCACTGCATCTGACCCTTCCTCCGGTCTTATCGGATATGGGGAACCCAGCGCGCGGTTTGGGATCCTCTAATATTTAAAGTTAAATCTATGAGCTGCACGTCCGCGCTTTCGTGCCTTTTTGTACGTGGTAGAGACAAGCGGTTGTTTATGCAGCTGTACGAAAGGGCGGCTCGATCGGGGTAGTACTTCGGCCTCGCGGAATACCGGCGTAGAGTTTTTTTTTTATGGAAGAGACGGCAAACGAGCAAGCGGTTCACCTGATGATAAGTGATTACCGTCGCGCCATATACATCTGCAACACCATAGATGCTGCAGGTGCGTTTCCGGTCTTTAAGGATATTTGGAAGATGGAAGGAAGAGGAGAGGAATAGGGAGGGGGTGTGGGCCTCCGTTTACCTCACTCACCCAACGAGACGCAGAAGCACAAGATGCCTCTACTTCACGTCGGTATTCTGCGAGGCCGTGGTACCAATCTGGTCGAGCCGGCCCATTCGAGCAGCAGCTAAAGCCGCCGCTTGACTTAACCACGCTTAAGTAAAGGCATCTTGGGCTTCTGCGTTTCGTTCGGCGAGTGAGGTAACCGGAGGCCCGCGCCCCGCCCTCTCACAACTCCTCTCCCCATCATCCTCATAGTATTTTTAAAGGCCGTCAACGCATCTGCAGCTTTTTTGGTGTTCCAGATGTACGTAGGCGACCGGTAATCACTCACCACGCCTTACCATACCTGCATGCTCGTTTGCCCCCTCTTCCATAATAAAAGTAGACCACAATTAATAGTTAAGAGCTGCCGGTGGCCCGTGTTCACCATGGCATGTCGTGAAGTCCAACACCTCGGTCTCCCCGGTGAGCGCGGGTGCTGCAGAACACATTATTTATCTTTATCGCATTCGATAAGATGAGATAAACAACACATGAATATATTGATAAGGTGTACTTGTTGCAATCTTAATGATGATAAAGCCCAGCCCTTTGTTATTTTATCGAAAACTAACCACTTTTATTACACGAGATGTTTCTTTATATATCTATTTCATCGGGGGTGATAACTGAACTATAGTCCCCCTGGTGGTAAGTGATAACTTCAATCGAAGAAGCTTATAGACACGTTGTCGCTCCCGAGGATCCAATGCTCTCACAGCACTGTTTCTATATACCATTCAAACTGGAACAATAACAGTTGTTGCACCGCGAATCGGTGGCAGGAATGGGTGGCAGCGACCCGGACGTGAGAAGGGGATGAAGGCAGAGAAGGAATCTACCACCTGTTAAAAATTTAAAATGTCAAGAGACCTGGTTGAAATTACGACTGAAGATAAACTTAGGTCTGTATTTAAGCGGCACATAAAATGTACGTTGAGCATCGCTGGCGTGGTGGTGGTGGTGGTGGTGGTGGTGGTGGTGGTGGTGGTGGTGGTGGTGGTGGTGGTGGTGGTGTCGGCCTAGAAACTGCTATCTCTTACGTCCCATGGGTGTCGGTAAGAGTTGACTAAGGGTGTCTTGGAAATCTCTGCGCACTTGGAGCAGCGTGATCTTTGCCCAGCCGTGGGCGTTCACAGGTTGCTACTTTGCCGATACAAATATGTTGAAATATTTATTATAAAGTGTTGATCTTTCTCTCGTTTGTCACGAAATGTTAATGGTACCCTCACCACGCGAAGAACAAAAGAGCAAGTGTGTTCAAATGGTCACCAACATTAGCCTGTTCGTTGTTAACGACATGTGTACAGTAAATAGCTGTTAGTCGTTTAACAAGATTATCTCGACGCTCATTTGCTTTGGGACAAACGTTTTAGCTTAGAACATTACGTTATTATGTAACACATGATAACAAAATAATATCGTTTAATCTATACTTGTACGTTTATTGTAATAAAATTGAAGAGATCTTAAAATACTGGTTTTTATTTTGGTTTCCTGTATGGAAGTAAAGGCGAATTAAAATAACCAGGCAACTGGGAGTCGCGACTCGGGCCCCGACGGTTTCGTAAAAAAGTAAAGTAACAAGCCTGTAAGTGCCCACTGCTGGGCAAAGGCCTCCTTCTCAAATATCTGAGAGGGTCTTGGCGGACTTCACATGTCCTCGAAATAATATTTCTCAGACATCCAGGTTTCCCCTCACGATGTCTTCCTTCACCGCCGAGCACGCGGTAAATTCAGCATTTATAATCGCTTATCGAACCCAGGTCAATAGCGCTCTATGAAACTAAAGTGAGCGCCCTGACCACTAGGCTACCACGGCTAGGGAGGGTTCCGTACCTCTCCTCTGCCTCGAAGTCGTCTGGGTGGATACCATCCTCTTCCCATCGCTGCCATTAAACGGCGGCGTGACAAGCAGATTGAGGTTTTTTCCTGGTGTCCATAGGCTGCAGCAGCCGATTGCCAATCAGGTAGACTGTCGGTTCTTTTAATTTATCGGTTCACTATAGAGTTTGCACTATAATCACATAAAGTTTGACGCTTGTATGTATTACTGTTTTTACGATAGAGCAAATACCAAGAACCTTTTTAAATAAATCGAAAAACTGTTAGCGGATATCGTAGCTGCTTAAGATCCTATGTATTTCATGTTTGAAAAATAATTGTTAAATAACAGTCTGTTAATTCAAACTGCTGGGCAAAGGCCTCCTTCTCAAATATCTGAGAGGGTCTTGGCGGACTTCACATGTCCTCGAAATAATATTTCTCAGACATCCAGGTTTCCCCTCACGATGTTTTCCTTCACCGCCGAGCACGCGGTAAATTCAGCATTTATAATCGCTTATCGAACCCAGGTCAATAGCGCTCTATGAAACTAAAGTGAGCGCCCTGACCACTAGGCTACCACGGCTAGGAGGGTTCCGTACCTCTCCTCTGCCACGAAGTCGTCTGGGTGGATACCATCCTCTTCCCATCGCTGCCATTAAACAGCAGCGTGACAAGCAGGTTGAGGTTTTTTCCTGGTGTCCATAGGCTGCAGCAGCCGATTGCCAATCAGGCAGACTGTCGGTTCTTTTAATTTATCGGTTCACTATAGAGTTTGCACTATAATCACATAAAGTTTGACGCTTGTATGTATTACTGTTTTTACGATAGAGCAAATACCAAGAACCTTTTTAAATAAATCGAAAAACTGTTAGCGGATACCGTAGCTGCTTAAGATCCTATGTATTTCATGTTTGAAAAATAATTGTTAAATAAAAAAATAAATTGTTGTTGTTAAATCAAACTGCTGGGCAAAGGCCTCCTTCTCAAATATCTCAGAGGGTCTTGGCGGACTTCACATGTCCTCGAAATAATATTTCTCAGACATCCAGGTTTCCCCTCACGATGTCTTCCTTCACCGCCGAGCACGCGGTAAATTCAGCATTTATAATCGCTTATCGAACCCAGGTCAATAGCGCTCTATGAAACTGGAGCGTGCGCTCTGACCATTACGCTACCAATTAGTAATGTAACGAATATATATCATATTCGCCACAGGCTCTCGTGACGTTCGTATTTTTTGACGTTGATGTTTAACTTTACCCACCCGTGTAATGCATTCGAATTCCGAACTTGATGACCTTTTAATTAGTTATTTCGAGGACCCTCTATAGGTATATGTACTCATGTGCCTTAAACTTAAATCTCAAATCGAACCAATCAACATTTGTATTGTTCTTCTTTTTTTTTACTTTTAAATATTGTTATTGACTAGACTGTTTTTTTTCGACAAATAGTTACATTCAGCCAGTATGGATCTGGTATTCGCATTCGTCGAACAGTACAACCGATATTTGTGTATTCGTACCTAAAACAAGTATACGTTGCATCGGTAAACATAATCTCTGTCGTGTGATGGGCAGAAGTCCACAGAAACAAACGAACACTACCGATATGAAAGGCAAGGACTTGGCATATGAACGGACGCTTTTGCATCTATCTCGACTCGATGCGTCTGATGTGGATGCTGTGAACTGGGTCACGTGTTGGGCTAATGAATGCTTAAGTGGCGAGGGCATTAAGCGCACGGCAGCCATCATTCTTGAAGTTTCTAAAGGACGTTTCTGAGACCGCTTTTGTTTCGACTTCGTATGCGTTTTCCCGACCCCCTAGAAGGTGGGTAATGTTTTTCGAATGTAATACATACGTATGTACGTACTCATATGCGTGTGTGCAGGTATTATCGAATGGCCCGGCGATACCGGGGTCTTGCATATCGGTGAGTGAGGTAGCAGGAGGCCCTCTCTCTCTTTCTCGCCAAAAATCCTGAAAGGCCCGTAGCGCACCTGCAGCTTCTCTTGTGTTGCAGGAGTACGCAGGCGTCGGTGATTGGTTCCAAAAAAAAAAAAAATTTTGAATATGCATATAGGCAGCCAAATATACGTAAAGAATTTCTATTTTTTAATAATAATAATCGAATCACCACTCGTTTACACTTTATTATAATAGCAGAGCGATTACTGATCGATGTTTCCTGCCCTGTTAATTATTAATTGTTAATTCAGACCTGGCATGCACATGTAGCCGGTTCTTAATAGTAATTTCTTTTTCTTTTTTCTTCCACATTTATGGGCTAATGAGTTAACGTTGTTTTGATCAAAACCAGAGGTGGCCAGCGCACACGGTCGATCTGTAATGCGCCCGCGCTGCAAGATTTCAAAATTACAGACAGCCCGATTCCGCTTTAGCATTTTCAGAATCGCCTCCGCTAACAAGATCCTCATCTGCTCCGTTACCTGGGGACCATTGCATTATTATTATTACCATTTACCATGTACTGTAATCAGTTTATTATATTACTGTAAATTGCTTACTTTTATTCTCTCTCCTACCTTAGGAGGGTAAAATAAAAAAACATGCTGCCAAAATTATTACAGCCCACAAAGCTGTCAAAAATTTTAATTTCGCACTTGCATTGAAAAAGGTTGACCACCACTGATCCTAGTCCAAATATACAAATAACTACAAATATCCACTGACATGGAGTCCAAATATAAGACGGTCCGATAGCAAGCAGTTGCTGTAATCGTGGTGCGCCTAATCAAGCGGATCATCGACCCGGCCGCTGGTGTCGGCGGTCCGCGTGTCGGGTGTCGCGGGCGTCACAGTGGCATAGTGGCGAGATACGCTCGTCCCTTATAACAAATTCATTCTGCTACTCTATCTATAGCCGATTATAGTTCACTGCTGAGCCATAGGTCTCTCCAACAAAGGGGCAGCAGGAGCCGGCTCATACCCACTGTGCCGCAGCAAGAGCCGCCACATACCCGCTGTGCCGCGGCAAGAGCCGACACATACCCGCTGTGCCGCGGCAAGAGCCAGTACATACCCACTGTGCCGCATCAAGAGCCAGCACACACCCACTGTGCCGGGCAAGCGCCTCGGCGTTGTGTCCATACTTTGCGCACTTGCTGAGATTTTGTTGTAGAAAGGTTGGATTGACCCATGAACGAGTTTCTAACTCTATGGAGTCGTCTAGTAACTGGGGTCACAAGCTTGTGTCTGTTCCTAGTATTTACATTACGAATATAACCATTCTCATTAAACGTATTTATTTTTTTATGTACATACATTACATTTTCATATATGTATTGAGAAGCCTAGGTTTAGAATATTTACGTTTTTAAATTTATTCCTAAGTGATTTCCCAGAACTAAGATTATATATATATAGTTAGCTCTTATGGCTCTCTTTTGTATAACGAATATTGTTTTAATATCAGTCGCATGTCCCCACAGAATAATAGCAAAGGACATTACGTTGCGGACTAACAAAATTATGATGTCGTAATTATACAAAGCATTGCCCACGCGTGATGTCATCGAAGTGTAACAAAACGGAAGCATGATATTGATGGATGGACGATGTCGCTGACCTTGAAGATCTTCTAACCGATTTGCGCTCAGACAAACCTAGCGGTGATTCACGATGCTCATGTTTAGGATGTTTCGTAATATATAATTGATTATATATTAATAAATACAGAATTAAGAACCGTGGTAGTAATGGTCAGGGTGCAGGCTTTAATTTCATAGAGTGCGAGTGACCTGGGTTCGATCCCCGGTGCCGGCATCACTCCGTTTTTGTCACGCTGCATTGTTGGCACGACGCTCGCTGCTGTGATACTGTGACCCCTAAGACTTGCGACAACTAGAGGGGGTGCCGGCTTAACACCATTGTACAAGTTATTGAATCATAATCTAGTATCATAAGGAATATTAAAAAAAAAATCATATCCGTTATTTGTTTTCAAGTTAAATCCGCAGACATACGATGATATTTACATAGATGTAGATAGATTAGCTCTCGGGGCCGTACGTTCCGATACTATTTTAATAAGCAAATTCTCTGCACGAACACGGGTATCTGTGGTTATTGTGATGTTTGCTTTGCGTGTATTAGAGCTTTATTCGGTATGCGGTATGCGGTCTCCGCTAAGGTAGTGCGCACAGTGGACCCGTGCGCGACTTTAGGCTACTTGTTGACCACCAGAACATCGACCGCTTTCACGAGATCTCTTAAAATTGACGCTCGACGACGAGTAACAAGGCCAGTCATAAGACGTGAAATATAACATCTCTACAGAAAGCCGCAGGCGAGGCACCCAGCTCCCGGGTAGCAGCAGCCCCCCGAGAAGACATCCGCGAAAAGAGGCTAGACCTCGATGCCTGCAGGATTGCAGGATATTACAATAGGAAGTTATACTTAACGGACACTCGTTTGGCTGTGGGTATTGGTACCAACACTAATATATGGAAGCGAAAGCTGGGTATGGCAGAAGAGACATGACAGCAGGATAAATGCAGTAGAAAGACAGGGTTCGAAATAATGTGATCAGAGAGCGTTGTGGCGTGAAAGGCGATGTAGTGACACGAATTGAGAAAGGGGTGTTGAGCTGGTTTGGACATGTGGAGAGGATGAATGAAAGTAGGTTGTCAAAACAAATATATGAGGCGAGTGTAAATGGTAGAGTCGGGAGAGGAAGACCTAGGCGAACATTTCACGATCGAATCGGAGACTTTCTGGAAAAGGCCAGGTCAAGAGTAATCTAAACCGACGAGCATGCATGCGAAGATTGATGAAAGTGGAAGAAGCGAAAGACCGTAGCAAGTGGAAGAAGATTGTCTCTGCCTACCCCGTTAGGAACAAGCCGTGAATATATACATACATACATACTTAACGAAATAATAGCTTGAACTATTTCGTTTCTGATTTTCCGCTCTCTTATCCGGTAAAGCCGTAGCCTCAACATAGATGATGTGAAGACAGAGCGTGCAAATAGATCGTGAATCACATCTCCTATGACGCAACAGCGAGCGACGCCGTTAGGTCCGGCGCTTCCTTCTGGACGGCGTCCTTGGACGTCTTTGTTTCTCTACTCTGTTTTCTTGGACTAGTATTGGTTGCATTAACATCTTTATGGTCTATATACGTAAGCCGCTCGTCATCTAGATAAGGCCAGATGAATTATTAACGGTAGTGTTGAGTGGTGTCGTGGAAATATAGTTTATGTTAACATATTAAAAAGTCGTGAATCTGTCATCTATTGGTGCGATCGGCCAGACCGAATGACACAAACCCAAACACTACCGTATTGAGCCTAAATAGGTTCTACACAGGTCTTCCTCTACGGCCGTGGCGAGCTTCAGTAAGTAAGCACCAAAATGCACCATGTGCTGGACACCGCGCACGATGTTCTTTAATTGTAAAGGGGTTAAGTATGTCCGGGGTCGAGCTCGTGGTCACTACCTTCTATCACCCGGACAGGCGTTGTAGGGCCCATTTGAACTACGCTGAACAGTATCATCATCATTACAGCCTATCGCAAGTCCACTGCTGTTCATAGGCCTCCCCCAAAGATTGCCACAAGGCTCGGTTCTGACCCGCCTCCATCCATCGACTTCCCGCAAGTCTACCTTAGGTCGTCACTCAGTCTTGTGGGGGTTTGTTCCACACTGCATTTGCCTGTACGCGGCTGCCACTCGAGAATCTTTTTCCCCCAACGCTCTGCGAGGTATGTGGCCGGCCCATTGCCACTTCAGCTGTATTATTGCTGATCCTAACGGCTATCTCGGTTACCTTAGTTCTGCTGCGGATATCATCGTTGCAGACTATCACGCAGAGAAACACCGAGCATAGCCCTTTCCATAGGGCGCTGAGATACTTTGTGCTTTCTCATACGGCCTGCAGTGAAGGACCAAGTCTCAGTAAGGCACAGAAACTGTATCATGCCAAATAGTAATCCGTAATCAATATGCTATCTTCTAATAAAAGACGAATTGTCATATTAAATATAATTCATTCCGAACTTCCAAAAGTACTTCGCCGTAATGCTACTCATATACTTTGGTTATGTTATATCCACAATGGCAAGCCCTTACTTTCACAACACGTGCCGGGAATTGTCCATTTAGTGGGGTATTGGACCAAGAGATTGCATTATTTAGTCATTACGGACGGATATGTTCAAAGACTATTTATTGGTTCTTGTTATACAACGTACAATCTAATCGTGTCTTTCAACATAAGCCACGCTGACGTTGATGTGTTTTGGTTCGGTTTCAAGGCATTGGTAAGGTTTGTCTAGATTTCCGTGATAGGGAATAGACTATCTGTTTCTTCCTCTCCACGGCTGCACCTAATGCGGGTGCTGGCTAACGAACGAGCCTCTGGACAGGACAGTACCGGAGGAGAAAGCGCCCGTTCAGCGTATCGCTGCTGCAGTTCACTAATTAAGACCATGGGACTAATTCATTCTCATATGATATCATTATGGATTCCAACATCTACAATTGAGTAACAGTTCTAAAGAATCGTTTTACGTAAATATCAGTCACTTTGAAACAAGTATTTTTTTTTTTGGAACGGCGGTAAACGAGCCAGCGATTCACCTGATGGTAAGCGATTACCGTAGCCCACGTACATCTGCAACACCAGAGGTGCTGCAGATGCGTTGCCGGTGTTTAAGGGTATTTCGGAGATGGGTTGCAGGATGAGGAGGGAATAGGGAGTGTCATCCCAATCCAATAAAAAAAAAGTCGGTTAGTGGTATCGCGCGGAAATGTAATATCTCAAAGATGCTATGCAAGATTGGATGGTTGATTGGAGGAAACGTGTATTCAGGGGTTGTTAGCGTTGATCTCTAATCGAGAAACACCGCGAGACCCCGTTAAAAGTATGCGGCGAACGTCACACAAGCTCCCGCAGCGTCTTGAACCCAACGGCACGCGCATTACACGACGTTGAACCCGAAGTAACTGTACGCGCGGTAGTTCACAGCTAAATGTGAGGATGGAATGATGTAACTGTACGACGAGCGGCGCAAAAACCATCTAGGCGCGGCTATTACCCCTTTTGTTGCAGTACAACACTGGGCATGGAGCATGCGTCGTGAGAATTGTGGTAGGTGAGCTAGCGGTCTATTATGTTCCACGACTGGGCAAAGTGAAAAGCAAAGTGGCGGCCTGTAAGTGCCCACTGCTGAGCAAATGCGTGCTTCTCAGATATATGAGAGGGTTTTGGAGTCGGGAAGTTTCAACGTTTCAACGTAACGATGGCAACCTTCTGCTAACTGAAATTGGTATTAACAATGTTATCGGTGCCGGCATCGGTGATCGAAGCCTGATCACTGACCTCGGTGATGATAATGCGACATGACCATGAGCTGTTGTTGGCGGTGTATGCCACGACAGCCGAGTGGTTGGGGGATTGATCGATCAGGAGACTCGGACTCATTTACGATTTGTAATCGTTGGAACTTTGTGCATTTAGTTGTTGGTTGTACACTGTATTGTGTTAGGCTCGCCGACTGTCACGTTGTCCCAAAGAAACTCTGTTAGAACTGACCATCACATAAGTACCCCAATGGCCCAGCTGTGAATTCTTGTATTTATGAAATAGATAAGAAGGCAGTGGGTATGTGATGTGTTTGATATTACGTCATTCGTCCTCGCCGCAATCTTGCGTGTCCACCTGACTCACTGTACTTAACAATGATCTAATTGCGGCAAATGATGTATTGTTGGCAAATAGGTATATTTAATCATTACCTCCGTGAACAACAGCTGTATGGTCAACTTCGCTCTGTTTCATATCTTACTATTTGTACGAACGCGTGGCTTAGAGATAAGCGGGCCGCGTGATTTTGGGCTATGCCTTCGATACCGAGAGCCGATGCAAATGAACCAAAATGATGTTTCTTTAATAAAATTTTTGTTCTTTTCTTATAATCTATCACCGTTACGTAATGAGGTTTCCGTGACGGAGATGATACAGGCGAAAGATACTCTGTAGCTTTTTTTTTTAACAGATTTGATACATTAAATCTACACTAATATTATAAAGAGGAACGATTTGTATTCTTGTATGTTTGTAACGAATAAACTCAAAAACTACTGGACCGATTTCAAAAATTCTTTCACCATTAGAATGTTACATTATCCCCGAGTAACGTAGGCTATGTTTATTATTAAAAAAATTCAAACTAAAACTTAAATTAATCAAAAAGTAATCTACAGGTATTGAAACAGTCTTGAATATGAAATGATTTATTTGGATAAAGATAAATATAAAGGTATGGACAAATACTACTTATGTCCTGCATAAAGATACATCTACTCTACGTTTATCCCAAAATGATTAAAAAATAAATGTCCACCCATGGGAAGCCGGGACGGGCCGCTAGTACAATATAAAACAAAAGCAGCCCAGCTAAAATGGTAAGTGATTATAGACTCCCGCGTACATTTGCAACACCAGAGGAGCTGCAGGTGCGTTGCTGGCGTTTGGGGATATTTAGTGACTGGGCGGGAACGGGGGAAGTGGGCGGGGGAAACGCAGAAGCAAAAGATTCCTCTACTTCACGCCGGTATACTGTGAGGCCGTGGTACTACCCCGGTCGAGCCTTTCCCTTAGTCGATTTCTATGACCATCAGTTTCACGGAATGAAATGGGGTGGCAGATATTCTATATTACATGCATTTCCCTATACCGGAAATGAGGTCTAAACACATTTTTGATTGCGCGTGTTCGTCACTTCCGTTCAGGTTTGTGGAAGTCATCACTCAAGCAAAAGCTCAATCCATCCATCCGTTGATTGCGTAATCTTTGTATATAAAAGTCTTGTGTGCGCCTGTCTGTTAGCGATCGTGTAACTTGTGAACGACTTGACCGATTGAGATCGTATTCCTACTATATTTGTACTGTCGAGACGATGGTTCATAGCTATGCTAGGACCCGATAGGTGGCGCTGTGGTCGATTTTGTGACGAATTATATATTTACGGACCAAAATTACTCATATCCACCACATATGTTGGTTGGTTATGGCCAAGGCTTTGGTCAAGTTATTAATAAATTTTATTTCATATACTCATCGCGCCACCTACCGGAAAGGGTAGGACAACATCTCACAACGCAGAGAACAGCTACTATGTTATCAACACAGACAGATTTGTATTACGTTAACTAAATGTGAGCGTGTTATGCATATGATGAATGTTATAAATCCATAAGCTAATACACAGACAGACAAACGCGGATCGCGACTTTGTTTTAAATTATTAGAAGATAGCCGACTGAAGAATATTTGGTTCTTTCAGCTGTTCATTGCTTAATCAACTAAGTTCTAACAGTAACTTCTTGAGTCACTACTCAGTGAGCATGGCGCATCAATCTCCTTTATGAACCCGGTAAGGACTTTCTGTAATGTATTCGTCTATAATTAGATGGTGCGAGGGAGACAGAGAGCGGAACACTTCGCAGGATATTTCGCTGGCTTTATCAACACATGCGTGGAATCTTAAGATTACCGGAGGAGCAGCGCATGGGCTTCATAGTATACGTGAAAACCTGAAATCTATATTATACAACCAGTGCATGTTGGCAGCGATGACTTGTGGAATCGAGACTTGGTATTTCACAGCAGACTGTCGAGGAAGCTCGGGAGTTGCTCAGCGGGCAATGTAAAGGCTCGGTTGTTTCTCTGCGTGGTAGGATCTGCAGCGATGGTAACGGCAGCAGAACTAGGCATAGCCTTAATTGGTGACGGGCCGACTTTGGAAAAAATAAATTGATGTTCCACTGAGATTTTGTTTTCCGTCAGTAGATGTCGCTGTACAAATGCTACGTAATAGTGTATTACGGTCTTGACAATCGCCGCGACTCAATGACCTCAAATTGTCATGATAATATTAATTGTACATTTGTGAAACACAGTTTCCATCGCTACCAATAATGGAAGAATATTAAGTAACTGGAGGTTTTGTCCCTCGCCCAGATTCCGAATTCTCACCATCAAAGGGAAGGTTGTTCAGAGTTGTTGATTGCCTGGTACTAGTATGTACAAGTATATATAACCTTATATATATATATATAGTCGGGAGAGGAAGACCTAGGCGAACATTTCACGATCAAATCGGAGACGTTCTGAAGAGGCCAGGCCAAGAGTACTCTAAACCAACGAGTATGCATGCGAAGATTGATGAAAGTGGGAGAAGCGAAAGACGTCAGGACCGTAGCAAGTGGAAGACGATTGTCTCTGCCTACCCCGTTGGGAACAAGGCGTGAATATATACATACACACATATATATACCCTATTATATCATGCGAAGATTCTATTCTACTTTTACAAAAGACGCCAAAGAGCAACCAATCACTGATAATGCAGTTTGAGATGTTCCATAGCCGCATCAATTCGCTTAAGAAATTAAAAAAAAAATAGACTGAGTTGCCTGAATCAATGTAGCTCGTACGGTTGGGGACGTTCAGAAATAGACTGCCCTCCGTTACATTATATAAACAAAATTCCAGCAAGGATACAATTAGGTGATCATGTCGCGTGGTGCTGGCGCTTAATTGTGCCAATTGCATTGCCGTGATTATTTACATAGCGCTTGTTTAAACGCAGTCGTTACCTTGGATTGTGTTAGCAGTCAGTAATTTGCTTAGCGGTGCTGATTGTTTCTGGTGTGTAACGGGCTAATTATAAACCCTTTTTAGTCTTTTTCTGAACATTATAGAGCCATGGTAGAATGGCACTCGCTTCAGTTTTATAGTCCGCGAGTTGCCGACATGCAGCGGCAAGCTGAAGTGGCAATAAGAACTTGTAGCTTGCAAAACTGACAACCGTTGGCGGAAAAAGATTCTCGAGTGGCAGCCACGTACAGGCATACGCAGGGAGCGACGACCCCCAATCAATGAATCATATAATGACCAATGGAGTGACGACCTGCACAGTGTCGATGGATGCAGGTGGCTCAGGACCGTGCTTTGTGGCAGTCATTGGGGACGCCTATGTTTAACAGAGAACTTATGATAGTTTATGAGTTGATGACCTGGCTTCCCGATATCAATAAAAATCTTAATTGCTGTATTTATTAAGTCTCAAGTACTTCACTGTCGAGGTGACGGAAACTTGAAACGGATATAATGAATACATCCAAGTTTCCTCTGTATTATATATAAAAATAGTCCGTAGTAGCCTGGTGGTCAGGTCGCTCGCTTTAGTTTCATAGAGCGCGTGTGACCTGGCACCGATCTCCCGAGCCGGCACCACTACAATTGTCAATAGCAATTTTGGAGGAAACCTGTATGTCTGAAAAATAATAAAAATACTCGACGATATGTGAAGTCCGCCATCCCGCTCTGGAGCAGTGTGGCGGACTCATTCCGAGTTTCAAATATTGAGAGGTTAGGTCTTTACTCTAGATATTCATTACTCAACACACAGCGTGTCAGCGAAACATAAAGAAAGGCTACCCTAGTGCACATTTGTTAAACTTAATACGCATCATGTGACGAAATATTTTTTTTTAAGTTTAGTAAAATTGAGTCTTATTCTTAAAGTAGTGGAATAGCAGTTGAGTTGTGTTGTGGTTCTTGTAAGTTTAGATAATACAAAAACAGAACAGAGATATCTGTTATGTTTTTTTTATAATAAAGCATGTTTAAATCTCGGTTGTCTGATTTAACCAGTATTGAATATATTTTTTCAGATATGCAGATTTCTCATTACGTTTTCGATCACAGAGCTCTTAAAATTACAAACTAAAGGTGACGGGATCCAGTTACTAGTTTCCTTATTTCCAAACTGATGTAAAGCGCCTTTTATAAGCTGCCACGGCTTGAACGTACAATAAAAAAAAACAAACTCAGTTGCTCACGGTCATTGGATCCATAAAAAAAACTTGTCTGTGGGTACTAGTTTTAACATCCTAAAGAAAGGTCTGTAAAATGTCAAAACAATGCACCAAAAATAACACGGAATTCAGAGAAAAGACGTATGAAAATCCCTAACAGCGATCTCCTCGCGTCTATATATCTCTTAAACATCTTGCATACTGTTGATTTTTGTCGGGTTAGTGTCAAAAACCTTTGCGCTATTTTTGTTCAGGTACGATTCGTCCTCGGAATTTATTTGTGTATCGCAATAAATACTATTTTTGTGTCACCTCGAGCTCCAAGAAGCGATCGTTGTACGAACATAGGTTGTTGTAAAATTATTATAAATACAGAGTATTAAGTTAAATGGGGAGTAGCACAAGGTAGCGGTTTAGGGTAACTTTTATTTTCACTCGACAAATATTATTACTGTGGAGTATTTAAACATAACTTCTTAACATAAACAATTACTTATTTATTTTATTATTTTGTATCAATGTCATTATAGAATAACCACGATAACAGAGTGGTTAGGGGATCTTCCTACGAATTAAGAGAACCGAGTTCGATCCTCTATACCGACGGCTGCTACTAAAACAGGACAAATCGACTAAAACCATCATCAAGACCTCTGACATCTGCAATTTTTTTTCTAATTTTGAATTTAAACTTGGCTACTACTAATAAAGCTTTACGTTTTGTTTTGGCTGTTGTCTGTCTATACTATAACATGAAGGCCGTCTTGATGGCACGGGAAAACTGATTAAAACGATATGTCCTCGAAGGGACTCGTTTGGACTTCTGGTGACCGCAGAGAGGCACGTGACGGGCCATGTGCTGGCGACACGCTTTCTCGCCTTGGCTCAAGTGACGGATTACTATGACTGTCACGTATGCAGACGGACATACTTACATATACACAATGAATAGTTCGAACGCTTACACGTGTGCGATGTCGAGTGTGGTCTCGAAAATTCAACATCTGCTCTCGAATTATCTCCGTCCGTTTAATCATGATGGTTTATGTTTGCCTCGTAGTGTCGTGCGTTCGACCCTGACTTATATATTGTAATTCAGTTCAAAGGCGAAATTAAAGTAATGTTGGTTATTAATTTCATTTATTATCCTTTTTCGTCATCTTGTGGGAACGAGACATTACGATTAATAAAGTATAATAGGGGAGAGTATAATATCTTCACCAAACGGCGAACTGCCCCATTACCAAACGAATGATAACAACAACAGATGGAGAAGAATCAATACGTGATTAATTCAAACACGTGCTGAGAAGCGGCGTGTCCAATGTAAGGAGTTAACGGCGCTGCACTCGAAGACCAACCTGCCCAGAGTACTGAGTATGGACAAACCTTTCGAGAAATGCATGCCGGTATAGTAGCGGAAGGATATTTGAGGTAGTAGTGAGAGGAGGGAGAGGGCCTCCAGTTACCAAACTCACCGAACGTAACGCGGAAGCACAAGATGCAACCGCTTGGCTCTGCCACGTCTAAGCTGTATGTTATAACGTTAAATTTATTTATAGCGTTATCGCGCTGTATCTTTAGCTATTATCTACAATCTCATTTCTACCCTTGGGCGAGGTAAGATGCGACATAGGGAAAAGTCGTCGAAAATCACAACGGCTACCGACAGATGGCGCGATAACCATCTCGATAAATACCTGTCAATATTTTTTCTTTTTTATTTAGCATTTATTTTCCCCAAGACGAGCGCCTCCGTGTTAACGCGTGTAGGTAATATAATACCTATGTCGTATCTACTGTTGCAAATATGCCACTATACTATGTCCTTACTCCGTAGTCATTGCCGTGATAATTATTATATGTTAATATTTTATATTCAATATTTTTTTCGTTTGCGTTAAGGCGGAAAACAACTCAATGGCTAAATAAGTAATTACGTATGTATCCCCACTGTAACACGTGATTGAATTATTATTTCCCGTTATGCTTATAAAGTATGAACCCGTTATAGGCATCGAGTGTTATGTAAGATTTTTGTTATAATGATTACGTCGTGTTGTTGGTTCTATAATAAGAAGAGAAATGTATCAGTGAAATCACTAGATTATCAGGAATATCTCAAGCTCTTTACGAAATCGTGTACGGTATTATAAGAAGCGAACAATTTACCGTCCTCAGTGGCAGACAGTTTAATAAACCATTTGTTTTTGTCAGCAAATACATAAAAAAAAATTTTAATGACACTATAGTTAAGCATGCGTCATGCATTCTTGACAGCGCCCTTGTGTTTTAATGCTGACTGTTAGCAATTGCGTGAGTCATAAATAAGTGAAAAATACTTGTCAATGTATCGGAATACATTTTATCGCATACTTATCAAGTCCGTAGCCGGCGATATCGCAAGGTAGATAAAACCATTTCAATACCTAGATAAGTTTGTATTATTACTGACTACAATTCTGCCCATAATCCCCTTGCTGCATTCCTATCTGATGCGTATCATCCAGATATCTTGTATTCACGTGAACACCGCACATCTGAAATGAAACTATTATTTACGGATTTTATTGCGTTTCATTTTGTTTTTATATTCCCGACGTTTCGAGTGTTTCATGGCGGCCGTGGTCACGGGGGGGGATAGAGGTGTTAGAAGTCCCGATGTCAATGTTTACTTACCTTTCTTTTATGGTATAGGCGGCAAACGAGCAAGCGGTTCACTTGATGGTTAGCGATTACCGTCGCCCACGTACATCTGCAACACCATAGTTAACTGGGGCTACCTTTTATTTTTATGGTATAGGCGGCAAACGAGCAGTTTTATCACGTTCAATTATGTTTTTATATTCCCTTATTGTTAATCAACTTGGGAGAAGACACTGACCTCTGTAATACAGGTTCTTAACCCAGCACGGCTGTCAGGTAATTCATACTTTGTGTTACAAATTCTTATGGCAATAAAGATTATTATTATTATTATTATTATTAAAACATCACCTACCTAAACACTGGCAAGAGCCAACGTTCATCATCCCACGCATTCAATTAAAAATTGCGAACGTAATAGATGGCAAAGTTTTGTTTTTAAACACCACCCCTACTGTATTATATCATTGTTGGCTTTTAATGTTACTCCTAGTATATTCGAAACGTTCGTAACGCTTTCAGTTCTAAACAGAGATATGCAGATGCGGTGATGACGTTCTGAGAGATGAATCAGCAATGTGACGTCCTCACAGAATTAATGAGCTCCTCGGCCGCGATCAATGATTCACTGCTCCAAGGTAGCAGGTTGTACAAGCGGCTGAATGTTTAACGACAATAAACAATGTCAAATGAGAAAACATCGTAAACGCAAACGTCTTAGAGTATCCAATGTTCGGACCTTCAATATTGGGTATACGGTCGTGGGAGCTTATTTTTAGAAATTAAACCGCTTTGAGGCGCGTTTAGAGTAAAATTGGAAGCTCGTATTTGAGCGCAACGTATTCGTGCAACGTATTCGTGCAACGTTATCGTGCAACGATGGCGGTTAGCTGCGAGTGTCTTGCATTTTAAAATTGGTAGTGTGTAATATTAATTAGTTTAGTAACAGCGTGTAATATTATAAATATAGAAACGCCCGAAAAGTATCCAATATTTTGGTGAAGGTTCGCTTGATATATAAGTGATACTAGGCTGCCCGTGGGTGTCACAAGATGGGACTAAAGGAAAATCATTGAAAATGTCTTGTCACCTTCAGACCCCCGGTGTGCCCAAGTGGTTGTGGGTTGTTGCAATCCAACCAATCTCTACCAACCCCTGAGAGTGACAGGCGTAAGTACTTATCTACACTGTATAATATTATAAAGAGGAAAGATTTGTATGTTTGAAAAGAATAAATTAAAAAACTACTGAACCGATTTCAAAGATTCTTTCACCATTAGAATGCTGCATTATCCCTGAGTGACGTAGGCTATATTTATTACTAGAAAAAATTAGGGATCCTTACTACAACTACAATAATTCGAAAAGCAATCTACAGGTATTGAAACAGTCTTGAATACGATGTGATTTAGTTGGAAAAGGATTAATATTATAAAGGATATTGATTAAATAATAATTTGTAAAAAAAAGTACTTATGTCCTGCATAAAGATACATTTACTCTACGTTTATCCCAAAATGTTTAAAAAAGAAATGTCCACCCGTGGGAAGCCGGGACAGGCCGTTAGTCTAAGTGTAAAATTCTTAGTAGGCATTTCCGTATGTTAGAACGGACTGAATATAAAAATAATTGCACGAATTTTGTTTTTTTATATTTCTTAAGATTCTCTAAGAGCTTGTGTGAAGATGTTTTATGCTACATAATTTTACAAAAGTGACAGTTTGTATGTTTTCCATACACACATAAACATACATACATAAACACGCGTAAACGACTGAAAGATTTTAAAAATTTTCTTATATTTTTATGTATAGTGGAGCCAAGCGGTAGGTTTGCCGGTAGTAAGTACCACGGCCTCGCAGAATACCGGCGTGAAGTAGAGGCATCTTCTGCCTCTGCGTTTCGTTCAGTGAGTGAGGTAACCGTAGGCCTTATCCCCCTCCCCATCCCTCGCCTCATCATCCCTCTACGCGGGCGATGGTAATCACTTCCCATCAGGTGAGCCGACTGGCTCAGACTAAAATATTGTATGAAGTACAATAATTAATAAGTTGACTTTGCACGCCGGCAGTGAGAAGGTTATGTCCTTTTCGTCACGGATCATGACGCTGTCTCAGATTCCACCGCGGAAGCTGCATTGCCTACCGTATCTACTCTCACGTGAACCGTTACCTCACCGACAGCTGTACGTTCATTTGTGGACGTTACCTCGTATTCTACCGTGTCACACGTCTTGTGGCTCGCGTGTTGTTATTCGAGGGTTTCTTGATTTGTTAGCATTATTTCAGTGATTCCTGCAAGTATTTAACGCATACAGAATGATGTCAACGCTCCGCATACCGGTGTGAAGTGGCGGCATCTTGTGCTTCTGCGTTTCGTTCGGTGCGTGAGCTTACCGGAGGCTCAAATCCCTTTTCCCTCATCCACTCTCCAATCCCCCGAATATCCTTCTAGTCCGCCAACGCACCGCCAGCTCCTCTGGTGTTGCAGACGTACGTGGGCGACGGTAATCACTTACCATCAGGCGAATCGCTAGCTCGTTTGTTTGGTTTGTTCAAATTGTTTGGACCTTCAACATTGGGTATACGGTCGTGGGAGCTTATTTTCAGAAATTAAACTTCTTTGAGCGCGATTACAGTAAAATTTTAAGCTCGTATTTGAGCGCCACGTATTCATGCAACGTTTTCGTGCAACGTTTCGGTTAGCTTCGAGTGTCTTGCATGTGTGTATTGTGTGTAATATTAATTTGTTTGTGTAGTGTACGTATATCAACAGCGAGCAATATTATAAATATTTATCGACATATTGTATGCACATAACTTTGGTTAACACCTAATTTATAATATATACTAGTTGACAATCTGTGAAACAGAAATATCGTGTGAGTAATTTAAATTTCTTACGCAGGAAAATTAAATAATTTTAATTTTATTATTTCATACGCTGACATTTGACTTTCATAAATAATTGTAAATCGTACAGCCGGGACTCACACTACGCTATGTCTTAAACTAGTACATTGCAATCGTTCGAAAGGCATTAAGGCAAAAATTAAAACCGGTCATGAGTGCTTTGTTAGAGTTATTAATCGACCTCCATTCCATTGAAAGCGAGTCCCATTTTCCTCCTACCACAGCAGCATATGGTGGTTCAAATATGGCGTTGCAGAGACACAGGTCGCCACCACGCCACAGCCGCCCGGCTCGTTGATCTTGAACTAGAAACCGGCCGGGGCGCGCGCGGTGACGTCACGCCGCCCGGCTTCCTAACCGAACTCGTTTTGCGACGTGATCGTTGAACACAGCTGCTGGTCGTACGACACACGCCCGTGGGTTTATCTTATGTAATATGATAAAGTTAAGAGGGATGTAGGTAAACATATTCGTTTTCTCCGAAAGTCAATCGCAGCACTATCACGGAGCACGGTCACGAGCCGGCCTGCAGCCATCCGAGTTCCCACAACGACTGCAATCTTCACACCGTCTTGACACATAAGACTCCTCTCTCAGGAGGGTGAGGGGCCGGTGGGGGGGGGGGTCTACAACGCGCTGTACTCACTATTACCATACCACAATATATGTCCGCGGATATCACCTTAAGGTCGTTGTGAACTTCTTGGTCGTATGATTAGAATTTTAATTTTCCACCGTGGTGAAAAGATTTCAGAATTATAACGGGCCTGGTGTCGTAGTGGCCGAGCGTTTAGCTGCGGCGCTTGCGGGTCGCGGATTCGATTCAAGCACGGGATTAGTAAAAGTAATAATAAAGTAACAGCCTGTTAGTGCCCACTGCTGGGCAAAGGCCTCCTCAATTATCTGAGAGGGTGTCTGAGTCGGGAATGGCCCGCCACGCTGGTCCATTGCGTGTTGGCGGGCTTCACTTATCCACGAAATAATATATTTTTTAATTATTTCTCAGACATGCAGTTTTTTTTTTTATGGGAAATGCGGCAAACGAACTAGCGGTTCACCAATCTGGTGAACCGCTAGTTCGTTTAGACTACGCTAGACCGGCAACGCACCTGGAGCATCTATGGTGTTGCAGATGTATGTGGGCGACGGTAATCACTTACCATCAGGTGTACCGCTTGCTCGTTTGCCGTCTCTTACATAAAAAATACACGCACACACGTCCGTACCTCTCCGTGTCCAAAGTAACACTTATGCGACAAGAACGGAGGATGGATGGCATGCGTTGCTATACGGCAACGCGTCGCAACCAGATCCTCATAAGCCAGTGACAGTAGTGTGTTTGCTTCCGAAACTCCTTCGGAAAGGACGGGGAGGGGTAAAAAAAAAACAAAGAAGGTCTTGGACATGCGTTACGGTGACAACGCTACAGATGCTGAGTTATAAGATGTAATGCCCAAGAGAAGATGAAGGGTATGGAGAATCAGTGTAATTACCTCACCGTATCCCTCAAATCTTCACACAACAAAGCTTGCCATGTCAGAGGTGACAGAAGAGAAGTCCAAGCACCTATTGAAATGAGCGTTTATCATTACCTACTTTTACGACACCGTCGGGCAGAAATAGGTTAAGAAAGGAGGTCGTAAGGAAAATGTCATGCCCATGAAAAAAAAAAATGCGTAGTTCAGCCACCGTGACTAATGTACTATTTTGTACTTAGCATCGTACGTGTTTTTTTTTCTTTACACCGTTTAATGGGTACCCGTGTAAAAACAAAAACTTTCTTTACGAACGTCGGGTAGGCGGCATCGTGTGCCAAAAATCTTAAAGGCTTTCGGGGTCGTCGACCCGCGGGCCCCGGCGCGTATCGCATGACAGCTGGATCTAATACAACGCCACTATCGACCCGTATTCATACGAGCATTATAAATGCTTATAGAACCAACGAGCCTAAGGGAACATTATTATCACGCGAACACTACTAAGGGCAATGGGCCGGCCACATAGCTCGCTGAACCGACAACCGTCGGGGAAAAAAGGTTCTCGAGTGGCCAGCCATGTACAGGCAAACGCAGTGTAGGACGACCCCCCACAACATGGAGTGACGACCTGCGCAGTGTTGCGGGAAGTCGATTGATGCGGGTGGCTCAGGACCGAGCTTCGTGGCAATCTTTGGGGGAGGCCTATGTTCAGCAGTGGACTTCTGATAGGCTGAAATGATGATGATGACGATGAACACTACTAAACATTAGAGACGAAATTTTTTTTTATCGCGTACAATTTTAGTTTTTATATTCTCGACGTTTCCGTCGCTTTACACCAGCGCTGTCACGGGGAGACTGTGGTGTTAGACGTCCAGTTGTCATAAGCAAACTCGGGCTTCAACCTTCAGCTTTTATTTTGTTCCAACGCAACATAATCTAGGCACGGCTGCTGTAAAGCATTCGAAACGTCGGGAATATGAAAACAAAATTAAACGCGATAAAATCCGTAAATAATAGTTACATTTCAAACTCATTTGAATCTTTCTAGATACTATATAAGTTGTGATACGTTTTCCGACTATTTTCGTTATAAGAATTAGTAATATTTAAGTAGGAAGTAAAAATTTTTTTTACGTAATTTGTATAAATAATTATTAATTACATACTATATCTCCACGCCCAGGGTTGACTGGCAGAGAATGCCAAGAGGCATTAAGTCCGCCCTTTGTAATACTTTTGTTTAAAGGTATTATAAAGTAAATAAAGTTTAAATAAATAAATAAAAAAATAATTACACTCGATATTTACTAAATTTTATGTCTATTTTTTATGTTAAATTTTGATGAGAAAATGACGTCAAGTTTTCTCACTGAACCAACCGCAGTTTCTAAATTTCTTAAGTATTTTGGAACAATAGGGAAAAAATTAGAGACAAAATTAAAGTAATTTAACTATGGGGGTTTGTGGTATCGGTTCATTTTGGAAAAGAGATCTCTTCTCTACACCGTCTGACAATGCTACAATCACACCTAAAAGTTAACTCGTCCCGCCGCAGGTTCCAGCACAACAAGATCTACACGTACATCGGCGAGGTGCTGGTGTCGGTCAACCCGTACAAGAGCCTGGACATCTACAACGCGCAGCACATGGCGCAGTACCGGGGCCGCGAGATGTTCGAAGTCCCGCCGCACGTGTACGCCGTCGCCGACGCCTGCCAGAGGGTGCTCAGGCAGCAGGTGAGCGAAATATTTCACGAAAATTCCGCGCCGAAAGCGACGACATTCCACGTAAAAAGAAGATTTAATCGCACCCCACCTTGTTAGTAAGATCTAGTTTTTAAAAGATAACAACTATTTATTAATAATATCCTGGCCAGATGTTCCTTCTGTGACATGGCTGGGTTAAGACAACGTTAACTATTAAGTTTGTTACGTTTAACTTAGTTTCTTCCACAAGATTATAGACTCGTTTTCTGACTATTGTCTCTAGGTGTCGTCTAAGTGGGTACCCATTCTTACCTATCGCTGTCGTCTACCTGCGTTGCAACCTCTGCCTTGTTCCGGTTTTGAAGGTGTAAGTGACCCAATTATGCTGCCTCGGGTGGTCCAGTAGCCACTTACCATCGGATGGACTGTCTGTTCGTTTCTCCTCGTGTAGCGAGTAAAGGTGCAACGGCTAGTTTAGAATATTTCACGTGGACGGTTCATATGTTGCATGTCTGTCTGTCCGTGCGAAGCCGGCGCTGTTCGCTAGTAATGTATAAAGCAATTAAAGATAACTAACAATGCAATGAGACGGGGGAGGGGATAGTGAGGGGTTCTTTTTGCAAGCGTGGTTAGTCGTATGTACGGGTTCATTCCAAGGTCGAGTCTAGTTAATCCTAAATCCGATTCAGCAATCTTATAAGTTATATAAAGTGGATTTAACTTAAGGAAATACACTAAGGCTTCGATTATGAAGTCCTAGATCGCTGAGAATATCACTTTTTGGCTTTAATGAAAAATTAAATTGCAATTGAATTGCTACTTTATTGTGCACAGCCGTAGCCGTAATCCTACCACCATGTGAATGGTCCACTGCTGGACATAGCCCTCTCCCTTAACGACTCTTTGGCATAATCCCCACGCTCGGCGTGCGCAGCAGCAGACACCGCGCACCTCAGACTCTGTAAATAGTTCTTGTATTTACGCGAATATGATATGAAACTATTATTTACGAATTTTATCACGTTTAATTTATATATTTTTTTTTAATTCCGACGTTAACGTCCGGGGGCATTTCAGCATCCGCGCTCACGCGGGGACGAAGGTGTTTAACGTCCTGATGTCATAGTTAACTCGGTCATTCACTCGTCAGCTTTGTAACTAAATTCCTTTTTTGGTCCGTTTTACACAAAATGGACTCACGATATTTTGAGTTCGCGCAGTGTGGTATGCTTGATTTTGGATTCAAAGCTCGCGAAATGTCTGGATTTAAAAAATCTTAATTTGATAGTCGCGATAGAATTCGTAAATAATAGTTTTATTTCAAAAGGAAGTAAATTAGGAGGTGTAATTTGGCGGCCTTGTCGCTGCACAGCGATCTCTTCCAGCCAACCAAATATTTACTAATTATAATTACTAACTATATACTATTATTATAGTAATAGTATAAACTGAAGTGGCAATGGGCCGGCCACATAGCTCGCAGAGCTGACAACCGCTGGGGAAAAAAGGTTCTCGAGTGCAGGCAAACGCAGTGTGGGACGACCCCCCCGCGAGATAGAGTGACGACCAGCGCACATAGGCTGTAATGATGATGATGATGAACTATATTAATAATTACCATCATCATCTTTGGAACATTGCATTTGTCATTCTCGTGTTGTTACTTAGAATTCTGACACGTGTCAAGTCAACCGTAAGTGTACAATGCGCTTTTCGGGTTTAACCGGTGACGTCATTGCTTTATTAATGATCAATTTCACAAAATTCGAGCAGACGTCACGCAAACCACAGCTAATTTAGGTGAGTTAGTTCTTAATGTGGTTAACTATGGCATATGTCACTACCTCGTATCTAATTTTATTTATTACTAGCAATGCTGTTTAAGTTACATCACTAATATTCCTGTTAACCCTCCGACTAAGCATCACAGCTCGTATCTGGAGCGGTTCACGACAACAGTCGAATGGTGGGCTTCCGAGCATACGACATAAATACGGATCACCATAGCAGCCTCGTTCAAGTCTCATGCTGACTATACGCCTCCGCTTAAGACTGTCACGAAGCTCGCTCCCTAGCCGGCCTGCATCCATCGACTTCCCGCAACACTATGAGTTCATCACTCCATCTTGTGGTTCTTGTCACCGTGGTAAAAAGTTTCCCGACCTCGACCTGGTGAGAGAACCTCGGGGATGATGAATGATATCATTGACCAAGGTCCCGATTTTCAGCTGGCATACAGGTATATAATTGTACCAGTGGTGGGTAAAAGCCTCATCTCAATGTTTGAGATAGTTTTGGCGCAGGGAAGGGTCCGCTACCCGGCTCTAGTCCGGGTTGGGGGACTTCCCTCGTCCCCTAGAAATATGTATATTTTATTATTTTACAGGGGGATCGTATAAAATGAATTAAATCGAGCGCCCTGACCCCTAGGCTACCACGGCTCACATACCTGGTGCATGACTAACCGTAAATTCTATCGGAGCTCTAAATTATTTTTAGCGTGCTCTAAAGTTTAAGCGTGGTAGAGCCAAGCGACAGCTGCTGCTCGAATGGGCCGGCTCGACCGGATTGGTACCACGGCCTCGCAAAATACCGGCGTGAAGTAGAGGTATCTTGTGCTTCTGCGTTTCGTTCGTTGAGTGAGGTAACCGGAGGCCCACTACCCCTTCCCATCCCCCTCCTCATCCTCCCTCTCATCTCCTTAGTATCCTCAAAGGCCGGCAACACACCTGCAGCACCTCTGGTGTTGGGGATGAACGTGGGCGACGGTAATCACTTACCATCAGGTGAACCGCTTGCTCGTTTGCCGCCTTTTCCATAAAAAAAAAAGTTTTTTGTTATCTCATCCCCATCATCAGTTATAGTTCTTCTATAATTGTTTTTTTTTATTAATCTACACGTCAGAAAAAGTTCAAGTGGACTTATCCAATTCGGCCAAATTGTGTGTATGTTCATTTTGTTTCCTTACCCAATTACGGAACTCCGCTCCCACGTCTGCGTCCGATTTCCGAAAGGGTGGTTTCTGATATTTCGACGCCAATTTGCGTCTCTTGACCTCGTCTCGCATTGTGTTGTTATGACAAATGTCCGTGCAAAGTTTGGACGGCGGGGGTCGTAAAGACCGATACGAAAATGGCAACCCGGCAATCAGTGTATTGTGTCTTGTAAAATACCAGTCTTTAGGAGCCGTTTAGCATTGTTATGGAAGTCATTGTATGTAACTGTTAAGAAATATCAAATTTAATAATAATTTTAAGTTTTATAATATACGTATTTTCTGGTTTTGATTTTAGACTAAGTCTTGGTATAAGAATAAGTCATAATTGTGACTTGTTGTTACGATCATGATTAGAAATTGTTCTTATTATTTAGTTGAAAAGAGATTTTTTTTTAAATAGCGATATAAGTATATTACCTTCTCGCAGCTTTTCTTTATTCTAAGTAGTGATATAATAACGATATAGCAAACTGATAATGCACCTTTTAAAAAATATTGCAGCTACTAATGTAAAACTTTAAGAATCTGGCTCGAGGGACCACATTTTTTTTGAATAGGTCAACGTTTATTCAGGATCCCGCCTGACGTTGCGAGATAATTTTCACGTTAATCTATAAAAATTATATACTTTTCTGTCTTTGAGAAACTTTAATTCCCAATAATCATATTGTAAGTTTACTTTTCCTTCGAGTCTAAAAAATTTGAAACGTACACACTAAAAAATCTATTAATTTAGGAGGTGCACGGGGAGATCAGTTATGTCCGGTGCACCCTGGGCAATCAGCGAGTCCCCCCCCCCACTCATATTATCTTATCCTTCCATTACGATAGAAAATCCCCAGACATTTTCGTTATCGGCACGCAACGAAGAACCCTTTGGACTAAATACTTGGCTACTTGGTTCAGGGTAGAGACACGTGCGTGTTGATTTCGGGCGAGTCCGGCGCCGGCAAGACGGAGGCCTCGAAGTTCATCATGAAGTACATCGCCGCAAACACGACGCAGGTGCACCGGGAGTATATTGACAGGTGAGCCGTAGATTAGTTCAAAACAACTCAACTTAATGTTTAGTTCTTCTGTCACGGTTCACGGACAAAGAACAGATAAACTTAAACAATAACGTACTTGATAAATATACGTTCAATTATTTCTAGAACTTTTTATATTTTTTTCGTCCGAATTATAGAGACCCAGTGTCTCGTACCGGAGCTTAGCTTGCCTGATGTTCAATGTTACCCTTTAAATCTTTTCTTGTAATTTGAAATCCGCTCAGTCGTTCGAAAACTAGATGCCTGCAAAGATCGTAGCTACGATATACTTTGAAGCGTGATTACTTTTTTCGCAGAGTGAAGAACGTTCTGATCCAATCGAACTCCATCCTGGAGACGTTCGGTAACGCCAAGACGAACCGCAACGACAACTCTTCGCGCTTCGGCAAGTACATGGACATCCACTTCGACTACAAGGGAGACCCTGTTGGCGGGCACATAAGCAACTATCTGCTCGAGAAGAGTAGAGTCGTCAGCTTGCAACCCGGCGAGAGGAACTTCCACGCCTTCTACCAGGTATGACTCGTCTGTGATGCGTTACAGTTTAGTAACTAAACTATAAAAGTCAAGTAGCAGCCTGTTAGTGTCCATTGCTGGGCAAAGGCCTCGTTCTCAAATACGTGCATCTGAGAGGGATTCACATATCCTCGAAATAATATTTTTATTATTTCTCAGACATGCAGCTTTCCTCAACATGTTTTTCCTTCACCGCCGAGCACGTGGTAAATACAACACTTAAATTTTACTATCATAAATTGGCATTAACACTTCCCTGCCTACTAGGCTACGTACTTTTAGTTCAGCACTCGTCTATTTAACTTAAATTGCATATCAAAACGCCTCGATTCGAATTGATCAGGATAATTTCGCAATCATCATAAAAATATGGCCATAAACTGAATATAACATTACGTTGATCTGCTAATAGAATTCACTCTCAATAACCTATGGTGCTTCTTACAGTTTCATAGTTCCCTAGTCTTGATGGTGCTCGTAGTTGGTCGGCAACATCTATGTCATAGTCAATACTCAGCAAGGTTTTAATTAAACAAAAAAATAGCTAATAAAGAGTAAACAGAGCTGCGTAAAGCTCTGTTTAGTCTTTGAAAATAAAATATAAAAGAAAATATTGCCATCCTGCTATAGAACTGAAACATTCAATGTATAAAGGTTACCAATTAAAACTTTCGCCTGTATTCATTTGTAACGTGACCTTTGCTTGCAAATAAATATAAGACAACAGTTTTAAATGTCATTATATTATCCTGTTAATGTATAGAACTGAACTTTACAACTGAACTGAACGTAGGCCTGTCCCAAAGATTGTCACGAAGCTCGGTCCTGAGCCACCTGCATCCATCGACTTCCCGCAACACTGCGCAGGTCGTCACTCCATCTTGTGGGGGGTCGTCCCACACTGCGTTTGCCTGTACGTGGCTTCCACTCGAGAACCTTTTTCCCCCAACGGTTGTCAGTTCTGCGAGCTATGTGGCCGGCCCATTGCCACTTCGATTTGCTGATCCTTACGGCTATGTCGGTTACCTTAGTTCTGCTGCGGATATCATCGTTGCAGACTCTATCACGCAGAGAAACACCGAGCATATCCCTTTCCATACCGCGCTGATTGACTTGGTCTTCCTCATACGGCCTGCCGCATTATTACTTATAGTAAATCTGTTCGTGTACGTTGTATATACACGTAAACATATAGATATGTTTACATGTTCTCAGTAAATTGCGTTTGTAACAAAGCTTTAAAACGTACAATATATTCACTTGTTTCACTCATAGATACGGAAAGCGCGAGAGTAAGAGAGATAGCATCTGCTGATCACTTGCGCCTCGAGTGTGTCGACTGGGACAATTATTGTATAGCTATCTCTATTAAATATTGTTCTCTTTTCTTTACGAAAACCGTGACATTAACTTAAACGTGAACATAAATATTTGTATGTATTGTACACTTGCATGTGATGTGAGATCTGTGGAGCCTTATTTACCTTAGCATCACAATATGTGCACTTTAGAATCACACACGACGGCATTTCAAGTATTTTAGGTTCAGTTGTCACGTATATCATATTCGTCGTCATGTTCGATGCGAACTGATTGCGAGATGTCACAATTGGGTCATTTACGAGTCTTCAACTCGAGTAGTAACATATCTTAGACTTATATTAGCTTCAGCTCTATAATCTGTTATAAGCTCGAGAATTTTTCGGTGTGATTCTCTGGATATTTTTTTAATATATAAAATTAACTTATTTACTTTATGAATCATATGCTATATTACGTATATTAATATACCTATGTTTTAAAACTAAACTACGTTTATGTTACACTGTAAATATATCTATAGCGACTGGCACGGGCGTTCATTGTTGACGTTATATCACAATATAGACGTATGCGGACTGTGTAAACGTTTATCTTTTGTCGATAATAGATGTCGCCGCTGGTTGTTTGAAACCCACTATTAAGTGGTCGACACTAAATCATTAACTTAGACAGATGATTTCAAATAAATTAGGTTTAACTTGCGGGCCTCCTGCTCGCGAGTCTCTACCGATGTAGTTGTAAAGGCCCCCTGGGCCAACAGTAGATCTACCGCGGGGGGTTCTAGTCGGTCCCGGCATCTTCAATGCTGATCCCGACATAACCAGTCACCGGAGACGGCGAGCACCTTTCCCCCACGTTAAACTTAAAAAAAAAAAAATTACGTTCAAATCAAGATATTCGTTGGTTTCATTTAAAATAGTACCAATTAGTATCTAGCTCTAGTTTAAAAATATTCACTACGTGTGTGTGATATTGTTTTACTCAACACTAGTTCGCACTAGGCCTTTATATATGCTTTTAGTGCTGCTGTAACAATTTATTTCATAGTAATTACACAATTAAGTCGGCGTTGCTGCACATGTCGTATACTCAAAATGGTTTAATGGCAATAAACAAAGAGAAGCTTAGATTGTTAAGGCGTTAATATAATTTGTTTATAAATTTCGTATTTCTTTATTTGTAAATTGCATGGAAAGAAATTATTTTCTGACAGTTTTCACTATATATTTCTCTATATGTCATATGTATGTATGTAAGAGGAAAGTTAGAGGGCTCAGATCACTGCCTAGTATTAGAAGCTGTATGAGTAACTTTGTTCAGGTGGTCTAGGAATTGGTTAAAAAGAGTAAATGTTAAAATAACAACAGATCAGTAATTAAGGAAACATTGAGCTGTAAAATAAATATTTTTGGCCGATCTGTCTTGCCTTTAAAAGGCTGAATGTAGCTGATTGAAATTTTCACAGAATATTTGTTAGTACGACAGATATACTAAAATTACACAAGAAGAACAAGTAGATACATATTCCATACAAGAAGCGTGTTTTTATCTTTTTTTTTTCCTCTATCGTAGAAACGGTTTTTCATGCAAGCTTCAAAGGTGATGTGTTTATATTCCAAACTGTAGAGTAAAACAACAACAATTAATAAAATCCGGCCAAGTGTGAGTCAGGCTCGCGGTAACTATCCCGAACTGAACTGATAGAAAACACTTTTTTTTGGTAAATACGTAACACACATATATTGTGTGGTTGTGCGGAACCCTGGGTGCGTGCTGCCGACTCACAATTGTCCGGTTTTTTTCTCATAATTTTGCTTCATTTATAGTAGAATGATTACTTTTTCAACAGTTATTAAGCACTACAAATGCTTACACAAAGAAATTTGGCCTGAGCTCGAGTGAGGTGTATAAGATACTGGGCAACGAACGCGGGACTGCACAGGATTCCAAGCTCTATTCCGTTACCAATAGCGCATTCAATGCACTTGGATTCTCTGCCTCTGTCATTGAGGATATATGGAGTATTGTAGCGGGTGTAATTTTGTTGGTAAGTTGCAACTTTGTACTTAAAAACGTACTTTTGAAGTGAATTGTACATTTTCCACTGTTTCGTACGATCCTTATCTATATTTTAAAGAGGATTGTATATTTAGTAATCATTTATTTAATTCCGATTAACTAGTAGTTCACAAACAACAACATTCTTAAAACCTAATTTTCTACTAGAATAAAAAAGCACATAAATGTCAAACTTGTTGAGGTTATCGCAGCATGAACATTAATTATACTAACAAAACTGATATAGTCTTGATAATTTTTTTACAATTGTAACACCACAGAAAATAAATAAACTTCAATTTATTTAGGCATGTTTTAAGCTCTTTTGACGATCACTTACGTCAAAATCGTCAGTTACTTCAATTCACTTGAACTGTTTCGTTAATACTTTAAACAGGTTAAACAGGGAGGGAACATGAGAATAATATAGATATGTATATATATATAATATACTCACTAGAGTGAATTTAACGACTTTTCCATATTTAGGTGTACCTAAGTGAGTAGAGCTATACAAATAAGGCCATGCTGTAGGAGCCTTGCATCATTAACATTTAAAGGGCCTCAGAATTTTAATGTCATCAGTAAACTGCTGAATCGAACACTTTTTACTATGTCATTAATAAAAAAAAATTAATAGCAAGGCTCTAGGTGGGATCCCTGGGGAACACTTATAGGGCAATTGTATTTAAAAGATTAATACCCGTTCAGACTACTCAAAGAATTATTGTAAATTACTAGAGAAAGTCTTGACAATTTTTTTTGTATTGTTTTCTAAGGAATGTTATTTTACTAGGACCCTTTCACCATATTATGTTTAATTGGTGCATCTTATCTTTTGTTATTTTACAAATTTTCGAAAACTCAATGAGTGACTACAATTGCGTCAGTTGGGTAAATAGCGTAATACATTTCAACAGGGCGAGTTGAGCTTCTCCGAATCCGCCGAGGGAGAGTTGAAGATCGGTGGGCCGCTGCGAGCTTGCGTGAGCGCGCTGGGCGTCAGCGAGACCGCGCTGCGCGACGCGTGCGCCGCGCGCGTGCTGGCCGCCGGCGGCGAGCTGGTCAGCAAGCGGCACTCGCTCAGCGACGCGCACTACACGCGCCTCGCGCTCGCCAAGGCGGCGTACGACCGCCTCTTCAGTTGGATCGTGCAGGAGGTGAGGCTCCATTAGACATTATCTATTGCTCTTCGATCTTCATCCTGTATTGTTCTTCGACCCCATAAATAATTGTCAAAATTTCCACAACATCAAAGCCGTAGTCCGCCTTAAAAGCAAATTGCGACAATGATGGTAATAAAATAACTTCAGTCTGTTGGAACTCATCACCGTCTGACTGACTATCCTAATAGGCATCGAAGATCTTGAAAATCTCATCAGATTGCATCTCCGGAAGAAAACTCGGTGACGAAACTTGCTACCTGTCACATTCTATCTTCCGAAGAGGCGAAAAGTCGATCGCTGTACAGTCACGTGGTTGATGAGCCAAGCTGCAGCTTTTGCTGCTGTTCAAATGGGCAGGCTCGACCGGGTTAGTAACACTGCCTCGCAGAATGTGAAGTAGAGGCATTTTGTGCTTCTACGTTTCGTTCGGTGAGTGAGGTAACCGGAGGCCCACTGCCCCTACCCATTCCACTCCTTATTCTTCCTCCCATGTCCCAAATACCCTTAAAGGCCAGCAACGCAACTGCAGCATCTCTGGTGTTGCAGATATCCATGGGCGTTTGCACGTTTGCAAGCGAGCAAAAAAAAAGTCATCTTTGGAGCGCCATCTTTTGAACTGATTTAAAACTATATCTTCCGCTTCCGATGTATGTGACTCAGATGCCGCTACAGACGCTTCTACTAATACTAATGCTACAGCTACTCATATCTTATATCTGTCCGGTAGATCAACAAGGCGATCGAAGCGCCCAAAAACACATACAGAAGTACACTAATCGGTGTTCTGGACATCTACGGGTTCGAGATCTTCGAGACCAACAGCTTCGAGCAGTTCTGCATCAACTATTGCAATGAGAAACTGCAACAGCTATTTATCGGTAAGCGATGGTGACATATTTGTGTGACATTATTTTGAAGCGAATTCCTAATGGATTTATAACGAATAAAGAGTTCTTTGTATATGACCACGATGCTTAAGTTGGTTCGAACTGCAATCTCTCCCTGATTTATTTATTTATTTATATTTATTTGTTGATCATATGTGATACTTGTATAGATGTTAACATTTTGTTTATGTCCTATATGATCTACCACTTATTGGCATACAAATTTTACAATATGATATAATTTCAAGACATAGCTATATAAGGTATATTACATTACATTATTATCAAATCACAATTTATAACAACTATCAAAGTAAAATAAAATAATAACAATATAAATAAACGCACATGTCTAATTTCATTATCAGTTAAAAAAAAATAATAATAATAATAAATGTCCAAAAAAAAATGTTTTTAAAGTAATTATATCTATGTAATAAGTCAAATTTTATCGCAAATAAAATCCTGTATTGTGTAATAAACTTTTTCAACCAATATTAATTTAAGATTTTTTTTTAAAATCTTCTATTTTCTTGTTTTTGATATTGTAAGGTAAATGATTATAAACTATAGGAGCCATCCCCAATACACTATGACGCAGCAGAGCCTATTTTCCCGGTACATTGGCAATTTTATATTGCAATCGTTCTGTAATCCTTTTTTTGTCTGAGTTAAATGTAGAAATATTGGAGTGAACAAAAGCTGCAATATCACTAACATATATGCTCATTGTTGTATATGATGACTTACGGAAGTGACACTTGCTTGCCGGCCGTATGAGGAAGCTCAAAACTCCTCAGCGCGCTATGGAAAAGGCTATGCTCGGTGTCTCTCTGCGCGATCGAGTCTGCAACGATGATGTACGCAGTAGACAGGGGGAGGCCTATGTTCAGCAGTGGACTTGTGATAGGCTTAAATGAAAAAAAAAACGATACCTCAATTTTTTTTTTATTTACTAAAATATGTTTACTTATATAATTAGTGTTGAGGATAGTGATAAGAGGAGACTTGTAATTAGCAACTGATATCAGCTAAATTAATATTTAATATGAAATTTAATTTGTTTCTAAGTCTTTTCAAAAATAAATAAATAAATAACAGCAAATTCGATGGTTATTCAGTTCTCAGCATAAACATAGAAAGTCGTAGCAATATAAGTGTGCGGGTTGCATAGCCTGGCGGATTCTCCAGAGATCTCTCCGATGTTATCCATGTACCTACTTGTACATCAGCCTATATTAGTCTACTGCTGGACACATACCTCTCCGAGAAAAGCGCCAGGACATGCCGGCATACTCTTCTTGGAATGTTTGCCCATACTCAGCACCGCATGTCTGAGGTTTGGGTTTTGGGTTCGGCAAATTCGGATGGATATTCCGCCATCATTTGGTCACCAGAGCCTCGTTTGTTCACTAGCAGGCTGCGCCACGTGCAGGTGAGGTTGGCGTTTAGAAGAGTTAAGGGGTAGCGGGAATTTTTTAAGCAAGGTTTAAGCAATGACAGCACCAGTTTCATACTCATGATGGGGATGGAGAGTTGGGGAGAGGGTACTGTATGAATCCTCCGGTATCGAGTGAATAATGGCTAGAAATGATTTGTTCATAAGTGTGGGGTCATTGCAGAGCTGGTGCTGAAGCAGGAGCAGGAGGAGTACGCGCGGGAGGGCATCCAGTGGAGTGCGGTGCAGTACTTCAACAACCGCGGCATCTGCGAGCTGGTGGACGCGCCGCACCAGGGCATCATCGCCATCATGGACGAGGCGTGTCTCAATCCCACCAAGGTGAAGAGCGACATGAGGATTTGACTTTTTTATAATATTTTTTTTAATAACGAAACTTTGAGTGATGTACAGCACATTAATTCCAAGATCAAGCGTACCACTTACTGCACGACCTCAAGATGCTGTGGGCTCATTCTGCGTAGATCGGACTTAAATTTAGCTACTTTTTTCGCTGACTGTACTATAAAGTACCTGCCGTCATTTTCACTCATGTGTCATCGTCTCTTTAGTGCGGCTTAAACACAATTCTATTTTTTTTGTGAGAAAGATGGCAAACAATCAAGCGGTTCACGTGTTGGTAAGTGTTAACCGACACTCACGTACATTTACGATACCCAAGGAGCTGCAGGTGCTTTGCCCACCTTTAAAGATATTTGGGGACGGGTAAGTGGGCCTCCGGTTACGTCTCTCTCACCGAACGAAACGCAAGGGAAGCACAAGACGCTTCTACTTCACGTCGGAGTTCTGCGTGGCCGCGTTTCTAACCCGGTCGAGCCGCCGCTTGGCTCCATCACGTATAAATATATGTATTAATTCTATTGATTATACATAACCAAGGAACTTACTCGGATACTTTACGCAGATATCCGACACCCAGCTGCTGGAGGCAATGGACAAACGTCTGAGCGGGCACAAGCACTACACGTCCCGGCAGCTCAGCCCCACCGACAAGAAGCTCAAGCATAGCGTCGACTTCCGCATCACGTGAGTGTTCCCACTTAAATGCTTTCACTATGTACATGAAGAGCTAGGCGAATCATTCACGATCAAATCGGAGACGTTCTGAAAAAAGGCCAGGTCAAGAGCACTCTAAACCGACGAGCATGCATGCGAAGATTGATGAAAGTGGGAGAAGCGGAAGACGTATGTCAGGACCGTAGCAAGCGGAAGAAGGTTGTCTCTGCCTACCCCGTTGGGAACAAGGTGTGAATATATGCATACTTACAAAAAAATTAGATTAAGACAGACACTTAACAATTTGTTACATAGTGTCGTTTCAAACGTTGCAAAGTCTCTTAATTTTTGATTAATAAATGAAACGCACACGTCGGCAGGCACTACGCGGGCGACGTGACATACGCGATCACGGGCTTCATGGACAAGAACAAGGACTCGCTGTGGCAGGACCTGAAGCGGCTGCTGCACTCGTCCAGCTGCCGCTCGCTGGCCGCCATGTGGCCGGAGGGTGCCACCAACATACAAAAGGTCAGCAAAAGAATTGCAAATGCTTTATATCCTATATTGCTCCGTTCATTTAACTGAACAAACTGGCCATGTGACCAGTCTACCAATACACTTAATTCTTACCCTTTGCCGCGTGGACGGCGAATGTGTTGTTCGGGACTCCTACCGACCATAACCCTATGGTGTTCCACCTTTACCGCATATCGGCAGATCCACAATTTTTCATAGCATCCGTGCGTGTAAAAGAGATGTTACCTTGGTGTCGGTCGATTTATTTATATTTCTTTTTTTTTAAAGCATATCACCTGATGGTAAGTGATTACCGTCGCCGAAGTACATCTGGGATGGGAGGAAGGATGAGGAGGGGTATGGGGTGGGGGAGTTAACCTCCGGTTACCTCACTCACCTAACGAAACGCAGAAGCACAAGATGACTCTACTGCTCGCTGGAATTCTGCGAGGTCGTGGTACTAACCCGGTCGAGCCGGTCCATTCGAGCAGCAGCAAAAGCCGCCGCTTGGCTAAACTACGTTTAAACTTAATATGTAACATACATATTACGGATCAGCCCCAACTTCGAAACCCAACCAACATTTCATTCGCCCTTGTACACTTCCAGACATCGAAGCGACCTCCGTCGGCGGCGACCCTGTTCCGCAACTCGATGTCCGCGCTGGTGGCGGGCCTGCTGAGCAAGGAGCCGTTCTACGTGCGCTGCGTGAAGCCCAACCCCGCGCAGGCGCCCAACGCGTGGGACGACCAGTTGGTAAGAGAAGACTCTTCTGTAGTGACGTCACTGTTTTCTTTGTTTTTGTCATCTCAATTTCAATCTTACCGCAGCGTATGCTTGGATGTTCAGTAAAGAGTGTGTGTTTGTCAGATACGTATGTGAGTGTAAACGAATGTAACATGTCTAATCACGTGATAGAGTTTGCGTGCCCAGTGTAGGGAGTATGGGCAAAACATCTATGCCTATGAAATGCATGTCTACCGATGCCTGTACGTTTACACGTGGCTCAGTATTAGGTCAACTTGACTGAGCCACACTGAGCCCGCGGCCGAGCGAGTGACAGAATGTCCGCGTGTGCGCGCGTGTGTGCAGGTGCGGCACCAGGTGGCCTACCTGGGGCTGGTGGAAAACGTGCGAGTGCGGCGCGCCGGGTTCGCGTCCCGGCAGCGCTACGACCGCTTCCTCAAGCGCTACAAGATGCTGTCGCAGTACACTTGGCCCAACTTCCGCGGGCCCGGCGACCGCGACGCGGTCATGGTGCTGCTGCGCGACCTGCAAGTCACCGACGTGCAGTTCGGCCACACCAAGCTGTTCATCAGGTGAGCCGTGCTACTGCCGCCTCTACTACGTAACCCTGGTGCTGATCGTGGCCGCGATCGGTTTCAATTTGAAGTGACGCCACACTCAGATCGCGTCATAGAGACTCGTCTAGTATATTCGGACTCTATACGAACTCTATCGTACGTTAAAATTTATCCATTTCACCGCATCCCTTTTGCGTAACCTGCTAAGTTACTGCTAAGCTAAGTAAGACTGGACTGAGACTTGTCTATTGTACTCGGAAACAATATTCGATCAAATTAGACCAGACAGACCTCTATGACGTAATCAGTCAAACTGTTACTGACAACAAGCGATGTTACGGTTACAGACATAGTGAGGCACATAGCTAGTGAAAGGACAGTTGGACATCGTCGGAGAAAGTAACATTCAAAAAAAATTCCTCGTTTATTAATTTTTTTATAAATAATGAACGTTTGCAGGAGCGCACAGACGGTGCACGGGCTGGAGGCGGCGCGCGCGGAGCTGATCCCGTCCATCGTGGTGCTGCTGCAGAAGCTGTGGCGCGGCGCGCTGGCCCGCGAGCGTTACCGCAAGATGAAGGCGGCGCTCTTCATATTCAACGCTTGGAAGTGAGTGCATGCGCTCTGTTGTTTTATTATCGTATACATTTTAAGCGTGGTAGAGCCAAGCGGCGGCTTTAGCTGCTGCTCGAATGGGCCGGCTCGACCGGATTGATACCACGGCCTTGCAGAATACCGGCGTAAAGTAGAGGCATCATGTGCTTCTGCGTTTCGTTCGGTGAATGAGGTAACCGGAGGCCCACATCCCCTCCTTATTCCTCTCCTCTTCCCTCCCATCTCCCAAATATCCTTAAAGACCGGCAACGCACCTGCAGCATCTATGGTGTTGCAGATGTATGTGGGCGACGGTAAGCACTTACCATCAGGTAAACCGCTTGCTCGTTTGCCGTCTTTTCCATAAAAAACATTAGCTGTTAACCAATATAAGACAGAATATAGAGAATGCTATCTTCAGCTAATTATGCCTAGGGTCGAAAGCAAAGTCCTTGTCGTGATAGGCCAGCGGGTGGACATTTGGGCGTGAAGAATGAATGAATGAATGAAATATACTTTATTGTACATACAAAGATTTAACAAACAAAGATTATTAAAAAAAAAATGTTCAATAAGTGGCCTCATCGCTAAGAAGCGATTTCTTGCAGGCAACCCAGAAGGAAAAAGGAAATATAAACATAAGTATCGGGTTAGGGTGTACACTAAAGTGAACATATCATTCAATACACATTATATGCATATATCATAAATACAATAATAAAGAAAAACGACCGCGGTTGGCATAGACAATGTGACAAATGAACATCAGCACCTCGGAGTCGAAGTACCTAAGGAAAGCTCCATTTCCATTGAGCGATATATTGCTTCATTTGAGTAGTGATGGATTATTTCATTTATTAATCAAAAATTAAGAGACAACGATTGAAACGACACTATGTAACAAATTGTTAAGTGTCTGTCTGAATCAATTTTTTTTGTAAGTATGCATATATTCACGCCTTGTTCCCAACGGGGTAGGCAGAGACAATCTTCTTCCACTTGCTACGGTCCTGACATAAGTCTTTCGCTTCTCCCACTTTCATCAATCTTCGCATGCATGCTCGTCGGTTTAGAGTGCTCTTGACCTGGCCTTTTTTCAGATCGTCTCCGATTTGATCGTGAAATGTTCGACTAGGTCTTCCTCTCCAGACTCTACCATTTACACTCGCCTCTTATATTTGTTTTTTAATTACATTATAAAATAAGGTCGATATTTGAAAAATGGCATATAGATTTGACGAATAGCCGAAGAATATTGGTGATATCGCTCGGTAGGCCATCTTAAACATATGCATTAAGAGCGTTTGAACGCGGCAGACGCTACCGCTGCCGGCGCTACATCGCGGCGCTGCAGAGCGAGCTGCGGCGCACCGGCGGCCTGGTGCGGCGCTGGCCCGCGGCGCCACGCCGGCTGCCCGTCGCGCTGCTGCAGGCCGCCTACCGCCGCTGGCGCGCCTACCTCACGCTGCGCCCCGTGCCGAGGGACCAGTGGCCGCAGCTGAAGCTCAAGATCTGCGCGGCCAGCGTGCTCCGGGCGCGCCGCCGGCACTGGGGCGCGGCCCGGCTCTGGCGCGGCGACTATCTCGCGATCGACTCCTACAACGAACGCGCCGGTGAGTTCTTTTTTTTTTTATGGAAAAGACGGCAAACGAGCAAGTGGTTCACCTAATGGTAAGTGCTTACCGTCGCCCGCATACATCTGCAACACCATAGATGCTGCAGGTGCGTTGCCGGTCTTTAAGGATATTTGGGAGATAGGAGGGAAGAGGAGAGGAATAGGGAGGGGGAGTGGGTCTCCGGTTACCTCATTCACCGAACGAAACGCAGAAGCACAAGATGCCTCTACTTCACGCCGGTATTCTGCGAGGCCGTGGTACCAAGCCTAGCCTAGGTCTAGCCGGCCCGTTCGAGCAGCAGCTAAAGCCGCCGCATGGCTCTACCACGCTTAAAGAGTACGAACATTGTCAGCGATTTGTGAAATCCGATCGAAATTTTGTAGCAATCTGTCTTATGTTTTAGAAGCAAAGTTGAAAGAATTTCATAAATGAATAATTACAAAAAATTTGATCTCACAACTGTACACCAAATAATAGGGTGACCAGAAGCCTAGACATTTACTTTAATCGTTTTGACCCACTATCCACCCGAGTTTATTTGGAACAATGTGATAGGATCGCTTCGGAGAAATCTCATTTAGCTATCATAGATTATAGATGAAGAATTTATAAAGTTCTCGGGCGTGAGGTAACCGGAGTCCCACTACACCTCTCCCGCTTCTCGGATCTCCTTTAAGGCCGGCATCATTTCAGCCTATCACAAATCCAATGCTAAACATAGGCCTCCCCCGAAGATTGCCACAAGGCACTGTCCTGAGCCCCCCGCGTCCATCGACTTATACTGACAATAGTTGTCACTTGCAGCAATGTACAGATCGGCCGTGGCGCAGCTGCAGAAGTCGCAGCACATCGGCCGGGCGCTGTTCTCGTGCCGCGTGCACAAATTCAACAGGTACAACAGGCTGGCCGAGCGCTGCCTGCTCGTCACCGACTCGGCGATATGCAAGCTGGACGCCAACAGCTTCAAACTGTTGAAGAAACCGACGCCGATCGCAGAGGTGAGCGAGCCGTGCCGCGCGAGCCTTTCTCCAATCTCTGTTTTCCTAGTTTCTCTCCTTCGCAAACAACTTAGTAAGTCATTAATTTACAATGTAATCACAGATGTCGCTGTACCTATTTATAGGGCGATATGGTTTTACTGCTTTATAATGTACAAGTTCAACGAAGTTTTTTTTACCTTGATGTTATATCACAATATAGACGTATGCGGACTGTGGAAACTTTTATCTTTTGTCGATAATAGATGTCGCCACTGGTTGTTTGAAACCTACTATTAGGTGGTCGACACAAAATCATTAAATTAGACAGATAATTTTATAAAAATTACGTTCAACTTGCGGGCCTCCTGCTCGCGAGTCTCTACCAATGTAGCTGTAAAGGCCACTGGGCCAACAGCTGATCTACCGCGGGGGGGTTTTAGTCGGTCCGGCGGCATCAATGCTTCATTCTTCAATCCGACATAACCAGTCACCGGAGACGGTGACGGGTAGGTGCGAGAACCTTTACTCCCGTTAAACCAAAAAAAAAAAAAAAAGAATTCAGTGTTTGCATTAAACCAACAAACAACTGTGTTCTTTATACCATGTACTCTGGATTTATAAAGCAAGTTTAAGATAGATCTAATTATAAACAATATCTTATTTTCTCGTATCACCTTCATCATTAATACAGTCATCACTGCTGAACAATAGGTATCCAGTGTCAATTTTTTTTTATAGAAGAGACGGCAAACGAGCTAGCGGTTCACCTGATAGTAAGTGATTACCGTCGCCCGCATACATCTGCAACACCATAGATGCTGCAGGTGCGTTGTCGGTCTTTAAGGTGAAGAGCGAGATGACGATTTGACTTTTTAATAATATTTTTTTTAAATAGTAGGTTTCTATTATGTACGGACTACATCGCGTTTAATTTTACTTTTTAATAACGAAACTTTGAGTGATGTACAGCACATTAATTCCAAGATCAAGCGTACCACTTACTGCACGACCTCAAGATGCTGTGGGCTCATTCTGCGTAGATCGGACTTAAATTTAGCAATTTTTTTCGCTGACTGTACCATAAAGTAGCTGCCTCTGTTTTCATATCGTCTTACTGCTGCGGCTTAAACACAATTATATTTTTTTTGTGAGAAAGATGGCAAACGATCAAGCGGTTCACGTGATGGTAAGTGTTAACCGACACCTACGTACATTTACGAGACCCAAGGAGCTGCAGGTGCATTGCCCACCTTTAAAGATATTTGGGGAGGGGTAAGTGGGCCTCCGGTTACCTCACTCACCGAACGAAACGCAGAGGCACAAGATGCCTCTTCTTCACGCCGGTATTCTGCGAGGCCGCGGTACCAATCTGGTACCAAGCCGGTATCAAGCCGGCACATTCGAGCGGCTGCTAAAGCCGCCGCTTGGCTCTACCACGGTTAAAAAAATTGCAACAAGGGGCCATCTTATATTATTTTGTATATATGTTACGCCGATGTCTTTTTGAATTTGTGAAACGACAGGATGTATATGTTTTTATTGGTATAGTCTATATCTCGAGGATAGTTCCATTTATATTTAAAGAAAATATTCCAGATCTAAGCATATGCGTGTCGTGTTCCGCAGGTGGGAGCCGTGCGCGTGATGAGCGGCGACGCGCAGCTGGCCGTCGTCAGCGTGCCCAGCGCCCGCAACGACCTGGTGCTGGGTCTGGTGGCGCCCCGCGAGCCCGCGCCCGACTTGGTGGGCGAGATGCTGGGCGTGCTCGCGCACCGCTACCACGCGTCAGTACCCACACATCACCACCCACCCACTTAGACTCCATGCACCGGCCTCGCGCCACTTGAGCGTGCCCAGCGCGTAACGACCTGGCGCTGCGGCTGGTGGCGCCCCACGCGTCAGTGTCTACACTTTCTTCAAGGCTTTGCCTATAGTCTCCCCTTACGACACCCAGAGAAAGAACCCCTTGTTTTCCTGTACAAATGGCAAATTCTTACAATGATAACACATGGCATGTGTTTCATATCACATATTATGTGGTATATATTGTTTATGCATAATTATAGTAATTGGACTATACTTGCTTATATTTAATGTTTTTTTATTATTTAGTCTGATAATAAATATAAATTCGTAAATCGTAGAAATTAAACAAATAAGGCGTACTAAAATGGGTGTCTACTTAGAACATAAATTATAGAAATCGCAAAGCGAAAACAATAGAACCGATTTTCAGTATATGCCGATGAAGTATTCCAATTACGCTTATAATTTCTAGACGCGTTACATTTTCAAAAATATTTTAAATCCATATAATAGATAAATGTAAAATGACTTATTGGAAGTAGTTTTCTTAAAACGGTAGGTCGTAATAATAAAATTTGACATTTAAATCTGTTATTTATTCTCGCAGGTTGACGGGCTCGGAGTTGACAGTGGAAGTCGAGAGCGGGGTAACGACGCGCTGCACCCTGGGAGGCAAGAGCCGCGCGCTGCAGCTGCCCACGCCCTCTACTCCCACCACCCCCTCCTCCCCCACTACACAAACTCCCGTACCCCCCTTCACGCACGCGCACAACGTCATCACATACCACCCCGCGTCGGCGCGGGCGTAGCAAGATTTCGACTTGCTGTCAAAAGAAATCGATAAACTTTTTGACTTTTAAAAGTTTTTTTTGGTATTTTAAATGTGCCTTTTTACGTCATGTCGCATTAATTGTCGAATAAAAATGACTGTGACTTAGTTTTAAAATAATCCAACGTTGCCTTGCGTATGTTTACAATAAATCGTTGTCACATTTGATGTACTTTTCGATGGGAAAAGTATGTAAAAAAATACGTGCAATTTGAAAAATACGTTATGTAATGAATGTTAGCACATTGTCAGCAAATATATACATTACTCTAAAAAAAAATATATATATAAAAACATTTCATAATTCTGTAATCTATCTAATGTCATTAAGTCTGACATGTCTTATAACTTCGATAGGAAAATAGTAAAAAAATAAATAAAATTTCCAATTTTTTCATAGTTACTACACCGTGAGGGTACCTAAAACAAGATGATTACCCAATGGGAATATTTAAGATCCCATACGCATCAATACCCACCCACCCGTCCCACTACGACAATACCGAACTTAACGGTCGGTACCAACGTAACAACATAAATGTCTATTTATCTTGGTTTTTATTAACAGAAGTAGGAAATAATATTTACTTATATTCGTTACAATAATTATTTATTTTTTAAAACGAAGATGCATTGTTACTGTGATAATTTTTGCGCAAAATGATTTTTTGTTCTATTTGTTAGAACATCAATAAGTATTATTGAATGTAAGAATCGTTACATGCCTTCTTGAAATGTTAATTACTAATAAGTATTTTAGTATTGAAATTTAAACATCTTACGTAAGTGTAAATCATTTTGCGCAGTTAATTAATTTACTTTGTAAACTTAACTATACCGTGTATTTGATTAAATTATCTTAAATTATCATTACAAAAAAACTAAACTTAGGTTGTACGTAAATAATTGCAATAAGTATTTTACATTTTACTCGCGCGACTTTTTTTAAGTTTTAACTTGATCGTTTTGAAATTTAACGCCAGGAATGACGATCACCCAGAGATTTAAAATATTTTCCATGTATGTCTGTGATTTCGAAATAACTGCCATTTTCTAAGCTCGTGCTCTGCTCATTCGCCAGATGCCGAAACTTAAAAACCGATTTTTAAATATTTTTTTTCTGTTCGAGCTTATATTGGACACCTCTTAACGGATTTTAACGTAGCTTTCATTTGCCTCCATTAAATATTTAGCGTTGGTCAGTGAAAATTAAGAACTGCAGACAATGTCGCTGGACACCGAACATGATTAAGAACAAATCCCTCCATTTTTTACACAAATTCTATTTATAAATAAATAAGAAAAAAGTTGGCAACAAAAAAGGGTGTCAGTAAAGCAACAATGTTAATAAACATATATCAACTCTTTGTCAGTGATAAATACTAACTGAAAAAACCTACTCTGTATGAAAAATGTTTTATGTTAAACGAAAAACAAACGTTCTATAATTTTGTTAATTCGCTTTTTCTGAATAAAATCTATTTTTTTATGTTTTTTTGGCCATATTGTGTTTGTTCATTTATGTAGAAATTGTAATGATTGTCGATGACATCCATCAAATCTAATCAAGTTTTGTTTTTAAAAAATTGGCGCCAAAACTTTAGTAACAGATTAATACAGATAGAATTTACATAATATTATCTATGTTTTTGTTTGTTATTGATATAATAATTTAAGTAACTGGCGTAAAGATACAGTTTGTCTGTTAGACTCTGGTTTTTTTTTATCAATCAGTGGTACATTTTACATTAATACATTTTATGCGGGCGTTGTAATGTTCTGAAGTTTGTATTCATTCGAAACTTTGGACTTCTGTGTTTGTTTTCACAAAATATATGTGATGAAGAGAATAGAACTCTACATTCGTACAAATTAAATTTATTATTTTAAGTCAGTATTATTAAGATCCGATTTGAAGTTTATAGGTAGGTACATGATTTATAAATATGTGTTATCTTTTAAATCGTTTTCCTTCATTTCTTAGTTCATGGAATTCTTAATTAACATTTTTTTAGTTTTTTTTTAAACGCATAATATGGATTTTCATCATTTAATGTTATTATTCACAATAATTTATTTCCTATCTATAGCCTTTTAATCGAAACCATGTTGTTAATGTTAACAGGGAACAACGAAGTTTTACAGTTGTAGGTTATAGGTTATAGAGATTTGTAAATAGAAGTAAGGTGTTACGCTAACAGCGGTTCGGACGTGCCTTTACGCGGTGCCATGTGGTTTGTACTGTAATGTATTAAACTCTATATTAAATATTTATACGTGTCTTTCATTTAATTTTCGTAAACCTTGGACATGAAACGGCTTCTTTAATATGTTGTATTATTTTAAACGATAGCGGTGTGAAGACTCGAATACGATCCCCTCGCTCGCACCGATGAGTTTTCGAAACTTGATTAGGATTTGTATCGTCGACTTGGACACTAAGACGGCATTAGGCTATTCGCACGTTGTCGCAAATAATCGGGTGAAAAGTGTGTTGAAACGACTAATATGTTTAGACCTCTTTACTATCTCAGTGTTCGTAATATATTATATACCTAAAAGCTTATTATATTACTTTTACACCAATAAAGATAACAAATGAACACGCAGGTCACTGCGGCCCATAGACACATAAATCAAGACGCAGTTGTCTCTGAAACTAATATGAAATTACCGTTACCAGTAAATGGGTCTCTGCTTAAACAAACTCACAGTTTACTACTGTCTTTTCTATCCTAGTCAACAACCCCGCTGACTAACGGACGTGGCTCCCGCGGCAGGCTCGAGGCGGTGTTGAGTGCGGTCTTTGATGTTTAGTTGTAAGCCACAAAATCCCAAAACCAGTAGCAGGGCAGCATCTTTAGTGCGAGGGGTCTCTCCTCACCCCGCATGTCCTGTCCAGATGGCATATGTTTAGTATTGGATTGAGGTGAAAAGCGAGAGAGTCCATCTGATGATTTAGTGGCTACTGCGGCCCATGGACACCTGCAAATAACCTCAATAGAAGAAGGTTACAGGTGCGTTGTCACCCCTGAAGTCTAAGTTAGAACGTCCTCACAGCCCGTACTTATAGGGGCTCTTTATACTTTTCTCTCAGGAACAGGTTAGTGTACCTGAATCTCAATCTAGGTCAATATTTGTGCTAAAACAACTCGTGTTTGATCCCCATATACAAGGAGCGCACATATCTCGCAGAACTGACAACCTTTGGGGAAAAAGGTTCTCAAGTGGCAGCCATGTACAGGCAAACGCAGTGTAGGACGACCCCCCACAAGATGGAGTGACGACCTGCGCAGTGTTGCGGGAAATCGATGGATGCAGGTGGCTCAAGACCGAGCTTTGTGGCAATGTTTGGGGGAGGCCTATGTTCAGCAGTGAATTTGTGATAGGCTGAAATGATACAAGGAGGGCACGTACCGATGTGTTCTTCAAAACTCGTGTTCAGTGTTTATATTATTATATGATCTGGCACTAAGAGTCCCACAGCTTCTCCATCTGTCACGTCACGGTCCAAATATGCTCTGGTGAAAAGTGGGTTGGATCGTTTAGAATAAGTTATTGAGTATAGGGTCGTGAGTCGTGAGGGCTTATTATTATTACGAGGTTTTTAATCTTTGTTTCGAATTCGAATATTTCAAAATATTATTTTACCAACTTTGCTATTGCCTATTTATAAGTTCTTATTCTATGTCGCAGGAGTTTATTCTGTGATAAGTTTAAAGATGTTGAAATAATTCTTTTCTTCTATTCGGACTGGGAAGTTTATGACAATTTATTGCATTTTTTTCATACGGTATTGTGCATAATAATTTCTCCAACATCTTTAGAACACTGGAATTCCGCAAAGTTCCTTAGAATGCAACAGGCGTGCTGTTTCTATCTGTAATAACTTCACTCTTTGCTGTCGATCTGTCGTCATAAAAAGTAAAAAAAATGTCAATTCTAACAGCAATCTCAATTGTAATCATAGATAATACCTGTAAAATATAATTGAGATTGCTGTTAAATTGTAGTTAAAGATTATTTCAAACCTTTTTCTATCAAGTTTCTAAGCTTCAGTTAATGCTTTACAAATGTTGTCTATCCGTCATACTGTTGGCTTGAGCCGAAAGATTACTATGTGGAGAATACGCAAGCTGGTCAACCAGCTGGGCAGCGCGGTGTGCGACCAGCATTACTTGCCTGACTCTCATCCGAACTTAGCGAGAAAAGGTGCATGCTTCTAATGTCTTCTTTATTTAACAGTAGGTACCGCCTGCGACTGCGACCACGTTGAAAGTTTTCCAGCAGCTTTTCCGAGATCAACATAAACAACGTGATAGAAACAAGCGGCTTTGATGCTGCTCGTGCTCGAATGGGCCGGCTCCACCGGGCTAGTGCCTCCGCCTCGCAGAATAACGAATACCGGCATGGCGTAGAGGCATATTTTGCTTCTGCGTTTCGTTCGGTGAATTTGGTGACGCACTCGTCTTCTCCCGTCTCCCAAATATCTTTAAAGACCGGCAACGCACCTGCTGCTCCTCTCGTGTTGCAGTTGTACGTGGGTGACGGTAATCACTTACCATCAGGTGAGCCGCATGCGCGTTTGCAAGCTAGCAAAAAAAAGTCACTCTTGGAGCGCCATCTTTTGAACTAATTTTAAACTATATCTTCTGCTTCTGATGAATGTGACTCAGATACCGCTACAGATGCTTCTACTAATACTAATGCTACAGGTACTTATATCTTATATCTCGTTTTGCTCGTTTGCCACCATTCCAATAAAAAAAGATAGTAGATATTTAGGATAAAGGCAATGAAAGCCTTCATGCCTAGCACTCGAAACGTCGGCAACATAAAAACAAAACGCGCCAAAATCAGTTAATAATATTTTAATGTCAAATAGAAAGAAAGAAAGTACGTACTTCATTGCCACAACTCAAGTAACACATAATGAAAACTGAATTAACATAACAAATAATAATAATAATATTTTATTGAGTTGCAGCAACAAAACGGTGTCCGACTCAGCATAATGCTGTAGCAATGCTAAAACCACAACTACTGTCGGAACCCTGTGTTTTTTTTTTTTTTAGTTAATACAATCCTTAGTTCCAGAGTGCGTGTCAATGGCGGACTTCCCCGTGTTTTGGAGGGACCGTGTGTGCGCGGCAATCCAGCTCGCCTCCACCCCGGAGGGGCGCAGCCTTCACTGCCTCTGATGTTACACTTCACACATTACCTTACAAATTAAATTATTTTGGTGTAAAACATGAATTTTTGTAACCATGAACCATTAAGTCGCCTAGACTAATTTTCTTTTACAAGTTTAACGGAAAGAATCTTGTCGTATAATACATTTATATTTCATATAATGCATATTATATAGAATCGTTGGATATCTGGCATAACAACAGCAAAATGAGCTTATTTTGAATTCTCTTATACACTATAAATATTTCAACTCTTAAACTAGCAGCCTGTAAATGGCCATTGCTGGGTAAAGGCCTCCCCCGCAAATATCTGAGAGGGCTTTGGAGCCTAAAGGGCCTGCTAGGCTGCTCCAGTGCGAAATGACGGGCTTCGTATATCCTCGAAATATTATTTATATCATTTCTCAGACACGCCGGTTCCCTCACGATGCTTTCCTTCACCGTCGAGCACGTGGTGAATACAGCGCTTAAAATTGCTATTAACAATTTTAGTGGTGCCGGCACCGGGGATCGAACCCAGGTCACTCGCGCTCTGTGAAACTAAAGTGAGCGCCATGAGTTACCACTAGGCTCTTATATATACATAATACATCCATCTTTGTCAACCTATAGGGTGGTTATTCGTCGTTAGTTGGAGCGCCCTTTCTTGGCACTGGTGGGGATTAGGTTTTGTAGAAAGTGCTTTTTTCGATGCTTCTTTCCTCCAGGCCTATTACTCACAAACCAGTCTGGCCAGCGTGGTGAGTATGGGTAAATCCTCCAAGAAATGAAGGCTGCCTTCTAGAGAGGCCTGTGTTCAGCGGTGGACGTAAGAAGGATGACGATGATCATTGAGTGTAGTGCTGTAGAGCTAATAAAAAAAAAATAAGAAGAAACAGATCAACATTCAAAATTATATAACAATTCGAAAACCACATTTTATTTAATAAATAATTTACAATAATATTTTTAGTAGAATTTCTATAACTTAGAATTTCAAAAAAAGAATTTATCATAATGCTAAGCGAGAATTATACGTGATACATGATAGATATATTTTTATAAATAATTATGAACAAAACACCTTATATTCTATGCTTACAAAGGTTATAATAATAGTAAATGCCAGTATCCATTAAATGATTTAACATGGTGAGATCATCCGGTTTTGATTATGTATTGACTTGTTTGTTCGTTTATCGTTGTCACGTTGTAATTTAAGATGGCGGCCGAAATCCGCAGAGCTTGAAGTAGCAGATGAATCCTGTGAAAACAAACAGTTAAACAGTTAGTTAATTTACCCATGCTGGGTTCTGCAAATGTATAAATATATATATATATATATATATATATATATATATATATATATTCCGGATTTGGCAGATATAGGTGTGGCTAATTATCGCACGGCAAACGCTGCCAAACAAGTAATAGTCTCTAACCGTCTCCACTAGGTCTTTTTTCGATCTGAGTCTGAGTACGACACCACTGTGGTGCATCACTTGAGCCTTTGGCCAGGGGCCATATCTGCTACGCAACCAAAAAAAAACACAAATTCAAGTGTTCAGTGTTTATCGTTGGTCTAACACTATGGGTTTACACGATTAAGAAGTTTTAGATATGGCAAAGTATGATTAAACATTTTTTGGTATATTTAAATGTATGTCAAATTTAAGAAATACCGTCTACCGTGTAAAAATTCTAACGGGCTATGGAAAGGGCTATGCTCGTTGTATCTCTGCGCGATACATAGACGATGAAATCCGCAGCGGAACTAGGGTAGCCCACATAGCCGTTAGGATCAGTGGGCACATAGCTCGCGGAACTGACCATCGTTGAGAAAGAAAGGTTCTCGAGTGGCAGCCACGTACAGATAAACGCAGTGTGGGACGACCCCCCATAAGAGTGTCGACCTGCGCAGTATTGCGGGAAGTCGATGGATGCAGGTGGCTCAAGGTCGTGCTTTGTGGAAATCTTTTGGAGGCTCATGCGACCCAGCAGTGGACTTGTGATAGCTTGAAATGACGATGATGATGAGTAAAAATGTGTCCTTCCTTTGAGTCCAACTCGTGTAATTCGGTTGGCAACGATGAAGAAGAAGAAATATCGCACCTCTGAGTTTCTTTTTGGCCTTCCACTTCTGTTGCGGACGTACTACTTGCGGTAGTTTGAGATCTTTCTTAGCATCATCTTGTTTCGGAACGTTCGTCAATCTTTTAGCCACCGTCTCCTTCATGTCCACAGATACGGGAAATTGTTTGATGTCCAGGTAGTCGACGGATTCGGAGATGGGTCTGCGATGGAAATAAAAGTTAATCATCTATAGAGAATACATATATGTACGTGTAAGTATATTTATACATCATTTGTGTGTTTATATATGTAATATTATCATTAGTTTCCAATGTATGTTTACCATATAAATAACACTATTAATAACTGTACGTATTATATTGATACGCCAATAGATGTATGTCTAAACTGAAGTAAAGGCTACGAACAAAAAATTTAACTAAAAAGTCACAAGTTGTGAATTACAAATTGCAATTCTCTTAAGCGTGGTAGAGCCAAGCGGCGGCTTTCGCTGCTGCTCGAATGGGCCGGCTCGACCGGGTATGGTTCCGCGGCCTCGCAGAATACCGGCGTGAAGTAGAGGCATCTTGTGCCTCTGCGTTCCGTTCGGTGAGCGAGGTAACCGGTGCCCCACTCCCTCTCCTAATCCTCCCTCCCATCTACCAAATCCCCTTAAAGGTCGGTAACGCACCTGCAGCACTTCTGGTGTTGCAGATGTACGTGGGCGACGGTAATCACTTACATTTTTAAAATGTCAATCGTATCCAGGCCCTCACGATACAGGCTTGCCAGGTGTGAAGGCTACAGGCACAACATGCACTGTCAAATACTATTTAATAAATACAGCGTTTGATATAATGTTCTAATTGTGTAAAGATCTTGTTTTCTTTCGCTTTCTGAATAAATTGTTTCAAATTCAAATATGATTAGACTATAATAGTTGTTAAGTCTAGAAGCCGTCTAAAACGACCTACCTATTTCTCTCGCCAATCATCAATGGAGCCGCTGTTGGGTTCAGCATTTAAATATCTGGAGAACTAGTCTAGTTGCAGGCTATGTGGTTTTCCATCTCATCAACCACGGGGGTGCCAACACACCTTCTTTGTGCGTTCGCTTACCATTAGGCTTTTTTTCTTTCATGGAAAAGGGGACAAGCGGCTCAGCTGATGGTAAGTGATCAACATCAGTGGAGCTGCAGGTGCGTTGACGGCCTTTAAGGATATTAATACACTCGAAAGAACCGCGGTCGAGCCGGCACATTGGAGCTGCAGCAAAAGCCGCCGCTTGGCTCTGACACGTGCGAACTGTTAATTCATTTGTCATTCCACGGTTGTAATAAAAGGCCTTGCGCTAAATCTATATTTATTTATTTAAACATTATTTAAATACCTTTAACAAAAGTATTACAAAGGGCGGACTTAATGCCTCTTGGCATTCTCTGCCAGTCAACGGAATAAATACATATAAACAAATATGAATATATATAAATAAATAAATATATATATAAAAATTTACATATACATATATACACATACATACAGCGTACAAAATATTATTATAATTACAATGACCGATGATATCAATTCCACTAAGTGGGAACGGATGTCTTGAAGAGCTGTTCACGTACCAGTCTCTTGAACAATAACTTACTGGACACTTTCCTAATGTCTATATCTATGTGTAAAGCCAAAACTAAGCGACAGTCTTCCTTTTACATCATTTTATTGTTGTTTAATAAATTCGCGTGTGGTTGGGTTTGACGTAAGCACCGATTTTATTTCATCACCATCATTATTACCATCATCATCATTATCATTACCTATCACAAATCCACTGCTGAACATAGGTCTAGATTAAAATGAAACGCCTTATTCGTTTAATATATTTTTCCAATAAACGTATCAAATAATTTTTCAATTCATATTTTCATAAAGATTACCTGATATATTGTCCAGGGTTTTCGCTTCTCAGTCGGAGAGCTTCCATGATTTTATACAGCACCAGAGCACTGTTTGCTTCGGACGTCCCCAGAAGATAAGCTTTGTCCATAATGTTCTCCAATTTTTGATCGTTCGTTTGTGTGTCTGTGTCTAAGCCAATATCATCCTGAAAAATTAAAAAAAAATAATAATAATTAAAAGCCGATGGTAGCCCGAGTTAACTATGACATCAGAACGTCTAACACCTCGACCCTCCCATGACCACGGGTGCTGTACATCAGCATTCTGCTGACATCATGTCAAAAAAAAATTAAACGCTATGAAATCAGTAAATAATAGTTTCATATCAAAAGGAAAAAAAACCCTGTCACGTTGTTCCAAATATTTGTACGTATAGACAAACTAAGATACAGACATATAAATATATGTATACATATATATATACATATATACTATATAGATACGAAATAGCAACCATGTATCAAATAAACATCCATATTACGATTACAAATTTTTTTATATTCATCATACAAATATTTACCCCTAAAACGATTCGAACTAACAACAATTTTTGCAACAACAACAACAACTAGGCTATCGGGCTGTCAGTTAGCACATGTCACATCTTGATTCTTGGGTAGAACATGTCTAATGGCAACACCACTGAACACGTTACGGCTCTATCGTCTACCTAAGTTGGTCACAGGCACTGTGAAGCCACAGATTATTTCATTGCTTAATTTTATGATATGTTCCTGGTCGATATCGATATCGATATATTATGTGTGTACCCAGATACAGAAGCACACACACGTAACGGCGGCAAAAGAGCAAGCGGCTCAGCTGACGGTAAGTGATTACCGTCGCGCTTTAACGGTGTTTGGGAGATGGGAAGGAGGATGGGGAGGGGAGCGGGCCTCCGGTTACCTCACTCACCAAACGAAACGCAGAAGCACGAGATGCCCCCACTTCAGGCCGGTATTCTGTGAGGCCGTGGTAGCAACCCAGTCGATCCGGCCCATTCGAGCAGCAGCAACATCTGCTTCTCTCGCTCGATCATATGCCACATGATCGATTGAAGATTCAGATGCATTCGGAGACACTGGGCATGACGCAACACAACCAGACCAGAAAAGCGATAATTATTTACACATTGTACATTACACATTGAGTTCGGCTGGGATTGGAACATAGGACCCATAGCTCGGCAGACACCGAAAAACACCCGGTCTTCGGGTTTATTCTTCGCCTGATAACAAATTATTTTGATCACTGTGAAATACGATACGCTTTAAAGTACTATTTAAAGCCTGTACCTGATACAGTCTCTCGTCCACATCTCCGCCGAGGAACCCGGTCGGGAGATCGTCGTACTGGAATGCGGCGCCAGCCATCACTAGAACCGCCAATACGCTAGCCACATGGCTTGGTCTGCCGCACAATTGCCTGCAAATGGTAAACTAAGCGTTTAACGAACGCACGCTTCTGGTTTTAGTTTTCTTCAATTTGAAGAATACACCATGACCAAGAGCGATCCGGAATATCGATGAATTAAAAGTAAAGGTGGAAGCGGATCCTTATCAAACGACCAAACAATTAGCGTTATGCTTTGACGCTGGTTTATAAACGATAAGAACGTGTAGGCGAAAGTTAGCGTCAGTTGATATTCGAACCCAGTTCTCCCTCACCTCCAGGCCAGCAGTGGGCACTTACAGACTTACTTTACTTTATATTCCTTACGTTTACCTACATATCTTTTTCATCTGTGATAATAATTGTATATAACTGTGTAGGTATTTCTGTATATATTGTAGTATGTATTTGTATATGTGTATGTTTGTGTAGACATGTATGCTTATACATTTATATGTTTCAATTATGTAGTATATTTCTTTATATTATTTTTTTTCATATAAAATTATTTTAAATTAGATGCACCTATCACCACATTTCTTCACGCCCTGGGTTGACTGTTAGTGAATGCCAAAAGGCATTAAGTCCGCCTTTTGTAATCCTTTCAGTTTACACAATAAAGTATAAATAAATAAATAATGCGTTACTTTGTGTCGTCTATTATACGAAATATCTTTTCTAAGAGTTATCTACACTATTATAAAATTTAAAAAAGCCGTGTCTGTACATTAAAGATATGTAAAGAAAACCTTTTGGAATGAGATATTCGTCGAACTTTTGTCTGTTTGTTCAGAAATCTTTTTTTTTTTATGAAAAATAGGCTTACGTTTGACCTCAATTTTGCCCGATGGTAGGCGAAGATGAGGCCTAGGATGGTACACGCTTGCCTAGATGTCTGTTCACTTTGGCCTTAAAGATGTCAAAAGAAATCACGCAAAAACAACCGGACGGAGTTCGATGCGGTTTTGCCATATTGATCGATACGGGATTTTGAAGCAGAATATTCTGGTACATTTGGATAGAGGATTACGCCGTTCTAAAGCGTATGATTCAAATTAAAAACATGGCTACATGGCCATAAGTAAAATCAGAACGGGCACATACACAAACGTCACGTAACTATTAACATATATATACATATATATATAACATGTGTATGTATATATTCACGCTTTGTTCCCAACGGGGTAGGTAGAGACAATCTTCTTCCACTCGCTACGGTCCTGACATACGTCTTTCGCTTCTTTCACTTTGATCAATCTTCGCATGCATGCTCGTTGGTTTAGAGTACTCGTCTACTTCTTATATATAACATCATCACATTATATATTATAACGTCACTATTACAATATTAATACTGTTGTGTACAATGCTTGTTATTGAAGCTATAAACCTTTCAGAATGTATGAATGCAGTTATATTGGATCGTCTGCATAACAACCCTTTGTACTAATGAATCCCGCTTTAATCTTTTCCGAGGCACTGATTGGGAGATTGGACGGATATACAGATGGACACATGTTACGTGTCTCACATATATCTACTTTAACTTGATTTAAAATTAGGTTCATGAAAACCATATTGACTTGAAATGTAGTAAGCAGGTTCGTTATAAATTGATATGAAATTGGTGTGAATTTTCGTAAAATCGTAAAGAGGTTAAATAGGGGTCGGAAGGCGGTAATAAATCCTAGGTTCTTGAAGGTAGTGTACATTAAAATAGACATATATGTTACAGAAATACCCGTATAAGAAAGGGTTGTTTTTAAAAAAGCTCAAAAACATGTAGGGTATAATAGTATGTATATGTAAATATAAATAATTTTTTTTCATTTTCGAATATCGAACAATTAATTAATGAAAATAATAAAAAATATTAGTATAGCAGCTAGTAATTAATAAAACGATAATACCTGTATATTGCCATATCGTGGCACAGCAGGCCAGGTGTCAGAACTCGGCGAGCTATTCGGGGATCGTGGCCGGGAAACTCTTGACTGAATTTCCCACCCTCCCTGACCTTATATACGGTGCAACTGCACGTGGGCGGCAACCCTGCATCGGGGTGAGGTGTCTCTCTCTCTCTCTCTCTCTCTCTCTCCCTCTCTCTCTATCGTTCTTTTATCCCTTTCACGCGGCTAGTTAACACAGAGATAGCTAGTAATCACGAGTACATTTGTAATGAAACTATTATTTACGGATTTTATCCCCTTTAATTAACTTTTTTAACTGCGACGTTTCGGGTTTGGCTGTATCATTTCCAATGTGCGATATTCGCTTAAATACAAGAAATCACCAAGAGCCGTGGTAGCCTAGTGGTCAGGACGCTCACTTTAGTTTCATAGAGCGCGAGTGACCTATCTGGGTTCGATCCCCGGTGCCGGCATGTAATATTGTTAATAGCAACTTTAAGTGCTGTATTTACCACGTGCTCAGCGGTGAAGGAAAACATCGTGTTCGAGGATATGTGAAACCAGCCAACCCGCACTGGAGCAGCGTGGCGGGCCCTTCCCGGCTCCTAAACCCTCTCTGATACTCGTATTTGAGAAGGAGGCCTTTGTCCAACGGTTGGCACTTATAGGCTGCTACTTTACTTTATTTTACTTTGTATCGTACATGAAATATGAGACATTTTTATCCGTTACTCCTTTAAATAGTTCTAAATAAGTGTATTGGCTAAAATCCTTATTACTAACTTATTACTAACTTATTATTATAACTTATGATAGTTTCGCTAAACTTATAATGGACTTCACAGAGTACCGCCCGGCCCCATGCACCACAGTTGATTTTTAATGAACTTTCAAAACTTCGGTCTAGAACTAACTTACTAATTTATCTTATCTCTATCAAAGGCGCTATAGCCGAGTGCTTAGAGAGGTTTGCCTTAGCAATAGGAGTCTCGAGTTCGATCCCCTATGCGAAGGGCAAGCGACATTGAGATTTTCGAAAGTTAGGTACGATTTGTATCTCTTTGGCTAGGACATATAAGATAACGACAGGGTCGCCACCTGTCATGTCTGTAGGTACATAGATAAAAAATCGCAATAAAGTGTCAAAAAATCCATGACTTGGAATACAAACATTTTGTATTCACCATTAAAAAGGTTCTCGAGTGGCAGCCACGTACAGGCAAACGCAGTGTGGGACGACCCCCCACAAGATGGAGTGGCGACTTGCGCATTGTTGCGGAAAGTCGATGGATGCAGGTGGCTCAGGACCGAGCTTTATGGCAATCTTTGGTACCTATGTTCAGCAGTGAACTTGTAGTAGGCTGAAATGATACAAATCTTTACCCCTAACATCTTTTCGTCTCCACCCTTAACCACTATTTTTATATTAAACACATATCTATTTATGAATATAGTTATCATATATATATTTAATAAAAAAATTCAGTCATTCTTGTTAAATCGGTATCAGTATATTAGTAAATATTCCCTTCATCTCTTTAACATTCTTTATTTTTTAATCTCGGGCATCGAACCCGGGACCTGTAATGTTGACAATCGCTTAGCCTCTGCGTTAATCGAGCCATCCTGATCGTGATCGCCAACGTATTTAAGAAGAGAGAAGGGTAAGTGGGAGTCCGGTTACCTCACACGAACGAAACGCAGAAACACAAGATGAGTCTACATCACGCCGGTATTCTGCGAGGTCGTGGTACTACCCCGGTCGAGCCGGCACATTCGTGCAGCAGCAAAATCCATTACTTGACTCCACCAAATCCAATCAGCAGCAGTGCAAACACTGTTGTCTTCCGGCTCGAAGGATCAAAAGAGCCAGCTTAATTACACGACTAAGGTAATCCATCTTAGTCCTCAAGGATATGCGTATCAGTAACCTCTTCCGAAAAAAAAAAAACTGTAATCGAAAGAGGTTACAATACTAAGGTTAATCTATTTGGGTGTCCCTTGGGCTTAAAAGCCCGTTAAAGCCTTTTAAACAATAAAGTGCATCGAGCACAAGGCCCCGGGCGACGCCCACCACACCATTCGCGAAGCAGTGAAACCGAACGTTTTACGATAATGGCTCACCGGGCTGTAACCGTGAAACGTTCGTTCCTACTGCAGCCGATGTCAGAGCGATTTATGTACACAGATTAAAAAACCATACCGGCAAGCGCGAGTCTGATTCGCACAACTTTCAAACGAGCAACAAGCATCTCACATGATGGTAAGACATTCATAGAAGAAAGAAAGAAAGAAAGAAAGAACTGCGATTGGGAGACAGTATGCGAAGTAAATCGCGCAATAGGGGGTCGGTGCTGACTGAAGATCAGCGTTGCGGTTAACCCCGCTACACTGTGCTGAGTCAGCGCCGCTTCATTTGACACGACACGGGTTATATAATTATAAAGTCGACCTCAGTCGACTCCTCTTAAACCTCAGCTTCTCTTAAATTATTTATTTATGTTTTTACTTATCTATTGTTTTTTCTGTATAATTGTATTTCTTGTAACTTTTGTGTTGTGTAAAGTACTTTATTCATTGTCACAACTCAAGTAACACATAATTTAGACTTAATTGCAGCAACAAAACGCCGTCCGACTCAGCACAATTCTATGGTGATGCTAAATGAGCAGCCACAACTACATCGCTGGTATTCTGACGGCACCATGGATGTTTTTTTTCGCAAGCAGTCGTCAAGCATTACCTGTCGCACACGAACATCTGTAACACCAGAGAAGCTGCAGGGACATTAGGGGTATAAGGGGAGGGGTGAGGGGGGAAGTGGAATCGGTGTAAACCTCACTACTACGTGGCTCTTAGGCCTAGATCTCTGTTCTAATCTAAATTTCGGTCGCTACATCGAGTCCATAGCAAACACTGCTGCCAAAAAACTTAGTATCCTCTCGTGGGTGAGACGGTACTTCACATCGGAGCAGCTCTTAAATCTATACAAAGCTCAAGTCCGCTCTTGCATGGAATACTGTTCCCATCTCAGGGATGGTTCTGCTAAATATTAGCTGGATGCATTGTACCCGTTGGAGTGCCGAGCGAAGAGGATCATAGGCAGTGACTCACTCGTGGAGGCAAATCTTCCAAGCCTCGAACACCGTAAACGAGTGGCCTGACTCTCGGTTTTTTATCGGATACATTTCGGAGAGCGTGCGGAGGTTTTACATAACCTGATACCCCCTTCCCCTTTCCCCTTTCCTTTCATATAAAAACTACGCAAAGCAGAGGCACAAGATGCGTCCGCTTCACGCCGTTATTCTGCGAGGCCTTGGTACTAACCCGAACCAGTCGGCCCATTCGAGCAGCAGCAAAAGCCGTCGTTTGGCTCTACCTTAAAATTTTTCTCCGTTTTTAAAAGCTTCAAGGTTCCCTCATTACGAACCGGTGGTAGATTGCTAAAACTAGTATTGTCTGGCGGACAAAATGGTAGGTATGTCTTATATCCTCTATTAGATTTAACGTTTAGATCTGTTCAATTCTATTGCAGACTAAAGTTTGTAAATGTCCAACCTGGTAATGTTTCAGAATATAATGTATTCCGTGCTAATGCAGAACTGAATTACTGCGACAGGGTCTATCTATTATCTAATTTTCATTCCTCATGGTTAGTGTATAGTCTAGACTTTTGTTTCCTTCATAGTTTCGTGCAAATGTACAATTTGGTATTATTTAAATTTAATAAGAATAATAAATTAGAATTGACGCCGGAAAGGCCGGCAACGCACCTGCAGCTCCTCTGCTGCAGACTGCACTGCTGTTGCAGACGTACGTGGGCGACGGTAATCACATAGCATCAGCTCATTTGCCCACATTCCAATAAAAGAAAATTGTATAATAAATATAAGCCCACACGACCCGTACACCCAATACCGCTAGTATTCTTGTCATCTATGCATTAGAGACCTTTCTACCAGTGCTAGTGACTAGGTGATTTACGTGCCGTGAAATTAAGGCGAACACAAACATAAATACGAACCTAATAAAGAATAAAGAAAAACATACCTAATAAAGATTACAATAAACTTGGTCCAATAAAACTACAAGAAAGTTCTTTCAGAAGCCGACGAATTCATTAAACCTTCGAAACTAAAGGTCAATCAAACTAAATCAGAGTCATTTATTGACGATTAACAAACAAATTAGAAATTGATTGGAACAGACCTAATTACATTTGAGGGCGAATCGAAAACCGTCAAATTCCATAAAATAATTACTTCTCCCTTTGAAAACGTCGAAAGTTCTGGAACGTTATCGACGCGAATTTCACGAGCCTTGACAAGGTTCTAACACAATGGAGGAACTAATAACTAAATAATTTAGCATCCAACGTTATATAAACACGTCGACTGTAATGAAGCTTTAAGTCAGACTTCGCAGAGAATAAAAAAAAGCAAATAGCGAGAGCCTTGTAATTAGTTGCTGATCGATGATGTTTTAGCCTCTTTTTATGGGAAAGTGGGCAAACGGGCAGCCAACTCGCCTGATGATAAGTGATTAGTGACGCCCCGATCAACTATGTCGAAGGCTCGTACCATTGATTTTTTTTTTTTTTTTTTAGTTTAACGTGGGGGAAAGGTGCTCGCACCTACCCGTCACCGTTTCCGGTGACTGGTTATGTCGGGATCAGCATTGAAGATGCCGGACCGACTAAAACCCCCACGGTAGATCTGCTGTTGGCCCAGTGGCCTTTACAGCTATATCGATAAGACTCGCGAGCAGGAGGCCCGCAAGTTTAATAAACAAAAAAGGAACGACGACGCTGCTGACGCTGTGTCGCGCTCGGACCCCTGTTAACGAAAGAGAGACTCTCGACAAAAACTAGGGGGGGGCTGACGACAACCCAAGGGCCCCTCTTAGGGAGGTAAAACCTCGGCTTGGGTTGCAATCTAATTTGGGCAAAACTTTGATGTTAAAAACGCCTTTGCACACGAGTTATCCTCGTGTATGGCGTGAATCTGTGACCGCGCGTTCGACGGGGAACAGCGCGGTGTGTGTGAGACATGTGAGCTGTCTGTGTAGTCTGTATGGTAATGTGAACGGGTGTTGTGTCCGCGAACGCATTGTTGTGTCTTGTGATAAGGTCGTCCTCGTCGATGAGGACGTTCTTGGGGCGCCTCTTGTCAGGCGGGTCGTTAAGCGCAGGAGTGTAATTTCCTAGCGCTGCTACTAACGGATTAGGATGATCCTTCAACTTTGCGAAATATCTTGTGGATATTTCTTTAAAGAGGGCCGCCAGAGTGGGCAGATTTAAGTCGCGGTGCAGGTCTGCATTCCGCATGTAGTAAGGTGCGCCGGTTGCTCGGCGCATGAAGCGGTTCTGAATCACTTGGAGTGGTTTCAGTCGCTGTTTCGGGACGTGGGCAAATACTACGCTTGCGTAAGACATTATAGGTCGTATGCAAGTTTTGTATAGTAGTAATTTATGTCTTAGTGACATTTTGTTAGTTTTGTTCGTAAGGTAATATAGGCGACCGGACACAAAGGCCGCCTTATTTCTTACGTTTCGGATGTCTTAGTGAAGCTAAGTCTGTTGTCTAGGGTGACACCTAGATATTTCACTTCCGACACCCATGGTACGGGTTTGCCGAATAGTGATATCGAAGAGAATTTGCTTGATACCTTGCGTTTGGAAACGGGGTATTTTGCGAACAGGACTGCCTTGCTTTTTTCCGGGTTGACATCGATTCTCCATGTCCTGAACCAATCGCTAAGTGCGTTGGCTGCGGCCTGGAGGCGAATGTGAACCCGCGATACGTTAGTATCGGAGGCGTATAGGGTGGTGTCGTCGGCGAAAAGAGCCGTTTCGACTTTATTGGTTTTTGGGATGTCGCTCGTGTAGAGCGTGTAGAGGGTAGGCGAGAGAACCGAGCCCTGCGGAACGCCGGCCCTTATGGGCCTGCTGTCCGAGAGGGTCCCCTCGACTCGATAGCGAAAAGTGCGATTTGACAAATAGGCTTGAATGATGTGCACAAGCCTGTCTGGCACTTCTAGTGTGTACAGCTTGTATAGCAAGCCGTTGTGCCAAACTTTGTCGAATGCCTTCGCGACATCGAAGAATAGAGCTCCTACCCGAATTTCGGGTTTTCTTGAAAGCGCTCAGTACGTGCTCCGTGAAGCGGTGCACTTGCTGAACACAAGAGTGTTTGGCTCGAAAGCCAAACTGCTCGTTTGGAAGTAGATTTAAGGACTGAATATTGTCCTTTAATCGATTGAGAACTATGCGTTCATAGATTTTCCCCAGAGAGCTGAGGAGACTGATAGGGCGATAGCTGGAGGCTAGGTTTGTAGGTTTTCCTATTTTGGGAATTCCTATAACGTGGGCCTCCTTCCAGGCGTCCGGGAAGGAGCAGCTGTCAAGGAGGGCGTTGAATATCGCTACTATTAAGTATAGTAGCGGGCTAGGAAGAGCTTTTAATATTTGGTTTGAAATGCCGTCGGCTCCTGGAGCCTTACGGAGTCTAAGGTCGCGGATAATTTCCTTGACCTCTTTTATTGAGCTTGGCGGCAGTGGATCACCTGTCGGTGGCAGCGTGGTTTTTCTCCTGACTTCATCATCCACCTTTTGAAGGTGGACTGGGTCAGTCGGCTGAGAGCTCGGTGAGCACTGAAGCTCTAGGCTGTCGGCTAAGCATTCAGCCTTTTCCTTGTCATCGAATGCTGTCTGACCATTGGAGCTGATCAGAGGAGGCATTGACGCGACCGTTTCGGATTTTAGGCACCTCGCCAGCCGCCAGTAGGCGGTGTGAGATGGCGAGATGTCTTCCATCAGGTGGTCCCATCTTTGGCCCCTGAGATCAGCCATGCGCTCTTTGACCTCTCTTTGGAGGTGGCGCAATCTGACTCTGTTATCGTCAGACCTGTGTCGGTCGAACGCTCTAGTGGCGGCATTCTTCTCTCTCAGTAGTCGTCTGAGTTCCTCCGGCAGTTCGAAACGGCGATCGTTCGCTACGTACCATTGAATTGTTCGTAACTACGTTTTGTATCCCGTCACGTGCGCCGGCCGCACCGCCTGTCACGTGACCCCCAATAAGCTCCCGTGGCAAGTGGGTTGAAAGGTCTCTAATGTCTAGAATCTTGATGACAAGAATACTAGCGGTATTGGGTGTACGGGTCCTGTGGGCTTATTTTATTATTATACAATTTTCTTTTATTACATAGTGTGCTGAAAGTTATTTGTTGGGTGATGTTGTTTCGTGTGGTGGCGATGGAAAACCCGCCTATACCTCACCAGACAGAGATAGACCTACAATGAACATGTAACTCAATTATATTCATAGAATCTACCGCCTAAGAATATATCTATAAGAAAGAAAAAATATTTATTTACGCAGAATGTACAACACAATGATTATTATAGAAAAAAAAAACACTTAACAATTGATAGAAAACAATAAGAAAAATTTAAAATAATCGTGCAAATTGACGGAGCAGAAAAATTAAAATAAAATTTATTAAATATAAAAAAACTTAGTGGAGAAAAAAGTATAGAGTAACTTAAATGAGAGATTATAATGTAGTATTAGTCTATGGTGAAAAGGTTCTCACTCAGCCTCAGCTATGGCCGCGGCTGGTATGAAAAACTTGGCACTGATTTCCAGTGAGACCTGTCATGTCATAGAGTAACTTATGTCATGTCATACATAGAGTATTTAGCTTCAACTACAATAATTTTACGATAAAAAATTGTGTTACAATTTCATTTAAATTCAAGTAGATACTTGCATATATTGTGTTTGTAAGAACGACAAGATGACACGGTTCACTTGCATTTCTTAAGAACGAGAATTAGATAAATTGGCAGATATGGCGCAAATGAAACATCATATAAATTTACCCCCAAAATGCTGGAATTAGGCCTGTCATGGTATTATATTGTCACCACAGGCTATTGGTATGATATTAGGAAGGTTTCGGTATTGGTATTAGTGACACATTAGCCAATAATCAGCCAATACACAAGTGATAGGTACTTTTAATAGGTTTCGTAGTATTAACTCCTGTTTCATCGACGCGTTATATTTACTCGTAATACGGGGAGGTAAAGACGAGTGAGTGCACAAGGTAACAAAGCGAATGCCTGCTTATATGCACGGTTACTTGCTACTCTGTAATGTCCTACCCAGTTGACAACGTCCGAAAGTAATCAATCGGCCATCTGATCTATGACTATAGAAATATTAGTCAGCAGCTCTGTTCATTGCTACTCTAAGTTGGCGATATGCGCATAACTTGTTAGGTGTTTTTAACATGTGGTATTCCTTCCCAACCTAGAAGTGCCTAGCGCACTTTAATCTATTTCTGCCGGTAAACAGCAGTGCAAATACTGTTGTGTTTCGGTTTGTAAGGTCCCTGTCTATGACGCATTCCACCTTAGCCTTCAGAGGTAACAATGCATCTGTAAGCCCCTACGATAGCCAATTACCATAAGGTGGATTGTTTTTCACTCCAATCCAATGAAAAAAAAATCTAGATATAGCGTGAAAACTGTATTTAAAAAGTTCTAGCACTACAAAAAAAAACTGTCAAAATTCAGCTAACCATCGGTTCAAAGACCCTATTCAGAGCCACAATTTTCGTCATAACAACGTTTCGCAATGTCAGACGTGACGCGATTTTTTTAACGCGCAGCAAAAAAAATATCTAGGTTAAAATATCACAGCACTTTCAAAAGAAATATGTAATAGCAACTACTTACTTAAGTAGGTCTGTTGTAAAACCAATTTCTCCAATGTAAATTAGAAGGTAACATTGAATGTTCTATTCAAAAATTAAATATACCATTTGTAAAGTGCCAGCGGTGAATATTATATCTGGTGTAGATATTAAAAGCGTCTGTTCCTAGGATGAGCAAAGTGTGGAATGTTCTGGTACTCATTGGTGAGTGTACGGACTGTTTATTTTACATTAATACTGTATTTTCTTTTTATGTACAAGGAGGTAAGCGGTTCACCTGATGGTAAGTGATTACCGTCGCCCGCGTACAACACCAGAGAGACTGCAGGACCGACCATAACCCTATGGTGTTCCACCTTTGCCACATATCGGCAGAGCCACAATTTTTCATAGCATCAGTGCGTGTAAAAGAGATGTTACCTTGGTGTCGGTCGATTTATTTATATTTTTAAAGCATATCACCTGATGGTAAGTGATTACCGTCGCCCAAGTACATCTGCAACACCAAAAGTGCTGCAGGTGCGTTGCCGGCCTTTAAGGATATTTAGGAGATGGGCGAGACGATGAGGATGGGGAATGGGGTGGGGGATTGGACCTCCGGTTACCTAACACACCGAACGAAACGCAGAAGCACAAGATATCCCTACTTTTTACTCTACGCCGGTATTCTGCGAGGCCCTACCATGAACGTGTTTTAATCTTTTTTTTGCCTATCTTAGAAGGCGCTTGTTGTTCTTGTTTTGTACATGTAGTATTCAGGACAAAGACCACTGCATTGTTTATTGGTTAGCGTACCTGTCTGCTGAGACGTGAGCCTTGTGTTCGGATGGCAGCCGACGCAAATATTTGTGCAAAAACACAAAGTATTGATCTTCGGCTCCTGTCGTGTTTTCATTGGATTCCTACATCGGATCTTACGAGAAAGTTTTTTCTCTCGTGTGGGAAAGGTGGTGTTCGCGCCTACCTGCCACCGAAGGCAGAGGGCGGTTATGTCGGGATCAACATTAAATCAGACGGACCTACTAAAACCCCTCATGGAATTAGAGACACGCTGTTGTCAACAAGCTCGGTGAGCTTGACAGCTTCGGCTGAGTGCTTTTGTTTTTTGTGCGTACACTCGCGGCACTATAATAACTCCTGCAGATTTGACAACTGCCGATAGTAACAGGAAGTTGTCGCAGTTGTCGTAATTTTTATCTGACTGGGCTCAACGATGACGTTAACCCTGAAACCATCATTCAGGTCAACAATACGAATCGTATATAATTTTCTAATAATTCGTTAGAGCAGCTATTGTGTTTGCGTTTAATCTTTTTTAATAGTGTTAAACATTTTAACATATGCAACACTAACATATGTAAGCGAAAGCTGGATATGGCAGAAGAGACATGAACGCAGGATAAATGCAGTAGAAATGAGAGGGTTAAGAAGTATGATTGATGTGAAGATAACTGACAGGGTTCGAAATAATGTGATCAGAGAGCGTCGTGGCTTGAAAGACGATGTAGTGACACGAATTGAGAAAGGGATGCTGAACTGGTTTGGACATGTGGAGAGGATGAATGAAAGTAGGTTGACGAAACAAATAGTCGGACGCCGTTTGGTTGCCGCAACACAATAAAATATTATTATTTTTAGTAATGTTAATTTAGTTTTCATTATGTGTTACTTGTGTTGTGGCAATGAATAAAGCACTTTCTTCTTCCTCTTCTTCTTCTTCTATTACAAATTACGTAATCATCATCAAAAGGTTAAAAAGCTTTGCACTACTCTGTTTCTGTTGTAAACAATACGCGCTCGCTAGGAACGATCTACGAAGTGACGTCAAGATACGTGACTGCCGAATTGTCTGCGACCATGCTCTCACCGATCGGCTTGATCCTTTGGCCTAGAAAGAGATGCTGCTTCTCTTTGCATCTCTTAAAAAATTTTCCACGGGGAATGTTCTGAGGAACTGTTCGGATTGATCCCAGCTGCTGAGTTTCACCATCATACATCGCGACAGAATTCGAAGCTCCATCGATACCACCTAGATGGTTGGCATTCCACCACAGTTACGACTTAGGGACCTTCAAGAAAAGAGCTTAATCCTTCCTTAAAGGCCGGCAGCGCATCTGTAGCTCCTCTGGTGTTGTGGATGTTCGTGGGCGTCGGTGATCACTTACCGTCAGGTGAGCCTCACGCTCGTTGACCCCCGTCTTCTATGAAAAAAAAAAATTACCACGGGGAATGTTCGGAATGATTCCAGCCGCTGAGTTTCGCCATCGTACGTCGCGACAGAATTCCAAATTCCACCAATACGAATTAGATGGTTGGCATTCCACCACAGTGGGTTCCTATCGAAATTTACTGCCACCCACTTGGACTTTGTGGAATCAGTTGTCACCAGCGGTATTTCGGAACAGTTACGACTTTAAGGGATCTTCAAGAAAAAAGCCTATTCCTTCCTTAAAGCCAGGCGTCGGTGATCACTTACCATCAGGTGAGCCGCGTTACCAAAAGTTACTTACATGTTACGCGAGAGGGTCAAATGTTACGTAAAATGTAAGATGTAACCATCGTGTAACGCTGCAGAACCCGACTTTAGTTCGGTTCATCTTGTTAGGGTATCATATTAAAGATCTTTAATATGTGAATGTGGATACCACTTTAATAATTTATTTATAAAATTTATTAATTTTTATTCATTGGATCGTAATTAGGTACTATGATTTAGAATCATAGATTTAATGAAAAAAAATTATGTAGTGTCATGTTGTTGGTATAATAAAACTCGTAATTAACTTGTGGAACCTAAGTTACAGTAAATAGTTGTGAATTTCTTATAAAATGAAACAAACATATAAAGAAGACTTAGACTTAGATATTTATTACTTAATATCCACGGACCGATAGTTCTTACAGTGGCTATTCTTATTTGCTAGTTTACATGCTATGTGCTTACAATATTTTAAGAACATGTTTCTTATTATTTCACATATCCAAAATATGTTTAATCGTTTTCTTAATTCTATTTCTATTACAATCCAAATCCAGCGCTGATGTTAGTCGAAATGAACCAATTAATTGCTACCCTACTCAGAGCTGTCAATTATTAAACAGTAGTTTGGCCCAATGGCGCCTACCATAATCAAGCCCAGTCGATATAGATACAATGAGCCATGTATGAAAAATGTGACTTACGTTACGCCCTAAACAGAAGCTTCTAGAGATTAACGCGTCATCGCATACCAAATATTAAATTTTTAAAATAATTTTATTTACTAAAATAGACGTTCCTTATCTTATAGTTTTCGTTTATGCACTGTCCGGTGTTCGTTTAAAACGTTACAGTTACATTTTACTGTACAATTTTTACTACAATTACTATAATATTACATTTGATGTGACGTTAAGGTATGAATAGTAATAAGTTGCATTACCCTAATGTTTGTCGCACGTCTTATAATTGAGCTAACATTTAATACATCAATAATTATGTTTTATTATGATTTATTCGAAATGTGAAAGAATTTTTGGATTCGTTCAGGTCACTTTCGAGAGTACTACTTACAAACGAACAAAGAACTCACTCCCTTTATATTATTAATTAATTAATGGTATAGTTATGATGTAATATGTATGTAATTATAGAAGGGAAACATTAAACTCGTATAGGCGTGTCGCGCGCTCGTTTGCCCCCTTCGCGTCGGCGGCGAATATATTTTATGAACGGATCACATACGTCATCACGGAACATCTTGGTAGCGTAAGACTACCCGTTTCTTCTCAATTCTCCATTGCAGAGAAATTTTCACATTTCGCGCTCCATGCTTTGAGATCTGAACCGTAGGATGGTGGGTCGAGCGCGTCATGCCTCTTATTTATTCGGTTATGTATTGGTCCTGCCACTTGTCTTTACATTTCACCTTCTTCAATTTACACTCGGACGGTGAAATCGCGTCGCTCTTGTATAACCAGTTTAGGTTCTAAGCGATATATGTATTCGATGTACAATAATTGTGCTACCTTCACAATTATTGCACATCGAATACATATTTCTTTCAAATTTGCCTGTGTGATAGGTGTTTCGGAGGGTCGAGGCTTTTCACTAAAGGCGGGGGAAATCAATAATAGAGGTCCTAGGAATATTTTCAGAGAAATTATTGAATTTTAACTCTTATTGTGGATGGCGTAGAGCTAGTTCGGATTGTATAATATGTGTAATTAGGCTATCGTGACATGAATTTCATGTTCACATCACCATCTATATTTATGTCGACCAACCAAAACAAAGTATTTAATTCCAAAAAACCTCAACAGATGGCGCGGACCTAATCTACGTTGGGTTCCAAGTTTATGGATAAATCAGTCTATGGACTATGGTGGAGACTAAGCGTTGAAGCCAGTCCCTCGTGTTGTCGAAGAAAATGGATTTACTTTTTCACTGGAGTGAACATCGCAAAGGATACCCGCCAAGTATTTAATAAATCGATATTGTGTCTCCATGTTGTCGACGGTAAACTTTGTGTAACGGCGTCATTAAGACACTTTAATAAAATATTCATGTCTCGAATCGAGCCTACTCTTTGCGAACACAGGCTTTGTTAAACGTACATTAAAAGGTGGAGGGAAGGGAGTTAAGAATCACATATTTTTTGCGGACATATATGTTCAATAAAAACACCCATTATCCGAAACATCGCAATATCGTAAAATAACATGAACAAGATACATGTCACAAAAAATAGTTCCTGTTACACAACATTTATCGTCGACAACATGGAGACAATATCGATTTGATTAAATACTTGGCGGCTATCCTTTGCGACGGTCACTCCAGTGAGTAAATGAATCCATTTTTATTTTCGCTGGACAGCGCCATCTATCGTAGGAAAGGGTCAACTATGAAGGACTAGGCTTTTTAAAAGGATCTTTCAATTGAAAACGTGACGCTGCCACAGAGCCCTGGACTACAACCGCAGTGAAATCAAAGAGTAGTGCTATATACTAAAAAGAGAAGAATAGCTTCTCTTGGATTAAACTCGCATAAATGGAAACTTAGGCCATCTGTGAGATTATTAGACGTACTAACCTATAACAAATATATAACTACGTTACTTTCAAGGAAAGAGCCTATTCTAGCGTTGAATGCGTGAGCTGCCGGCTCCACGGGTGTTGCGGATGTTCGTGGGGGTCAGTGATCACTTGACATAAGATGAGCCCGATGTTCGTTTGCCCCTATTTTCTATAAAAAAAATCGGCTTCAAAAATATATATAATTTCTCATCCGAGAGCATTGTTATGACTTTTCAAAAGTAGATAGAACAACAAATCTAAATAAAACATGATGGCAAAGATTTTTACAGCAGGTAGGACTTTTTGCGGGTTACGGCGAAATAATGAGTGCATTTGTATGTGAATAAATACATTTGTGATAGGTAAATAATATAATGTGAAAAACTGTTTCGCTAATATCTATAGCTTAATATATAGCTATATAGCCGTAAGGATCAGCACGCTGAAGTGGCAATGGGACGGCCAGTAGACCTGCACAGTATTGCGATAAGTAGAGGGATGCAGGTGGCTCAGGACCGTGGTTTTTTGTAATCTTTGGGGAAGCCTATGTTCGGCAGTGGGACATATACAGACAGCTCCTTTTATACCTACTTAATATATTTTAGAACCGTATGATACCGAACTCCTTGCACGCGAATTGAATGCCACAGAATATTAAACGAAACGCAATGCAATTTAACAGCATTTTATCTTTTTAATACCCCACTTTGTATCCTTAATATTGCATCAATGATCTCGCCTTCATTACTTTCATATGACATTATATACCTATGGCCTTTACACTACATACAGACCAGTGTACGTAATTAAGATAAAGTTTTAAAAATAGTGTAAATTAAATATGAAAGTGAATTTACTTATAGCGGCCATAATTGTTTTACCTAAAAACATTTATTGCGGCGAAAATGATAGAGTTCAAGAAAATCTACAAGAATACAGAAAACTCAACTTTTCATGCCTAGCTATGCAATTCGGACATCATGTCGCAGAAGAAGATGTGGTCACAGAAGACGGATACCTACTAAAAGTATTTCACATCGCCGGCGACAGCAGCAGAGCTGTGCTCCTCGTGCATGGAGCTGCGAACAGCGCAGACGCCTTCGTCCTAAGAGGAAACACATCTCTAGCAATAACCCTAGCTAACAAAGGTTACGACGTATGGGCGTTCAACGGAAGAGGGAGCAAGTATTCCAGACGCCACCTAAACTTGAACCCTGATACGGACAAGTTATTTTGGGATTTCAGTTTTCACGAACAAGCGTACTACGACCTGGCAACAACAATCGACTTCGTACTTCACAGAACCGGCAAACACCGACTCGGCGCAATAGCCCACTCTCTAGGCAACACCCTGTTCTACGTGCTGGGCTCGACGCGACCCGAGTACAATAAGAAAATAAAGATAATGATTGTACTCGCCCCGATTCCTTTCTTTCACAACTCGATGCCGCCAATGTCGACGTTACTCGATGTTACGCCGATTTTAGTCTCAATCATACGTACGGTGGAATTGTTTCGCGACAATTCGTTACTAAGTTCGTTTATAAAACTCGTGTGCGGTGGTAAAGAAGTGAGCTATCACCCATGTGTGCACGGTTTGATCTTCGCATTCGCCGGCAGCGATCCTGATGAATTCGAACCTGAGTTCCTTCCCATGGTCGTGTCACATTTTCCGTCGAGCCTGTCCACAAAGACATGGCTTCGCGTGTGGCAGGTGACGCGAAGAAAAACCTTCGCCCAATACGACTATGGTCCAGTGATGAATGTCGCACGGTGTAACTCTTCTTCACCGCCGAGTTACGATTTGGAGAGGACGTTCATGAAGATCGCTTTGTTGTCGGCCGCGAACGACGGCTTATCTTCCACACGCGACACTCAGCTGCTGAGGGACAGACTGCCGAACGTCGAGGACTGTCGCACGCTGCGCCGGCGGCAGCTCAACCACATGGATTTTTTGTGGGGGCGGAATATGAAGAAGTACATTTACCCACATCTCTTTCGAGTATTGGATAGATACATTTAATTAACTGATTTCGCTGTTTTGTATTAAATCATGAAATCGTGACATGTCTTTAAAATAGCAATTTTACAAAGTGCATTAATGCCACGTATTGTTGTATATTTAAATTTTATCATTTTAACAAAATTTTAGCAGTTATAAGTAGGGTTGCCACGCGTTTTACAATATATACTATTGTACTATAATTCGGGTCTGCGTGCTATAAGCTGTTGAAGAAAACATATAGTACGAAAAAATACTATATTACTTTTTTGTTTGCAACACTGGAACTGAAAACCAATAGATCTTTTACTTTAGTAACTACTAACTCATTCACCTTTGTCTTTTTTTACTTTTCCATAAAAAATAAGTTTTTTGATATGTACTTTATTTTTTAAGCTATAAAATAAAATATTCTGAAAAATACTGTAATCGTTTGAAGTGAAACTATTTTCCACGAGTAACATTTCGAGCGCTTTACAGCACCCGTGGTTTCGTCGGTAGCATAAAAACAAAAATTAAACGCGATAAAATCCTCCGTAAATAATATGTTATCATTTTAAATGTAGTGTCATTATAATTTGAAATTAAACTATTATTTAAGGATGTTATCGCGTTTTTTTTTCTATATTCCCGGTGTTTGGAGCGCTTTACAGCACCCTTGGTCGTTAATTTCACATGTGTAGTATACGCGTTAATACAAGAAATCATTATAATACTATAATCAGCCAAAAAAATGTTGAATACCCTAGGATAATACATATATTTACCTGTTTTAAAAAGGGTTTAATATAAGATTACCTTATTTGTATAATACTCAACACTGAGTTTCTCAAACGCTCAATAACTCAAACATTTACAAATTATCTGTAAATTACTCAGCGTGGTAACTCGGAGACCAGAGCACTCTCTTGTGACCTAGGTACTATGGTCGCTGCCAGGCACCGCGGAAATTGTTATAATCTCAGTGCTAAATCTAGAAAGTGCTCTACGGTGAATAAAAACACCGCCAGGTAATTTTCATGTCTGACAAATAATAGAATACATTTTTTTTTATGAGAAAGGGGGCAAACGCGCAAGCGGCTCACCTGATGAAGTAATATCAAGGCATAGAAAAGTTTCTATTGTCATTTCATTTACCATTGTCTTTTTTTTTTTTTTAATTAGAAACGTCCTCTAGTCCTAATTCCAACCCAGGATTTGTCTGCAACTACCACGGAAACTGGAGTGTTATAATGGTTGAATATACTTAACCAGAATTAAATAGTAGGTTCAAAAGTAAATAAGAAATTGGGATTATTAATATTAACTATGTTAGCAATAGGTATGCCATGTCTATGTTGATATTATCGTCTTATTACCCATTCGAATCGACACTTTTCTGATTCTGATGCAACATTCTATGGAACTTACGTTCAAGGTTGTAGAGATGTTTCTAGTAAGTATTGAATATCGAATCATTTCGTACGATATTAAAATGAAATGCATTTCTTTTTGCATTAAATATAACTGATTAAAATCTGGACGAGACATTAAACATAACAGCTTGAATATTTAAAATTTAAATGAAAATTATTCTATAAATACATATTTGGTCTTCCAAAGTATTTTTTTATATAATCTGCTTAATTATTTCCTCTCTCTAACAAGGAATAGGCGTAAATAATTGTGTTTGAGAAGAAATAATTGTTATTGAGATTTCAGATAAGTATAATATTATTGTACCGATAAATTGGGAAAGATCTGATTATATCCAAAGACAACATATGTATATGTAACATAATATTAGTGCTTCATTTTTTCGACAAATAAACGAGGCTCTAAAATTTGTGTTAAAAAAAAGATTAAGTGGCTACGGCCCATGGCCACCTGCAAACAACTTCAATCGAATAAGGTTGTAGTTGCATTATCACCTCTGAGGACGAAGATGGAATGCCTCACAGCCTACTATTAATTTACTTACTATAATGATTACTACAAAAATCCGCAAACACTACAAAAATGTTGTAAGTCTGCACTAGTGCTGCTTTTGTCATGTGACAAACTGACATGTGTATTTGTTTGTAATTTGTATTAAATTCATTATTCTATGTGTGTATGGTATATTTGTATATATTGTATGTATGTATCTACCTATCTGTGTAAGTATATATCTGTTTAGGCATTAAGTCCGCCATGTGTGCCAATTTGTGCATGAAGCCTAAATAAATATTTTATTAATTTTTGAGATGAATGTATATGTTTGAAAACAGATGCATATGTATATTGCTGTGCGTGGGTATCACCATAGGGATTGAATACGTCTGCATATGTATTAGTATCTATATACATGCCCATATACCTTTGTATATTGACGAATAGGGATAATGTGGTAGTATACCGATCTGTAACATTAGTACTAAACTGTACATACTCATGAAACATATATTCAGACTTATAAATATATGCATGGAAAACGTAATCCTAAATCGCAACCCACATTTTTCTTTCTGTGCCCAAACGATTTTCAATTTATTAAACTTTAGAAAATACATATAGCGTACTGTGGAACAGTTAACCATGGATGTAAGTTAAAAACATTTAATAGTTTAATTTTCTCTGATTTTTGTCTATTATTCCTGGTAGTCTTCATAGTCAGCCTATTTAAGTACATATAGATGCATTGTCACCTATCAGTCGGAATTGTTTGTAACGTATAGAAGCCAAATTGTTGTAAAATTAATATTTAATGTCGATATGTTGCGTTTGCATCCCTCGAAAGAGTAGTAATTTAGAATGGAACAGCATTTCTGCTGTTATGTCATTCTGTCACTGTCAGTTTCACGTTTCATCTATCTTGCAGTCTCCGGTGCAGTGATAATAAATAAGAAAGTTCTGTCTGTACCAACAAAAAATATTGCCTTTTCTAATAGTAATGAACAGAAAGTCGCATGGATATTATTAAACTGATGACTTTAATAATAACTACTGCAAACTAAGTCAAAAATAGGTTATTTCAGCGTGTTACAAAAATGACTTTACCTGAGTGTAATAATGATTATACAAACTATGGTGCGGTTTCAACTCATGGGATCCACGAATACACAGTGCGACAAGCATTTGAAGATGGTGAGAATTTTGTAGTTTATTATATGTAAATTGTACATAATTTAATATATGCTTATGATGTGAATTATATTTAATAAATAAAGTAAAGCAGCAGCCTGGCCTGCTAGCGTGCTGGGAAAAGGCCTCCTTAAATATCTGAGAAGGTGTTTGGAGCCGGGAAGGACCCTCCACGCTGCTCCAGTGCGGGTTGCCGGGCTTCACATATCCACGAAATAATATTTTTTATTATTTCTCAGACATGCAGATTTCCTCTCGATTTTTTCCTTCACCGCCACCGAAGTATACTTAATTATTCTTTATTAGCACTTAAAAAAATGTACAAAACGCGGACCTGGGCAGGCCAGGAGGTATTCAACCTACCCTTGAGCAGAAAGTTGTTGATGGCACTCACGACATTTCAGTTCTTTTAACCCAGAGCTTATTTAATACAATATGACAAGTGGGGAACCTGTCACCATCCTTAGTTTTTAAGCCACCAATACAAATTGTACATAAATTTCCAAAATTGCATTAAGCCCTCCATGTAAGGGATTGAATTTGAGTCTCATGATTTGGAGGCAGACCCTTTTACCACTTGACTATCATACTGTCTAATAGTATAATATTATTTTATCTGTATTACTAAAGGTGGGCTTCCAAGGACGTTATTGCTACCAATGTGCTGGCAGTCTTATCATGGTTAAGTAATTCAGGGTTTTGGTTGGAGAGTGCCTCGGCCATGGCTGGTATCCTCACATTGGTAGTAGTTCACACCATTATTAGTCTGTGAGATTTGGGCTCGGCAAAATCAAATAGATTTTTTCTGGTTCTTCCTATAACTGAAGCATTTTTGTGATTTTAAATCATATTATATGTAGATATATTAAAAAATTATCTTTGGGGGAGGTCTATGTTCAGCAGTGGACTTCTGATAGGCTGGAATGATGATGATATTAAAAAAACATATGTCTGAATATGTCACAATTTTTTTTAATTGTTTATTAATGAATTAGTACTTATTACTGTAAAAACTAAAAACTGATGTCAAACTTAATGTTATGCACAGTCAGAAGACTCACTCTTTTCATATAGAGATCACATTAAGTTCATTATCACTTATTAAATAAAACTACATCAAAAATATTATTTTCTTCAGCATGCTTTTCATATTTTAAAATAATATTTCTGCAGACTTTGTTAAGATGCAGGTATATTATAGACGTAAATGAAAAAGTTAACTAGCAGCCTACAGAGCTGGGCAAAGGCCTTCTTAATTACGAGTATTTGAGAGGGTTTATGAGGAGCCAGGAAGGGCCCGCCACACTATTCCAGTCCTTAACCGCCGAGCATGTGATAAATACAGCACTTAAAATTGCTTTTAACAATTTTAGTGGTGCAGGCTACTGGGGATTGAACCCAGGTCACTCGCGCTCTTTGAACTATATGCATAATTTCATTCATATACCTTACTGTGCCCTCATTTTACATTGTTCATCTCTGCATTGACTACAATCATAATTTGGCATTAATTGGTCCACGTCAATTTCAAAACTAGACAAATAAAGTGGAGTTCTATTTTTGTATCCGAATAAAGCTATATAGAATCCTCACAAGTCTTGTTTTACATAATAAGGAAATTAAATAAATAGATAAAATAATTGAATTTCCTTGGAAACAAGGCCATAACAGTCAAATCTGTAATACCAATATGTAAATAAATAAATTTTTTTTTTACCAAATATTGTTTTACATAAAGTATAAGATATTATCTATTGTTAGTCATTGTACAAATATTGTAATTATAGCAGAAGTTAGTTATTGTAGAAATAATGTAATTATAGCAGTACAGTCAACATCAAAAGTTATTACGATCTTAGTGTTATCAATTGTAAGTCATTGTACAAATAGTGTAATTATTTAATTATTGCAGTACTGTCAACATTAAAAGCAGTACCTGTCTTAGTGTTATACATTATTAGTTATTGTTCAAATAGTGTAAGTTGTACAAATATACTGTTTTAGTGTTCGGGCCAACAATGCATTGTGAGTAAAATAGTTTTAACAAATTCATTAAAGATCAAGATAGTTTACTTGATAGTTTATTGGCAGAAATAATATTATATTTGTTTCCTCATGTTTTTGCTTTTTGTGGCAAGCAAAATAAGTAAGTAAAAGAAAATAGGCTACTGGTTAGGGCACTTGCTTTCGTTTCCTAGAATGTGATCGACTTGGGTTTGATCCCCCTTTCCAGCACCACTAAAATTGTTAATATTTATTTTAAGAGATGAATTCAACACATACTCAGCGGTGAAGGAAAACATGGTGAGGAAAACTTCTTGTCTCAGAAATATTACATCGAGAACATGTGATATCCGCTAATCCGCATTGGAGCAGCGTTGCGGACCCTTTCAGCTCCAAAAACTCACTCAGATATTTGAGAAAGGGGCACCCTTGCCCAGCTGTGTCCATTTACAGTCTGCGAATTTACTTTAAAAGAAAATATAATGTCTGTTAAATTCATCAAAATAATAACCAAATAAATCAGAAACAAAGTTGTAAATAAATTGAATTGTTAATATCTGTACACATTTAAATTCATAGCAAAAAAATATTCAGACTTTATCAATGAGGAAGTCAGATATATGATAATGACATTTATCAATAAACATTATTCACAATCTTTTGTTGATTTGAATTATTTTTAATTCTTTTTAAAGTTTTGGTATTCTGTTATAAATTATGGGCACCATACAAAATATCCTCCCCGAACGCCGTCGCTGGAATCTAGCATACTATAATATGCAGGAAGTAAAGCATTTATATTTAGTACATGAGTTAATTTTAAAAGCGTATGCTGAAGTATTAATTCAATTCGCAAGTCATTATTTATTAATATCATTCTCACAATCAATATCAAAATCACATTCTGTTGCAACTATACTGTCATCAGCAAAAAGTGACATGGAATGATGAGTGGATTTGATAAGATTAATGTAGATAATAAACAGTAAAAGACCCAGAATACTTCCCTCTGGTACTCCGTAATTGATGGTGCGCCTTTGTGATATATATATTTCTTATAGTTTATTATGTTAGTTAGTTCCGTTTTTTTTAATAGGATTGAATTTACTGTAAAACATTACCTTGTATACCATTACAATTAAGTTTTTAAAGATAAGTAAAATGGTTCAACATAATCAAATGCTTGTATTATTTCTCAAATCATAGCACATACAGCTTTCTTCTTGTCCACATTTGTCATAATTATATTTAAGAAATCGTAAATGGCCATGTTCATAGTCCACTTTTTGTGTCAATTAAAATTTATATATTTTCCAGATTAGCATAAATCTACCGATGAAAGTATTTTTCAAAAATTTTGCCAGAATATCCATAGCAGTGCGTCCATGCATTCTCCATTTTGTTTCTTTATTAGAGGTTTTGCTTTTTCTGTTTTTAAAATTTTCAAAGATTTAACGAAGACGCTTGAATGATCGCGTATATGGTAGGAAGACAATTTTATAACTTCTGTCGAGATTCACTCAAGACCGACATTGTCGGTAGTTATCAGGGATGTTATAATATGGAGGATGTCAGTTGGTACACATGGTGCCATGGATAAGGTTCATTACACCATGTGTACTTACGATGTGTGTAATTACGATTATGACATAGAACTATTTTTGCTTTTACTTCTTTACTCAAATAATTGGATTTAATTGATATAACTACGCAGCAGAACTAAGGTAACCGACATAGCCGTAAGGATCAGCGAGCTGAAGTGGCGCCGGGCCGGCCACATGGATCGCAGAACTGACAGCCGCTGGGGAAAAAGGTTCTCGAGTGGCAGCCGCGTACGGGCAAACGCAGTGTAGGACGACCCCCCACAAGATGGAGTGACGACCTGCGCAGTGTTGCGGGAAGTCGATGGATGCAGATGGCTCAGGACCGAACTTCGTGGCAATCTTTGGGGAGGCCTATGTTCAGCAGCTGAAATGATGATGATGAATTGATATATCTCTCTCTCTCTCTCGCTCTCTCTCTCTATGATTTTATCACCAATTCTAATTATAGATATAGCTGCTTATGGTTCATTTTGTTTGGTGGTATTTATTATTAGTCAAGTAGTTTTCCCTCTCTTCATCGATGTTTTAGTTTTGTAGATTTTTCACACACGCTGTGTAATTTGATAATGGCAGATGTATGTGGGTGTCGGTAATCACTTACCATCAGGTGATAACAACAAAACAACTGAAGCATATTTTGCATATTTTAAGGTTTGATTCAGGTCCGGTCTGAAACATACCTTAAACACAAGATCAATCTACAAGTATATGTATTCATCAAATACAAGAATTCGAAATGAGTACATAAGCAATTAATTGTATTCAATAGGATGTGCTCACTTCGTTGAGACACATAGGAGTATGTGCTTGGTGCAAAATGATTTGGCCCCATATCGAACCAATATTGTCTCGTATTCTCAATCAATTGTTTGGCCGTTGCTCTTGTACGGGTCCAGTTCTGTTTAGAACACGCCGGCGCTTGGTCAGACATAATGTCGGTAATGTGGTTGCTGCTATGTGAGTGCACAGATTGCTTATTGTTTTCATTGTGATATTTTTTTTAATATAGTTAGTGTATTTCTTTCTTCTTATTGCTTCTACAGCGTGTAAATGTTAAGCAAAAACCTGAGTTTTAAAATTGGTAAGGTTCCACCACGCTGCTCCAATGAGGGGTTGGCTAACATCACGCATCCTCTGTATCCTCGTAATCCTTGTTTATTACTTCTCAGGCATGCAGGTTTCCTCGCAGAGTTTTACTGTGCGCGTGACAAATTTAGCTTTCAGTTCAAAATTGCAACAAACAATATTAGTGGTGAAGGCATCAGGGATCGAACGTAGGCCACTCGCGTACTATGTAGATAAAGCGAGCGCTGATCACTGGGCTACCAAGGCTCTAACAACCAGTAACACACTTTCTCACCCGTAGTACCTTACACATCTGTGTGTGTACTTCCGGTTTGGTATTTTTTAAGATGGCGATGCCCGTTCTGCTACGACGACACCCACGGGTAGAATTGGGGTGGGATTTTCTTAAGCCACATAGCGTGATATCTTGAGACTATATCCGCAAAGGAAAAGCCACAAAATATTTCACAAAAATTCCTCGTGAAATCATTACTTGATAATATCACACTGTTATTTTCACCACCTCGTGATTCAGTGATTTAAATTACGGTTCCAATCAAACGATTTTTATCAAATAATCAATTAATAAATCGAAACAGCATATGACATGACAGTCATCGCTGACATCAAGTTGTGCATATGTGAAATATTTTTTTATTTTCAAATTTGGTACTAGAGAATATTGTACTTACTTTTACATTATCACTCGAAAAAAAAATTAATAAAATTAAAATTTTTAAATAAAACTTTTTTATTAAAACACATACACCTCTGGAGTTATACCTCTGGATTATTCGTTGAGTACTTGCCGGTCGCCTCTATTTGATTTTAATCATGTTTGGAACAGTAGAGGTCGACTACTAAATGTTTGGTGAAGGCCTCTTTTAGATTTTTGAAAGGGTATTGGAGCCGGAAAGGGTTTTCATGCCCACGAAATATATTTTTGATTAATTCTCAGACAGGCAGTCAGACTCAGCACAGCACTTAGAGGTGCCAGCGCCGAGATTCGAACTCATGTCAATCGTGTTCTATTAAATCTAAGCGAGCGTCCTGACCCCTGTGCTACTACTGTCTTCGGTCATTGTTTGATTTAACTAATATTTGAGATAGAAATATGTTGTCATTATGACTTATATTATCTTTTTGTAGGTGGTATTAAGGCAGGCGCAGTCCGGGCAATTCGCCTGGCATATGGCATCATCTCTCGGCGCAAGGCGGCTGAAGAGGGAGTAGCCCGACTCGCACGCGTTCTGTCGGCGTTAGATTTGACCGCTTTGGGCGTGGGCAGCACTCTGGGCGTGGGTGTGTACGTGTTGGCCGGTGACGTTGCAAAGAATTACGCTGGGCCGGCGGTGATTTTGTCGTTTCTGTTGGCTGCGGTTGCTAGTGTGTTTGCAGGTGAGTTTATACCATTGGAAATAACGCACACATCCTGTATTACTGAATGGTGTTACATACCTACACAGTAAAAATGACCTTACACCTTAGAACTTAGTGTTCAAGCCAACGATACAAATTGTACATAAGTTTTGCTAAAATCTCATTGGTATGATCCCTCGCACATGGGGGATTTAATTCGAATCTCCCGATGCGGAGGCAGCATGCGATGTAATAGAATAGAATAGGATTGAAGTAATCTCCTCTGCATACGGGCGTTCTGCTCGCTACTTGGGTCGCTCCAACAACTTATTCGTTATTAATATAACCTAAAAAATATATATATTATTCTTGCTGTTCCACAGGGCTCTGCTACGCGGAGTTTGGAGCCCGAGTACCGAAAGCCGGCTCGGCCTACGTTTACAGTTACGTGTGCGTGGGAGAGTTCATCGCCTTCTTGATCGGATGGAATCTCATTCTGGAGTACATTATAGGTGCGCGCGTCTGTCTGTACTAACGCTAATGATCGTAATGCTCGTTGCCTCTCCAAAGATGAAAGAGGATAGAAAACACGTTTCTTCATGGACTAGGTGAAGCACAAAAATATAGATAAATAACAAAAGAAAAGAAAAACAACGATAGTAATAAACTTCTTGGATGAAAAAATTTGTGCTACAGCTTGAGACCACGAAATGGATCGGACTCCATCCATCCAGTCGAGATAATCCCGGCGCTGGTTTTCCGCCCCGGCCCACACTTTAAAGCAACTTGTGTCGGCTTGATAATTAACTGATCTGGAGACCTATTGGTCCAGCAGTGAGACACGCACAAGGTATTATTTTTCTGTAATTATGAAGTCTGACCTTTCTTTTGATTTATTACCTTTTTTTTTTTAATTATTTTTGATTGTCATGTTCTGCGTGTGTTGTCTCTTTATGCTGTGCCAAAAAATATATTTCTTTCTTTCTTTCTAATTTAAATCTGTTAAAAAGTAGCGTATCAGAAAGTCCATCGTTTGGTAGGGAGATTGATGATGATAGAACTACTTCTATTCGTTCGTTGTCACGTTCTATTTCACTGAGAGACGAAAAATATGCTGAGTCGTGACGAATGGAAATCTAAATTAAAATGATTTGCTGGTTTACCCGGAGGTAGACTCCTTCTCTGGCTTGGAGTCGTCTGGGTCGGTATCGTGCTCGGTAGGGAGCCAGTACATCACAGTCCTCGGGGTGACAACGGATCTGTAACCTTCTCCCGTTGAAGTGGTTTGTCTGCGTCCATGGGCTGCAGTAGGCGTTTTCCAACAGACGGACTGTTAGCACGTCTGTCACTCCAATTCAAGAAAGAAACAAAAATGTTGTGCAGGCGCAGCATCGGTGGTGAAGGCACTAAGTGAATACCTGGACTCGCTGCTGAACAAGGCGATCTCGTCGCAACTGGAGGCGGCCTTGCCTTTGAACACGCCGCATCTGGCTCGCTATCCAGATTTCTTCGCGTTTGCAGTCATCATGGCGTTCTCTGGTAAGTTTCACCTATTCGTTCGTTTCTGTACTTCGCCTTTCAAGTATAGTACTTAAAGACACATGAAACTAGCATCAGATCTACTCGTCTTCATTATAAATTAAACGCAAGCGCCATTTTGTGTACCGATAGTAACCTAGCTTACTAATCTCGGTTAGTCGGCGATTTGAAACGCGGACAGTGGACGATCGCTAGGGTCTCTGGTCTGTATAAAGTTAAGTTAGGTAACCGGTAGTCTACTCCCCCTCCCCCACCCCCTCCTCATCCTCCCTCCTATCTTCCAAATACCCTTAAAGGCCGGCAACGTGCAACACCAGAGGTGCTGCAGATGTACATGGGCGACGATCAGGTGAGCCGCTGGCTCGTTTGCCCGCCTTTCCCATATCAATATATATAAAATAATAAACTGCCCTCTCACAGTAATCAGTAAATATGTTTTAAAAAACACAGTCGAATTTTATGAATTCGATAGTCAATATAATCAGGCGTTACTTTGCCGGAATCCGTTATATTAAAGATGCCTCGCGTCGCAGAGTCTGATCTCTTGATAATGCCTTGTTACGAGGCGAAAAACGTGTTGCGTTTTAAAGTTGTAGGTGTATATTATAAGCGTGGTAGAGCCAAGCGGCGTCTTTCGCCGCCCATTAGGGCCTGCTCGACGGGGTTGGTACCACGGCCTCGCAGAATACCGGCGTGAAGTAAAGGCATCTTGTGCTTCTGCGTTTCGTTCGGTGAGTGAGGTAACCGGAGGCCCACATCCCCTCCCTATTCCCCTCCCCTTCCCTCCCATCTCCCAAATATCCTTAAAGACCGGCAACGCACCTGCAGCATCTATGGTATTGCAGATGTATGTGGGCGACGGTAATAACTCACCATCAGGTGAACCGCTTGCTCGTTTGCCGTCTTTTCCATAAAAAAAAAAATATTTACCCTATGTTGAGTTTCCTGCTTGTGTGGGTGATAGCTGTGGTGAAGGTGCATGCTGTGAAAGAGCTGCAGTAGTGCACGCATTTTTGGGAGAGAGGATGGTGATTTTTTTCGCTCTTCAAACTATCCATACCATTTTATTGTGTACAAAGTCACTTTTTCTAACCTCCTTTCTGAATTTGAATATAATTTTATTTATCCCTGTTGTGTTCCAGTCGCCCTTGCATTCGGCGTTAAAGAGTCTACCAAGTTCAACAACTTCTGTACAGGTGTCAATCTCTGTGTGGTGCTCTTTGTCATCATATCCGGTTCTTTCAAAGGTAATATATCAATAAGAGTTATATGTCCGGACACAGCTTCCAGTACCTGTATATTTCATATCGCTGTTTGTTACTTTTCCTTATTATCCACGCGTAAATAAACAAATATATCAAATAAATCACAAATAATTGTTCCGGGGTGTGGGTGTCTATCCGTGTGGGTGATTTATGTGTGTAAACTGTCTACGCATCACAGGAGAAATTCCTACAGTGAGAGGTTTGAAGGTATCATCACTAGACACTGGGCATTGCACACCGTCCGTCCGTCACACATTTTTCATGCCTTATTACGATATTTAAACAGTTAAGTCGTCTGTTTGTCACACTTTAATGATACTTTACAATGACTTATAAGACTATTACCAAAGAAATATTTAATTATTGTTGTAAAATAGTTTTTATTTGTCTTTACCCGACAGCCCCAGAAGGGGGGCAATGTTTATTTTTTGGCACGCTCTGTAGCCTAAACGGCTTTATGGATTTCAACATATCAAGTATCGTTAGACTAGTCTTCGTTGTGGGAGAGACATGGGGTATACAATTTAAACATGGCGTCTGCGAATCAAAAAAGAGAGGGGGAATAAATTGTTTTATACAGTCTAGTTTTTCTGTTTAATAATTGAATTGATACATGTTTAAAGTACAGCTTATACATTCAATTGTTTTATTTCAGCCGACACGAAGAACTGGCGTATCCCCGCTTCAGAAGTACCGAAGTCAGAAACGAAAGACTTCGGAAGCGGCGGCTTCGCTCCGTACGGACTCGCCGGCATTATAAAGGGTGCAGCGGTTTGCTTCTATGGATTTATTGGTGACTATTTAATTTTTGACATTTGTAAAACATGTGTTGGCCAACTTCCCCTCCTCGTCCTCCCTCCCATCTCCCAAATACGCCCAACCCAACACCCTTGCAGCATCTCTGGTGTTGTAGATGTACGTGGGCGTCGGTAATCACTTACCATCAGGTGAACCGCTAGCTCGTCTGCCGCCTATCCCATAAAAAAAGTGTGGTGGCGGTGAAAGGAAATATACCACCCCCCGTTCTTCCCGCAGTAAGAGTCCACTAACGGAAAAGCCTTGAAAACGTCACGGCGTTTGACAGATGACGGATTATCCATCTCAAGAAATGTCAAATCGAAAATGCTTGACCGATGACGGGCTGCGGAGGATGCGTGGCGTCTGGCACTGCGATGGGCCAATCTGCCTGCCAGGCGTGGCGATTATGGCAAACTTGACTTGGGAGAGCTCCATGTCCAGCAGTAGGTTATTCACAAAGTAATGATGAAGAAGAACTCTACTAGAATAATTCTATTGTTATGGTATGTTAAGGGCTACACTATAATTACTTCTATAAACAGGTTGCTTGTGGCGCTACGACATTAAATTTAACTTCATATTTTACAAGTAATTCCTACTTTGTCTAAAGTTACATTAGCGCCAATACTTAACTAGGCCAACGAGATCCAGATCAAAGACCTTTTTACCGTCCTCGCCGCTGCGTGCGTTTGAGATAGCCGACACGCCGACGAAGGAGTTCTGCAATCTAACAGTAAACTATTTTTCATTTCAAATGGCGCTCGCGTTTCATTAGGATTATTAGGCTATTTAAGTTGTTCCAAAAAAGAAGGTCTATTTTATTTCAGGTCAGAATATAAAATATTCTCCCGCTTCGTTCCAGGGTTCGATTGCGTGGCCACCGCTGGGGAGGAGGCGCGGAGGCCGCAGAAGACCATACCGTTCGCTGTGGTCGCGTCATTGCTCATAGTGTTTCTGGCATACTGCGGCGTTTCCTCTGTGCTGACGCTAATGCTGCCTTATTACATGCAGGTAAGAGTTCTATTTCGTTCAACAGTTTCGTTTTCTTTATTAGATTTTGTGTCACCGAGAAATGCCGCGAAGAATAGTAATTATGTATGACATATTTTACGTTGTAAAGGCTGTGAATGAAACACACTATGAAGGAAATTTTTTCCTTCATAGTGCGTTCAGTAGATAGACAGATAGATAGATACACCGTTTATTTGGTCAATTCAGCACTCTACACATTATAGGCGAACAAAGAATAAGCTGCATAGCAAAAAATAATAGAAAAGTAAACTAAGTCATAAACAAATAAAATTCATTTTCATACGATAAAATGATGTGTTTTACAGTGGCACAAAAAGGCCACAGCTCAGAGTACAATATGCCAATGAGGAAAACACTGATTTTCAGCTTTTACCTAAAGTGAATGATATGAAGAAAATGTACAAAAATAGTAGGAAATAAATTAATAATGTATGGTAAAAAATTGCAGCATGGGTTTCGTGTACGAATGATATCCAATAACTTACAAGTGCCAACCAGGTATACCATTTAGTTTCTGGGGCGTCACCGTCTCTCCAGTAACTAATAAATGTTCATCATCATCATCATAATTTCAGCCTATTAGAAGTTCACTGCTGAACATAGGCCTCCCCCAAAGATTGCCACGAAGCTCGGTCCCGAGCCACCTGCATCCATCGACTTCCCGCAACACTGCGCAGGTCGTCACTCCACCTTGTGGGTGGTCGTCCTACACTGCGTTTGCCTGTACGTGGCTGCCACTCGAGAACCTTTTGTATTGCATTCATTTAATATCTATGAAGCGATCTTGTAAACTGATCTGAAAATGAAGCTGAAGAAAATGTTGGAAAGAATCACTTATACGAATTTATTAAATGTAACCTAGTGTGAGTGTAGTGCTTGTGTGAAGGCGCGTGGTGTGGAAGACCTGGCGCACGCATTTGTGGGAGAGAGGATTGTCCTCACAGGCTGTCATTTTACTTTTGTATGCTAAAAATCAATTAACGGTCGTCCCATATTATTCGGTAAACATCATTTAAAAAATACGTTTGAATTTTCTGAATTCTATAATCAAAAAAATCACGACCTTGCGGACATCCGTTATTTTAAAGCTTGGCGATTGTACGTCACAGAGTCTGATCGCTTGATAATGCCTCGTTAAGAGGCGAAACAAATGTCGCGTTTTAAACGTTTGTGGTGTATATTACCTGGTGTCGAGTGTGATGCTTGTGTGGGTGATTATCGTGGTGAAGGTGACGTGGAAGAAGTAGGTGCACGCATTTGTGGGAGGGAGTGCGGTGCTCTTCTTCTCTTCGGACTATGTAAAACATGCCATTTTATTTTCTGCTACGCTTGTGACTTGTGTTCGATCCGGAATTCTGTATCTCTTAGTATGAAATAATATTATTTAGAAGACAAAGTAAAGTACGCCCCCACTGGAGCAGCCCAGCGAGTTCCTGCCAGTTCCAAAAAACCCTCTCAAATGTTAAGAGGGGAGGCCTGTGCCTTGCTGTGGGACGTTAAGACACTACGTACTTTTATATATTCATTCAATTATCATTTGTTTTCACATTATATACCCTATTGTCAGGACGAGAAGGCGCCTTTTCCGTTCGTCTACGATCAGCTGGGGTGGACGTGGGCCAAATACGCGGTCAGCGTCGGGGCCATTTGCGCCCTCTGCTCCAGGTGAGAGAATATTATCTACATTCACAATGGATTACTGTAGGTCTGTGTATTTGTGTGTTTTTATTACGTTACATGCGAACCGTGCCGCCTTCACAAGGTCATATCTGTAATGTGTCAATTATACATAAAAACCTTTCCAATTATATGTTTTGATGAAAACCGTATTTAAATCGACATAAAAGTTTTGAAATTATAAGCGAATACGTGGATTGTGACTTTGTTTAATAATATTTTAAATTAGTAGTCGGATCACTTCCAGCCCAAACTTAGGTACAATCTTGGATAGAATCCCCAAAATAATTCAGCTTCCCGGGGCCGGTGCCCCTTGTTGCGAAACATTAGCTTATAATTGTTGTATAAATAATATTAATTTTATGAAGTTGATTCAGCAAGATCGTTCTGGATTTCAATGTACTTTTCAGCTTAGATATCTTTTCATTTGACTTATAACATTACGTTTGTAAGAGATATATGATCGAATGATATCATCTTGATGACTTCTAATAATTCAAATTTAAATAGAAATATCTCTTAAGTATGCTGCTCGAGGGGACCGGCTCGACCTGGGTAGCAGCACGACCTCGCAGAACACCGGAGTGAGATAGAGACATCTTGTGCCTTTGCGTTTCGGTGAATGAGATAACCGGAGTCCCCAGTGGAGGAGTGGGCAATCCCCTTCCCCATCACCATCTCCCAAATATTTCTAAATGGCCGGCAACGGACCTGCAGCTCTACAGGTGTTGCAGATGTATGTAGACGACTGTAGACACTTGCCATCAGGTGAGGCGCTAGCTGGTTTGCTCCTTTCCGATATGTGTACGTATGTACATCCTATTTTAGTCGACTGCTGAACACAGACACCTCCGCGAAAGCCTCCCCCTCCCACCTCGTGATATCGCTTGGAATTTTTGTGATTTTTTAATGTCATAACGGATTTGGCCTCCGGTTTTATTAACTAAAGAATTTCGGAAATATTATTGTTACTACTGCACTACTACATCAGCCTAATTCAGTCCACCGCTGGACATAGAGCTCTCCACGATAGAGCCAGTAAAAATCGGCATACATTGGTAGTTTTACCCGTACCGATCACACCGTGCAAGCGGACCGGTGAGCGCAGCACCAGTGGCGCCGCTCCCCATCACCAGTATTCAGCCGTCGTCCGGTCGCCAGAGCCCTCGCTCGTTGTACTCGCGTGCGTCCAGGCGAGGTTGGCATCTGAAGAGGCAGATGGCACGCCTGGCAGCCCTGGCACCCCCCACTCCGCTCGGCTACGGGATGTGTTGAACGTGTTCTTGGCGCGCAGCCTGCTGGGCGCGGTGTTCCCGCTGCCGCGCATCATCTACGCCATGTCGTCGGACGGCCTGCTGTTCAAGTTCATGGGGACGGTCAGCGAGCGCTTCCAGACGCCCCTGGTCGGCACTATGATCGCCGGTCTCTTCACCGGTATGACGGATTCTAATTCTTATAGTCGAGGCCATAGGGTTCTATTTTGTGTGAACATTATCGTAATTTTTGTGTATATTACGTGGTTATTAGAATAATGTCTGCCCTTAATCGAGTTTTAACTACTGTATAGTTATTATAAATAAATCAGGATAACTCTTAATTTTCATTACACTGTGCAATATGGATTAGTGTCTGTACATAAGGCAGCCATTTTGTTTACATAAGGCAGCCATTTTGTTTAGTTCGGGTTGTACGCTAAAAGTTTGGCTGAGGCACTCGCTTTGCGCAATTTTTTTCGCCCCTCCCTCTCCCCCTCCATTTCTTCTCGTGGGTGTCGCAAGAGGCAAATACTGGGAAAGCCTTGAAATCTTGAAACCGCAACGACAGGTGGCGGGATAACTATCTCGAAAATTACCGGATCTCGAGAATTAAGGTGAGGGTAAGGATATTTTGGATAAACATAACCACGTGAAAACATAACATGGCACGATTTTATCACGGAATGGTTTCACTTATAGTGGCTTAGCATTAGATATTAGGATTATCCTGGTATATTTCTATTCTGTGGCCTATTTGCAGGTTGTCGAGGTAAGGTGTGTGAATATTTGTGTTGTTCTCGCAGGCACGCTGGCCATGATATTCGAGTTGGAGCAGCTGATCCACATGATGTCCATCGGCACCCTGCTGGCCTACTCCATGGTGGCATCTTGCGTCTTATTACTTAGGTATGTATTTCCTCTGGACTAGTTCTAGAACTTATCATGGTAAGTCAGGTGGGGGTAGGCACCACACTCTTGCCTATTTCTGGCAACAATCAGAAAGAAAGAAAGACAAGTACTGCATTCATTGCCACAACTCAAGTAACACACAATGAAACTTAATTGACATAACAAAAACAAATGGGATTCATCGAGTTGCAGCAACAAAACGGCATTCGACTTGGAATCATTTTATACCGTGGCTGGAGTCAAGCGGTGGCTTTTGCCACCTCGCAGAATACCGGCGTGAAGTAGAGGCATCTTGTGCTGCTGCGTTTCTTTCGGTGAGTGAGGTAACTTAAACCCAAATACCCTTAAAGACCGGCAACGCACCTGCAGCACCTCCGGTGTTCCAGGTGTACGTGGGCGACGGTAATCGCTGACCATTAGGTTAACCCCATGCTCGTTTGCCGTTTATCCCATAAAAAAAAAATTATATATTTATCTATGTATATTTTTATGTATTTGTATACACATTCGTGTATTTTATATAATAAATATTTATATGTTATTTACTTATATAGTGTTTATATGTATATATTATAATAATATACATTAAGTAAGTAGCTTAAGGTCAACAATAAATAAATAAATAAATAATGCGAAAGTAATGTTGCCACAACTACAGCACTGGTATTCTGTCGGCACCGTGGATATTGGTATTAATATAAAACAATTAAAAGTAAGTTGTGGAATCACTGTATAATTTCACGTTCTCTGTGAAGTTCAACCGCTGTTGTGTTTTCATCTCAACCCTCGGGGATGTCGGCGCCACGGTGACCTTCTTCGGCTGGAAGTTGTCTGCAGTGCAGGTGTCCGGGGGCTGCAGTAGCCACTTGCCATAGGGTTGACTGTTCTCTAGCTGTAGCTCGGTTTACATCGCCGGAAGCAATAAAAAAAAAAAACGGATAACGGAAAAAGACCACAGAAGTTCTCCACTGCGCAGGAGATATTATAGTGGCACAAGTGTACTAAGTTTGTGGGATTTCTCACAGACTATAGATGGGGTGCAGTAGCACTAGTGCGGGGCCCCGGCGCTGCGCCCACCGACCCGCTCGCCCGGCGCGCCGAGCACGGGTACAGCTTACGAGTGATGGATGCCCGCTTTTGCTGGCGCTTTCTTGGAGAAGCCTATGTTCAGAAATGGACTGGAATAGGTCGATGTAGTAGTGTGAAGGAATGTCATCATCATCAGTAACGCCTCCACCCCGACCGGGCAGGTACGAGCGCAGCCAGTCGGCGCACCGGCCCGCGGAGCCGCTGCGGCTGACCGTGCGCGGCGTGCTGCGGCAGCTGCTGAACGCGGAGCGACACGCGGCGCCCACGCGGCTCAGCTCCGCGCTGGTCTCCGTGCTGGTCGCACTGTACGGTGAGCGGGCTTTCTGCTGTCGTTACACGGGCTCCGAATGGCAACAGTACTTTATATTGATTTACTGTCAATTCCCAACGAATTGCCAGTCTTTTGCCTTTTATTGAATTTTGAAACAAAAATATGCACCTGCGTCTTAATACACCAAGGCATTAAGCATCAAAACTTGAAATACACAGAAAAAAGAGACATTCACAACCGTCACTTTTAGATTACGCGCCAAAACTCTCTGTGCTCCTTTGGTATTACCTATTAAGATAACACACACAAACACACAACACACACATCCACACGCAAGCACGCACGCACGCACGCACGCACGCACGCACGCATACAATTCTACTTTCAAGCACGCGTCCATTATTATCTCATCGTTGTTATCGTGTTTACAAGGTAACGCAACTTGAACCGCTTCTACGAATTTTGTACTGCCTATACTTATAACTAACTTTTCCCCGCGACTTCATCCGCGTATATGAGTATACAAAGATTCCAGTCCCTTGAGTTTTATTTTTATTATCTTACTGTACTTTAATTTCTAATCACTTCGTCCAGTAGATCTTTTTACCACACTTTCTTAAAGATAAGGTCTAGTACCTTATCTTTAAGAAAGTGGGTTCGTTCCAATAGATACATATTGCATGGAGTACTTTATAAGTAATCTGAATAAAAAACTTCGCATACTACCTTACCGATCGTTCGAGGTTCGATCGCCGGTGCCAGAACATTTAAGTTTTAAGTGCTTTATTTACCACGTGCTCGGCGGTGAAGGAAAACATCGCGAGGAAACCTGCATGTCTGTGAAATAATGAAAATACTGCACAACCCGCACTGGAGCAGCGTGGGGGGCCTTCCCGGCTCCTAAACCCTCTTTGATACTCGTATTTGAGAAGGAGGGCTTTGCCCAGCAGTGGGCACTTATAGGCTGCTACTTTACTTTACTACCTTACCATAAGAAAAAAAACAAAAAAAAAATTTGACCTGGCATATAGTAACTAACTTTGTATAGACGTGAACCTCACAGAAAGTATTCTTCGACTTAGACCTTCGACCTTCGACCTTCGCAGGCGTGTGGTGCTTCGTAGCGATGATCAGCATCAACCAGCACGGCGAGGCGATCCTGGCGGGCGAGCCGGCGCCCGCCGCCGCGCTGCTGTGCGGCTCGCTGCTGCTCCTGGCCACGCTGTACGCGCTCTCCCGCCAGCCGGTCTCCGAGAAGAAACTCGCCTTCTCGGTGAGCGCTGCCGTTCCCACACTCGGTCGAACTTACTTCCGGAACTTCTGGAACGTCACGCTGCGCACGCTTGGAGTCGTAGCTATAATAATGATTAGACGAAATTCGCAGGTTCCTTTCACCGAAGTAACTAGACCCCACGCACGGAAACACACGAACACGAGGTCTTAAAGATCTGCCATGCGTAAGGTTCAAAAGGAACAAGAAACTACACAGCACTGGACTGGCTGATTGACAAATGTTATTACTTTGTAGAATAAGTTTATAAAGATAATTAATAATAATGAGAATATAAATATATACATAAATATAATTTAAACAGTTAAAGCTAATATATAAGGATTATGATTTTTCTTTTTTTTTTTTATGCGAAAGGCGGCAAACGAGCAAGCGGTTCACCTGATGGTAAGTGATCACCGTCGCTCACGTACATCTGCAACACCTGAGGTGCTGCAGGTGCGTTGCCGGCCTTTAAGGGTATTTGGGAGATGGGAGGGAGGATGAGGAGAGGGAGTGGGTCTCCGGATACCCCACTCACCGAACGAAACGCAGAAGCATAAGGTGCCTCTACTTCACGCCGGTATTCTGGGAGGCCGTGGTACCAACCCGGTCGAGGCGGCCCGTTCGAGCAGCAGCAAAAGCCGCTGCTTGGCTCTACCACGTACTAAAATGATTATATGACATGTAAAAAGAAAAGAAAAGTTAAATTTGCATGTCATTTATGTCACGAAACAGGTTACTGTATGTGAAAATGTATATTGTCATGTTTTATGCAAATGAAGTGAATTGAATTGAAATTTGCTGTTATTCGAATGGGAGCGGCTCGGCCGGGTCGGTACCGCGGCCTCGCTGAATACCGGCGTCAAGTATCTTGTGCTTCTGTGTTACGTTGGGTGAGATAGTTAACCGGAGGCCCTCTCCCCCTCACCATCCTCCTTTCCTCCCTCATGCTGGCCTGGTCTTGCAGATGTACGTGGGCGACGGTGATCACTTACCACCAGGTGAGCCACCTGAAGAAAACTCTGCCTCTGAATCGCTGGACACGATTTTTGTTTTCTTGCAAATGCATCCATAAATGTGAGAGATATATAGATGATATATAACAATGAGTTTTTTGAAACTTTCATACTGTAATCTGCAGCGTTGGTAAATAAAGGAAACTCTGGTACGAAAGGACTAAAATAAATGTCCAGACCTCAGACAGTCCCTGTATTGAGGACCCCGGTTGTGAGAGCTTTTATTTTTTTTTAAGTAACAATGAGGTAAAACGAAGTCGCATGATTCAGGTGCCGCTGGTGCCGTGGCTGCCCGGCATCAGTATCCTCATCAACGTGTACCTGATGCTGAACCTGGACTACATGACTTGGTTGCGTTTCGCCGTCTGGATCGCGGCCGGTGAGTCTTCTTTATTGAGCACAATCTTCATCTCAATGCAAAATCTTATCTATACTAAATATAACAATTTGAGGGATTTTGGTGTGTCTTTTTTTTTAATGTACTTTATGTTTTCTGGTGGTATAGGCTGTATTTTAATCCAATTAGAATTTTATTTTTTATAATTTTAATCGATTGTCACCATACGAGCTAACATCCGTCCACCTGATATTAAGATTATGAAGTGCCTACTCCAGCCCATGGAAACCTGCATACAACTTCAATCGAAGCAGGTCACAGATGCACGGACTCGTCTCTACGGACTAAGATGGAATACCTCGCAGCCTTTCGAAGTGGAATGCAACACTGGTCGCGCAGCTGATCGACGGTAGACATGGGTAAGAGGGCGGTACCCACCCGGGCCACTCCTGGGCAGAGAAGCAGTCTGTCATCTAGTCAGCTTTCAGTATGACCATACGTTCTGAGGTGACCGACATGTGGGGTGGTATGCCCGACCGATAGTCGTGTCTGCGAATGGGTTGTCCCAGTCCCAGCCGCCTCGGACGTTCCGAGAGGCTTAAGTTCACCGGACCGCTCCCAGCTCCAATGCAGAGGGCGGTGCTACTCGATACCTCTCGCATTGTCCGCCGTTTCTTTCCCTTTCCCCCTAACCCTCGGCCGTCTGGTCTCCCCTGCCGTGGGCTTCCGGCTGATTGGGTAATTTTTTTTTAAGTATTTTAATTATAATATATTTTACTATATCTTGTTTATTTTATGATATTTCATGTATACATATTTATTTAATTATATAAGAGACTAATTAGAAACTATTTAAGTCAAATTCAGGGATCTTTAATCTCTCGGGCCGCGTATCACTAGATAAGGTTTCCATGGGGAGTTTAGTGTCTGCAAGCTCTAAACCTTTTACTGTACTGACGAACAATTTGTGGTATGGACGATGGCCTGAAGTAACGACATGGGCCTCTCCCAGAGATTGCCACTAAGCTCGGTCCTGAGCCACCTGCATCCCACCTACTTCCCGCAACAGCGGGGATGACCCCCCCCCTCCCCCCCACAACGTGGTCCCACACATGTAGTATAGCTATAGTATATATAACTCTCATAAAATAGATTTATTTAATAAGCATTACAATAGGGTACAGGCAGGTGTCTCCAAGAAGTTAACCTGTTTTAGACATTGAGGTTTGCCGTTGTAGTTTAGCACACTAGTTCTCTTCGTCGTAAATTATTCCTCGTCCTCCTCCTCTCCTTCCCTCCCCTCCCCCCCCCAAACTTCCTCCTACTCCGTAGTCCTCAACGCGTCGAATATATAAGGAAACAAATAATCGCCCATGTGCCTGCCGAACACGAAATCGATGTGATTCATCTTTCTTCGGGGCACGAGCTGATAACGCTGTACGTTGGGCAGCTTTTGTGCCAGTATTGCCACGTCCTCCACCGTCGCCAGTCTGTCATTGGCGCCCACGAACAGAGCCACCTGCATCGTCACCGCGCTCAGATCGTACTCCGGCGGCGAGCAGGCGTTGTACCTCGCTAAGTTGAGCTCTGCCCCGTGATCGTAGCGGGCGAACATCCTCCGCCGGCTCACCTGAGCGAAGTGAATGAGATTTTTCACCGACGTGCCGCTCGGAAAGTGTCCGATGAGCGTACGGAGCGAGCTCTCTTCCAACTCCTCGGCGTCGTAGCCCGCCAGCGGAAACATGGCGCCCAGTACGCAAGTGGAATAACCAATAAACGGCACGGAGCACACCGTTCGTAGGGCGTCCGTCAATGCGGAATTATCGCGAAATAATTCTTGAACGTTGAGGTAGTGCGCGATCCGGTCGAGCGTCGGCGCCGCTTCGATTATGGGGCTCAATGGCGGCGGTACGTTCTGCAGGAAGCAGATCGGGGCCAGCGCCATGATGACGTTGATTTTGTCGTTGTACTCCGGTCGGGTCGAGCCCAGGACGTAGAATATTGTGTTGCCCTGGGAGAATCCGATCGCGGTCAGCCTAACGGACTGCGTCAAGTACAACACCGTATCTATGGTGGCGGACAGATCGTAATATCCGAATTCGTGGAAGGTGAAATCCCAGAATCCGTCGTTCGCGTTCGGATCGAGATAGATGTGGCGGCGGAGCAGGCGTTGTACCTCGCTAAGTTGAGCTCTGCCCCGTGATCGTAGCGGGCGAACATCCTCCGCCGGCTCACCTGAGCGAAGTGAATGAGATTTTTCACCGACGTGCCGCTCGGAAAGTGTCCGATGAGCGTACGGAGCGAGCTCTCTTCCAACTCCTCGGCGTCGTAGCCCGCCAGCGGAAACATGGCGCCCAGTACGCAAGTGGAATAACCAATAAACGGCACGGAGCACACCGTTCGTAGGGCGTCCGTCAATGCGGAATTATCGCGAAATAATTCTTGAACGTTGAGGTAGTGCGCGATCCGGTCGAGCGTCGGCGCCGCTTCGATTATGGGGCTCAATGGCGGCGGTACGTTCTGCAGGAAGCAGATCGGGGCCAGCGCCATGATGACGTTGATTTTGTCGTTGTACTCCGGTCGGGTCGAGCCCAGGACGTAGAATATTGTGTTGCCCTGGGAGAATCCGATCGCGGTCAGCCTAACGGACTGCGTCAAGTACAACACCGTATCTATGGTGGCGGACAGATCGTAATATCCGAATTCGTGGAAGGTGAAATCCCAGAATCCGTCGTTCGCGTTCGGATCGAGATAGATGTGGCGGCGGGAGTATCTGTTGCCGCGGCAGTTGCCGGCCCAGACGTCGCGGCCAAGGTCCGCCAGCGCGATGGCCAGCGACGCATTGCCACGGATGATCCACGTGTCCGCGGACTCGAACACGCCGTGCATTAGCAGCACGGGCGGTCCACTTCCACTTCCACCAGGAATACGAAACAGTCTCAGTATGTAGCCGTCCTCGGTGATCACGTCATATTCCTCCACGTCGTGACCATATTTCTTAGCCAACTCGGGGAAGTTCAATCTGCCATCTTCGGACAGGCCTATCGTATAGGTGTCTTTCGCGAAAATCAAACAGGCAAAAACAAACGCTATCCTAGTGCCCATAAGTGTGATGTTTACTTAAAGTTTGAATGGGATGTTCACTAAAGCACGGGTTAAATACAGAAACGCTCAGTTTAGTAAATTGGAACGATCTCTGCGAGCCGTTTAATGTTAACTAATGCGCCAGTAACTGGACCAACGACATACTTACAAAGTGTTTAAGTGATTGAATACAACTGCTTATCGACTCACGCTGTCCATGGTCTTCCATTGTAAAAAATGCGATATAAAAAAGAGAAATATTTATTGGTACAGCATAAAGAGAGAACACACACAGAATATGTTAATCAAAAATAATAAAAAAAGCATAACGTACAAAATAAATCAAAAGTAACGACGGACTTCACAATTACAGAGAAATTATACATTGTGCGTGTCTCACGGCTGGACCTGGCTGGTCTCCAGATCAGCTTTTTGTCAAGCTTTAGATCCTGACGCTGGTTTTCTGTAGATGACGGAATCGCCCTTCTGCAGTCAGTAATCAGGACAGGCGCCTGTGCTAACACGGAAAATATTTCCCATGTTCAGCCGTACATATATATTCATATATCATCATTCAGTGAATAGTCATTAATAAATAATATATAACGCTATTATTATTGCTAATTATAATAATAATTTATCATTGGAGATTGAATGGGGCAACACCATCTCTTTCTCCAAATGCCAACGCACGCGGTACACCCTGTCAGCCAACAAACTTGGCGTTGGCGACCCAATGGCATCGGAATATACATCCGGATTTGCCGTAACCCGAATCCGACAGTGCGAGAGTTCAGTAGTGGACTAAAATAGATTTAGGTTTCCTAACTTTCACTATGTTAGCTCTACCCACGACAGCAAACATACGTTGAGCCCCCCACATATACACAGTCCCTCCCAGATCCCCGGTTATACTTCCCCTATTCAGCAGCAGTGTCAGTGTCAGCAGCTGCTGAATGTCAGGAAAATATTCTTTATAAATTCTAAATAAATTGACAGAATTATTTTATTAGTATTTTAACTACCTTTTTTTTTTAAATATAATTCTGTCCGTGATTAATATATTATTTATCTATAGGTGTATTCCATTATTCTCATTGTACATAATATTGTACTTACTTCAATTTATCTCTACATCACCGTATGGTAGACTGGTAGAGAATGCAGAAGATGATGAGAAAATGTGTGTGTATGTAGGAATCTCAATGGTACGGTAGGAGTCTGTGCCATTTCTCTTGGCAGATCTTTACGACACTAAATATAAGAGATAAGGTTGGCTCATCTTCCGAATTCCTCACCAAACGGATTTTATACATCAATTTTCTCTAACAATATGCTTAATGCAATCAATCGAATTGATATGACATAAGCCTTCGTTTACGTTTCGTTCGATATTTTGTAATCCGTTGCAAAATATCTGGAAACAAAATGGTGGTAGAACGTTATCGACATCGACATACACAGGAATTACAGCAGAAACTTCGACAACACTAACTCCCGATACAATTTGAACCGGGCCCCGAAACTTACCGGGTCTAATGTCGCGATCTCTAAACACGCATTTACACTTGCTGTTCGTTTTGAATTTGTTTCCTATATTTTCGTAGTTGTTTCGTTGTTACAAAGCTATAGTCTTTTATAAGATAAAATATATTTAAAATTAGTATGTATGTATATATTCACTGCCTTGTTCCCAACGGGGTAGGCAGAGACAACCTCCTTCCACTCGCTATGGTCCTGACATGCGCCTTTCGCTTCTTCCACTTTCATCAATATTCGCATGCATGTTCGTTTGTTTAGAGTACTTTTTTTCAGAACGTCTCCGATTTGATCGTGATATGAAAAAAAAAAATTGCAAATTGGAAATTAGACTAATTATTAAGTAGGTAAAACCCAAATCAACATTATAAACGGGAAAATGTTTTCTTTTACCACAATTATTTGCACAGAAATTTGCTATTTCTAAAGCTATTGCAGTTGACAACAAAAATGTGAAAAAACCATTTTTTAATTGTTTGAACAATTATAAATTTTGTTTACTTATATTATACACGAACAGACTGATGTGCTAGTAGATATATATATCACTTTAAATTCTAATTTAAACTCATCGTATTGTCAACTATTAAAAGGAAAAAAAATCCAAATTGTTCAAACCGCTGTTTAGTATTGACGTCTAAGAGGCGTTGGTTGAATAAAAAACTCGGTTTTATTCTGTTTCGTTATCCAATGTAATTGCATAAAAATACCTCTAACTATTCCTTACTTTTGCATTGTTATTTGATGAAATAATATGAAAAAAAAAAACAAAGACACAAGAGGATAGTGTGAAAACCATACAACAATGTGAGTGTGTAATTATTATGTTACCGGGTTGATTCTTTTACGCCATTACGTTATCTTCTGTACTATACTCTTAATTGGTTGCTCTCCTTTTGTCTGTGTTCTGTACTTCTGACGTATCTAAGCCGTTGTGCCAACGGGTCATGGAATCGACATTTGTACGGATCTCGGCTGCATTAATTTGCGTCCGCTGCATCTGACACAGCATCTGATCGTTCCTCAGATGTTATTTCGAAAGCGTTACTTTCGGATACGGAATGTAATGGCAAGTCGTACGCGGTAGAGCCAAGCTGTGGCTTTTGCTGCTGCACGAACGGGCTGGCTCCACAGGGATAGCGCCACGACCTCGCAGAATACCGGCGTGATGTAGATGCATCTCGTGCGATTCCGTTCCCCACCCATCATCCTCATCCTACCTCCCGACTTTTAAATACACTTAAAGGCCTAAAACGCACCTGCAGCCCCTCCGGTGTTGCAGATGTACGTGGGTGACGGTAATAACTTACCATCAGGTGACCCGCTCGCTTGTGCGCTTATAATGGACAACTGTGGAACTTTAACGTACCTATTTTATATTTATATTCATACATATACGTACATAATTAAAAAAGGTTTAGTATATATATAGGTAGAAAAAGTATATATATGTAGTTGTAAAGTTTCCGATCTAAGAAAGATATAATATATTTTTATTTTCTACATAGTCGATGGTGAAAAATAAAAATAAATTTGGTGATGATTGAAAACGAAGGTGATGGCATCCTCTGCATCTCTGTTCTTCGATCACAATCTTTACATTCGGGAGGAATAAAGTTCGCTTGGGGCTAGATCTGGTGACCAGCTTTCTCATGCTTCAAATCTTGATTCAATATGTGACAAACACGTTCTTTGGACATATTCATAGCCTCAACAGACGAGCTAAAAGTCCACCTGGTAAGAGGCTACTGCAGAGCTACTGGACTAAGATGGAATTTCTCGCAGCCCGTTGTTATGAACAAGGCAGTGGTTAAACAGCTGATTGGTGGCAGAAATGGGTAAGAGTGTGGTACCAGGTCACTCCTGAACAGAGTATGAGTCTAGCATCTAGTATTGATATTTGTTTCTTAATTGCTCCAGGTCTTCTCATCTACATAACATACGGAGCCTGGCACAGCTCCGAACGTCGTAAGACCTTGGACGCCATTCAACTGGCGGACTTGCATAACGACAGCCGCACCGAACTGCTGCAGCGCGGCGGGCTGCAGCACGCGCTCGGCTGACGGACGCTTCCGAAGGGGAGCGGTGGCAACAAGTGCCGCCAAGAGAGGGGGGGTGACGCAGACGACAAGGAAAGCATTGTTAGCCCCAGTGGGACCGTTGTGTCCTTTATATCCAGTATTTGAGGAAAACATTGAAAGTTATGCGACACCTACGTCACGCGTTTGTTGAACTCTCCGAAGTTAGTCACTAAACGAAAAAGTTCCTTTTGAATCTACCAAAGTATTAACCGTACACGTATGTTTCTCTCTACACGTGGTAGAGCCAAGCGGCGGCTTTTGCTGCCGCTCGAATGTGCCGGCTCGACCGGATCGGTACCGCGGCCTCGCAGAATACCGGCGTGAAGCAGAGGCATCCTGTGCTTCTGCGTTTCGTTCGGTGAGTGAGGTACCCGGAGGCCCACTACCCCTTCCCGTCCCCCTCCTCATCCTCCCTCTCATCTCCCTGATATCCTTAAAGGCCGGCACCTGCAGCACCTCAGGTGTTGCGGATGTACGTGGGCGACGGTAATCACTTACCATCAGGTGAACCGCTTGGTCGTTTGCCGTCTTTTCCATAAAAAAAAAAAACACCCGTAGACATTAGCTCGCGCTCGCCGTTAACTGCGTCGTTGGCGTCAAATACCAAATGTATGTGTACGAGTGAGTTTAGATTTAACGAAAGCGTTTCACACAGACGTTCTCGCTTTATTTCGCTTTTCCTGTCACTTTAACATTATTTGTAACTTTTTTATTTCATCATCATCATCATCGTCAACATTTCAGCCTATCACAAGTCCACTGCTGAACATAGGCCCCGAAATATTGCCACGAAGCTCGGTCCTGAGCCACCCGCATCCATCGACTTCCCGCAACACTGCGCTGGTCGTCACTCCATCTTGTGGGGGGTCGACCTACACTGCGTTTGCCCGTACGTGGCTGCCACTTTTTTTATTTATATATACATATAATATATATAGATCATGTATAGATTTAACAATGCGCTCTAAAACAATTGTTTATGTGTTATTGACAACATTTTTATTCTTTCGTCTTGTTATTGTTTCCACTTCCAGTGTCATAAGTGCTAATATGACTTATAACAATAAAATTTCAATTGTTCTGTAGTTGGTCGGCTCGGTGGCGTAGTGGCTAAGCGTTTAGCTCGCGGCGCTCTGGGTCGCGGGTTCGATTCCCGCACGAGACTAGTATTTGTATGGAATACAAATAATAGTCCCCGGTCTGGGTGTTTGTCCGTGTGCAATTCATGTATGTAAACTGCCTCCGCGACACAGGAGAAATTCCTACAGCGGAAGGTAACGTTTTTAGAAATAAAAAAAAAGATATGACACGAAGGTTTATCTGTATGTTTATCATGCTTGGTTATTTTGTATTTAACACTCATCAGTCATCATGCTATAAGTAGGTAAGTTGTATTGCAAAGCTTCGGGGTTGTCAATTCTTTCCGATGCTTATTTTATTCTAGTGTTGTAATTTTTAGTGCTTTTTAATAAAAAAAACTTTGCGAAAATCTGTTCAAAAACATCGCTTTGGAACTTTATCACCCCAAGAGTGATTAAAGCTTTTATTATATAGTAACCGTCGTACTTAAGTTGAAGTGTGTGACGTCAGTATTAGGCTGTGAGACAGCAATATCTCTTCTCTCATTTGCTTCAAATCTCGTTATTGGTGAGAAATTTATTATTTTTAATTTTTATTAAGAACATTGTGACGTCAAATAATTGTTTTGATGTTTATTTTATTTTTAGTTTGACTCGTGTAGTGTGTTATCGTTTAAAATGAATCATTCCTCGGTGAAATTAAAATGTTATTGCGGAGATTTTTGAGTAAACGCTTTTATTTTAAAACTTTGTTTCATTTATTACTTTCCTACTATTTTTTTGTTGATTTTTTAAAATTTATTATATCTATGACAAATATAAATTGAGTTGGTCCCATATTACTACCTTGAGAACCCCAAGGGATATTATGACAACACAAAAAAGTGATTAAATAACATGTAACAATACTTAATTTCTAACCACATTCTGTGATCTTCTCCGGAACCCCAGTGTTGATTATGACCACTATGAAAATTAAAACGTTTAGCCACAGGATACCACCTTTTATACACATTTAGTTAAATTAATAAATACTTGTCACATTTATGAGGAGAATGGGTATGGAGAGAGTAAAAAACCTTAAATATATGTAACAGTTATAGTATATAGTTAACAATTTTAAGTGCTGATTTCACCACGTGCTGGGCGGTGAAACCTGCGCACTGAATCAGCGGCCTCCCTATTCCTGTTGATTTGAATCATTAATTTCGTGGATCATTCAAAATACCTATTTTGAATTGACACAAGCTTGTGATGCCAGTTACTGGACTCCATAGAGTTAATAACACGTTCATGGGGCAATGTATACGTTTCAACAATAAAATCCCAGTAAGTATTCCCGCGCAAAGTATTCCCAAAAAATGTGTTAAACAAATACTTTATAAATTTTTTTTTAAAGGTTTAAAAAATGTGTTAAACAAATACTTTATAAAATGGGTTATTATAATATAAAGGAATACATAGATGATAATAATCCCTGGGAATGAGTTGATCGCTTTCCAAGCCGTTTCTAGAAAAATCTAGTAATATTAGATTATTTAAACGTGCAATGTTTTGATAAAAAATACCAAAAAAATAGGATATTTACGGAGTTTCTTCCGGTGGTTTCTTCTCCGTCAGAGGACGCTCATTACGAAACGGTAGTAATTTGTAGGTTAATAAAATTATTTACCTTTGACAGATGAAATTAATATTCCTATATCGAATAATAAATATTTTGATTTTGGATATAAAGATATCGGTTATGGTACATATAAAAGAAAGTTCAACTATACCCTACTCTGTGGGCATACGAGATTTCTTTGGAGGTTAACGAGAAATAAATAAAACACAATTGTATGAACTATAATTTATATCAATCACAGGTTATTCTTAAAAATAAAACATCAACATGTTAGTGGTAACATTTTATATCTTTTTTTTGTTTTTTGATGCGGCATATAAGTTTTGTTACGCGCCCAAGGAAATAGTTGACATTCGCATCAAAGTAAATTAGCTATTAAATCACAGAGTATTTTTTAGGGAATAAGATAAAGGGATTCAGAAAATCAGAACGCATTGTTTATATCTTAACTTTTCGTTCACGTACAAATGCGTCCCGGTCGAATTATAGATAATAAATTCTATGAAATATAAAGTTTCAATTCACTTTGTAATTTCGATACGTGAAACATAAATCATTAAGTACTATTTAAGAAATAAAATTCACCTGTTGAATATACTTAATTTTAAGGCAAACGAGCTGGCGGCTCAATTGACTGTAAGTGATTACCCTCGCCCGTCAATATCAGAGGAGTTACAGATGCGTTGCCGGCCTCCTAGGATATTTGGAGGATGGGAGGAATGATGGGGGGAGGGAGGGGTTGCGCGGAGGAAAGGAGCGGGCCTCCGGCTATAATAGTTTATAATCGTTGCACATATTGATATACAAGGTAACTGACTTTGTCGCTTTTACAATTATAAAATAAACAAATCCGTATTCTGAGTTCTGCTTCAGTTCAGTTTCAGGCCGGCGTCCAGTACTAAAATATCCTCCAATTTCTCTGTAGATTTACAATTTAATATATCTCAGTACAAACTACTAAAACGTAGCGGTAAAATTCAAGCAAAATCCCACTCCCTTTAATCTGTATATATAAAAATCTCGTGTGACTTTTGATTTGATCGATTGAGGTCATATTCCTACTACATACTTGTACTGTCGAGGCGATGTTCCATAACTACACTAGGATTCGACTGGTGGCGCTGTTGCCAAGTTGTTAACTAATTCTATGTTTATGAACCAAAACGTCTCATATTCACAATATATGATGGCTTAGTGCAAAAACGAACTGCACGTGTTATTAAGTAATTAAGAAATCAATCTCTAAAGGAAAGAAAGAAAAGGGCAGAATGACGTCTACAGTGCCAGCTATAAACACAAAACTTTGCAAATTATACCACTGACCTGCGCCACAGATAACTTCTGATAGAAAACGCTAGATGGCACTGTGTAAAGCATACATGCCAAAAAAACCACTGCATTTTGAGGAATGTCATTATTTTTTCAATTAAAGCTCTTTCCTAGGGAACAAAAAGCTGTGTAGAACACTAAAACCGTGTCACAGTATATATAGTGTCTGTGGTCTATGAACATGTCTTTTAAAATAACCACTACGTTAAAGTTCCTGCAGATAGTTATTACATAGAGTATTCAATTGATCTTTTTTTCTCTAGAATATACTTTAGTGTTAACACTGGTGATTGAGTTATTAGCCACATTCATTTGATTTTTTTTTAGAGATTAACAATATTAATTAAAATCCTCATTGTAACATCACTTACCTAAATATAAATTAAAAGGTATATCACAAGGCACGTCACAACATTTATAACATATCCTAGAAAACATTTAAAGTCTTTAACAAATAAAATTAAAAGAGGCAAAAGTAAATTTCAAATCAAATTCAATCAATCTTTACCTGCAAGTTCTATTGTTCATAATAAATCGTTTTTGTATTAGAAATGCAAATGTGTCCAGTAGATGAATAATATAAAATCATTGAACAGACCTTAACAGACAAAATAATGGACGTATTAAATATTAACTCCTACTTTAACCAAAACGTTTATGATCAATTATCAATCATCTACTGCACGTATTACATTATTCCGAACCACAGATAGTGAATTAAAAATAATCTACCCTAAAATATCACACGTCGAACGTTGCACAGATAAAAATAGACTGAAATATCAAATGTCATAAAGCGCGCAATATGTATCTCCTTATCTATGCTTCAGGCGGAATTCAGAATTTTGTGACGATGTGTTTCTCCTCTAGAGCGTTAGCGGGCGGCAATAGTTTCTTCTCCCTGAGCGAACTGTGCCTGATGCCGTAGAAGAAGTATATTAGGTAACCTGGAATAAGTAAAGCGTGAGTCGTACACCCGCCACGAGGACTACGTACAGCTACGACAATATAATTATATTATATTCAACATGGTACACATAGGATCTGTCAATGTTGTACGTCTCTGTGTGTACGTCGTATTCTCTATGCTTCGGGAAAATATCGAATCGTTTCGTACAGAATGCAAAATTTTAATAAACTGGGTATAAGAGAAGGTCTGTTGTTTTTGATAAGGTAAACCTTGTATAATACAAAAATCCTTAGAACAGTAACGTCTAGAAACCGACAAAGTGCACGTTAGGCGAGGCAAGTTGAATCTAAATAATATGTGGATTCGTAAGTGTCCAACTTTGGTCTATCGATAACAGCTCTTGAGATTATTTTTGCAAAAGACGGTTAGATGAGAGAACAAAGTTAAGCTCCAGTAGCCGCATCATTTTAGCAACTGTGCGCTGGTCTGAGAGCGTAGCTGTTGTATTGTGGCAGGCGGCAAACGTGCAAGCGGCTCACCTGATGGTAAGTGTTTACCGTCGCCCGCGTACATCTGCAACACAAGAGTTGCTGCAGATGCGTTGCCGGCCTTTAAGGGTATTGGGGAAAGGGGAGAGGTAAAACGCAGTGGGCCTCCAGATACCTCACTCACGAAACACAGATGCGCAAGATGCGTGCTCCAATTGGCCGGCACGACCGCGGCAGTACCACGACCTCGCAGAATACCGGCGTGAAGTAGAGGCATCTTGTGCGTCTGCGTTTCGTTCGGTGAGTGAGGTGACCGGAGTCCCACTTCATCGTTCCCCACCCATCTTCCTCATCTTCCCTCCCGACTTTTAAATACACTTAAAGGCCTACAACGCACCTGCAGCACCTATGGTGTTGCAGATGTATGTGGGCGACGGTAATCACCCACCATCAGGTGAACCGCTTGCTCGTTTGCCGCCTTTGCCATAATAAAAAAGTAACTAATACGCAGCACAGTTGTTCCCGTGTAAGTTTATTGAGTAAGAATTTGAATTCCATATCTCTCTGCCATAAAACGTTAAACACTGCCTATCAGCGGGTCACATTGGGGATAATTACGAATATTTAACATAGTCTTTGATCTGAAACAGTTGTACGGTGATGTTTCTAATATCTATATGCGTTGGTATAACGTACCGACGGCCAGCCAGATGATGAACCGCACCCAGGTCTGGTAGTCCAGCTGCACCATGAGGTAGACGTTCATGCACACGCTCAGGTAAGGCACCAGCGGCACGAGCGGCACCTGTAGAGCACAGCGCACTCTCACACAATCGTTCCAACTTCTCATTTCAATAAAATCAACTAAGCGAATCCTTCTCTCTCCAGGAGTCGCGCGACATTCTGTCCTTCGTCCAGCAGGGGAACAGCAGTACGACTACTGCTGTGTTCAGGTTTGAAAGCTATAGAGAGCCCGTGTGCATGCCAGCTATTCCGTTTCAGTCCTCAGGGGTGACAGCGCATTTGTGACCTTCTGCGATTGAAATGTTTGCAGGTGTGCAGGGGCTGCAGTAGTCACTTACCACTTACTTGATAAAAAGTAAAATGCATTAATTCTCTGTATGACGCAGAAGGCGAGTAAGAAGAACAGCTGTGAACAGCTTGTTGATAGAACGGAAATGTTTTAAGATATTTTTAGTAAAACTATTTTTTGTTAAATAGCCATTTGTGATTTGTGACCTTCAAACTTCAAACAAGAACCAGGATACAATTGTGTAAACATGTCCAACCGATAGTATTGAATGTAAGCATCTACTTATCTTATTTTGTAAAATGCAGTCGCTCTTTAAGCTGGCGCTACCATATCAAATGTAACCACTTGTTCTGGTCACATACCAGATATCTATTATAAAGAAGTCATATCGTATTATATGGACCATTTATATGTCACACAGCACGGGGAGCAGCAGTAGCAGTACAGGGACAGTGTACCTTGAAGGTGAGGTGCGTGACGTCGCGGCGCGGCTGCCGGTACAGCACGAGCAGCAGCAGCAGCAGCGCCGCGCCCAGCGCCGCCAGCGCCGCCTGCAGCCCGGCGCCGGCCGTCTCCCAGCGCAGCAGCGCGCACGTCACCAGCGCCGCCACGACTGCAGACGCGCACGTACACGTATAGTGCAAACATCAGCTCTCACGACCGATATACCCAATGTTGTGGTAGACAGAGGTCTAGACATTAGTCCTTTCAACCCACTCTTCACTAGAGGTTATTTGGGCAACGTGACAGGCGGCGAGCCTGCCGCTGTCGTAGCCTCGGATGATACAAAACGTACACGTATGCTCGAAGTACTTTCGGACAATTATTATGATATTTCGAAAGAAAAAAATACATTGCTCAATGTTGTGACAGCTCTGGATTAAATACCATACCCGCGCGTACGTATTGCGGAAGATAGATTAGTTCAGAAGACCCTATCTATTCACCACATTCACCGAACGAAATACAGAAGTGTCGGAAACCTAAAATATACACAGATGTTGGGTTGTAATGTCTACAATGGGGCGATAAGATTACACGAAAACTCCCAGAAACCTGGAAGATCGCAATGAGGAAGGAACTTATAATGACGATGCTGGAGAGCTCACACAAGACGACGATGGTGCACTTGGCGATGTTGGCAGACAGCTCCGTGGGCTCCTTGAGCCCGAGGAAGTTGAAGCTTTGTCGCGCGACGCTGTACGGTGTCTCCGGCAGCGGCTTGCTGCCGTTCAGCTGCATCTCGTTGTCCTCCTCATATCTACGTCAGGGAATAGATTAGCAGCATCCGACTATTCTATCATGCTTCAGTTTGCACCTGAAAGCTGACACCTGTGCAGTATATTCTTCATCAAGCCTATCAAGTTCACCCCTAACATAGGACTTTCCATCAATAAGCCAGAGATAGCTTTCCCATACTCACCACGCTGGGCACGCTCGTTGTTGAGCGGGGTGCCAGCACCACAGGTTTGTGGGTTTTGGGTTGGGTAAATACGGCTGAATATTCCGCCACCATTCGGTAGTCAGAGCCCCGTTCGTCAGCTAACTGGGTCCACCACGTGCAGGTGAGATTGGTATTTGAAGAAAAATGTTATTCCCCCTTACACGATACTATTTGAATATCGTTAGTATAAGTGTAAATATGATATCATCCCAAGGGTGGGAAGACCAAGGAATTCATAAACAGTCGTCCAGTCAGATGACGCAATATACACCAAGCGTGGAGATTAGAGCACTTTGTAATTGGGCATGTTTTTGATAGATCTGATGAAGAAGGAGAAACAGGTGGTTGGACTCCTTTTCTGCCAACCACTTTTGAGTTTCTGTTTGAAGGGTATAGCGAACAAATAAAATTACACCCTTTGTGGCATACCTTCTCAGTCCTCGAAGGTGTCAACGTATCTGCCACCTTCTATAATTGAACTTGGTTGCAGGTGTCCATGGGCTGCACTGGCCACTTGCCATCGGGTGGTCTGTTAGCTCGCTTGTCAGTCTGTTACGAAAGCTACTTTACCTGAGAATAAGCACGCTGGTTGCGACAATGGTGTAAGCGAGCAGCGTCCCGATCGACATCATGTCTATAAGCTGGTTCAGGTTGAAGATGGCCGCCATTATTGCTGCGAATTAAACATGATGATAATTGTATTTTAATTATTACATACCTGCGAATATGCCATAATTGTGTAGTGTGGTATAGTTCCAGAACAGAGTACAGCTCCCATAGCTCATGGACACAATTTTGTAAAGCTGTATTTATTAAATCTATTTATCCTTGATTATGGTTAAGTTAGTTTTCATTTTATTATTGTTACTGATCTTAAGCTATGTACAATATAGTTGAAAATAACTTTCCCCGTATGTATACGAATGTCCGTACATCACTCGACACACAGGCCCACTGAAAACCAGCGCTGCAGTCTCAACTGCAGCATTAAGCTGAGTGTGGTCTGTTTGCCCCATGCGCCACGCAACGCGTCTAGAGGAGGCAACGTTAAACATTGTTTGTGTAAATAACTGTTTGATTAAATGTGTTGCAATGTTTGTTTTGTTCTCAAGTGGCGTATTTGTGCAATAAATGTTTCTTTCTTTCTATATATATATGAGGCGTTCCAATAAGCTTTCCTATTTGGGATCTGTCTACCCCGTAAGGCATTACAGACGCGAGTCTACGGATGTGACGGGCTAATAGATATCCACCCAGACTGACCGGAGAGCAGTCCGCTGAGCGCGGTGGCGAGTATTGGTGTCTTGGTGCGCGCGTTGACCGCCGCCAGCGGCCGGAAGAGCACGCCGTCGCTGGACATCGCGTACAGCACGCGTGGGAGTGGGAACATGGCGCCCAGCAGGCTGGTGCACAGCGCGAAGATGGCGCCCACCGTCACCACCCACTTTATCACCGGCATGCCCACCGCCTCGAACACGTGAGGGAAGGGAGCGTCCGCGTCCTGGAGTAAACATCCGTCACAAATATGTTATAAACCCATGATAGCAGTTGCTTCGGCCACGATAGCCGGGTGGTTAGGGGGTCTGCAACCTAATTAGGAGACACGTGATTGACTCCTTATGTCTTGTAGCGACGAGATTTGCGAAACGATTTGTATCGTTGGCCGTTGGTATCGGCGACAGGCTCACCACTTGTCACATTGTCCAAATAAGCTCTGGTGAATAGTTGGTTAAAAGGACTAGAAAATATCTGAACCCCTGACCAGCCCCATACTCAATAGTATACGGTCGGGAGACCTTGTTTTTTTTTTATTTTCGACTGTTACAGAAATTTCTTCCTGTCTAGAGTCCTCCATGACGAACCTCAGAACTTCCAAATTGGCTGCAGATGATGCCCCGTAGTGGTAGAGCGAAACGGGGTAGAGCCAAGCGGCAGTTTTTGCTGCTGCTCGAATGGGACCGGCTCGACCGGGATTGCTACTGCTGCCTCGCAGAATACCGGCGTAAAGTAGAGGCATCTTGTGCTTCTGCGTTTCTTTCGGTGAGTGAGGTAACTGGAGGCCCACTTCCCCTCCCCAACCCCCTTCTCATCCTTCGTCCCATCTTCCAAATACCCTTAAAGGGAGGCAATGCTCCTGCAGCACCTCTGGTGTTGCAGATGTACGCGGGCGACGGTAATAACTTACCATCATGTGAACCCCTTGTTCGTTTGCCGCCTTTCCCATAAAAAGAAAAAAGTTCTCTCTCTCTCTCTCTTTGCCACCACGTTTCTACCAGTGGGTGGCGAAAGAGTGGACCATATTTAAAGCCTTAAAAAGCCGATGGTTTCAGACAGATAGCGAATTAACCATTTAAGGCTATAATTGAAGAAGTAATAAGATCATTTCACGATCAAATCGGAGACGTTCTGAAAAAAGGCGAAGTCAAGAGTACTCTAAACCAACGAGCATGCATGCGAAGATTGATTAAAGTGGGAGAAGCGGAAGACGTATGTCAGGACCGTAGCAAATGGAAGAAGATTGTCTCTGCCTACCCTGTTGGGAACAAGGCGTGATTATATACATATATACATAGAAGAAGTTTTGAAAAAGATATCCAGAACAAAGAAACAAGTTGTAATTTGTCGTGATTGCAACATTGGTCATTTTCCTGTTTAATTGCTTTAACTTACACTGTATATTTAATTAGTTTACTTCGTTTGAAATTAAACGATTATTTGCGGATTTTATTGCGCTTAATTATGTTCTTATATTCACGACGTTTCGATTGCTTCACAGCAGCCGTGGGTCAGGGGGGGTCCGAGGTGTTAGACGTCCAGATGTCACAGTTAACTCGGATTACCTACAGCTTTTGTTTATTAAGTTTTGGTCCGATCTACGCAGAATGTGCTCACAGTATCTTGAGGTCGTACAGTGGTATGCTCGATGGACTGGACTGATGGACAAATGTGTAGTGTTCGCGTAAATACAAGAAATCATTATAGTTTACTTCGCATACTTCCACAGTATCACGTCCCATGGTGTGAGAGTGTGGGGATATGAACTGTGATTGGAAACGGTATTCATTTATAAAGTGCCATCTATAACTTGAAACCGAGCCGAGGAACCTATCCGAAGAGACTTATATCTTGACACCGCTGTTGTTTATTTTTGAAAACATAGTATACGTACGCAAATATGTTATATAAGACAGTCTCTTGTAGAACGAATCGAGGTGATAAGTCAGAGGTTCCCAAATTTAGATTGGCCAAAACAAGAAAGTCTTTCTTTTACAATAAAATCTCTAAAAATATAGGTAGAAAGAGCATTTCACTTGCAAGTACCTACAGACTTAATCTTAAAATTGTCATTTAAAAAAGTTATTAATATACATTTTTTTATTATAAATTGTACAGTTGTCATGTTACATTGTAATCACAAATGATTGTGATTTGACAGGACATCTCGAGCATGGCTGGACAAACTAACCTGCAGGTAGTACGGCCACATCATGGTGAGCACGGTGGCGATGCTGAAGTAGGAGGCGAAGATGATCGCGAGCGAGAGCACGATGGAGAGGGGGATGTCGCGCCTGGGGTTCTTCGCTTCTTCGCCGGTGGTGGCGACGCAGTCGAAGCCAACGAAGCCGAAGAAGCACTTTGCGGCGCCGGCCATCACGCCCGCCACGCCCCACGGCAGGAACCCGCCCGCGCCCACCGCCGGCCGCACCGCCTCCGGGACCTCCGCCGGGTCGATGCTCCAGTTCGCGGGGTCGCCTGACGCCAAGCGCTTATAGACTCACATAGATAGGTTCCATTCCTGCTAAGGAGTCGTCTGGGCGGGGAGAGGAGAGGAGGGGGTAGCCATCACTATCTTACTTACATCTACCGTCAACCAGCAGAGCTACCACTGTTGTGTTCCGGCTTGAAGGATGTAAAGAGCCGGTATAATAGAACGCTGTAATACATTCCATCTCAGTCCTCAAGGGTGACAGCGCATCTGTGACCTTCTTCGATTGAAGGCGCTGGTGACCCCAGGGCTGCAGTAGCCACTTACCAGCTGGTGGACTACTAGCACGTTGATGCTCCAATATCATTATATTGAAACAAACATCCAGACCTCGAAATACGTTTTTTTTAGTATTTATCATAAAGGGTGATAAATGAAGCTCATATCATTCGTAAGCCATTGTGCCATAGATGTGCACAAAACAAAAAATCACGTCTGTATGTTGCAGTTAAGGCAAGTAAAATAAATTGAACAAACAATACGCTTGATTATCCAATTATCTCGCAGTTGCGGTATCGGCATGAGAATCTGCTACCCCCTTTCTTCCCATGGATGTGATGAGGGGCGACTAACGGAAAAGCCATGAAAATCGCAATGACCACCGACAGATGGCGGGACAATCAACCTAAAAAATATACCAGACCAATGACGGGCAGCAGCGTCTAAAAGCGAAACCGCTCCCGAAGCGTAGCGATGGCAAATGGGATATGGGAGAGGTTTAAAAGTCCTGCCGTGGTCTATTCACAGGCTGGTAAGTAAGGAAGGATTACAAGTCGAGTTACATAGCGGAGGGACTTACTTTTAATAGCACCAGCAATCACAACGACGCAGACAGTGATCATGTTGAACGCCGTGAAGACGTTGTTCAGTTTGGTCGACTCCCTCACCCCGATGCCGAGGAGTACTGGAATCAGAAGAGACATACATCGCCGTCTACTACCACTAATTCATCAGCCCACTTCAGCCCACTGCTGAACATAGGCATCAACAAGAAAGCACCTGCTTACACTTACTTCTTGATGCGGCTCGATATCACCAGTTTGTGGGTTCTGGGTTGCGCAAATTCGGGCGGATATTTCGTCGTCATCCCAGAGGTCGTCAGAGACCAGTTGCATTCGGAGAAAGAGACGGTATATTCCACCTCAGACCCCATCATTTATCTACATCATCGCCTATCGCGTAGCTGAAAACGGACTATAATCATGTCGTCTTTTGGGAGTTTATTATGGTTTCGGGGCTACTGCTGCCTGCCTGCCTGCCCAGGGTGGACGAAACCTTTTTTTTTATGGTTCAGGCAGTGATTACCGTCGCCCACGTACATACAGCAACACCAGAGGTATTGGAGGTGCTTTGCAAGGGTATTTGGGAGATGGAAGGAAGGATGAGGAGGAGGATGGGCCTCCGGATACCTCACTCACCGAATGAAAGGCAAAAGCATAAGATGTACTTCACGCCGGTATTCTGCGTGGCCGTGGTATCAATCTGATCGAGCCTGCCCGTTCGAGCAGCAGCTAAAGCCGCCGCTTGGCTCTACCACGTTTAAAAAGAAATATCTACTACCTATATATGGAGAAAGCTTCCATTAATCGCATGTCAACATTTGTTGACTTCATGGTAAGGCATATGTTAGTAGGTTCAGCTATAGACTTACGCAGATTCGTAAAGGAGAAAGAAGAAGTTGGTAAATTCATTGGAAAACTGTATGTCTTGAATCACCATTTATGACATAATTAAAATTTCAAGGAAGTCATACCAATAAACCTTGAAGGTGGCTTATAGTAAAACTATTTGTTAATTCAACAATCTCGATTCAATTCTAGCATTTTCATTAAAATATTTCAAGGTTTGCAGGAAATATCTTAGGATAAATCTTAGGATATTATAAAACTAAAACTTATATACTGTGACACACCAGACAGTTAGAAACAAATGCATGTATATGTTACAATGATTACTTAGCTATATGCACAACTTACTGGTAATAAGTAGCACCAGAGTGAACGCGAAGAAATCAGGATACTCGGCGAGGAATGAGACGTTGATGGGTGCTATGGAGGTCATGGTGCTGGCCATGGTGTAGTTGCAGAGGCTGTCGATGTAGTTGGCCATGCCCTTGGCCACGCTGGCAGTGCCGATCACGTACTCCAAGATGAGGTTCCAGCCGATGGTGAAGGCGATAAACTCGCCGACGCTCACGTAACTGTAAACGTACGCCGAGCCCGCTTTCGGGACCCGCGCCGCGAACTCCGCATAGCATAGCCCTGGAACAGATGGATTTAACAGATCACCAAATATAACTAACTCACTGCAACTCACCCGTCGTATCTTCAAGAGAACATCTTTTAAATTTAAATGCTAGGTTACTCCAATTCCACCACTAAAACCATATTAAGGCAATATGTTATCCTTCAATTTGTCTTTACGAGTGACTGGGCTTATTTAGCAAATTTTTGTGTACTTGTATCTTATTTATGTTTATTTATCTTTCTACATATGTAATAATGCATTATTTGTATGTATATATTCACGCCTTGTTACCAACGGGGTAGGCAGAGACAATCTTCTTCCACTTGCTACGGTCCTGACATACGTCTTTCGCTTCTTCCACTTTCATCAATCTTCGCATGCATGCTCGTTGGTTTAGAGTACTCTTGACCTGGCCTTTTTCCAGAACGTCTCCGATTTGATCGTGAATTGTTCGTCAAGGTCTTCCTCTCCCGACTTTACCATTTACACTCGCCTCATATATTTGTTTCGTCAACCTACTTTCATTCGCTACTTGATTCTGTATGCAGATATGTGAAATATTTAATAATCTTTTGATGTTCTCCCAATATCAATCATTATATAATTAATTATGTTATTTATTACCATTACCATACCATTTACACTCGCCTCATACGTTACGCATTGTTATGTTAATATTTAATTTATTCCAAAACAGTTGTGTTCAAATTTATTTTTAATGGTTAGTTATTTATTTAATTTTTTGATACGCCAGCTCTTGCTATCTCGCCAGCCGATGGGTGACCGGGCGAGGGATGTCAATAGGCATTAAGTCCGTCCTTTGTTACCTTAGACTTAAAGGTGTAAACAATAATGTTTTGAAATAAATAAAAATTAATTAAAATAATAACGAGCTATTGGACACCATGGTGATATAGACACCGTCTGTGTCTAGAAGTCACCTGGTCGACCAGGTCTTTTGTTAAATTTTTGCCAATCAGCAGTGCAATCACTGTTGACTTCCGGTTTGGTTCCACCGTAATCCTCAGGGGTGACCAATGCATCTGTAACATCGTTCGATTGGAGCTGAGCCTGAGCCATTTGAGCATCAGCTAAAGCCGCCGCTCGGCTCCACCGCGTACTGTATGCAACTTACCGGCGAATGCGGACGCTATCGCTGCTACTAAGAAGCTGAGCGTCACCGCTGGTCCAGCCACAGTCTTGGCAACAGCGCCGGCCAGCACGTACACCCCCAAGCCCAATGTGCTGCCCACGCCCAGCGCTGTGAGGTCCACGAGGCCCAGGCACCGCGAGAGCTCGGTCGTGTTGTCGTCGTCCAAGCGCTTACAACGACGGAGGGTGGCAAAGATTCTTCCGCAGCCCATCTGGAAGTTAAAGTACATATTGTAACTATATTATATATATATATTCAATATACGTTACATATAACATATGTTATAAGCCGAACTAATAAAATGTCAAGATAGGGGATCGAACTAGTCCCCTGATTCGTAGGCAGATCCCTCAACGACTCGACTGACGTGGGCCTCCGGGATTTTCTATTGAAAAAAATTATCGACTCACACTTCACCAGTTTTTATTTATTTAAACTTTATTTGTACCTAAACCTTTATAAACATAATAAAAAAGGCAGACTTAATGCACTTTCTTCTGAGTGAAATTCACAACTCACTCACATAAGACAAGCCTCTATTTGACGCCGGAATTTTTAATTCAACAGCTATTAATGTTTATTAATAGCAATAAAATAAGCGCAATAATTTCTGTAAAACCACGCTGTTTACATTTACTTTTATGATCTAGCTTTAATGTATTTTTGTACAAAAGTGGTTTTAGTTCTTATTGTTAACTGTTTTATTTCAATATGATGGCTCGGTGGCCTAGTGGCTAAGCGTTTAGCTGCGACCGCTGTGGGCCCCGGGTTGTATTTCTTTTTGTACGTAACTGACCGAACGAAACTCCCGAGAGAACGAGCACAAGATGCCTCTACTTCACGCCGGTATTCTTCGAGGCAGTGGTACCAAGCCGATGGAGCCGGCCCATACGAGCAGCAGCAAAAGCCGCCGCTAGGCTCTACCACGTTTAGGCTATCAGAATTGGAAATGTGGAAGCGATAAAAGTTGTCCAGCTTGATAGAGTATTTATTCCGTCAGTATGTTGTAAGTGTAAGTTATTAATGTATTATTAGTTCCTTTTTTAACAAATCTAATGTTTGGCACCCTTACAATATCTCTCCACGCCCCGGGTTGACAGGCAGAGAATGCCAAGAGGTATCAAGTCCGCCCTTTGTAATACTTTTATTTAAAGGTATTCAAAAAAGGTTTAAATAAATAAATAGAGGTAAGTAATAAGAAAACAAATGTTATCACTGAGCGTGCTAATAATTTCATTCAAAGTCGTCAACGTCGATCGCCAAGTAACAAATCAAATCAAATCAAATCAAATAATTTATTCAACGTTCGTTAATTTCACTTGTCGAACGTCATTTTCATTTAAAATCTACCACCATTTCGTAATAAGGTTCCTCTGACGGAGAAGAAATCGGCTAAAGACACTCCGTAAATACCCATTGTTTTGTTTTTTTTTTTTTAAAAAATTGTACGTTTAAATAATCTAATATTACAAGATTGTTTCTAGAAACGACTTGCCAGGGGTTATTATCACCCATTTATTCCTTTATATTATAATAAACCTTTCTAAAAACCCTATTGATAGGAAACGTATTCACTGCCCCATGAACGAGTCACTAACTCTATGGAGTCCCGTAACTGGGACCACAAGCTTGTGTCTGTTCCTAGTATTTACATTATGAATATCACCATTCTTATTATATATAATTACAAAATACATGTCCAGACCTTCATCTTCAATGACCAAAGTATACCGTTATGAGACAAATAAACAGACGTACGTACCAGTTAGATCCAACCCACGTTAATAAATCTTATTCTAGCATTTAGCCGCTTCTTGCGCTATACTCGTGCATTATACAGATTATTATCTATTGTAGGTAACATAGTAAAGCAGGCATGACTCTTACCAGCAAATCAATGTAAACGTGAAGTTAAGGTAAACTTTAAAAGTTAACATGCATCCGATATAAATTGTGTATTTTACTACTTTACTTGACTTTACTTTACTTTACTGCTGCATTACTTAGAACCACGTACAAATAGTATCACAAATTTGCAAAATTTATAAAATTTCAGGTTTTGTAACAGGTTCAGATTAAAAACGAATCTATGACCAGGTGGTTTTGTGATCAAAAGTTTTTTGTTTACTCCTGTTAGAAGCTAAAAAAAACTCGGTTCCGGCAACACCTGCCTGTTAAGTTGTAGGCCGGATTTAGATACGAAGCAAATACTTGTCGAACGAAAATATTTGGAATAATTGCCCATCACGAAATTTTGTTGGTATACCGTAGGGATTTTCGATTTGTGAATGGCTTCATATTCCTGACACTGTGTTCGACTTTTCCCAACTCTTTCCTGACTGATCTTACAATGGAGGCGGGTAGGTGAGAACAAGCGAGTGACTCTATGGTTAAGCTTATATTTGCTGTACTGTAATATATTCTTCAAAGATAATTTCATATTGCTAATCGAAACATGTGGATATTGGTAGAATATTATTTAGGCACTTCTTCGTATATGAATGATATACCTACATGACATAGCTCTGATGTTTTTATACAGATTGCCATGACAGATAAATTAAGTTTGAGAATATTGGCGCGTGCTAGCGCCACTGTACTGTAATTGTGTGTATGTTATTTATTTATATGTTTATGTAGCAAATATACATTAAGTCTTAAATAATTTACAATATAACAACTAACTTAATCTAAAAGTGTGTTAATTAGTATACTGTGTGTTGTTAGATATTGTTTTTGCAGCTAAAATAAAATGAAATTTAGAAATAAATAAACTTTGAAATGTAACTATTATTTGCGGGGATAAGGATATATCCTTGATCGCATCAACCGTTACATCAGATTTGATAAACCACAAATCCTCGCAAAGGACCACCGATTCCTACCAAGGATTCAATTCAACATTCGCATACTCGACTTATTCGTATGTTTCTATGAGATAGTCGCGTACGTATGGGTTTTAATTTGTGATTCAACGCTGGTCTACTATCTATCTATCGGGCTATCATTCGAGCGAATTTTTTTTCTAATATGCTCTTCTCATTCTAACGGTACATTATAACGTATTAGCGGAATCATGAAATGCGCTATGGAAAGGGCTATGCTCGGTGTTTCTCTGCGTCACAGAGTCTGCAACGATGATATCCGCAGTAGAAATAAGGTAACCGACATAGCCGAAAAGATCAGCAAGCTGAAGTGGCAACGGGCCGGCCACATAGCTCGCAGAACTGACAACCGTTGGGGGAAAAAGGTTCTCGAGTGGGAGCCACGTACAGGCAACCGCAGTGTGGGACGACCCCCCACGAGATGGAGTGACGACCTGCGCAGTGTTGCGGGCAGTCGATGGATGCAGGTGGCTCAGGACCGAGCTTTATGGCAATCTTTGGGGGAGGCCTATGTTCAGCAGTGGACTTCTGATAGGCTGAAATGATGATGATGATGAACGGAATCATTCTCTGTCGACTGTACAATGGATGCTGCGCGTGCCGCTCGACCCTGGCCCATCAATGATGCCGATGTCGTATCGTGTCGTGAATTTAATGATGCGTAACATTCAGCCGCTGACAATGGCATAGAAACGTGACCCGACATTGAGTCACATTCAATAACACTCATTGGAATTAAAATTAACCAAGTAAAACTGTAGTACAGACGTCTATTTATTTATTTATTTAAGTAGAAAATAACAAATTTAATTTTTATTTCTTTATCTTTTATTAAAAACTTTACCTTCCACTGTGGGAATCCCTCCTGTGTCGCGAAGGCAGTTTACATACATAAATTCCACACGGACAAACACCCAGACGGGGAACTTATTATTTGCAGTCCATACAGATACAGGTGGTTGAGCCAAGCTGCGGCTTATGTTGCTGCTCGTATGGTACCACTGCCTCGAAGAATATCGGCGTGAAGTACAGGCATCTTGTGCACGTTCTCTCGGGGGTTTCGAGCGGTGAGTGACGTTAAAATAAATAGTCCCGTGCGGGATTACAACCCGCGGCTCACAACGTCGCAGCTAAACGCTTAGCCACTACGCCACCGAGCCATCATATTGAAATAAAACAGTTAACAATAACAACTAAAACCACTTTTGTACAAAAATACATTAAAGTTAGATCATAAAAGTAAATGCAAACAGCGTGGTTTTACAGAAATTATGGCGCATATTATATTGCTTAAATAAACCTTAATAGCTGTTGAATTAAAAAGAAAATGGTGAAATATCAACCGTGGAAGAGAATTAAAATGTATAAAAACCGGTCAAGTGCGAGAGTCCAGGTCGATATATCGTGTTATAAATAAAAAATGGTATTTTCTATCAGTGCGGAATGCTTAGCGCGAGCCCGTCATACGATTGTCCGGTTTTATTAATTGTTGTTTAAAGTTAGCTCTGGGAGTTTTAACGATAGAGCCACAGCAAAAAAAAGTTGAAAAAAAAAAACGGTTTTTTGTGGACACTTCTTAGTACCATATGCTCTGAGAAAACTTCAAACCGACTAGTGGTTAATAATAATTATTTAACCAATAATATATTCAGACCAACCCATCTCAAGCAATCCAAGTTCAATTTACACAGACAACACAAACTTAATCTCTTTCAACTAACTGCATGATACGAAACAGAAGAACTTATCTGTATGTATATATATAAATTTCACTGGAGCAGCGTGACGGGCCCTTCCGCACTCCTAAACCCTCAGTATCAGAGAGGGTTTTGCAGCCGGGAAGGGCCCGCCACGCTGCTCCAGTGCGGGTTCGCGGGCTTCACATATCCTCGAAATAATATTTTTTTATTATTTCTCAGACATGCCGATTTCTTCACGATGTTCACCTTCACCGCTGAGCACGTGGTGAATATAGCACTTAACACAATTTTAGCGGTGCCGGCACCGGGGATCGGACCCAGGTCACCCGCGCGCTATGAAACTAAAGCGAGCGCCCTGACCACTGGGCTACCACGGCTTCAACGCTGTTAAAGTCGCGTCAGGGTTAACGAATGGCGCTCTGTGACTAACATTAACTTTGTTAAATGGTTGCGGATTCAAAATTAACTCGAATAAGTCAAATAAATATTTTGACTTTGAATTAAAACTAAATGGAAACTGGTGTAATGAGACCGGCGTGGTGACTGTTCAAGGCCGAGATAGCGGATCCAACTAGACTGGACACCAGAGCAGAAATTGTAGAAGGGTATTGTCGCAGTAATGGAACGCAGTTGTTTTAATAAAGATTATTGAACGACAGTAGTGGTCTAGTGGTCAGGGCGTTCACTTTAATCATTTCTTAGAGCGCGAGTGACCTGGCTTCGATCCCCGGTGTATTTACAGCTGTATTAACCACCTGTAGAAACCTGTGAGTGAACCCGCCCACGCGCACTATAGCAACGTGACGGGCCCTTCCCGGCTCCGAAACCCTCACAGATATACGAGGAGGCCTTTGCCCTGCAGTGGACACTTGCAGGCCGTCACTTTGAACAACAATCGACAGCTGCATTCAATCAATACCTCGGCATAACGAGTGCCGATTGCCGAATGCAATAAAATACGGCCAGAGTGGTCGAGTAGTAAAATATTGATTAACATCAATTACTTATCAACGTAGGTCCGAATCCATCAAACATACAGGTTTATTATAAGATTATAACACACAAGGATTCCATCAAAAGAATTCCAACGTTTAAATGTCAAAACAATCGTTAAACTGTGGTAAAACGGTTTTAGATATTTATTCTCATTAAAGAATTACAAGATAATTTATTACTTAACTATAACACTTAACATGAGAACATAATTTATACCTATACAAGATAATTTTTAACACACTATCAGAATCTCGAGCATAGATGTGGCTTTTTAGTATCACGTACCTAACTTGTTATGTTTATTTTTATTTTTTATTTGTGTCTGTTTAATTATTGTTTAAATTTAAATTGAATTTTAAACATATGAATATGTTTAATTAACTTTGTAGAACAGCTCTTATTATTTTTAATAGTTTCTAATTAAACAGGTGTACATACATTTACGCACAGACATCCATATAAGCAGATAAATACATACCCATATCCCAATATATATATAGACATATATATGCATATAAAAATAAAAATAAAGCATATATACATACATACAACGTACAACAGTTATTTCTTGTTATTTATTATATGACTTTTGAGTAATTCTTTAAAAGTAAAAATCGATTTCGATTCTTTAATATCTTTAGAAAGCTTCGTATAAAACTGGACGCCTACATACATGAGGTTCTTTTAAATATAATTAGTTCCTGGTTCGTTTCGTTTACCAAAACTGTTGATTGTAATGGACAGAAATTTATGTTAGTTAACTCGAACCTAAAGTGTTTTATGTTTTTTTTGTTGTTGAAAAGAATACAAGCATTTCTATTTAAGTAACATTACTAATATTCCTGTTAACCTTCCAACTAAGCTTACAGCTTGTATCTGGAGCGGTTCAACGACTATAGTCCAATTGGGGGTCGAACTTACGACGTCATGTTTCATAGCTCGCACCCTAATCCGTTAGGCTATTGGCGCTTCTTTAACCATTCCGTTTTATCTAAGGCTCAGGTTTAGTTTTCACAGAACCGACCTTCCTTGTTATCTCGTAGATCTAGTCGAGTTTAAACATACATATACGGAAATATTTTAAGCCGTCTGTGTGGAATTTGTACGATATGTTTTTTATTGTTTACGGTTTATGAGATTTACAAACGTGGATTGGTTTTATCTGATATCACATGAACAATATGCGTTCACGACAATGTTTTTAATCTGTATGAATTTTGAAGTTATTTAAGATAAATTAGTCGACTTCTACTCTGTCAAAGAAACGATGAGTCAGCCGTGAAGTCTATATGTAATCATTTGATTAAGACGTTTCGATTCACTTTCCACCTTTTTGTACGCAGAAGAGCCAAGCGGTGGCTTTTGCTGTTGCTCGAATGGGCCGAATCGACCGGGGTAGTACCATGGCCTCGCGGAATACCGGCGTGAAGTAGAGGCGTCCTGTTCGGCGAGTGACGTAACCGGTGGCCCACTCCCCCTCCCAATCCCCCGTCCTCATCCTCATCCTCCGTCCCAGCTCCTCGGGTGTGGCAGGTGTACGTGGGCGACGGTGATCACTTACCATCAGGTGAGCCGATAGCTCGTCTGCTGCTAATCCCATAAAAGAAAAAGTCCGCTTGCTCATTTGCCCGTCTCTATTGCTCGTCTCTCGTTTTTCCCATAAAAAAAAAAGTGAGGTAATACAGAAAGCGACGCAGCGCCGGACTGAGCGTAGCCGTGACTCATTATCGCTGGCCTATTGTCACGGTGTTCCCATCGGTAATGAACTTGCGTTCGAACAATAATCGACTTGACAAACCGACCGTATTACTTCCCGCATTGTATAATTCTAACGAGTTCACACGGCCTACGATTGAAGCAATTTAAAATGCCTCATATGGGTAATGTTATTTATAATTATATAAATATTTTATTATAATTGAATAACCCGAACGTGACGTAAGGTGAAACCGGTCGGTTACTTTCTGGTATTGTTTCCAGGACAAGAAATAATAATGATTGTCATAGTGTCGCCAAGTGACAGCCATAGCAAGTGTAAATTAAATATTTACAGTTATATTTTAAATACCTATTCAGTATTTTATGTTAATATTTCGCATTTGAACGACGACGAGTTTGAAATGAAACTATTATTAACGGATTACATCGCGTTTCGTTTTCCTTTTAATCCCGACGAAGAAACGGTCGCCGGGGGACGGTCACTGAGCTGTGAGGTCCTGAAGGCACAGATGATCCGGCTACCGTATGTACGTTAACCTGGCAGAGCCTCGCGACGGCTTTAGCTGCAGCTGGAACCGCGACCACGACCTCGCAGAATATCGCTGTGAAGTAGAGAGGCGTCGTGTGCAGCTGCGTTACCTCCCGACTCACTCTCCCTCCCATCTCCCAAATAACCTTCAAGGCCGGCAACACACGCAGGTGTACGTGGACGACGGTATTCACTTACCATCAGGCGAACCGCTTGTACGTTTGCCGCTTTTACATTAATAAAAAGACCATTTCTAAGTCGTACACATAATATCACTTACATAGTTTTTTTTTAATTTTAGTTATTTTGAGTCAAGACATAGTTGGCGCTAATAGTTAACTATCCCAACGACACCCAGGTCCATAAAGAAGTTAAACACCTTATAGACTGCCCGCGTCGGTGTTTAAAGTCGCCGATAACGATGTACCTTCGAGGTCGACGCCCTTGGCGAGGTAATTAAACTATTAGTGACAAATAGCGCTTGCGATTTGGTTTATCAGGCTTAGTAATTGTGTGAAAAAAAGGTTTTTTTTAGTTCATATGAAGAATTGTTTTAATTATATAGTAAAAGTAAAGTAACAGCATGTAAGTGCCCACCGCTGGGCAAAGGCATCCTTCTCAAATACTACTAATAAGAGAGGGTTTAGGAACCGGCAAGGACCCGCCACGCTGCTCCAGTGCGGGTTGGCGGGCTTCACATATCCTTGAAATAATAATTATTCTTTCTCAGACATGCAGATTTCCTCACGATGTTTTCCTTCACCGTTCAGCACGTGGTAAATACAGCACTTAATATTGTTATTAGCATTTTTAGTGGTGCCGGCACCGGGGATCGACCTGGGTCACTCGCGCTCTATGACACTAAAGTTTGCGCCCTGACCACTAGGCTACCACGGCTCTTATAATTTAATTATATAATATCATACTAACAACTTTCTCATTAAATGCCTAATGAGGTCGCATTCATCTGTGTACACGAGAAGGACCGCCGAGACTTTTGATTGTTTTGATAACAATCTCTTCGAAAGATGCTTTTTCGAAATTCTTCACTTCAGATATCAGTAGGTGTACGCTTGCTCTGTAGCGTAAAAGAAATTGCCTCCCCCTTTATTGGGTGTCCGTAATTAAGGAGGAATCCATGAAAATCTCATAGTGTCCAGACAACTAATAAACCAGATCGAGCATAATCAAACCGTTGACTGGCACCAGCGTCGAAGATCACGGCAGCCAGTATATCAGCCCGTGGTTATTACACCATATCATTTCTGTGAGAGAGATCTTTGTCCAGCTGTGGACTGTTTAAGAGAACAGAGATAATAATTTATGTAAGATCTAACGTAAATACGTACAATATTCAGTAATTGCATGTACAAAATAATGTCTCAATTCAACAATTCGTCTCATGATGAAACCATTTGTAATGAACATATTATTTACAAATTTTGTTTCTATTGTTCATTCGTTTCGAGTGATTTACAGCAGCCGTGGTCACAGGCTTCACGTGTCACAAGTCCTGACGTATCTCATAACAAAAGAATTACATTCGTTTCAATGTTATCAAGCTATACACTACCAAGTTTAATTAAAGCAGGAAAGCACGAGACGAAAACGAATGTTGCCATGCAACGCCACAAACTTAACTATAACAAACAAACAATAACGAAATCATACTTACGGATGTGCAGTCGGGTAAAGTGCGTTGAGATGTATTCGTTTTATTGAGGGTGATTTGACAAATGTGAAGCAGAAAATCACGGCGTGACAGTGTACCAAACAGTGACAATGTTAAATTCAAAGTGTCTTGTCACACCGCCTCTGTTTGTGCACCTCTCTAATCTTTACAGCATAATTCCGCAAGTACACGCTGATTGTCGCTCGCTTCAAGGTATAAAGTTGTGTGCACACTGGGATCATAGCTATTATTATAGTTTGATAGATTCGAAAATAGTGATTTTTTTTTAATGGGAAAGGCGACAAACGATCCGGTACGTTATACCTAAGCAAATAGATATTTGAAACATCACAGTACAACTGTTTCAGATCAAAGACTATGTTAAAAATTCGTAATTATCCCCAATGTGACCCGCTGATAGGCAGTGTTTAATGTTGTATGGCAGAGAGATATGGAATTCAAATTCTTACTCAATAAACTTACACGGAAACAACTGTGTTGTGTTTAAGTTAGTTTTTATTATGGCAAAGGCGGCAAACGAGCAAGCGCTTCTCCTGATGGTGAGTGATTACCGTCGTCCGCGTACATCTGCAACACCGGAGGTGCTGCAGGTGCGTTTGCCGGTATTTAAGGGTATTTGGAAAATGGGAGTGAGAATAAGGAGGGGGGTGGGTTGGGATGGAATGAGGAGGGGGACGCTCTATGAAACTAAATGTTAACTTCACATGAACGTTTGAGTTGTACACATTTCTCAACGTGGTAGAGCCAAGCCCCGGGCATTTGTTGCTTCTCGAATGGGCCAGCGCTACCGAGGTAGTACCACGACCTCACAGAACACCGGCGAGATGTAGAGGCATATTCACACTCTCCCTTTTCCGACCCTTCTTCCCATCTCCCAATCCAATATCCTTAAAGGCCGGCGGCGTACCTGCAGCCCCTACAGTTTGCAGATGTACGCGGGCGACGGTAATCACTTACCATCAGGTGAGCCATAAAAAAAATTACAGACTGCTACTTTACTTCACTACTTTATAATTAATACAAACAAACATAAATGATTAGCCAAAGAGAAATAGAAAGAAGCTTTCTTCGACTTAAACTGCGAGATCGTTTCAAAAACTCCACTATAAGAGAAAATAACTAAAGCTAAAGATGTTGTGCAATATATAATGCGTTTAAACTGGAAATGGGCAGGACACGTACAACGAGCAGACGATGAAAGATGGACAAAAGTGACAACCAACCTGGTGCCCCATTGATTGTAAAAGACACGTAGGAACACCACAAAAAAGATGGAGTGAGGACGTATCAAAGACTGCAGGAAAAGCATGCAAGCATTTAACTAAAATGTTAAGTGTGTGTAATGTGTTTAAAAAAAAATGTTTAAATATATACTATCATTTAGTTATTCTTATGTAATTTTAACTGTGTAAGGATGAATAAAGGTATTATTATTATATTACATTATTATAAATGATTAGAGTATAGCTACTCAACTTACTTAAAAAACTCAACAAGAATCTGAAGCTAATGGAAAAGACATGGAGCGATACGTTAACATTTTTAGGCTGTAATCGTGAACACGTATACCGCACAGACAGATCAACGACAACAACAACCTCTAGATGCTGTGAGCACATTCGACGTAGATTAACTATGACACCAGGGCTTCTGACACTTCAGTCGCCCGCCGTGACCACGGATGCTGTAAAGCACCCGAAACGTCGGGAAAATTAAAACATAAATGAAACGCGAATAATAGTGTAATTTCAAGCCCGAATTTATTTTCAATTCGATTATGTTTTCGTCATAACGTATATGAAAAAAATAGAAAAAAAAATAACGGAAGTGTTAATTAAAGTGTTCTTTTTATAATAGTATATTCAATCTATACCTAAACCCAGTATAAAATTCGTAGAAGTGAATTGAGTGAACCTTGAAATCGATTGTGAAGCACTCCATCAAACGCTGTTGCATAATGAGACGTGCTAAGTCAATTAACAGTATGTGATTAACTAATTTTATTGTGACCACAATTACATGGTAGATTAGCGAAGGTTCAAATCGTTGCGAAACTTAGAGGTGGCTCAAAATACAAGCTTGTAAAACCATACCTTAATGATTCTAGCATTCATACCCATACAATTATTTATATCAGTAATAAAAAGAAAAAAATATGTTATAGTTAAAAGTGCCTAATGTATATAGAAAATAGAAACGAGCGAAAGAGAAGAAACAGGGAGACACAGAGAAGAAGCCGGCGAAAGAATATCTTTTTTTGGCATTCTTTCTAAACAAAACGGTTCAATAGTACAATATCTTTGTTTAACATTTTTTTTCGTCTTATTGATAGGAAGACTTTGTGCACTTACTGGGATTTACTGACTCCATGGAGTGTAGTGTTTTTGTGGCTGATAATTGTGGTGTAGGTGGATGGTGTGGAACAGAGGGTGGTGCTCTTCCTCATTTAGAACTGAGTGCTGTACCGAATTGCGCAAAGTATATTTTTCTAACATCTTCATTTAATTAAATTTACTCTTTACTTTGAGATCATGACGAAAGCAAACTCAAATCTTCAATGCACGATCTGTATCGAGACAACAGTGTGTCCCGTACCTTACGGTAGCGTCGCTTTGTTTAATTTTAGAAACATGATCAGAAATTGAAACAGCTGGTGTGATATTCACATGTCATTGTTTGAAAGTAATCCGCGAGCTCAGCGAAGTGTTTGCACCCCGATATCGCGGAGTTCGACGGAGATCTTGGAAAAATCAGCAATCGTTAGACTCCGTGTTGTCTGATAAATATATACTTATGTCTAGACTTTTGTTGCTATAGCGCGAACACTAGCGACTGCCCGCGTCTTCGCTCACGTGTTCACGATTTTTGTCTCGTGAGAATACAACCCCGCGGTTGTAAAAGAAAAGTAGGCAGACCATAACGGACCACAATCAAAAAACGGGGTTGCTTATTGGTCGGAAGCGGCATCTAAGAAATCTCATAGCAATCTCACCAAAAAGCGAACCAGACGACGAGGCTCGGCACCTGCCACGTCCTATCTATCTCCCGGCGAGACTTGCCAAATGGAAAAGCATAATCTCTACCTATCCCTATAGGTAACAGGCGTTTTTGAGTCGTACAGCCAAGCGGGGGGTTTTGCTGTTGCTCGAATGGGCCGGCTCGACCGGGGTAGTACCACGGCCTCGTAGAATACCGGCGTGAAGTAGAGGCATCTTGTGCTTCTGCGTTTCGTGCGGTGAGTGAGGTAACCGGAGGCCCTCTCCCCCCTCCCCCCTCCCCAAATATGGTAGCGGTATATAATTTTGAGCTACCCCAGGAGGGTACCAGTACCTACGGTTCTGGAGAATCCCTCACTGAGCATCCACGTTCAGGCTTTCCTATGCTACCTAATCGTGGATGCTCAGTCTGCCCTGCGTATTCTGGGGGGGGCAATATTCCGCTCTCTTTCTTTCCTACTCGAGGCAAACGCAGCAAGGAAACTAAGGCATCCCCTACCGCGCCTTAGCTTAGCGCCTAGACTTAGCGCCGGGACTCCCCGCTCTGTTATGCTGTGGTCACTTAAAACCGTAATGTTTTGTAAACTGCAATTTCTACGTATAGCTCTGAGGTCAATTCAGCGCCGAAGGCAAGGGCAGCCTCTTTTGAAATGAAGGGATAACGTGCAAGTTTTCCTGTGACCTTAAAGTCATAACTTTGATGATTTTTTTTGTCTGTCGCGTGGGGGCAAGGTTATGTCGGGGTCAGAATAAAGTGCGCGCCGGTGGCCCGGCGGCCATGACAGCTTCGGCGGTAGAGACTTGTCTTTTCTTTTAATTAGATGCACGAATCAGTAGGGGGTTTCGGTGGATATATTCCCTGTGTTCATTTCTTTCCAAACACCTGAACGAGCACCTGGCGGAAACCTACGGAGTAGATAACTAGTGCATGGGTGCCGGTACTCCGGTCACCAACCTGCCCAGCCTGGTGAGCATGGGCCAAGGAAACGAATCCTTAATATATTAATATTAATAGCTTTTATAATGATTTCTTGTACACTACACTACACATTTGAAATGAAACTATTATTTACGGATATAATCTTAATATACTTTTTAATTTGATTTTATAATCAGCAGTGGACTTAAATAAAGTGATACAAGATGGAAGTTATTCCGAGATTAAGTACCTTTTTAGTTTTCCATACGGAACTCTATTACTATACCAATGTCTGTCCGTTCGTCTTTAAACGGCTGAATCTTTCACAGAATATGTGTTATTACGGTAATGATTATAGTATAAGTAAAAAATATAAAAAGTAAAATACAAGGGAGGTCCTGATACAAAAAAAATGTGTTTTTCTCAACGTTTCACATGTTTCGAATTACCCAAGCCCGCGTACATCTGCAACACCAAAGGAGCTGCAGGTGGCTTGCGGGAGAGGTGTGAGGAAGGGAAGGGGGAGCGGGCGGACCTCCGGTTACCGCACTCATCTAAAGAAACGCTTTCTGCGTGTACAAGATGAAGAAGATCTTCACTCTTAATATTCGGTATTCCGCGAGGTCATGGTACTGCACCGGTCGAGCCCGGCCCATTCGACCAAAAGCCGCCGCTTGGCTCTACCGCGTATAACACGAGCGTCAAACTTGATGTGATTATAGTGCAAAGTGAAAAAAAAAAACAAATAATAAAGATCGGCTAAATGTAAGTCTGTCCCAAATTGTAGGTACATTGTTACCGGTTCTTCTTAACGAATGATCGTCAATTTTGTTTAATCACTTCACACTTTATAGGTAGGAAATGAGATTATAATCTACTTAAAATACTAAAACTAGATTTAAAAAGACAAAGTGCTAAGCAATTACACTATTAAGTAGCTCGAGAGTCGCGATGAATATATTACATACATTAAAATCTCCACAACATAGCATATATATGTATGTATTCGATGAAGTTATTGCTGTTAGCCGCTTTGGCTTTTACAGCTTCATAGGTTTGCGCCTGCGTCCTTGAGGCCGCTGTTACTCCTTAAGTAGTTGTACAAGGGTACATCTACTGCTTACCTCTTTGTGGTCTAGCTATGTATGGACCGTCCGAGGGAGGTTCGGACCTTGTCTCGGACGGTCGAGGTGTTTCCCTGAATCACGGGTGTACGGTGTGTCCCGGGTGTACTGTTGGCACGATGGCGCTCTTATGCGTTGGCGGGGTATTGTGTAATTGTTGCTACTCCTAACTGTATGTACAGTGTGTGTAGGGTTAACCGAGACCGGACAGGACAGATATATTGTGTGTTTTTATTTATATGGCTCGGGGCAATGTCATAAAGTATTATTAACTTCTTTTTTTACATTAGAATTGATCGTTACGAACGGAGCCAATTTGAGGTCGAATGACTCGTCGTTAGTCCTTTTAAGGCTTCGGGTTGAGGTGAACGAGCTCGTTCGCTGTTGTTGTTGTTAATCTTAACCCAAATAAAGCTTTAACACACACACGTTCTTCGAATCTTTGCACGCGTATTAAGAACCGATGACACGATGTACATCAGTACGGTACCATCGAGCCGGTCTGATGATGGAGCTGGAAGGTGGGTAATGGAACATCTGAACGGTTACTAGTAAGCCCATCGAGTTTGGACTGGTTAGAATCGTCTTAACGAGTCCCTTTCATTGTGAGTGTATATTAGTTCATAGACAATTTGTTTTTTAGTCTCCTAGATCACGAGTGACCAGGGATCGATACCCGGCGCCGGCTACACTAAAATTGTTAAAAGCAATTTTAAGTGCCGTAGGAAGGAGAACATCGTGAGGAAACCCGCATGTCTGAGAAATAATAAAAAAATATTATTTCGAGGACATGCGAAGGCCGCCAAGCCGCATCGGAGCAGCGTGGCGGGCCCTTCCCGGCTCCAAAACCCTCTCAGGTACTCGTATTTGAGAAGTAGGACTTTGTCCGGCAGTGGGCACTTGCAGGCTGCTACTTTACTTTACAGCTTAAAAACAATAGACAATCTAGTAAACAATAACTTCATAACCGTGCAATCCAGCGCTGTCGATTATAACCGGAAATATTGATGGCACGAGTGCCTAATAAGGCCCTGATTAGGATTCAAGTCGCGCACGGGTCCAGTGAAAGTACCTACTTACGACGAACAACAGAGGTTCACGTAGACGCACGAGGTCCGACGTAGGCATAAGGTTTATTTATTTATATATTAAGGATTACCAACATGGTTAACATATAACAAAAAAAATATTATAAAAACGTTTAGAAAAGGCATGTGCAAAGTTACTTAGAGGCAAGGAAAGCCAGTAGATACAGTCTTGTATAGTTAAATGAATATTAATATTATTCAGATCTATAACTTATCTAAAGTAACACCATAGTGAGTTATAAGGAGCGACAACTTGACAACAATATTAGGTGAAACAAAACAAACAAAGGAGGATGAAAATAAAAACAATTCAATAATTAAGTAACCTATGATTTTCTCCTATAAATTCTTGTGCAATGCCCTTTATATTTATATATATTTATTTATATTTATTTGTTGATCATATGTGATACTTGTATAGATGTTAACATTTTGTTTATGTCCTATATGATCTACCACTTATTGGCATACAAATCTTACAATATGATATAATTTCAAGACATAACTATATAAGGTATATTACATTGTTGATCAGATGTCAAAATCAAAATTTATAACGACCATCAAAGTAAAATAAAATAATAACAATATGAATAAATGTACATGTCTAATTTCATTATCAGTAAAGTAATTAGTCAAATTTTAGCGCAAATAATATCCTGTATTGTGTAATAAACTTTTTCAACCAATATTAATTTAAGATTTTTTTTTAAATCTTCTATTTCCTTGTTTTTGATATTGTTAGGTAAATGATTATAAGCTATAGGAGCCATCCCCAATACACTATGACGCAGCAGAGCCTATTTTCCCGGTACATTGGCAATTTTATATTGCAATCGTTCTGTAATCCTTTTTTTGTCTGAGTTAAATGTAGAAACATTGGAGTGAACAAAAGCTGCAATTTCACTAACATATATGCTAGGTAATATCAAAATTTTATGTTCTTTAAAGTAAGGTTTGCAGCTGTCAGTGGATCAATCTTTATATCGGTCTTTATATAGTTCTTAGCTCAGAAATTTTAGTTGAGATGTATGTCCACGTCCACTTTTTTATATTCCTCGCACGGCCGGCTCGACCGGGTTGGTACCGCGGCCTCGCAGAACACCGGCGTGAAGTAGAGGCATCTTGTGCTTCTGCGTCTCGTTCCGTGAGTGAGGTATCCGGAGGCCCACTCCCTCTCCCCATCCCCTCATCCAAATACCCTTAAAGGCCGGCAATGCAACCGCAGTACCTCTGGTGTTGCAGATGTATATGGGCGACGGTAATCATTTACCATCAGATAAGCCGCTTGCTCGTTTGCCGCCTTTCCCATAATACAAAATAAAATAAAATCGTAATTCATATTGCTAATGACATATAGTGGTCATTTGACTCTTTTCTTAAGAAAGAAAAAAACTTTATTCATTACACCACAATTAGTTAACAAGTTATTATTAAAACAATTAAAAAATAATAAAAACATCAAAATTATAGACACGGATTCTCCGCAACATTGATCTTCAGCGCAGCCTTAAATACAGATCATCATCATCATCATCATTTCAGCCTATCACAAGTCCACCGCTGAACATAGGCCTCCCCAAAAGATTGCCACGAAGCTCGGTCCTGAGCCACCTGCATCCATCGACTTCCCGCAACACTGCGCAGGTCGTCACTCCATCTTGCGGAGGGTCGTCCCACACTCCGTTTGCCTGTACGCGTCTGCCACTCGAGAACCTTTCTTCCCTAACGATTGTCGGTTCTGCGAGCTATGTGGCCGGCCCATTGCCACTTCAGCTCGCTGATCCTTACTTCGTTCTGCTGCGGATATCAAATACGGATAGTCTTAAATAATATTTAATTTCTCAACATGAAAGTTTTAGACTTCGCACTAAAACTACACGCGAAAGCATAACCACCTCTGCTGCCGGCTGTGTTTTATTTTTTAAATACAAATTATAAGCGAATGTAAAACCATGTTGGTGCATGTCGTTGCACAACGTACCGCGTTTTTGTGAATAAAACGTTAAAGTCCGTTAATAATTGTTCCATTTCCAATCTGTAGTTGTTCGCGTATATACAAGAAATCATTGTGAGGTTGCAAAAATGCCCTAATTTTATTCCAACTTGATTGCGTTATAGGTTCATTTATTTACAAATGTCAAAATATTTATCACAGAGATATACAACACTCCCGCGCCCGGCGTGCTAATGAATTCGATTAACAGTATCTTGTAACGTCAGTGTTGTAGACAATACGTCGATATGTTTCATAATATTGATATCGTACTGGGCTCAGTGTACCTTACTACTGAGTCGTTGATAGTGGATTATGTTTTTGTTGTCTTTTATGTCAATATTTGATTATCGGATCTACATCACAGACTAGATGCTGCTCGCCGTTACTAGTCTACGGCATATGTGTCCGACTAATTGGGGAAGAATGACGTAATTTACACCAATCGACATGAGTGTGAAAATTAAAAATATTTTATTTAAAAAAAAAGAAAGGTTTTCCTCAGATGTACAATACACTCACTAGGCGTGGGCGTGGGCTATCCTATGGGGGGAATTAAGCGATTGCAACAGAGTCGAGGCCGATGAAACAACAGGCGAGTAACAATAACCAGGACCTTATCTTTTGAAATCTTTGATTTGATGACGATGCAACAAATAAAAGTTAATCCCAGTGTTTTGTAACCCTGTATAGTATATGTAAAGAAAAGTAAATTAGCAGCCACTAAATTAGTGCCCACTGCTGGGCAAAGACCTCCTTCTCAAATATTTTTGAGAGGGTTATGTAGGTACAAGGTTGCAATGGTATGTGGGCGACGGTAATCACTTGCCATCAGGTGAACCGCTTGCTCGTTCGCCGATCCCATATAAAAAAAGAGCCGAGAAGGGCCCGCCGCGCTGCTCCAGTGCGGGTGCTTGCCGTAGACAAGATAACTGAATATTGTATTCCTCAAATATCGATAAAGTAATTCGTGTCTATGTAACATCGATATCTACATTCGCATCACTACAAGTTTGCGCTCAACTGACCCAAAATGTACACACCCGACATGTCGGTAGAACCGGTTTACGTTCGATTTGCAGTTTTCCTCGCTTCTATTAAATTCTGTTTATTAAAAACTCGCTGAATGCCGTACCATTGACCTAATCATTCAAAGCTTTCTGTACACAAGTCCACCGGTGGTTTGATTTCAACGTACCTAATCAGGTAGTATGAACTTACAACTCTTTCCTTTAATATAAAGGGAAGTGGAAAGGGAAAAGTGGAGAGGGAGTGGAAGGTTTGAGGTGGTTGAGGGGATCGATGACTGCCACACGCGTCATGGTTGCGTCAGACGCTGCTGGTGGGGGCCGGTCTGCCCGAGTGTGCAGTGCACTGGTGCTTTAGTTGTGCGGATCGGGATGGGACCATACCTTTTATTTTATGATGTACGTTATAATTATTGAAAAAAAAAAGAGGATACCTACGGAGTTTCTGTCGTCTGGTTCTTCTCCATCAGAGGAAGCCTCATTAGGAAACGTTGGTAGATTGCATAAAGAAATAGTTGCAAGATATTTCACTTCACTTATCATTTTTACGTCGAAGAATAAATTATTTTCATTCATTTAATTTTTAACAAATTATTATATATATATAATATTAATTGTCCACAGCGGACCGACCGTACCATGCGATAATCCTCAAAGCCACTTCAACGTACATTATCATAATGCATATTTCAACATTTTCTACACGCGGAACAAACATGCATTACTTTAGCGTCGTCTCATGTTCAGAATGTTTCAAGTGAACAAAAAAATTATTAGCTGGTTAATATGTAGCATCAATATATATATTTATTTATTTCTCCAACAGGTTTCCTCACGTTGTTTCTCTTCTCTGATGATCAATTAAAAAATGAATTTAGTGAAACATCAGGAGCGAACCCGGATCGAACGATAATGATGTGTAATAAAATTAATTTATGATCCACCGGCAATATTGGAACACCACGTGTGGGAAATCAATGATTATGGGTGTTACAGTTATTGGCTAAGGCTTGGATTCGAATACTGGCCACGAAATAATATGTAAGTTGATCATAGAGCTATAAAGAGAACAAAAGCACAAAACTCCAGTCTGCCGGATACATGAGCGAGAAATACTGCAAATATTAAAAGATTATGTAATTGATCATATACACGGTCACACATACATACACATGCACACACACAAGCATACATACAAACTAAAAGTTCTCAAAATTATATAAAGTTATACAGACACAAATACAGAGTAATTGTAAGTAATTAGTTTCGATGCGCAACTGGAGTCGGTCAATAATGTATGTATTATAACTAAAATATAAATCCCTTCTGGCTGTAAGTTGCGTACAAAAATGGTTAAAGTAAAAGTAAAGTAAAGTAGCATGTAAGTGCCCACAGCTGGGGAAAGGCCTCTTTTTTATGGGAAAGGCGGCAAACGACCATGCGGTTCACCTGATTGTAAGTGATTACCGTCGCCCACGTACATCCGCAACACCGGAGGTGCTGCAGGTGCGTTGCCGGCCTTTAAGGGTATTTGGTTGGGAAGAGGGAGGGGGCCTCCAGTTACCTCACTCACCGAACGAAACGCAGAAGCACAAGATGACTCTACTTCACGCCGGTATTCTGCGAGGTCGTGGTACCAATCTGGTCGAGTCGGCCCATTCGAGCAGCAGCAAAGCCGTCGCTTGGCTCTACCACGTTTATAAAATACGTATCATTATATTACAAATACGAGTATCAGAGAGGGTTTAGGAGCCGGGAAGGGCCCGCCACGCTGCTCCAGTGCGGGTTGATCATATGGAACATAAGATAAATGGCAAAAAAAACATAAAAATGATTAATGTACGTGTAAATAATTTTTGCATCTGTGTGTATGCGGATATGAATTGATTGTGCGGATTGCGCAATTGTTCGGTTCGTTGCGGAGCAATTGGAAGTATCGTATACGTAGTGCAGGCCAATTGTGGCCACAGCATAACTAGAGCAATCAGTGGGTCAAATTTAAATAAAAAAAAATATACCGTCGTCATGAACATCAAGCAATTACTTTGCATAGTCACTCCTGTCACATATAAGAGTAGACAGATATTAGGAATGTACATTTGTCACTTTTTTCACGTCTCCGGATATAGAATTGGGCAGAGGGTACCGGCACTGCGCACATAATTTAAACGATATTTTGCCCTCATTCGGTCGTCAGAGGATCGTTTGTTTGTTAGCAGAGTGCACCAGGTGAGAGTGCGGTTGGTATTTGGAAAAGAGAGGAGGAATATACCCTCCTCACACTCTTCTTCCAATTCTATACAATTTCTGTTAGAATAAATTAAAAATAATGCATTGTCGTTCTGCTGTTTAATGTGTTCACTATACTGTGTCAATAGCTGTCTGTATTGCTTACTTTTAACCTTTCCTTCCTTCTGAGCGTATGCACTATATTTACTGGTATATATTAGCTATATAGCTCTACACGTGAATCGAAAATGGATTTTTTTTAAGAGCATCTTAAAATTAAAGAAGTATCTTGCCAGCGCATATAAAACTCAATACTAGGATGGACAGCGGTCTAAACATATTTAATCGTTTCAACCCATTTTTCACCACAGCTTGGTTGGAACGTGACGGGTGGTGTGCTTGTCGCCGCTCATGGCGACGATACAAATCATACATCGCTTCGAAGAACTCATTGGTACGAACCCTCTACGCTGAGGATCGAGCTGGATACGTTAAACCGTTTCTTTTTTTAAGTTAAATTTTTACGATTTCCTAAATAATAATTACCATGTTTAAAATAAAATACAGGTATAAAATTAATCCTTGTTGTTACAATAATTAAAAAAATAATGATGTGTCTACGGCTTCGTTTGTTCCAGTGAGCTTAACTTAACTTATAAGTTAATTTCACCATCACATAGAACATTTCATGAGGAAGGTTTATGTATATAATAGATTTACATTCAAAACTAGAAAGTTTTAAATTTTTTGTTATTTGGAACAGGGGATAAATGGCCAAGCGGCTCACCTGATGGTATGTGATTACCGTCGCTCGCGTAGATCTTCAACACCAGAGCAGCTGCAGGTGTACAGCACTTGACAATTTTTGCGGCATCGGTGTACGAATCCAGGTCACTCGCGCTCTATGAACCACTAGGCTACCATGACTCTACGTAAGGTACCATCCTCTATCCTGTTACTTTTACTAATCAGCAGTGAATCAGTTTTAAGCGTGGTAGAGCCAAGCGGCGGCTTTTGCTGCTGCTCGAATGGGCCGGCTCGACCGGGTTGGTACCACGGCCTCGCAGAATACCGGCGTGAAGTAAAGGCATCTTGTGCTTCTGCGTTTCGTTCGGTGAGTGAGGTAACCGGAGGCCCACTCCTCCTCCCTATTACCCTCCTTTTCCCTCCCATCTCCCACACATCCTTAAAGACCGGCAACGCACCTGCAGCACCTCTGGTGTTGCAGATGTACGTGGGCGGCGGTAATCACTTACAATCAGGTGAACCGCTTGCTCGTTCGCCGTCTTTTCCATAAAAAAAAAAAGTGACAACTGTGTTCCGGTTTGAAGAGTTACTCGCTGTGAGGCGTTCCAGCTCTTTAGCGCTGACTCTTCTATCACATTCGATATAAGTGATTCGCAGTGCCGTGGCCACTCCACCAGGTGGACTGTTCTCTCATTTGTCACTCGCGTTATAAAAAAAAAAACTATAGTTGGTATCCTGGTCAGCTATGAATGATTTTAGTAACACACTCAATGTTTTTCAACGTTAACGTTACGTTAAAGCAAAAACAAGCGTTAAATGGCTTGGTGTATTTCAACAAATGAGATTCGTTGTCAGTTCGACAATGGCATAGCGGCTGGATGCATCAAAACAGTTGTGTTGTTTTGTTTGTTTTTTTTTTTAATTATTGAATTTCTACTTGTTTAACTTTTTAACCTTACGACATCTGGGACAGTCGATCGGCGCGATGTTTCGAAATGCTGGACTCGTTTTCTCTGATGTATATTTACATCACAAATTTAACGTACAAATTTCACGGTCCAACGATTCTGTAAGACACTTTGTTGACTGTGATTTCGATGATTTGATTGTTTAGTTTACGTACGTACTTTTAGTAACTTATTTCTTTCTAAATAATGTTTCTTCCAATCATATCATTTATACAACATAATCTACACAAGTACACATTTCACTTGTCGGACATAATATTTTTGAAATCTACCACCGTTTCGTTATGAGGTTCCTCTGATGGAGAAGAAACAGACGAAGGAAACTGCGTAGGTATCCTCTTTTTTAATAATTGAGCACTTCATTCTGGAGCACGTGGTATATATATTACCTTCTCTGTTACCCTCTCAATTGTCGACTGCTGGACACACCTTTTGAGACCATTTGCAGTACCAGAAGTCGCAGCTTATCAGCGCGTGGCTTAGTGGTTAGCGTTCCCCATTGCTGCGCCACGGGTTCCGAGTTCGAAGACCAGCCCAAAATCGATATTTGTGCAAAAACGCAAAATATTGGTTTTCCGGGTCTGGTTGTCGGTGTCGACGGTATTCAGCGAGGCTATGGTACCACCCATTCGAGCAATAGCAGAAACCGCCGCTTCGCTCTACCACGTACAAACTATTTTGTTGGTATTGCTGGTCCTTTGAGCTGGGGTTCTGCCGTGACCTACCCCCCGTGATCTTAACCGCTGAGAGGAGCTGATGCTCCGGTTGTTCGTCTACCTGACGCAGTGACTACCGGGTTTCGTTGTCCGCGTGGGATTGGAAGACGTGTGGGAAGACGCGTCAGTGTTCCGCGGAGCGCCTCACCTGGGGGAACAGGGGTTGTCCTAAGCCGAGTAAGGGTCGTCTGAACCCGGGGCCCCTTATCCGCTATGCCATATATATGCTATATATATATACATTAATAAATCACAAATATTCCGTGTTATTTTTCACATCCAAGGCGTTCATCGGTAACCCATGCCTTGGATAAAGGAAAGCATGTTTAAAAATAACACGGTTTTTTTTTATTTTTGAATGACGTCACGCGGAATGTTTGTGGCATAGCGGAGGAGGATCTTGACCCCGCGGAGGTATAAAAAAAAATAACGCTATATTTGAGATAAGAATTTCGCGCTCTTTAGCCATTTTTCCCTCCAAAAGGTAGGAGCTGTTGTGTTCCGGTTTGAAGGGTACTCGTATAATTAAGGACTGTGTGGTATTCCATCTTAGTCTTCAGGGGTGATAACACAACTCTTTCTTCGGATGGAAATTATTTCGGCTGCAGTTGTCACTTACTACCCGGTGGATTTTTTTTCGTCTCCCAAATCTAGTGTAAGAAAAAAAAAAGACATTTGTTGTCCTTCGATACCTACTATATAGATTAAGCAAAGTTATTTTAAATCCGATCGTTATTCATATAATTAAATCTGGAAAAACAACAATTCAAAAGATGTACCAATTTTCTTTATTCTTTATTCTTTATTGTACACATTATGGTAAATTTACAATTTTAATAACATACAAGATAAATGCACAAAGGCGAGCTTAACCCTAAGCAGAGTTCTCTTCCAGCAAACCCATGAGGAAAGAGAAAGGGAAGGCAGTGGGCCTCCGGTTACCTCACTCACCGAACGAAACGCAAAAGCACAAGATGCCTCTACTTGCGGTGGAACCGGGCCCATTCGAGCAGCAGCTAAAGCCGCCGCTTGGCTCTACCACGTTAAACATATACCTATCAGTTTTATATGTAAAATCTATGGATTCTTGCATGATAACTGCCGACAGCTAAACGAGTTAAGGAGGAATGACGCTGTGGAATTATTCGGAAACATCGTTTCACCTTCACAACACGTTCGGGTAAGCCGCTTGCTCGTTTGCTTCCCCCCCCCCCCCCTTTACCATAAAAAAGAAACTTAAACGAAACGAACGTACGTTGAGAGGAAAATCTCTCTAAAACAATTTTCTATTAGTAAAATCTCTTCAGTAATTATCGTTATATCCAATATAAACTCGTTCGTATCTGATATACCTAAGTTAAAAGTGCGAACAAAATATTTGTACACTCGTCACATACACACAGATAGATTTGTTATTATATCGTTGATATAGTTCGCCACACATAGACGATGTGTCCGGTCATTGTACGCGTCTCTGAAATTATCAATGTCAAATACTCCCACAGTGCTTATGAGATGCTATTAAAACGATTATCGGTACAAATACCTATTCTAATACTAGCGGCTGGCCGCGACTTCGCTCGCTTCGTCACTAATTTAATTCCAAGAGAACTCTTAATTGTATTGTTAAGTAAACTATACCCCGATCCAAAGTATAATTACCATCTGGACATCATGGATTCATTGAACATAATTTGTCACATGTTTTATGTTCAATAAATTTATTATTATTTATTATCTCTACCAAAATGTAGAGCGTCTTAACCTTTAAGCGTAATTGAACGACAAACCTACAAATTTACAGTTCTGCAATTATAAGTATAATGCAGAATACGGGTGTGAAGTTGAGGCACCTTAACCGAAGGCCAACTCTCCCCACCCCCTTCCTTCTTCCCTTTTTGGTGAGAGTGGGTGACGGTAATCACTTACCGTCGGGTGAACCGCTTGCTCGTTTGCCGCCTTTCCCATAAAAAAAAAACAATCATATAGGTACGTACTTCCTCGTATTTTTAGTTTATTTATTTACCATATGATCTCTTCAAATGGCAACCACGCCTGCACGTGGTGGTTGGTAGCGGGGTCTACTAGCAGATACACGAGGCTCCGGCTCTGACCGAATGATGACGGAATAAAGATCCGAATCGACTGGACTCAGATGCAACAGGTGGCAGCATCACACGTGCATGGGTACCGGCGCTGCGCTCCTCAAACCTCTTACCCAGCCTCAGAGATGATGTGGTTTTAAACACATATCTGCTGGTTTTGATAGTTGATAGTGATAGTTTACTTGAAGAGGAATTTTTATGGTACAGGGGGCAAACGACCAACCAGCTCATTTGATTACCATCTGTCATAGTGTCTAAAATAAAGATTATAACTTTGAATGAGAACCCGATCTACTATGTCGAAGGCTCGTACCAATGAATTTTTCGAAACCACGTTTTGTATCGTTGGCTTGGACGCAGAGACGCGCGCCGGGCTCACCGCCTGCCACGTGACCCCCAATAAGCACCCGTGGCAAGTGGATTGAAAGGTCTAAAATGTCTAGATGACAAGAATACTAGCGGTATTGGGTATACGGGTCGTGTGGGCTTATTTTTAAAATACAATTTTCTTTTATTGCAACGTGGGTATAAGAGCTAGCGGCTCACCTGATGGTATTTGATTACAGTCGCCCACGAACGTCTGCAACAGCAGCGGCGTTGCAGGTGCGTTACCGGTCTTTATGGATATTTGGGAGTTGGAAGGGAGAATGAGGACGGGGCACAAGACCTCTCTCACGCCGATATTTGTACTACCCTACTTGGCTCTAAAACGTTATGCCCCGCAGTGGACTTGAATGAACTCCAGAAGATGTTCACATGTAAATAGATCATTATATCTCCGAAATATCTTCAAGCGACAGCACCCGGAATGTATATGATAAAAAGTTTAACACAAGACGGCTAACGTAATTACAGACTGCGATTTTTAACGCAAAAAATAAACTTGGAAATTCCTTTTGCGTATATTGTAAGACAGAAACGTTGAACGCAACCAAAAGAGACAGCCATTTAAATTTTGTAGAATGTATTTATGTACATCTTGTTTCGACATAAATGCTATTATGTTAAATGTTATTAAATAAGTTGTTAACTATGCAAATTGTTTTCTAGTAGGTAGTAGTCGAACCAATGTCTTTATTGTTCTTCGTGAATTGCCACGGAATACGCCAGTCAATGATCTTGTAACACAAAATGGTGACATTGTAAGCAGCTGATTGTTGCGAATCAATTAAATGACTCCGAAGGTTTCTTTCTCGACGAGAAAGTCGAGTCCAGTTGACACAGCATTTAATCTGCACAGACGCCTCTTCTCTGCATTGGACATGCGATTTGATGAAATTCCCTTTTGGATTGTTTTTACATAAGTCGATTTTACTTTTTTCTTTTATGCAGCAAGAGCAAGCGGTTCACCAGACAGTAAGTTACCGTCGGCCACGTACATCTGCAACGCCAAAGGTTTAAGAGTATTTCGGAGATGGGAGGGGAGGGGGATGGGGGGATGGGGAGGGGGAGAGGACCTTAGATTACCTCACTCACCAAACAAACGCAGAAGCACAAGACGCCTCGACTTCACGTCGGTATTCCGGGAGGTCGTGGTATAAACCCGGACGAGCCGGCCCATTCGAGCAGCAGCAAAAGCCGCCGCTTGGCTCTACTACGATGATAGGGAGCAGCATGAGGACACTGGCACTGAGCTCATCGACCCGCATACCCTGAGCACGGGCAAACCGTTCAAGAAAAAATCTAATGAACGTGTATTAAAGATTGTTTAGACAAACGGACGACAAAAATAATGTTTATTTGATTCGACTTAAATGAATGTAAAGGTTAGTGATAGGCAAGGTGAACGAGAAACACGAACAGGAACGATGAATACGTTATCACACTGAAACTGGTCCTCACGATGTTACATTTATACTTGATGTCTGTCTGTTCCATTATCATAAAACACTTGAGAGCTGTCACTGTCACTATAGTTGCATAGAGCGCGAGTATCCTGAGTCCGATCCACGGTTCCCGCACCGATAAAAAATTCTAATATCAATTTGATGTGCTGTATTTACCACTTGCTCGGCGGTGAAGGAAAACTTTCAAGGATAAGTGGAATACCCGAACTGGAGAAGCGTGGCGGGCCCTTCCCGGCTCCAAAAAACTCTCAGATATTTGACAAGGAGGCCTTTGCCCCGTAATGGGCACTTACAGGCTCAAACAATCACCGGTGGCCTAAATGATCGTTAAGTCGTTGCCTCTGGGTATTATTAAAAAAAAAGCAATGTATTTTTTTAATTTCCTCTATAAAAAGGTCGTCTCTTTATCAACACACTTCTAATGAATTGTTCATGATATTAAGGCATATTTACAAACTTGTAAAGCTAATAACCAGTTTTCTATAGTAATAAAAACTGATGTTTTTCGGTGATCATGCTTTGTGTACCTTTATGCTAGTATGTAATCCAACAATCACTGTTCACTATTCACATATAAGCTGCGTTTTACTGACACCCCACAAACAGGATCCTTACACGAATTCCACCAGTTGATCCCGGACGGCCGAATCCCAAGGGGCAATAGAGATGTTGGTCAAGCGATATAAGAGAATGGACCGGACTCACGCATTGCCAACTAAAACACCTTGCTAAGGACAAGAAGAAGATTCACTGATAGACCGTCAAAATTCAAACTGCGTACCGTGATGATGAAGATTTGTAAACAAGCGCTCCCGCCTCTAACTTCGCAGAATGCCGGCGTGAATTAGAGTCATTTTGTGCTTCTGCGTTTCGCTCGGTGTGCAAGGTAACCGGAGGCCCACTTCCCCATCCCCAACTCCCCTCCCCGTCAATCCTCCCTTCCCCCAAATATTCTTAAAAGCCTGCAACGCAACTGCAGCTCCTCAGGTGATGTCGATGCACGTGGGTCGGGTGTCGGTAATCATTTACCATCAGGTGAACCGCAAGCAAGTTTGCCCACTTTTTAATAAAAAAAAGAAAACATATTTGAGAATACGTCATAATTTTTCTATGATCTCACTATTCTCAATAAAGGAGCCATTAGATCGCTTATAATTTGTATTCATTAAAAGGGAAGATAGTTTAGAGCAAGTGAATAAGTTTGTTTAGTTGGGAACAATGTTTGCGAGAGATGGAGGGGACGAATGTGACATTGAAAGGAGAGCGATGGCAGGTAATATGGTGAATGGGGCATTGCATACATTTATGAACAGCCAGACGATATCTCACAGAGTTCGTTTGGCTGTGCATAGAGGGGTATTTGTACCAACACTAACATATGGAAGCGAAAGATGGATATGACTGAAGAGGAATGAGAGCAGGATAAATGCAGTAGAAATGAGAGCGTTAAGAAGTATGAATGATGTGAAGATAACTGACAGGGTTCCAAATAATGTGATCACAGAGCGTTGTGGCGTGAAAGACGATGTAGTGACACGAATTGAGAAAGGTATACTGAGCTGGTTTGGACATGTGGAGAGGATGAATGAAAGTAGATTGACGAAACAAATATATGAGGCGAATGTAAATGGTAGAGTCGGGAGAGGAAGACCCAGGCGAACATTTCACGATCAAATCGGAGACGCTCTGGAAAGAGGTCAAGAGCTAAGCCCACGAGCATGCATGCGAAGATTGATGAAAGTGGAAGAAGCGAAAGACGTATGGCAGGACCGTAGCAAGTGGAAGAAGATTGTCTCTGCCTACCCCGTTGGGAACAAGGCGTGAGTATATCCATAATTAGCGGATGCGTCTGTAAAGGTGTCGTTATTAGTAATATCACACAGACATAAAAAATCACACCAATAACACACCGTTTGCCATTGCCTAAAGTGGGGCACGAACGCTAAGATTACCTAAAGGTACCACATACAGAGTCGTGGTAGCCCAGTGGTCAGGGCGCTCACTTTAGTTCCATAGAGTGCGAGTGACCTGGGTTCGATCCCCGATGCCGGCACCACTAAAATTGTTAATAGCAATTTTAAGTGCTGTATTTACCACGTGCACAGTGGTGAAGGAAAACATCGTGAGGAAACCTGCATGCCTGAGAAATAATAAAAATATTATTTCGAGGATATGTGAAGCCCACCAACACGCACAGGAGCAGCGTGGCGGGCCCTTCCCGGCCCCTAAACCCTCTCTAATACTCGTATTTGAGAAGGAGGCCTTTCTCCAGCAGTGGGCACTTACAGGCTGCCGCTTGACTTTACTTTATCACATACAGTGTCGCGTTAGTTGATAACAATTTAGGCTAAGATCTTACCTAATGCTTCAATGAAATTGAAGTGACGTGACGCAAGGCCTATTCATATTTTTAATATAAAATATACTCGTGTACAATCAGGTTGCTGGAGTACTTCGTAACTAATTCAGATACGAGACCGACGCCAAGGTCTCGTATCGAGGTCGTAACGCCTTTTTCCTCAGAACGTTTCGCCTCGTGTTTTATAAACAACCTAATGTTGTTTTCGAATGCTATAACGCGGCCCAATTTTATTGGCAGGTAAGTGTTGGGGGAGATTTGTGAAGTGAGAAAGGAACAATCGAGAAATGGAACAAAGGAGGTTGGTGAAATTTATGAAGTAAGAAAACGAACAATCATTTCTTATATTTACACGTATACTATTAAAACTGAAACTATTATTTAACTAATATTTAAACCAACTTAACACCATAATCTTTGTAATTCGAAATCCCAATAACACTTTAAGTAACACTGTGTATAATAAAGAGGCTCATGCCGACTGTTACTTTAACGGTGAATCGTACCATCGTCCATCTAAGATAGCTAACTAACGTGGGAAAAATCATTGTTTCAGAGACACCGAGCATCTGTGAGAGAGAGCACTCGGCTGCCGGGTTAAAGCATGTCGAGCCAGTACTGCTCGATGGCCTACCGATGTAGCTGTAAAGGCCACCGGCCCAACAGCAGATCTACCGCAGGGGGGGTTCTAGTCGGTCCGGCATCTTCAATGCTAATCCCGACATAACCAATCACCGGAGACGGTGACGGGTAGGTAGGGAGGGGGGCGAGGACCTTTGCCCCACGTTAAAATAAAAAAAATGCTCGATGACCCACAGTGGCCGAGCGAATGTCTGCCGCTGCTTCTGTATATTTTAAAGGCATCACAGACAGAATTGACTATATTTTAAAGGTAGTTTCGATTAAACCTATTTCAAGCCTCCGAGAAAGGATGGACAGCTTCTACCATCTGTCAAGTGTAATATCCCTCTACACCAGGGATTCCCAAACTATATTGGGCAAGATAATTTGGCTATGAGGGATAGCCGAATTATTTTAAAAATCAAGTGTAATTAATAATTGTTAACACAAATTACGTAAAAATTTTTTAAAAGTACAACAATGACTCTTCCTACTAAAATATAAGTCATTCTTATAACAAGTTGGTACACGTAACACAACTTATACAGTATTTTGAATGTTTCAAATAGAAACTTGGGGTCGATTTTTAGACCACGTCGACTCCCAAAATCCGTTTTCGTTTATGTCGTCGCAGGAGTGTACAGGCTTGATGGTCAATATGGTCTCTCTTATATAGGGCAGACAAAAAGATCAGTAAAAGACCCCCGTTAAAGAACCCATAGCTAATGTAAAAGGACGCTCGAGAATGTCTGCAGTCTGTGATCAGATCACATATCCTACCTAATCCCCATCGACTCCTTTCATGGTTGATTCGCGAGGCTATTCAAAAATTAAAAAGAAATCCTAATTTCAGTAGAGAAGATGGCTGGGTGCTACCTGCATAGGATCCCGTAATTAATAACATTAAATCCAAGACTAAGCATACCACTGGTCTCTTTGAAGATACTGTGAGCTCATTCGGGATATATCAGATAATTGCCAGTATCCAGGTTAACTATAACATCAGGACCTCTGTCACACCGTGACCACGGGCGCTGTAAAGCACCCAAAACGACGATTTCCATTTTTTTTATCCCCAATTTTAGATATTTTTATTTCCTACAAGGATCTTTTATTGCCAATACTACATCATACGTTATGTCCATGATTAATATTTGAATTGAAACTATTATTAACGGATTTCAACCCGTTTAATTTTCGATTTTCTGTACCCGACGTTTCGAGTGCTTTACAGCATCCATGGTCACGGGGGGTACTGAGCTGTTAAACGTCTAGATGTCATAGTTAACCCGGGCTACTTTCAGAGCATAAAATAAAAATCTCATCACCTCATCAATCACAACGGGTGCTGGTGCTGTACAGCGTCAGGTGATGAGACTGTGGCAATTGTTGAGTGACAAGGACAACATAAACCGTCGGAACGTGTATTGGATACAAGCATTGCTCAGAGTTAACAGAGATGGATCCAACTCGAGTCTACTGTTTATTGGCAAATAAGTTTATTTTGTAACGTAAGATCTGACTTCGTGACGATTTTTGTAAATGCCACTTTTCTGGATCATTCTGGTTGGAAGTAGATATTTCCTGTTGTAGTCTAAATGTTATCGATCAACAGTTGTAACAAAACGTACAACATATGAAATTGTAGTCAGAAGTTCAGAATTACAAGCTCGATATCTGCCAGAGGGACATAAAACCTATTACTTAAGATGATGAAAAAAAAAGAACATATATAATTCTCTGGAATTCCTCGCCGGAAGACATTAGGACGGTGTCCAGGAAGTTATTGTTCAAGAGGCTTGAAAGTGAACACCTTTTCAAGACATCCGCTCCCACTTAGTGAAATTGATGTCATTGGTCCTTGCAGTTATAATAATATTGTTCATGATGTATGTATGTATATATATACATATATTTATATGTATTTACGTATATTTAAACGGTAGAGTTGGGAGAGGAAGACCTAGGCGAACATTTCACGATCAAATCGGAGACGTTCTGATAAAAGGCCAGGTCTAGAGTACTCTAAACCAACGAGCATGCATGCGAAGATTGATGAAAATGGGAGAAGCGAAAGACGTATGCCAGGACCGTAGCAAGTGGAAGGAGATTTTCTCTGCCCCGTTGGGAACAAGGCGTGAATATATGTATGTATGTATTTATTCCGTATAGTTAGTTAAGTATAGTTGGTAGGTATCTAAGTATAAATTCAGTAGTATATGTTATATAAATTTATATGTTTAAGAAACAGAATATCTTTAGGTTTTAGTTCAGTTAAGTTATTCATGTATTTTAGTTTCTTTTTTACAACTTTTATGTTTTGCACCTTAACAATATCTCTCCACGCCTCGGGTTGACTGGCAGAGAATGTCAAAAGGCATTAAGTCCTATCATTGAAAACATGTACCCTCTATTTGATAATCATTTTTTGGGAAAGTAAATGCTATCTATGCAGGTATAACCGCTGTATGTGACTGCAGATGGCAACCCTAACAAATTTTAAAGATGTTGGGAATAATACTTCGCACAAATAATAAAATATCTTGTATTACCCCGTCCGATACACCCGAGCCGCCATTTATACCTTTAGGACGGCTCGGGTATATGTTGGTGTTATATAAAGTGCAACTTTTTAACTTGCGTGCCTTCTGCTTGCGAGTCTCTACCGGTCTTAAAGGTCACCGGGCCAACAGCGTATCTACCGTGGGAGGGTTTTAGTCGGACCGAGAAAAAATATAAAAAAAAATTGGTGGGATATATTACCTCGAGTGGGTGATACGGTGGTACACCACAACTGTGAGTGAGATGGTGCTCTTGTTCTCCTCGAATTTCTTATTAAAACTTATTTAAAATGAATTCCTGATTTCTTTGACAACCCTACGATGTTTTTTTAGGTTATTTTTATATTATGTCTTTTTTTAAAAAGAAATCTACAACTTTAATTTTTTAGTAATGTTACTTAATATTAATATTAGTAATGTTACTTAATAAATAGCATTGCCAGTAATGTTTTTTAAAAATATACAGCATGGCTTTATGTCAATTTGGTGACTGTGCGAAAGACTGTTTTATACATTTAGTAATCATAATACAGTGTCCGTATGGGTTTTTTTTCGTTTATACGTAAATGCCATATGATAATTTAGGCAAGTATCGTATATTTTCTTGCATGTATATTTATATTAACATAACAACTTTCTTTACAAGTCCCGAGGCTTAAGTGAGATTAATATAAAAGCTGGTTTTTGGCGAACCAGTTGCGTGTTCTTACATCTGCGTCTCGGGTGTCTGTCACACAGAATATTGAGACGCGACTAAAACTTCAATAGCTGTTAACATTTTGCGATTTCAACCATGTGAGAGCCGTGGTAGCCCAATGGTCGGGGCGCTCGCATTAGTTTCAATGAGCTCGAGCGACCTGGGTTCTCGATCCACCATGGTCGGCACCACTACAGTTGTTAATAGCAATTTTATGTGCTGTAAACCGTCGTGAGGAAACCTGAATATCGGAGAAATAATAAAAAATATTATTTCGAGGATATTTGAAGCCCGCCTACGCGCACTCGAGCAGCGTGGCGGGCCCTTCCCGGCTCCAAAGCCCCCTCAGATATTTAAGAAGGAGTCCTTTACCCAGCTTTAGGCACTTACAGGCTGCTACTTTACTTTATTTAAACATTATTTTTACACCTTACGGAAAGCAAGATAAGGGCGGACTTAATGCCTTTTGGCATTCTCTGTCAGTCAACCCGAGGCGACTCCAAAAATTAATATTTGTACATCTCCTATGCGTTCACGCATCGTTCATCCGGATGAGCTAAAATTTCTTGTTTTTCTTCGACACATTACTGGTAAGGCAAAGAATAAAAAAAAATATATGACAAAGGGGCGGCCTTTGCTGCTGCTCGATCAGGTAGCACCACGACCTCGCGGGATACCGGCGCGATGAAGATACATCTTGTGAACGAACAAAACACGACCAGAGCCGACTGAACCAATACCTCGCTGCGTTTCGTTCGGCCAGTGAAGGGATCTCCCTCTCCCCTTCCCTGATACTCCGCTCCCGAAATATCCTCAAAGATCATACACATTTCTACTTCCCAACAGCAGTGTTTTTACACGCGGTAGAGTCAAGCGGTAGCTTTTGCTGCTGCTCGAATGGGCCGGCTCGTCCGCGTTCGTACCACTACCTCGCAGAATACCGGCGTGAAGAGGAGGCGTCTTATGCTTCTGTGTTTCGTTCGGTGAGTGAGGTATCCGGAGGCTCACTCCCCCTTCCCATCCAGGGGATATGAGGACCCTCCCCATCCTCGGGCCTTCTCCAATGATTGGCACAAACTTCGCTCCTGATCCACCTGCATCCATCGACTTCCCGCAACATTGCGCAGGTGGTCACTCCATCTTGTGGCTGCCACTCGAGAACCTTTTTTCCCAAACGGTCGTCAGTTCTGCCAGCTATGTGGCCGGCTATATATATATATATATAAAATACAGGCACTCTGCAGGTCATACGGGATTCGTTAACACCTTCACGTATTCATTGTAAAGTTTAAGCGCGAAAATAACGGGGGAAGGGTTAGCCGCAGTACCAGAGCGCAACTTAACCAGACTCAGAAAATCAATCATTTGTGTTTTGCACGAGTATTGGCTTCGGCTGGTTTTCGAACCCAGGACAGCTACGGCTCAGCAGTAAGGTACACTTGCTGTACCATTAAGCGACGGGGGAAAGTGCGGAGCGTAAACGTACGTTAATTTTAGCTTCTCGCAACGTGAACCTCGTCGAAAATCGCAAATCCACAAGGACACAGATGACGGACGGTCGACGAGCCCGGCTGGGTGGTAACGAGTCGGTCACAGATTCATTGTGTAACTCACTGTTTAGTCATTTCTCATTTGCCGACCATGTTACACCAAATTATTATCATGATGTTATCAATTTGGTGTACCCAAGAGACGACGTACTCATAGGTATTTTTGTACAAATACGGATTTTATATTATTTAGTCTATAGCCCGACGTTTTCGGGATTAACTATGACATCAGGACGCCGTACACTACAGCCACTATATATATATGTGTCCATAATATTTGCAACGAAACTATTATTTACGAATTCTATCGCGTTTAATATTTGCTTTTAGGTTCCCGAAGTTTCGAGTGCTTTAAAGCATCATATCAGTCCCGATATCATATTTAACCCAGCCTTACTTACTTTCAGAATATAAAAACGAAAATGAAATGCTATAAAATCCGTATATAATACGAACAATTATTCAAACGTGGTAGAGCCAAGCGGGCGCTTTTGCTGCTGCTCGAATGGGCCGGCTCGACCGCGTTGGTACCACGGCCTCGCAGAATACCGGCGTGAAGTGGAAGCATCTTGTGTTTCTGCGTTTCGTCCGGTGAGTGAGGTAACCGGAGGCCCACATCCTCCTCCTCATCCTCCCTCCCATCTCCCTAATACCCTTAAATATCGGCAACGCACCTGCAGCACCTCAGGTGTTGCAGATGTACGTGAGCGACGGTGATCACTTACCATCAGGTGAACCGCTGGCTCGTTTGCCGCCGTTCACATAAAAAAAAATATAATAGTTTCATTTTAAATCACTAATCATTATTAATGTATTACATCGAATCGTAACTATAACACTCAATGACGACCCAGTGGTGCAGTTGCAGACTGATGAAGATGATGATTCGGTAGCCCATCCAAAAACCTAGCAGACATTTTAGATGGCGGCCTTTGTCCTGCTGCTTTACCTTGCAACATTAAGATGTGTTAGGATATACGAATAGGATACCTGCTGTAAGAATTGAAGGATGAAGTATATATTACGAGGCTAGAGACAGAAATCAATTTATCGATTGAATGAACCGGTCAAGTGTATCTCACTCTAAAATAGATCATTATCAAGCGTAACAGACTGACGAGTATCTCGATCTAGGTCTGACTTATTGTCTACTACTCGAACTTATCTCGCAAACTTTACAATAGACTAAAGATTAAATACAAGACACCTTAAGTGGCTCTGTATGGCATATACCTCGGCCACGGAGATTCTAATAGTCAGTACAATTTTTTTTTGTTGACTAATATTGTTTTTTTTTTTTATAGAAAAGACGGCAAACGTGCAAGCGGTTCACCTGATGGTAAGTGATAACACCATAGATGCTGCAGGTGCGTTGCCGGTCTTTAAGGATATTTGAGAGATGGGAGGGAAGAGGAGGGGAATAGGGAGGGGGTGTGGGCCTCCGGTTACCTCACTCACCGAACGAAACGCAGAAGCACAAGATGCCTCTACTTCACGCCGGTATTCTGAGAGGCCGTGGCATCAATCCGGTCGAGCTGGCCCATACGAGCAGCAGCTAAAGCCGCCGCTTGGCTCTACCACGTTTGAAATCTGGAGTGGTTCACGAAAATAGTCGAATGGCGCAACCTAACCCATTAAGCTATTGGCGTTTTTTAATATTTAGTTTTTAATGTAATATCGTTGTACTATGCACAGTATGCTTGCTTGTCCGGTTGTTCGTGAAGTCAATGAAGGTCCCGACTGAAAAACATTTGCTGTGTTGCTCCCACAGATTATCACTGAGACGGGATTATCCTATTTCACATCGCACAACTAATGAATCTTTTTTATTTGTTTAAATAAATATGTTTGTTTCGTTCTTTCTTTCCGTTTAGACATAGGGTCTACTTATTTATTACTCTACTAATTTGATATCGGCGTAAGAATCTGTCGAACCCTTTCTGAGAGAGCTTTGAACATCGCATCGGCTTCCGACTCATAGATACTCCTAGTAATCTCGAAAAACACCAGACCAGAGTTAAGCGCACCGATGATGGGCGTCCGTCCGCTTGTCGAGCTTGGCGGTAATCACAAGTTCCGAGATGGTGAAGATCCTACAAATATCTTCAAAATGATTGTTACTGGAGATAAGACCTAGGTTAATAACCCCCGTAACCCTTAGAGTGAGCAGGAGTTCAAGCAGTTGCATAAAAAGAATTCAGATCCTCTGAAAAAATTTAAAGTCACTACGTCTGCTGCAACAGTAACATGGCCACGGTGTTTTGGGACTCAAATGGAATCTTGCGGTCCGAGCACACATAACATGGTGTACCCAACGAAGCATCCTACTCGTCTAGCCTAGTTGACAGTTACTAGTTTACAGGAGTTCGTTTGCTCTTAGCGGGATTCGAACCCATAAACCGTTCCCGTTTGTTTTGGTGGAATTCTAATTAATAAACACATACGGCGATATAATACAATCAGTACCAACTAGGCTATCGGGCCGCCATATTTGTAGGATGGCATTATAATAATAACGAAGGTAGTGTAGCAACTAGGCTATCGGGCCGTCTAATAATGTAAGCTTAATCGTTTGATTAGCCAAAATAACTGGCATCGGAAGCTGTGCATGAGAATGTTGGGTTCTCTAGATATTTATATAACGTAATATTATCATGGATTCTGCGGACTACGATAGCCGATCGGTTAGGGGATCTGACTACGAATCAGGAGACGTGAGTTCGATCCCCGATATGGAGGGTTTGTACAGATGAGTTTTTCGAAACTTACGTAAGATTTGTATTTTCGCTTGAACACTAAGTGAGTTGTAAGCCCTAAAATGACTGAACATCAGACCACCTCAGTATTGGGTTTACGGTCATGAGAGCATATATATTTTCATGGATTGTGATATCCTTACCGGCCACGTGGCTTAGTGTGCCTGACCACTGTGCTATGTGTCCTGGATTCGAATCACAGCCGATATCGATATTTGTGTTAATTGCATTTTTTTTCAGTTCAAGGTTTTCGGGTTTTGTTTGCCTAGTGTTCGTCCCATTACCCTATCTTCGATATTATCGTAAATGAGTTACATCGGTAAGTGTAAAGACTAGTGAGTGCCTCGTGTGTTAACATATACAGTGAATTTACGGGGCAAATGAAACAGAAAAAAAAAAAAAACACTGGCCAAGAAACGAATGGTACACGCCCAACGCGGGTTCCGTACAAACACAACGTATTTGTGTTATGTATTAAAGAAGAAAAAGAAATGTGTTTTCTTTAATTCAATTATTATTCCGTAGCGCAAGACCAACTTACGCTTGGCCGTTTTTTTTTGGTTTTTTGTTATACTAAGTCTGCGCTAGAAGCACACCGAGTTTGACGCTTGTATGTTTTACGATTTTTACGGTAGAGCTAAAACAAAAAAAAATAAAATTAAAATATGCATTGTCTCTTTTGTCATTTGTTAGAATATCCGCCATAGTACATACATATTCTGTGAGAAGTTTCGAAACCTATCAACAGTTCAAGAGACGCAGGCGCAGTAACGGAACCCTAAAATAAAAACGATCTGACGTGTCAGGGTAAGGGGCGCGGCGCGGTGGAGCGCGGAACTTTCAATTGCCGTGAGCTGGCTGGCAACGCTCACCATCCGGTGGATGACCGTCACCGTCCGTCGCTTGTTATGATAGCTAGCGAATACCCGTGACTTCGCCCGCGTCGTCACAAAGGTTGTCATAAGAGAGATCTTAATTGAGATGAAAAGTGTCTTGTATCCCGCAGGGCTAATTTTATATCTGCCAAGTTTTGATCATATCCTTTAAGCGTGATTTATCGAATAACCAAACCAATCTTTCACATTATAACCCTGGCCTGATAGTACTTCTGGAATCGTAAGGAACATACAAAAACAAACACATACAGACAAATTGATAATCTTCTTTTTGTCGGTTGAAAATGAGACGTGTTGCTCTGACCAGCTATGTCTTGATTGAGACTGTCTATAATAAAGTGTCTACACGACAAAATACCCGTGGTAGCCTAGTGGTCAGGGCGCTCACTTTAGTGTCATAGAGCGCGAGTGACCTGGGTTCGATCCCCGGTTCTACTAACATTGTTAATAACAATTTTAAGTGCTGTATTTACCACGTGCTCAAGGAAAAGGAAAACATCGTGAGGAAACCAGCATGTCTGAGAAATAATAAAAACGATTATTTCGAGCAGCTCCCGCACTGGAGCAGCGTGGCGGGCCGTTCCCGGCTCCTAAACCCTCTCTGATACTCGTATTTGAGAAGGAGGCCTTTGCACAGCGGGCATTTACAGGGTGTTGCTTTACGACAAAATAGCCTTCAAGTTACAACCGTACAAACTTACGTACATACAAAGAATTTTGTCACGTTTGTCAATGCTTGTGACGTGAACGACGTTTTTGTGATGTGGTAGAGCCGAGCGGCGGCTTCAGCTGCAGCTCGAACGTGGTAGTACCACGACCTCTCAGAATACCGGAGGCGTTTCGTTCGGTGTGTGAGGTAACCGGCTCACTTCTCCTCCCCATCCCCATCCTCCCTCTCTACTCCTAAATATCCTTAAAGACCGGCAACGCATCTGCAGCTCCTCAGCTGTTGCAGATGTACGTGATCTCTTACCATAAGCTTGTGAATTGAGTTTATAAATAGCAGATTATAATAGAATTTAGTGGCTGCATTATATTATATTAGCTTAGAAAAAAAATTCATAACATCTCAATAATTTGTAATAATTATATATGTGCATTACCTATAAGATCTATGCAGACCAAGTTGTGGGCACAGCGTATTAATATGCGCATTCTTTAGAATTCTTGTGAATTGTAAAATCTTGAAAATGACATAGATAATAATTACGCTGCAAGGCAAATGACACTCTCAGGAATCTTTAAGAAACTACAATAGCAAACACCTATTGTTCCTTACGGGGTAGACAGAAAAATGCCTGGCCGTGTGGTCAGAAGGTTGTATTGAATACGGGAATGTAGAGATAAAGTTAACTACTACGACATCCGTATGTTATTGTCCGCTGCTGAACATAGAATAGTTGAGCGGTATCGGCGTATGACAGTCGTGAGAGGCGACTGAGGGAAAAGCCTTGAAAACAGCAATGGCTACCGATAGATGGCGGGCTAATCGTCTGGAAGAATACCGGCCCAAAAATAAGCAGACCGTTGCCGGACAGCAGCGTTTGAGGTGCGGCGATCGGCAATCTGCTCACCGAGCATGGCGATCATGACAAATCCTCATAACGGAGAGGACTATGAATGAATGAATGATGTTCCTAATGAGGTTTCTCTGACGGAGAAGAAACAGGCGAACTAAACTCCGTAGGTATCCTCTTCGATCTATGAAATAGCTTGCCGATTTTTTAAGTAAATTCAACACATGTGTAACAGTGGTAGAGCCAAGCGGCGGCTTTAGCTGCTGCTCGAATGGGCCGGCTCGACCGGATTGGTACCACGGCCTCGCAGAATACCGGCGTGAAGTAGAGGCATCTTGTGCTTCTGCGTTTCGTTCGGTGAGTGAGGTAACCGGTGGCCCATTCCGCCTCCACATCCCTCTCATTATCCTCCCTCCCATCTACCAAATACCCTTAAAGGTCGGCAACGCACCTGCAGCACCTCTGGTGTTGCAGATGTACGTGGGCGACGGTAATCACTTACCATCAGGTGAACCGAATGCTCGTTTGCCGTCTTTTTCATAAAAAAAAAACATGTTTAAATATTAATTAATATTTTTTTTTTTTGCGTTTTTTTGCGTATAGCAATATAAGTAATAAATCCACGCGGGCTTTGTGGTTAGCGTACGCGACTGGGTCGAGAGTTCGCATCTCGAACCAATATTAGTACAAACACCCAAATTATTGGTTTTCGGGTCGGGCTGTGTTTTTGTAAGTCCCGTGTCTCTGACCCTGACCCTTCCTCCTACCCCACGCATTAGCGTTACATCGGACATGGGAAGGTGGAGACGAGCGAGTGCATTTGTGTTCACGCGCACATTTAGGGCACTATAATATCACCCGTGGTCAGAGATAGGACAGGAGGTCATCATCATAAATATTTACAAGCGCACTGGTTTGTTTGTTTGTTTTTTTTTACTTTGTCTGTTTACCGGACGGATATCAAACAATGATGTGACGTCACCACTTGAGTTTCAACAACAGAATAACCGTAAACTGAACATTATAAAAAAACAATGTTTATGCTCAGCTCAGCCTTTTAGCTCACTCCAGGATAGATTAATATTAGAAATATACGAATTATTCACCATACCGCCAAGTAATGTATAGTCACCCATTCTCCCATTATTATATTTGTCCATTCGCCCTTCCCGTCCCCCTCCTCATCTTCCTCCCTTTCTCCCAAATCCCCTTTAAAAGCCGGCAACGCGTGTACGTGGGCGTCGGTAATCACTTACCATCAGGTGAACCGCTTGCTAGTTTGCCGCCTTTTCCATATAAAAAAACTTACGTATATATATTCACGCCTTGTTCCCAACGGGGTAGGCAGAGACAATCTGCCTCCACTTGCTACGGTCCTGACATACGTCTTTCCCTTCTTCCACTTTCATCAATCTTCGCATGCATGCTCGTTGGTTTAGAGTACTCTTGACCTGGCCTTTTTTCAGAACGTCTCCGATTTGATCGTGAAATGTTCGCGTAGGTCTTCCTCTCCCGACTCTACCATTTACATTGGCCTCATATATTTGTTTCGTCAACCAACTTTCATTCATCCTCTCCACATGTCCTTACCAGCTCAGCATCCCTTTCACAATTCGTGTCACTATATCGTCTTTCCGCCACAACGCTCTCTGATCACATTATTTCGAACCCTGTCGGTTATCTTCACATCAATCATACTTCTTAAAGATCTCATTTATACTTTAAATAAAAAAAAAAAACTTTGCGTATTATTTTTGAGAGTCAATGTACCATCTTTGCCATAATTTTATTTGTATTTATGACTGTTTTACTATTGAGTGTGGCTCGATGGTAAAATGATGGGTTCGATTCCCGCACCGGACTAGTATTTGTATGGAGTACAAATACTAGTTCCAGTTGTATGTATGTAAACTGCTGCCCCGACACAGGAGGTGTTCCTACAGTGGAAGGTAACGTATATTTAAAAAAAAAACATGAACGCCTATAACTAGTTAACTGGATGGCTATCAAAGAGTATAGTATGTAAGCATGCTAATTCACGAATTCGCTTTTGCTAAATAGATGTCACAATTATGTAACGCGTTACGTTGTATAGTAGAAGTTTATATTAGTTAAAACTTAATTAAAACTTTCGGAATTATACACGAACCGTAGTAAGGGAAACTATGCCAGCTTTATATCCTCGCCAGCACACGGCGCTCGCTGAGAACAGCATACTTATTGTGATATGATATATGCACTATATACAGTGCGAGCGGGCAGGACCCGCGTGGTGAGTTTGTTTTTTTCGGATCGTGGTGACAAAAGAGCTAACAGTCCACTTGATGGTAAGCGGTTTAGGTTAAAAAGGGCGTTAAAGGTTTTTAAGCGTGGTAGAGCCAAGCGGCGGCTTTTGCTGCTGCTCGAATGGGCCGGCTCGACCGGGTCGGTACCACGGCCACGCAGAATACCGACTTGAAGTAGAGGCATCTTGTGCTTCTGCGTTTCGTTCGGTGAGTGAGGTAACCTGAGGCCCACTCCCCCACCCCATCCCCCTCCGCATCCTTCGTCCGATCTTCCAAATACCCTTAAAGGGCGGCAATGCTCCTGCAGCACCTCTGGTGTTGTAAATGTACGCGGGCGACGGTAATCACTTACCATCATGTGAACCGAATGCTCGTTTGCCGTCTTTTTCATAAAAAAAAAACATGTTTAAATATTAATTAATATTTTTTTTTTTTTGCGTTTTTGCGTATAGCAATATAAGTAATAAATCCACGCGGGCTTTGTGGTTGGCGTACGCGACTGGGTCGAGTTCGCATCTCGAACCAATATTAGTACAAACACCCAAATTATTGGTTTTCGGGTCGGGCTGTGTTTTTGTAAGTCCCGTGTCTCTGACCCTGACCCTTCCTCCTACCCCACGCATTAGCGTTACATCGGAAATGGGAAGGTGGAGACGAGCGAGTGCATTTGTGTTCACGCGCACATTTAGGGCACTATAATATCACCCGTGGTCAGAGATAGGACAGGAGGTCATCATCATAAATATTTACAAGCGCACTGGTTTGTTTGTTTGTTTTTTACTTTGTCTGTTTACCGGACGGATATCAAACAATGATGTGACGTCACCACTTGAGTTTCAACAACAGAATAACCGTAAACTGAACATTATAAAAAAACAATGTTTATGCTCAGCTCAGCCTTTTAGCTCACTCCAGGATAGATTAATATTAGAAATATACGAATTATTCACCATACCGCAAAGTAATGTATAGTCACCCATTCTCCCATTATTATATTTGTCCATTCGCCCTTCCCGTCCCCCTCCTCATCTTCCTCCCTTTCTCCCAAATCCCCTTTAAAAGCCGGCAACGCGTGTACGTGGGCGTCGGTAATCACTTACCATCAGGTGAACCGCTTGCTAGTTTGCCGCCTTTCCTATAAAAAGAAAAAAGTTGCTTCTGCAGCTCGTGGACATCTGCAAACAACTTCAGTGGAAGAAGACCACAGATGCATTGTCACCCCATGAGCACTAAGATGAAATGCCTCTCAGCCTATATATCTACCTTTCAAACCGCAACACAATAGCTGTTACGCTGCAGTTCAGCTGCAGAAATGGATGTGAGGATGGTGCCTACTCTAAGCTCTGGAGCCTACTACCTACTACTGCCTGAGTAAACTTTAGATGGATATGCCACGTCTTGTGGGGACTTTTCGTAGAAAACCTTAACGCACTCTGGGTTGGCATCCAGGAGAGCGTTGATTGCGTTTAGGAGACATTTCAAAGGTTGCATTCATCTTTGGAAAAGGTAAGGTAACAGAACTAAGGTAACCCGTATAGCCATAAGGATCAGCAATCTGAAGTGGCAATGGGCCGGCCACATAGCGCGCAGAACTGACAACCGTTGGGGAGAAAGTTTCTCGAGTGCAAACGCAGAGTGGGACGACCCCTCACAAGATGGAGTGACGACCTGCGCAGTGTTGCGGGAAGTCGATGGATGCAGGTGGCTCAGGCTGAAATAATGATGATGATGATGATGATTCATCTTTGGCACGATTAATTCATCATAATCGAGGTAACCGTTTCCGCCTGACACAAGTACACTGTTGAACTTATCCCCTTTATGTGCCAGCATCTATCGCCTTCTCGCAACTATGAGCAGGTCAAAAAAAAAAAACATGAACGCCTATAACTAGTTAACTGGATGGCTATCAAAGAGTATAGTATGTAAGCATGCTAATTCACGAATTCGCTTTTGCTAAATAGATGTCACAATTATGTAACGCGTTACGTTGTATAGTAGAAGTTTATATTAGTTAAAACTTAATTTAAACTTTCGGAATTATACACGAACCGTAGTAATGGAAACTATGCCAGCTTTATATCCTCGCCAGCACACGGCGCTCGCTGAGAACAGCATACATGCTGTGATATGATATATGCACTATATACAGTGCGAGCAGGCAGGACCCGCGTGGTGAGTTTGTTTTTTTCGAATCGTGATGACAAAAGAGCTAACAGTCCACTTGATGGTAAGCGGTTTAGGTTAAAAAGGGCGTTAAAGGTTTTTGAGCGTGGTAGAGCCAAGCGGCGGCTTTTGCTGCTGCTCGAATGGGCCGGCTCGACCGGGTCGGTACCACGGCCTCGCAGAATACCGGCGTGAAGTAGAGGCATCTTGTGCTTCTGCGTTTCGTTCGGTGAGCGAGGTAACCGGTGGCCCATTCCGCCTCCACATCCCTCTCATTATCCTCCCTCCTATCTCCCAAATATCCATAAAGGCCGGCAACGCACCTGCAGCACCTCTGGTGTTGTAAATGTACGCGGGCGACAGTAATCACTTACCATCATGTGAACCCTTGGTTCGTTTGCCGCCTTTCCCATAAAAAGAAAAAAGTTGCTTCTGCAGCTCGTGGACATCTGCAAACAACTTCAGTGGAAGAAGGCCACAGATGCATTGTCACCCCATGAGCACTAAGATGAAATGCCTCTGAAGAAGATCACAGATGCATTGTCACCCCTTGAGCACTAAGATGAAATGCCTCTCAGCCTATATATCTACCTTTCAAACCGCAACACAATAGCTGTTACGCTGCAGTTCAGCTGCAGAAATGGATGTGAGGATGGTGCCTACTCCTAAGCTCTGGAACCTACTACTGCCTGAGTAAACTTTAGATGGATATGCCACGTCTTGTTGGGACTTTCGTAGAAAACCTTAACGCACTCTGGGTTGGCATCCAGGAGAGCGTTGATTGCGTTTAGGAGACATTTCAAAGGTTGCATTCATCTTTGGAAAAGGTAAGGTAACAGAACTAAGGTAACCCGTATAGCCATAAGGATCAGCAATCTGAAGTAGCAATGGGCCGGCCACATAGCGCGCAGAACTGACAACCGTTGGGGAAAAAGTTTCTCGAGTGCAAACGCAGAGTGGGACGACCCCTCACAAGATGGAGTGACGACCTGCGCAGTGTTGCGGGAAGTCGATGGATGCAGGTGGCTCAGGCTGAAATAATGATGATGATGATGATGATGATTCATCTTTGGCACGATTAATTCATCATAATCGAGGTAACCGTTTCCGCCTGACACAAGTACACTGTTGAACTTATCCCCCTTTATGTGCCAGCATCTATCGCCTTCTCGCAACTATGAGCAGGTCAAAAAAAAACCGACCGGTTTCGCCATACGGCATTCTTTAGGGCATTCAATTATAATGAGATATTGAACTAATGTTACCTACAATGAATGCAATATATTTATTAAAACTTCCGCGGGTAGGTAGAAATGTAGGGATGACACATCATAAAATTTTCCACAAAGATCGGGAGAAAGTTACTGAAGATCAAACAAAATAATAAACCATCACATGTAAACATGTATCTAAATTAAACCACGCGTTTAACCCGTGTGCGCCTGATAGTTTTTATAATTGTCTTTTATTTTTGAAAGAAGTTTGAAAATTGCTTAAAAAAACTTTGATGTCTAGGTAGGTTTCTTTTCTTGACTTGACCGGGTTGTGACCACGGTCTCGCAGAAATACCGGTGTGAAGTAGAGGCTTTTGTGCTTTTGCGTTGCGTTCGGTGAGCTAGGTAACCGGAGGCTCACTCCTCCTCCTCATCCCTCTCCTCTTCCTCCCTCCCAACTCCCAAATACCCTTAAAAGCCGGCATCGTACCTGCAGCACCTCTGGTGTTGCAGATGTACGTGGGCGACAGTAATCACGTACCATCAAATGAACCGCTTGCTCGTTTGCCGCGTAAAAAAAAGTGTAATAACTGTTTTTGTTACGGTTCGAAAGATATACCTTATAATAAAGGGCTGTGACGCTTCCCGTATTAGTCAATTGTAGTTGTTTATGGGTGTCCATAGGCTCCAGTAGCCACCTACTGTTAACTAATTTGTTATCCCAATTCAATAACAACAGAAAATAGTTGCCAATACCATAAATAAAAATTACATACACATAAAAACACAACTTTTGTAACGTAAGGTAATTTAATTAAACAGCTAAATTTTATTTATCCAAGTGTTACAATAAACAAAAAGTAAACACAATAAAATAGAATGTAGGTACCTAAATAGTTTCAATTTTATTTGTTTGAAATTCAAACATTGTATATGAAAAGTCAGTGGTTTAAAATGTAAACAATTTAAGTTTTTTTTTTTAGGAAACATTCTTCCACGATTAGGTGAAACCCAAAAGTAGTTCCAAACATCATTCACGTATAAAACTTTTCATATTGTCGATAAAATAAAATACGTACCTTATTTTTTTAAATAAATCGTCCAAAATCTGCACAAAATCGATCACCGAAAACACTCAAACACTTTGGTCACTTTAAAAATTAAAAAAACATAACAGATCAGCGAATTTCGCGCGCAATCAGCATGTTGTGCACAATGGCGGGCGACGCATGCGCACGGTGGACCGCAACTGACGCCGACGCCGCGACGTTCGTCGGTGATTGCTATGTGAACGTTTGCGAACAGCCTGTAGCGCCCCTGCGTCGCACTGTACAATATTATTTTATGCTAATTGGCTTTAGTACCTACGAACACTAAGTTAGCTGGCTCGCTATCCAGCTCATGGGTCCGAGCCGGTTAAAGAGGATGGAAAGGTTCTTCCCCTCGAGGTGCCTCCATTTGAAATTGCATCAAAATAGACGAAGCCGTGTATGCGTGACTCAATTACAAATATCCAAACAGACGGACTTTCACATTTAGTTTTTCAAGTATGATATAGCGACTCTGTCTTGGTTTTGTCACCAGCAGACGCTGGGATTTTTTTTTTATTAAACTTCACATATATGAGAATGTACATAGGCGGACTTAATGCCAGAAGCATTCTCTACCAGTCAACCTTTGGACGATGCAGAGATGAAATGAAGTAGGTGTAGGTGATAGAATACAGAGAACTAAAGAGAGGGAAAAAAAAAATGTAAATATAGATATCTCCGTATGTATTGATGAATGCAATGAAATCAGAGTAGGTTCAGCCTGCCCCTATGGGAACTCCTTAGTAAGTCCTTAAAGATGAAATTTCCGTTTTATATAGACAATTTAATATACTTAATTAATCGGCGCATCTGTCTGTATTGTCATTTTAATTGTGGTTAACGAGCTGTTACGCCTCTCGGCTTTTCATGCAAACTTTCAAATACAAAATCATCTAGATCAATAAACCGATTTTAATGAAACTTCATGAGCATAAGCAGCATACATAGCTCTAAAGAGTCAGTAGAGAATGTTTTCGAAATGTCTAATTACCAAAGAGAAGTCTGTAGCCATTTTGTATGTCATTTTTTTTAAATTTTTTTTTATTGTAAAGGCCACAAACGAGGAAGCTGCTCACCTGATGGGAAGTGATTATGGTCGGCCCACGTACATCTGCAACAGCAGAGGTGCTGCAGATGTCTTGCCGATCTTTGAGATTATTTGGGGAGATGGAAGGGAGGGAATGAGGAGGGGAATGAATAGTGGGAGTGGACCTCAGGTTACTTCGTAGCTGCCGATCGGCTCTACCACGTACACACGTGAACTATAGGCGACATGTGCTCCTGCGTTTCGGTCGGTGAGTGAGTCCACTCTCCCTCATCCTCTCTCCCATCCCCCAAATATCCTTAAAGGCCGGCAACGTGCCTGCAGTCCCTTCGTTGCAGATGTACGTGGGCGACGGCAATCAATAGCAACTAGATGAGCCGCTTGCTCATTTGCCCCCTATACAATAAAAAAATCCTCACGCTGGACAAGCGAGTCGGTGAGCGCTGTGCCGGTACCGGAGCACTGGGAGATGCTGCTGCTCATATCTAGTCTCGTGGGATTTAAGTTCCACAAATTCGGATGTGGACTCCGCCATCTGTCGGTCGCCACCTGGTTTGGCTGACAGGGTGCGCCGCGTGCAGGTGAGGTTGGGGGGTAGGTAGGAAATACAATGTGTATTTCCTCTAACACGGCCTGCGGAAATCAGTTACAGTAATTTAATCTTCGATTCAACGATAAACATCGATATCTACAGCTCAATCATTAGACCGCGTTCTAGTTATTAATTCTTCCATTATAGCTGACGCTACACGTGCTTCATGTTCCATAGAGATATGTTTCGACGTTTTAACTACATTACTATCTAATACGTGGCGGCTTTCGCTGCTGCTCGAATGGCCCTCATGAGTGAGGTAACCGGAGGCCACCTTCCTCTCCGCATTCCTTATCCTCATCCTCCCTCCCAACTCCCAATTAACGTTTAACGCCGACAACGCACCTGCAGCCCCTCCGGTGTTGCAGATGTACGTGACCGACAGTAATCACTTCATTTCATTAGATGAGCCCCTAGCTCATTTGCCTTTTGTGATTAATAAAAAAAGAACCCAGGTATAAACAAGAGATATGTTTGGGTGGGAGATCAAAAATGGCGTTTCGAAAATGTAATTGCGTCATGCATATAAATCTCCCCCGTGACATGTTTAAGGGTGGTAGAGCCAAGCGGCGGCTTTAGCGGCTGCTCGAATGGGCCGGCTCGACCGGGTTGTTACCACGGCCTCGCAGAATACCGACGTGAAGTAGAGGCAATTGTGCGTATGCGTTTCGTTCGGTGAGTGAGGTAACCGGAAGCCCACTCCCCCTCCCTATTCCCCTCCTCTTCCCTCCCATCTCCCAAATATCCTTAAAGACCGGCAACGCGCCTGCAGCATCTATGGTGTTGCGGGTGTATGTGGGCGACGGTAATCACTTACCATCAGGTGAACCGCTTGCTCGTTTGCCGTCTTTTCTATAAAAAAAAATGTTCTAAATGATAGCGCAAACAAAGGTTAGAACTCCACTTACGTGTGGAGAATAATTAGTAATTAGTATTATACTATTCAAGGACATTATAGATCTGTCCGCGTGAAACTGACGCGGCTCGCTTGTAAGAAATAACAATAAAGTGTCAAGCGATACATCAACAATGTCGAACAATTGGAGAAACATGGTTTATCTCCCCGCGTCATGTGAACACCGATCTATTATTGCCTCGCCTTTGATCAATCGCTCACGATGTGCTGTATACACGGACATACTGGAGATGTATATTCTTTATTAGAAGATTCGTTTCCTCTGACTTCGATCATATTTTTTATAACCAATAAATGTCATCAAACGAATAGAATTTTTTTGCACCTGCAGCTCCTCTGGCAACACCAGAGGAGTTGCAGGTGCGTTGGCGGCCTTTTAGGATATTTGAAGGAAGGGAAAGAGGATGAGTAAAGGTGGGGAAAGGGGGAGTGGGCCTCCAGTTGCCTCACTCACCGTTCCACGATTAGCAGCGGATTGTCAACTGTATCATTTCTTTTAAGCTGAGATTTATCCACATTGTTATTTTATTTCGCCTTTGTGAAATATAATCCGAAGAAGCAGTTACAGATGCAAGTATACAAAATTGCTATTAAATTTAATCAGGCGTTACGTTTTCTATTTTAACGTGAATTTTTTGGATATTTTTATGTATTGCGTGCATGAATGTTATTAGAACATTATTATGTATCCAATATTTTTTTTAAATAATTAATTTATTATAGTTAATTTAAATTTGAACGATAATCACGCAGATTTAGACAATAATGAAATAAATGAAAAAAAAATTTATAAAGTACTCGTCCCTTTACAACATCTTACTACATTCATTATCTACATCTGTTTCATTCGCCAATGTTCAGCGTGTTTGTCGGGCGGAGTGCTGAGCGTGTCGCGCCTCTACCATGGCACTTGAGATGATCTTCTCCGTCACTAATCACGGATTTGAGTTCCTCATTGCGGGTGAGGTGATTTCAAAGTGATTTTTCTCCACCTGTCTGTTGTCGACAGCTTATACTTATTAGTGCAGGTGAGAATGTTATTTGGAGAAAAGCTTATTTACATACACCACTTTCAAACCCAAAGGCAGACGCGGATAAAAGAAAGGGGGTGTGTAATGGTTGCTGTAGCCTCTTCTCAAAATTTTTGTTCACACAAAGACTTAGGACATTACCTTGCAACAGCCTGCAAATAGTCCACTGCTGGACATAGGCCTCTCCCATAAGGAGGACTTGTCATAATCGCCGCGTTCGGCGAGAGGATTGGCGATTGCAGTACCGGACACCCTCGCACCATAGACGCTGCTACTCGTCATCGGTCTGCTTATTCGAGATGCTTATACCGCCATCTTTCGGTAGCTATTGAGATTTTTTAGGCCTTTCCCTACGTCGGCTATCACAACAGCCACGGGAAGAAAGTGGTCGGCAGATTCTTAAGCAGTTAACACACGGCAAGAACTTCGGACATGACATCAGAATGCACTTTCTGGAAACAGGAACACTAGAAGAACCTAGATCCGCGCCTGTTCAATAACAAGCAGACCATTCGTGGAGAGTCTAGGCCAGCGATTCCCAGACTATCAAATCTGCACAAAGGCAAGAGACCCTTTTTCCAAAACGAACCGATACTTCAGACCCCCATAGTTTAATAACTTTAAAAATCCTATCTGTAGCTTTTTTCTTATTGATACAAAATACTTACCAATTCTAAAACTTTGCGGTTGGTCAAGTGAGTAAACTTGACATCATTTCATCAAAACTTAAAGCAATAGACATAAAATGCAGTAAATATCAATTACAGTAATTAATAATTATTAATATAAATTACGTAATCTTTTTTAAATTATAACAATTATACTTCCTACTAAATTATTAGTCATTCTTATAACAAGTTGGTACACGTAACACAACTTAAAAGTTTCAAATAAGAACTTGTGTTAAATAACAGGGGTCGATTTTAAGACCTCGTCGACCCCAAAATCAGCTTCGGTTTACGTTACCCCTGGCGAATCGATATCGACCACTTCGGGAATCCCTGATCTAAACTAACCCTAAATTAAAATAAACAAGAACCCGAGCGTAATTCTAACGATTTAAATAATATAATACGATATAAGGTAGCGCCGTACCGAACAGATACCAGAGTGGAGATAATGAGCGAGATTCCTAATCAGACAAAGGTTGTAATCAGATAAGGCCTCCGCATTCCATTAGTACGCTCTGTTACTCCGAACCGATAATAACATGAGCTCTGTCACAAAGTGATTTAAAACTATTAAAGTGTATAATAGTGTTTATGTACCGGACTAAAAATCAAGTTGTGTAATGTGTTGTTGTTGATTGTGATTTGAAATGGATTAGTCGCTTGGTGTTACGTCGTTACAAATTGGTAAATACAAACTGGTTGTTACAATTATAGTAAATAAAGTAAATAGTATGTATAAAGAAAGATATGTCAATGCTTAGTTTATGATGTAAACTGTTTAATTTCTTAATTTCTTTACACAAATATTCATCAGAACAACGATCTCCGCAGCTGAAATGAGGTAATTGATGTAGGCGTTAGGATCAGCAAGCTGAAGTGGCAACGGGCCGGCCACGTAGCCTGTAGAACTGACAACCGTTGGGGACGAAAGGTTCTCGAGTGGCAACCATGTACAGGCCGACCACTCCACAAGATGGATGGACAACCTGCACAGTGTTGCGGGAAGTCGATGGATGCAGGTGGCTCAGGAGCGTGCTCTGTGGCGAATTTTGGGGGAGGCCTATCTTCAGCAGTGGACTTGCGTCAGGCTGAAATATTCGTATATTATCTTAAGAGTGTTAGGTTTGTTTTTTAATCTGTATCAGAAAAATGTCACGGCCATCTATTAGAAATACTCGCCTAAAATATACTTAAATATCCACTGTTGGAATTCCACTTGTTGTCCATACAAATACTTGTCCTGTGCGATAATAGAACCCGCGACACGCATCCGAGGTTCATCCACTGCACCGTCGAGCCGGCAATATGGAGAAAATTGAACAAAAATCCGTGTATCTGAAACAAAATGCTTTAGTCTAGCTGGATTGAAACTCGTAAATCCCATCGTGAAGGGAGGACATGCCTACTATTGTAGTTAGGGACGAATTATTCTACAGGATCGTAAAACGGTTCTCACCACATGCTCGGAGGTGAGAGATAGATGTGATGGCAGGAACAAAGCGTTGATCCCGCGTAAGGTCTTACTTACCAACTCGAACTTTAAATGTTTACCGCGAATTAAACTGTCTGTCTTTACGTAGACAGATAACAAAGAACCGATTTGATTTAGGAAACTGCATTCGTTGATCGTAATCAAACAAACATGCGCAGTGTTGCAGGAAGTCGATGGATGCAGATGGCTCAGGACCGAGCTTCGTGGCAATCTTTGGAGGAGGCCTATGTTCAGCAGTGGACTTGTGATAGGCTGAAATGATGATGATGATGAATGATGAATCAAACAAACTCTATTAGAACTCAAAAAAAACGAGCGAAAAGATTAAATAAAACAAAAGGTGCGTGCGCGGGAGACAGTTGTAGTCAACAAAAGACTGTGCCCCTGCCCGTCTCCACCCGCGCGCGGAGGCAAATGTGGTGGGAGTGTGGGTGGTGTGTGGGTGGTGTTCGCGTTCGAGCGGAACAATGTTCTTCTAAAGCAAAACACCCGCCTGAGACCCGGCTGAAGACAACACAAATATTCAGCCTACTTCTACCCGTGTTGAAAATCACACCTCTTTACGACGTCTTAAAAATAAAAGAACAACCGCTTTTGACAAAAAAATAAGACTCAGAGTCGCCATGACAATTCAATATTAATACGGTTTCATGTCTGTTTGATTGTCTGTTTCAGTCCGTTTTAAACACGTGCTATATTTTGTTTTTAACACATAAAGCGTGTGCGTTTTTCATTGCACTCACAACTTGCCGGTTTCAATTATTTGTTTGTTTTACTTTAGAGTTTATACTGTAATCATAAGTTTGATCCTTTTCCCCACTTAACTTTCACGATTTAAGCCCACTGCTTTACAAATGGTTTTCAAAGAAAAGCTGGCATGCAAGGCCAAGCATGGAAGTGTCGCCCATACTCACCACGATGAGCTGGCGGGGCGGTGGGCGCAGCGCCGGTACCCTCAGGCCGGAGGTCCGGCTCCCCGACACTAATTGGAATTTGGGTTCCGCATAGTACATCCGTATTATTTCGTAATATTTCTCATAATGTCAAGGGTAACATGACGTTATCTGATATACCATAAAAAAAATTCACAAAAATTTCCTGTGACCATCATACGCCGATAAAATTGAATCATGTCGTTTTGAACATGGTTTCGTTCATTCAGGACATGGTTGACCAATAAACGAAACAATGTGTTGTATGTGAGAAATAGCTCGGTATTATTTTATCGAGGAACGAAATCACACTATAGATCTGCACTCCACCATCATCGGAATTGTTCTTCAAATTTAGACACTCATAACAATTGTATAACCTCGTACATAAAGTCTACAGCCTCGCAGAACAACGGCGTGAAGTAGAGACTCCCCTCTTCCTCATCCCTCCTCCTTGCCCCCATATACCAGTACGACACAGCTGCAGCTCCTACGGTGTTGCAGATGTAGCGTGAGCGACGGTAATCACTTACCATCAGGAGGCTCCTTTGTTCGACTTTCAAATTAAAAAAAAAACGAATATTTAATTTCTACCTTATTATCTATCTGTTCTTCGAGTAGTTTGCTCGATGAACAACGCCATGTTAAAAACAACATTTTATCATTTAATCATATCATCATCATCATCATCATCAACATCTTTTCAGCCTATAACAAGTCCATTGCTGAACATATTGTGAAATATTTTTGTGTCATAGATGAAGTTACATTACAATCCACAGAGCCAGCAGCAATGAAGTCACCGAAAACATACTTCGCATGACGTTCGTATAGAATGTAACATTAACACATATTGCTTGGAATAAATACACCAGATTCACAGTCTCTTTATACGGTGCGAAGATCTGCCGATAATTTTTTTTTATCTTATCAAAGAGTACCCTGTTATCTCGGCTTCAGTTTCTCGCGTGCTCCCAGCACCTACAGCGTGTGGTGGGAACGTTCCTAAGATCTAATACTTTGGTAGCTAACATATATGGCGATCTGATTACGAGATATTTGGTGAGTTTGAGTTCTCTGTTCTTTTCTAAATTAAGTAATCTCATTAAAAAAAAAAAACCCCTTCCATTTGCTCGAAGCATGTTTATTTTAGAATGTTTAGCGAATCTCTTTACATAGTATCTACGCTATAGTAAAACTCAGAGATTACCATTTCTGTACATTATAAAAGTTTTTGAAATTTTAATTGAGGTTTTTTTTTATGGAAAAGGCGGCAAACGATCAAGCTCAAGCGCAAGCTGCTCACCTGATGGTAAGTGATTACCGTCGCCAACATACATCTGCAACACCATATGTGCTGTAGGTGCGTTGCCGGCCTTTAAGGATATTTGGGAGATGAGAGGGTGGAAGAGGAGAGGGAGGGCGGGGGAGCGGGCCTCCGGTTACCTCACACACCGAACGAAACGCAGAAACACAAGATGCGTCTACTTCACGCCGGTATTCTGCGAGGCCGTGGTACCAACCCGGTCGAGCCGGCCCATTCGAAAGCCGCCGCTTGGCTCTACCACGCTTAAACTACTATACTATACGAGGTTTACTATGCTAGCAAAACAGAAGCCGATATAACCATTTTTAGAAGAGGTCACTGTCTATCCGTATTTCTAAACGCGCATCACTCAAAAACCTGAAGACTGATTTGTATGGGACTTTGTCAGCAGTGTTATTTAGGAGTCGAACCGTTATATCATTTTAATTAATAAGTATATTAAGCTTACTTCTAAAATAGCTGGTCAGTAGGATAAAAATCATAACATTTATTGTATTTTCTATCTACTGTGGGTACTACAATAATATAAATAAATAAAAAAAAATGTTCAACTTCTTAAATCTTCGGAAGTTTTTGACACAACGTAGCATTCGAATACGCAAATTTCTCGATACAGGTGTTTTTTTTTTAAAACATCGCCATCTGTTGTACTTTAATCTAGACTAATCCACAGCAACGCTTTGCCGGATACAGCCAATGGTTATTTATTCCGGCTAAGAAAAATACTATAAGGAACGTATCTTACGTTAAATGCGCACAAATCTACCGAATAAAATGTTCTGAACTCAGCTAACGCACATAAGTTTACTTACGTATCATTACATAGTTAAAAGGTGTGAAAGGGACGGCGTTATTATAATAACAATAAGTACAAAAAAGACAGCTAGTGTTTGTCATTCGCGCCTAAGTGAATGCAAACGTCATATATTAAGGTTATTGCGTTATTGGCGAACTCTACACAAACCGCCATAAAACGAAGAAGAAGAAGAAGAATGAAAACGTCTCTGAGGCCAGCCAATCACCGTGCGTTTGGCATAGACTAACAAAAACATCGAGACAGAAAGGTACAAAAGGTACAAACTTCGCATATTATTATCTCTATAATAGTATTGTTAAGTACGTTGTTTAATAGATAAACAATTAAATTAGACAATAATCTAATTATAAATTTTAAGTGTCAGAAGCTAAATATCTATGTTTTACATACTTAATTTATATTATATATTTATATTAAATAATTCTAATAGTTAATGTAGTCGGATTTAAGTATTATTTGAATATAAACCGTGAAGGCTTACATTTTTAATTAGTAAATTATAACATCGCATCATACCTTAGATTTGATTATAGACTTTTTTAAATACATCTGGAACTAAAGACTATATAGCCATAGCACCTTATCTACAGTAAAAATGTTCTCAGGTCAAATCAGTAGATTAAATATTTTATGAAAATTTTAATTGGGTTATACTTCTTAATCAACGTATAATCTTCTAAATATTTTGTATACAGACAACATTTACCTACTTATTTAAGCAAAAATTGGAATGGAAAGCCAATTCAAGCACGAAACTAATATTTTGTCCGCCTACAGATATTCTATACAATTTGTGTCTGTAATTACAAAGTACAGATAAAAAAATCCTTTAAGAAATTAACGTGGTTATTTTTTTTTTAAAAGAAGACTAAGTCAAATGACGTCGATCACTAAGCTTCGCTTGTAAAATGTCTACAGTTTTGTCTTTACCTTACGTTAGCACTAAAGCGAAGTGCGTAATGCAGTGAATTAAAATCACTATCTCAAGATTTCCATCACCGTATTTGGAAGGCAAATTTGGATAATAAACGGAATTAAAGACGTCATCGGAACAAAATGTACGTTAGCTTTATACATACAATGACATTAAAAAAAACGTTATATGAAATGGTAGACGTTGTTGTAGTGACAGTAAATGTTGCTGTACGATAACAGTGTAACACTAAGGCCAAAGTGAACAGACACCTTCTAGGGAAACGTGTACCATCCTAGCCCTCATCTTCGCCTTCCATGGGGTAAGATTGAGGTCAAACGTAAGCCTATTTTTCATAAAAAAAAACAGTCAGACGCCTTCTTTGTCTGGATCATTGTAAATTTAACCAGTAAAACCCTGTGCCCCGGAGTCTGGAATTTTATCCATATATATAGCTAGAAGGAGTTCTAGCTATATATAAAAACGATTGTCGGCATATTTGAGATTCATGAACTCCAACACCGTTTGTCCGATCACCATGAAAGTCGGCACATGCAAGTGTTTTTTATCCGTTCTCCACTTTGTGGTAATTTGCCACAAGACAGAAGAGTCTATGCCGTTCAAATCGATTCCATGGAAATTAGTATATAGAATATTTTAACGCTAACCACTTTGTTAGTTACAAGCCACTAAATGGCGCTGCAACACAATTTCTCTTCAGTACCGTTAGACCATACACAACGCGGCATCGACGTAAATGTATTCCATTATGAAGGCTTATCTACCAATCCACTGGAGCGATTCTTTTTAGATATGTTTTTTATGATGTCGCGAAGGACTTTCTTATGACGTTACCCCCTCCCCCCCTCTCTAAATATAAATAAGCTCTCAACCGTATAGCCAGTACTGGGGTGGTCGAAAGTACATTTACAGTACAGAGGTTTTGTGGCATATCGGATAAGGCCTCTGTGCTTATTTAGAACAACGTGACAATTAATTCTGACACGTCTCAGTGTTCAGGCCAACGATACAAATCGTACATAAACCCATCTGATTGTTTCCTAATGATGTCACGCGAGGGGATATGTGTCGATGACTTTATTTACAAAGATAAAATCAAAACTTTATTCAATTATACTTCTTTAAAACTCTTTTGAACGTCTTAATATACACCCCTTTGCAATACAAGACCTTCACAAAGAAGAACCGGCAAGAAACTGGGTTTTTTTTTTAACGTCATTTTGTCATTTGTAATTGTATACAATTATTTTTAAATGGCAACTTTAACAATATATCAGTAGGCAGGGGACCCGCGTCTGTAAGGTCTATTTCCACCCATAGTAGGTCTTTTTTTAATAAAGTTTCCTTAACAACCTCCTTAAAAATCGTATCTGTTTGTTGCACTAATTTTAGTGATTTCATTATAAAGTTTTATGCCTCCACTCTCCTTTCTTTCTCACTCCTCTTAGGGAGATGGGAATAACCATAGGGCAATCTGCTCTACATAATTAAAACCAAATAACACAGAATAGGTAAATTATATGAGTTTCACTTTGCATTCGTTACAATGTTTATGAGGCCATCGCCATGTTTTATTACTAATTCAGTTGTTATCGAAACAATAAGATTGCATGCTATCAATATCAACTGGATTAAATCACTTATAAAAGCAATGAATCAACCATTAATGTGATTCTTATGCTCCCGGCTTCGTTCGCATATAATTTAAAATTAACTTCTCCTCGTGACGTTCGGCTTTCGCACACTGTTGGCAGTTGAATAAAGTTCGCACGCAAACACAGGGGCGGATCGAGTGCATCTTTGCCTTCCCTTTTCCGATGTTATGCTTATCCGGGGTCAAATGCGATGTCAGACACCGGCCACAACACATTGCAGACCCGAAAAATCATATTATTTGTACGTCACAAGTATTATGACAACGTTGGCTTGAAAGTCAGGTAACATCTAAGCCACCCTATCGTCCACTAAGTATAGAAAGGTATAGAATAGGACCTCAACCGAATCGCTAGAAGCTGTTAGTATTCGTAACTATGCTATAGGTTCAGTAAAGTGTATGGGATAGGACACTCTCACTTTAGCCAGCAAAGTGTATCTGATAGAGTACTCTCATTTTAGCCAGTAAAGTGTATGAGATATGACACTCTCACTTTAGCCGGTAAAGTGTATGTCATAGGTCACTCTCACTTTAGCCAGTAAAGTGTATGTGATAGGTCATTCAGACTCTACCCGGTAAAGCGTGTGTGATAGGTGACTCTCACTTTAGCCAGTAAAGTGTATCTCATACAGTACTCTCATTTTGCCAGTAAAGTATATGAGACAGGGCACTCTCACTTTAGGCACTAAAGTGTATGAGATATGACACTCTCACTTTAGCCGGTAAAGTGTATGTCATAGGTCACTCTCACTTTAGCCAGTAAAGTGTATGTGATAGGTCATTCAGACTCTACCCGGTAAAGCGTGTGTGATAGGTCACTCTCACTTTAGCCAGTAAAGTGTATCTCATAGAGTACTCTCATTTTAGCCAGTAAAGTGTATGTCATAGGTCACCTCACTTTAGCCAGTAAAGTGTATGAGATATGACACTCTCACTTTAGCCAGTAAAGTGTATGTGATAGGTCATTCAGACTCTACCCGGTAAAGCGTGTGTGATAGGTGACTCTCACTTTAGCCAGTAAAGTGTATGTGATAGGTCATTCAGACTCTACCCGGTAAAGCGTGTGTGATAGGTGACTCTCACTTTAGCCAGTAAAGTGTATCTGATAGAGTACTCTCATTTTGCCAGTAAAGTATATGAGACAGGGCACTCTCACTTTAGGCACTAAAGCGTGTGTGATAGATCAATCTCTACTTTAGCGGAAACTATTGCGCTCTGTTTATATTTTCGTGAACACTTTTAAATAAGTTGTCTTATGGAGTGCCTTGTCAAGATTCCGTAGACAACTTCTGCGATTAGATCTACGTATCAATGCTTGCGTCAACTATTCAAAGCTGATATCTACTTTGGAAACATATCTATATAAAGATTTTGAATATCGATGTTTTTATATGAGCAAAAAAGTAATATAGCACCTGTGAGTACCCACTGCTCGGCAAAGGCCTCCTTCTCAAAAATCTTGTGGGTTTCGGAGCCGGGAAGGGCCCACCACGCTGCTCCAGTGCGGGTTGGCGGGCTTCGCAAATCCTCTAAATAATATATTTTCATTATTTCTCGGACATGCAGGTTTCCTCACGATGTTTTCCTTTAACGCCGCGCAAGTGGTATATACAGCACTTCAAATTGCTTTTTACAATTTTAGTGGTGCCGGCACCGGGGTCACGCGCGCTCTATGAAACTAAACTGAACGCTTGGGGCGTTCACTAGGCTACCATGGCTCTTATATACTATATGTGCAAACGGAAAAGATCTTTTTAGTTGTAATTGAATTAGAGTGTCTGCTCGTGGACCAATACAAACAACTTCATTCGAAGAACGCTACAGACCCTTAGGACTAGAATGCAGTACTTCAAAGTCTGTAAGTGTACCGGCTCTCTATAGTTCTCAGACCGGAACACAACAGCTGTTACACTGCTCTATCTGCTGAGCGTGCACGAAACCAGAATACCAGCTGATTGGTGGTAGAAATAATTAAAAAGAGGGGAGGTGGGGGGAATAGTTCTTCATCTTCAGCCAATTGATAAGAAAAAGGCTTCGCCTAGTTGGAGAGTTTGCTTGTAACGCCACAAGCAGGCGGGTTCGCCACGCAGACCGACAAGCCTCCAAGCCAAGCCTGTTTTGCACGTTTATAGACTACTGTTCTGTCCAGAAGTAAGCTGTAAGTCCTCAGCGGTGTAACCGTCTTCGATTGAAGTTGTTGGCTGCAGAAGCCGATTACCATCTGGTGGTCTGTTTGCATTTTTCACCCCGAAGAAGTTATACTACTTTTGGCGCATTTGGGAAGAATGTTGAGTGTGAATTTCTACGATGCGCGCGCACACCGACATTTAAAAGCGACACCATGAAGTTGGTTGGTAATCGTCTCTCAAGTTTTAGTGAGAACTGATTACTTTATTCAAGATAGTTATTCAAATATATATAAATCTAAAACACGTGTTTTAAATCGGTGGAGATAAAAAATATATTTACTCATAAATATACATATATATTTGTGTTTGATTTTCAATTATATATGGTGGTGAATGATAATTTATTGTGAGTATTCGTGATAAAAGTGTTTTTTTTTATATTATAAGCTTTGTAGATTTGAGGTTATCTGTCGATATGTATTATTTTTATTTGTTTAGATTATAAATGATTGTATGTATGTATATATATTCCCAACGGGGTAGGCAGAGATAATCTGCTTCCACTTGCTACGGTCCCGACATACGTCTTTCGCTTATCCCACTTTCATCAATCTTCGCATGCGTGCTCGTTGCTTTAGAGCACTCTTGACCTGGCCTTTTTCCAGAACTAGCTCGCCTAGCTCTTCCTCTTCCGACTCTACCATTTACACTCGCCTCATATATTTGTTTCGTCAACCTACTTTCATTCATCCTCTCCACATGTCCAAACCAGCTCAGCATCCCTTTCTCAATTCCAGTCACTACATCAATCTCTCACGCCACAACGCTCTCTGACATATTATAACTAGTTATATTTTGTTTTGTTACGCTAATGAAGTATAGCTTCTTACGTGCGTACATAAGTACAAAAACGTTTTTTTAACTACAATCGGAGGAGGTTGCGAAGTTTTAGAAAGTCTAGCGGTTCTTCTTGTTTATGATTATACACGATTAACATTAACAGTGACAGAAATGTCACTTGTGACAAAAAAAAACCTCAGAGTTTCGTACTTCAGTATACATTTATTTATCTGTGAAATTTCGTCTAAACGTTCCACAATTGCATTTATCTCTCGTAAGTAAGAAAAGTTGAAATACGTCTAATGTTTATAGCCTCAACGTAACCTTATTGTGAAAGACGGCAGGTTCCTTAGTTATTCTTTGTCAAAGTTCTTTATTTAGATAATGACACAAATTTAGATTACTTTTTTTTTTTATGAAAAAATAGGCTTGCGTTTGACCTCAATCGTGCCCGATGGAAAGCGAAGATGAGGCCTAGGATGGTGCACGCTTGCCTAGATGTCTGTTCGCTTTGGCCTTGAAGATATCCAGGTTATAGGTTTCCGGAAAAACTGACCTCGGCAGGGAGTTCCACTCCTTAGCCGTAATGATTAGATCATAATTACGCTACATGCGATCATAATGGGTACAGTAGATGAAGAAATTGACAAATCTCATGATGTATCATCTCCATCTGTACTATTATACAGTGATTGGCTACTCCATGCTCTTAGTTAAGTGTCTGTTCATCTGCTTACCTCTTAACGACAACATGAGCGTGATATAGATAAGATCTGTGTCATGTTTTACTTGGATGCAAACGACTGCTTGGTAAACTATAGATCTTCGGTACGAATCCTGGCAGTAGAAAACATTTGTGCAACGGCCCCGGTCTATGACACCGCGTCTAAGCCTTCCTCTGATCTTATCATCATTCATCATCGTTTCATCCTGTCACAAGTCCACTGCTGAACATAGGCCTCCCCCAAAGATCGGCACAAAGCCCGGTCCTGAACCACCTGCATCCATCGACTTCCCGCAACACTGCGCAGGTCGTCACTACACCTTGTGGGGGGTCGTCCCACACTGCGTTTGCCTGTACGCCGCTGCCACTCGAGAACCTTTCTTCCCTAACGGTTGTCACTTCAGCTTGCTGATCCCTACGGCTATGTCGGTTACCTTAGTTCTGCTGGGGATATAATCGTTGCAGACTCTATCACGGAGAGAAACACCGAGCATAGCCCTTTCCATAGCGCGTTGAGCGACTTTGAGATTCCTCATACGGCCTGCAGTGAAAGACCAAATCTCAGTTCCGTATGACATCACATAATACCTATGTCATCTATGAATTAACCTATGTTAACCATGAATTATTAATACACTTACATTTGTAAGTGGATTAATAATTCATTAGTTAACGTGACAATTCGCGCGGCCCTCCCGCCCGTGTGGCTGCCACTCGAGAACCTTTTTTCCCCAACGGTTGTCAGTTCTGCGAGCTATGTGGCCGGCTCATTGTCACTTCAGCTCACCAATCACTTACCATCACGTGAGCCGCTTGCTCGTTTACCGCCTTTCCCATAAAAAAATTAAAAAAACCATCACTAGGATGGGAGTATCATTTATCTGTAGTTTTTGGGTTCGGAAAATTCGGATGGATATTCCTCCATCATCACGAAGTCTACAGTGCTTAATATGGTTATGATGCTTTCAATACAGCATTGATCGATTTCAGGTTGCACTAATCAGTCCAGATGAGGGTTTCCGGGGAAGGCGTCAGGCTGAGTTGATCGATGGCTAGCGGGAAGTTCCAGGCCTTCAGGAAGGCGCTGGGCAGGAAGAGAGTCTTTAGGCCTGAGCAGCTGGAAGCCAGCAATCTCAGAAGGTTTGTATGAGAGTACATCTTCTAGTTGATTTATGGAAAAGGGGACAAAGGAGCATGCAGCTCACCTGATAGTAAGTCATTACCGTCGCCAACGTTCAACTGTGACACCAGAAGAGCTGCAGGTATGTCATGGGCCTTCATGGATATTTGGGGAGGTGGAGCGGTCCTCCGGTTACCTAACTCATCCAACGAAACGCAGGAGCACAAGGTGCCTCTACCGTCACACCGGTATTCTGCGAGGCCGTGGTACTACCCCGGTCGAGGCGGCCCATTCGAGCAGCAGCAAAAGCCTGCTCATCATTACAGCCTGACACAAGTCCAATGCTGTACAAAGGCCTCTCCCAAAGATCCCAAAGGCCGCAAAGGACGCTACCGAGCCACCTGCAACCATCGGCTTCCCGCAACACTGTGCAGGTCGTCACTCCATCTTGCGGGTGATCGTCCCACACGGTCATGCTTTTTTCTCCGGCGTAAGAAAGATAGAATTATTAATTAGAAGAAGAGAGAATTGCGGTTGTCAAATATTACTATTATTATTTACAATCTACCACCCTTTCGTAACGAGGCTCCTCTGAAGGAGAAGAAACAGGCAAAAGAAACTCAGTAGGTAATCTTTTTTTTTTTCATTATGTCAATCATTCCCATAGGCAACTCACAGCATGCCACAAGAATACATGAATCCACAAATTGCGATGATAAATGGTAAGGAAGAACATACCATAGTTTTCTCCAAATGCCAACAACATCAGAGCATGGTGCGCCGTGCTGGCCAACGGACGAGGTTCTGACGCCCGAAGTGGCTACTAAAGCCCATGCGCTTCAGGAAACAACATCACTCGTGTACAGAACACTGTACTGTGCCCCAGTACTGTTCACAACGAGAGTACCGGGGGTAGGGTACTGCTCCCGTGGATCTGAACAGCGATCCCGTGTCTCCTCGTTAGCGCTGATGGCGAAATCCCTTGGGTTTTTATCGGTGGGGGTAGAGCATAACTCCGCTTTACACTCTAGAGGCCGAAAAGTTTGTTATTAAACACGGATCTCCGTAAATCAACTGTTTCTCATCTTTTATACGAAACGGTTTCTTTATCATCAGCGTTAATAGATCCGCTGCTGGATATTTCTCATCAGGATGTTGCTCAACCGTCCTCACCACAGCTTATCACACTCTGTTCCTCGTCCGGGAAACACTGAAATTTAAACTGTAAAGATCAGGTGGATACTGTGAAAATATCATAACCTATATGTCTGACGAATAAAATAATTTCGTGGACGTGTTAGCTGATTCACTAGGCTTTTGCTTGTCATGTTTCCCGGTGGAGAATTGAGGAATTTGTTTTAAATTTATTAATGAATATAATGTGCATTTCCAGATGCTTAACATTATGGGACTTGACGGCGCTGGGCGTTGGCAGCACGCTGGGCGTGGGCGTGTACGTGTTGGTGGGATTTGTGGCACTGCATCTGGCTGGCCCGTCCATTGTGCTGTCATTTCTTATCGCGGCAGTCGCGTCCCTGTTCGCAGGTAATCCCTTACTCCGTTTTTTGTTTAAAATTAACAGAAGTCCTTTGATATAAAAAAAAAACAAAATAGAAGTATTTTAGTGTAAGGTCCGTGGTGTAGGATACTGCGGTTGCCGACTACGGTTCGACAAGTGATCATGTGAGTGAGACTGTTGATCAACTCTGGGTTCTCCTGCATATTATTACATCCTTTGGTTGCTGACGAAGGGCAGAAAGTTTTATTGATTTTATTTTATATCCTTCTTCCGCAACAAGGTCTGTGCTACGCTGAGTTCGGGTCGCGTGTCCCCAAAGCGGGATCCGCTTACATCTACACCTACGTGACGGTCGGAGAGTTCCTCGCCTTCATCATCGGCTGGAACATGATACTTGAAATGATTTTCGGTAAGATAAGAATAGGCTATCTCATATTATCCCAAGGGGTTAAAGGTAATCCAATGACCGCTGACTGACGGCAAAATAGCCACCTGGAGGTTCGTTATCTGAACCATGTGGCGTTGCAATCGCCAACCCACGCGGCAGAAGCGGCGATTATGGCACTGATTTAATTATTTCGTCCGTTAGGAGCATGGTGACACCTTCCTTTTACTATATAAACACTGTGTTATTGGTATTATAATAGCATAGCTTCTAGTGGGATTTGGGAAATCCTACATGGATACCCTTTCATCGCGGGGGAAACGAAAGGGTTATGCCGGACTCTTACCGGCTAAAACCCTACGGTGTTATTTTCGACGTTATTTGTCGAGAACTGCCCGTGTTCACTTCCCTTGCGCATACTACTGCAGTCCCGGCAGCGGGCTCTCTTCTCGAGGGAGGGAGGTCTACCCCCCTTCCGTACAGAGACGCAAGCGTACACCGCGCACGTCACTTCGAGACCAGACTCGCAACCCTGCTTCAGCTTCAAGCAACTTGCTAACGTACCGTCTGCACTGTGCCTGCACCTTCACGTCATAACACTACACTTGGGTCTTGATATTTCCAGGCACTGCAAGCGTAGCACGTGGATTGAGCATGTATGTGGACTCGATGCTCAACAACTCGATGTCGGCTTGGTTCAGCGAAGCGGCCCCGATTCACTCCGCGCACTTCTCGCCGTACTTCGACATATTTTCATTTGTCGCGGTGCTCGCGCTTGGTGGTGAATACTAAATTATTATTGAATATTTTATTGTTTTTTTCAATTTGGAACAGATCCTGCTGGTAAGTGATTACCGCCCGCGTACATCTGCAACACTAGAGGAGCTGCAGGTGCCTCGCCGGCCTTGTAAGGATATTTATTTAGGATTTGGTTTAGGATGTGGATGGGAGATGGGGAGGGGAAGTGGTACTACGATTAACTCACGTAGCGATCGAAACGCAGAAGTTCGAGATGTGCCTATATCACACCGGAGTTCTGCGAGGCCGTGGTACCGCCCCGGTCAGCAGCAGCAAAAGCTACCGCTTGGCTCTACCGCGTACAATTTGTGCTAGTCTTTTACAATTTTTAGACAAAGTGGTCTAGCCTATATTTTTAATTTCGCCTGTTTCTTCTCTGTTAGAAGAATGTGACTATGAAACGGTGGTAAATTGTAATGTGTTGTCAAATGGAATTAAATATTATTATTATCATTTAAAAATACTAACCCCGACCGTGACTCGAACCGCAATTCTCCGCACTAACAACAGAGCTATGGGGGCAGTCGACAATAATAATGATTATGTGTTTGGATTGTCGCCATGTTTAAATACTATATTAAGAAATGTTGACATCGCGAGATGTATAACATAGCATTGTTTGCATAACTATGCATTCCGGCTCGAGTGCAACAGCGGGAAGTGCTAGCGAAGCGGTATGGTGTGACGGCGCGTGTGTTTGTCTGTTTGTTTGCGCAGCGCTGATGTCGCTCGGCGCGCGCGAGTCCTCCGCGGTTAACGGCGCGCTGGCCGCGGTCAACATGGCGGTCATTCTGTTCATAGTGATCGTTGGAGCATTCAAGGGTGAGTACCGCCTCCCGACATTCATTGATCTTGTGGGGAGTCAAGAAAACGAGCTGGTGAAAGCTAACAAGTACCGGCGCGTTTCGGCGCATGTGAAGGAAAGTTTGGTGGGGCCGAGGGAGGTGATGGGTACACTTGTGTGCATTGTCCTGTTTACTACTACATAATAATTAAAAAAAATGGGATAGCTATGGAGTTTTATTCGTGTGTTTCTGCACCGTCAGAGGAAATTCGTTACGAAAGTATTGATATTTGACATTTGAAGAATTTTTAGTGTAATATAAATATATGTAATAGAGATGTCATTAAGATGGCAATAATATATTGAGTATAGTTTATTTTTTGCAGCGGACGTTAATAACTGGAGGATCCCAGCGAGCATGGTGCCGGAGGGGCATGGCTCCGGTGGGTTCTTCCCGTACGGCGTGTGGGGCGCGCTGCGCGGCGCAGCCGTCTGCTTCTACGGCTTCGTGGGCTTCGACACCATCAACTCCACTGGCGAGGAGGTGAGGCGCAGCTCATCCGACTGGGTGACAAACCAAACTGTCCACCTGACGACAAGTGTTCACTGCAGCCCGTGGACACCAGCGGACAACATCAATCGAAGAGGGTCACAAAGATGCGCGGTCACCCCCGAGGACTAAGAGGGATGACTTCACTGTTGTGTAGCGGCAGGAATAGATCACAGGGTGGTCTCTACCCAGACGACTCTTTAGCACAAAAGGAGTCTACCGTCTATTGAATGCGCCACCTGGCGGTGATGGCGCCTTGCTATACAACGTATTACTAGGAAGGCAAAGAAATATTTCTTTTCCTGCTGAAGTCATGTAAAGAGCTTGTAATTACTATACTTCGTCGACTAATAAGATTTTCTGCGACAGACTTTCACCTGTCATGTTGTCCCGGTGCAATATGTCCAGAAGTCTGACCGGCCCGGCATCAGCATACGGTCGTTATGTTACATTGCAGGTGCGGGAGCCGCGGAAAGTGATCCCGTGCGCCATCTTGACGGTGCTGTCCATTGTGTTCGTGTCGTACGCCTGCGTCGCCACCGTCGTCACAATGATGGTGCCCTACTACTTGCAGGTGGGGTTTCCTCACAATATGTCAACAAAGATTGAAAAGGGGTGGAACCGAGCAAGCGGCTCACCTGATGGTAAGTGATTACCGTCACCCGCGTACATCTGCAACACCAGTAGAGCTGAAGATGCGTTGTCGGCATTTAAGGATATTTTGCGAGGGGCTTGCGGTAGAGGAAGAAGGGGTTACCTCACAAGCCGAACGTAATGCAGTAGCATTAGATGCTTCTGCTTCACGACGGTATTCCGCGAGCCCGCGGTACTGCCCCGGTCGTACAACGAAGGTCTCCGCTTGGCTTAGTAAATTCAGTTAATGTATTGTTTAATCATTTGCATCATGTAATTTGGAATGACATTAGATAATTCTTATAGATGCTTCCAAGAAAATTATTGAACAAGACGACAGAATTCTTTCAACATAAATCTCGGCTGGCAGTACGCGTTTGCTCACTGCCAGCCGAGCCTGCCAATAGCCATGGCCATCACCGTCTGTTAGTTAATTCTATAGTTATACAGACTGAATTTATTGGTTGCGGTAGATCCAAGCGGCGACTTTTGCTGCTACTCGAATGGGCCGGCTTTACCGGCTTGGTATCACGGTCTCGCAGAATACCGGCGGGAAGTAGAGGCAGCTTATGCTTCTGCGTTTCGTTCGGTGAGTGAGGTATCCGGAGGCCCACTCCCCCTCCCCATCCCTCTCGTCATCCTCCCTACCATCTCCCAAATATCCTGGAAGGCCCGCAACGCATCTGCAGCACCTCTGGTGTAGCAGATGTACGTGGGGGAAGGTGATCACTTATTATCAGGGGTGCCGGTTGCTTGTTTCCCCTAAAAAAAACATTTATCGAATTTTATTTTAAATTACAGCCGAGAAAAATTTAAAACCAATTTTAAGAATAAATTACTTTAACCACAATATTTTTATAATAATTACGTTGTAAATGTACATTTAAATATCTGTGAATTTTGATTCAAAGCGATTTGCATCGGACCTCTGAGGCCAGGTTGGTTTGCTTTTTCCACATGGAAATTATTTAACATCCTACAAATAATTGTTGCGGTCTGGATATTAATCTTCAAGTTAATTTTAACTAAAGGCGACGTCTCGCTTCTAGGACACGGCGGCGTCTGTTGCAACGGCTTTCGCTTTCGTCGGCTGGGACTGGGCGCGGTGGGTGGTGTCCGTCGGCGCCTTGTTCGGTATCTCCGCGAGGTGATTGCTTTCGTAGCGTATTGAACGTTGTATGCGTTTAAGGGACAATACGAGTGTATAGAGTAATAGTTGTGTAAGGGTAGTAGAGTTGAACGGGTAATATTAGTATGTTGTGTAATAAAGGGGTAAAAGGGAATGCACTTTTCCTCGAAATGTTGAACTGTGCACGCGGTGTTCCTTGCTGATTAACGAACGAAGCTCTAGCGACCGAGCGATGGTGGAAAATCCACCCGAATGCACAGACAGCCAACCAAACAAATCACAGCCAAGTGATGGGGCACGTCATCACTGCGCGAGTGAGGACAAACCTTCCACTCGTGGTGTGCCGGCTTCTGTTGGAGCTTCTCAAAATATTCTTCTTCATAATCACACATAAAACGTACTTACATTGTTCTGTGGCCGTGCGAAAATTTTAGCTTCGAATATTTTAGTAGGCACTTTTTGGTTTAGTACAATATAGCTCAATGTTAGATATTTTTCCTAAGTAACTACATATTTTCACATTCTGTGTATTAAGAACGAACATATTTTTTTTGATCTATAAAAGTTAATTTAACTAATTTCTGTTCCACTTTCAGTATGTTCGGGGCCATGTTTCCACTGCCACGACTGCTGTACGCCATGGCGTCCGACGGTCTCCTGTGCCAATGGCTGTCGAAAGTAACCTCCAAACGAAAGTCTCCCGCGATTGCTACACTGCTGCCGACCTGTATAATAGGTCTGTATGGGAATTACTCAGGAGAAGATTCTGCTTTCGGTGAGGAATGATGACCATTGAGAAGAAGAATTACATATTCCTCACAGCAACTACTGGCGCAAAAAACACAAAGCCCAGTTTATAGTGGTCTTGTAACAAGCGATCTATGTACACTTACGTATCCAGAATTGACATGTCGATGTGAGGACTATGATGCACTTCCCCTGCCCTCTTTCTCCTCCCCCATTCACAAATATATCTTACGCAGCTGGAGTTCCTCTGGTGTTGCATATGTATGTGGACGACGGTAATCACTGATCATCTGGTGAGCTCATTAAAACCTCGTTGTGAACTCTCTGTTTCTCGTCTACCGTCTGTATCATTAGTCTGCATCTCGTATGAGTTTACCGAAAGCCAAATTCACCTGTCAAACGCAAGTCCGGTGTCGGAGTTAAGGAAACAACCCGTCCAAGTCTGACAATGGGTGTTGTGGAAAGGATAATTGAAAATATGGCCATGTCATTACGACAGATACTTAACCTTAACCTTCATCATCATTACAGCGTATCACAAGCCCACTGCTATCCCTTAGGGAGGATTTTTTCGAGATGGTCATTCTGCCATCCGTTGGTGGCGATTGTGGTTCACAAGTCTTTTTCCTTAGTCGCCTCTTATGTCACCCACGGGAAGAAAGGGGCTTGCCAGAGTCTCACGCCGATACCGATAGCTTATCACAACTCATTGCAGTCAAACGATGTTCCGTAACCCACTTTTCGCCGGTCTTGGATGTCTCCAACAAATCAAACTCGGACTTGACGGGTGGCGAGTCTCGTCGCCGAGTTAGCCTTACATTAAATACGACATTAAATTTAAAAGCTTTCTCTTAGTCTGTCAGATTGGAGTATACCTAAATCCCTCATTACTAGGATGAGGAGCAGGATCTCTTTTGCCCAAGCGTTGCGAATTGGGAATATTTTACAAGCAACCTGGTTAGAAACCCTTAAGTCCAAAGGGTTAAGTAGAAATTTCAGCAGTCAGTCAATAAAGTTTAAGCTAAATCTAAACATCTACTTCCAGCCGTCCTCGCGGCGATCTTGGAACTGGAGCAGCTGGTGATGATGATGTGCATCGGCACCCTCCTCTCCTACACCATCGTGGCAGCGTGCGTCGTACTGCTAAGGTATGCCAGTAACTTACTAAGCACCTGCCCATTAACATAGACTCTGATCGTCCTTAAAGCAACCATAACAGTCTAGAAACAGTCCACTGCAGGGCATAGGCCTCTCCCGTACTGAGGATTGACCATAATCACCACGCTCGGCGAGCAGATTAAAGATCGCAGTAGCAGACTAATCGAACCTAAGACATTTCATATCAGTCTGGTATTTTTCGAGATGGTTATCTCGCCACCTATCAGTAGCCATTGCTATCTTCATGGCTTTTCCCTTAGTCACCTCTAACGGGAAGAAAGGGCGTGGCGGATTTGTACGCCGAACGCTCCTACAGCAGAGCAAACGCCTTAGAATAACATATGTTGCTACTTTTTCTTTGAAAACGAGGGTTCAGAACTGGCTTCCGGAAACCACCGGTCTATTCCGGCACAGGATGACAGTGTCACGGGTTTACTCGCAATGTTTTCCTACACCGACCAGCAAACAGTAAGCGGTGCTTGAACTAAAATTCCTAATGTTACTAATCTACTATTCTGATGATATTCGCACAACAACCAGGATAACTGACTAGGTTAAGGCTTAGTCCTTAACCTAGTCAGCAAGCTGAAGTGACAATGGCCGAAGCTGTCAACCTGATGGTAAGAGGCTACTGCAGTCCATGGACACCTGCAGACACCTTCCAATCGAAGAAGGTCACATGCGTCGTCACCCCTGAAGACTACGACGGAATGCCTTACAGCCAATCACCAAACCCAGCTATTATACCGGCTCTCTATACGTTTCAAGCCGTAACACAGTAGTACAGTAAAGTATGTTTCAATCATTCAAATTTCTTACAATTCCAGATACCGCTCGGAGTCTCCTGGCCCTGGAAAAGGTCACTTTAATCAAATTATTGGATGTGGGGAGAGATGGCCGTCCAAACGCACCTCGCAAGTTGTGACAGTTGCCTTGATGTTGTTCAGTAAGTGCAGTTTTTTGTAAGAGGGCAAAGGGGGCAAGCACGGGTTGGGTCCGCACCAGCCCCACGGTGTTCCAGCGAGGCCACCGGACCGCTTTCGCCAGCCTCACACCTCACCACATCTGGAGAGAGTTCATCCTTTGACTCTCCCATCTGGCTTATACGCGCCGTTCTACTCGGCCTCCAACCCCACATGGACAAAGGAACCCCGAGTGCATCACCCGGTGGTCATGGGGCTCAGGAAGCCATGCTCTTGCCTTCCTATCATCAGGCTACCAGGTAAAGCTCTGCCGCCGACCACACGTCCGCCCCGGAGGGTACCCTACCCTATCTCAGGTTTTGTTACAGTCGGCATATGGTATAAAAACAATTAGGAGATATAATAGGGCGCTAACCCCTTATCTGCCGTTTTTGACCCGCTTGTCAAGCATCGAGACTATAACATTAAGCTCTCCATGAGTTTAAAGATTATCTTCATAATAATTTTTTTAAATAAATATCTTATATTTACGCAAACTCAATATACATTTGAAATTAAACTATTATTTACGGATTTTATCGCGTTAACTTTTGTTTTCATATTCCCGACGTTTCGATTGCTTTACAGCAGCCGTGGTCACGGGGGGCCGAGGTGTTAGTCGTCCAGATGATATGGTTAACTCGGGCTACCTTCAGCTTTTAATTATAAGTTTTTGATCTGATCTACGCAGAAAGTGCTTACAATATTTTAAGTATGTGGTAGAGCTAAGTGGCGGCTTTGGCTGCTTCTCGAATGGGCCTGCCCGACCAGGGTTGTACCACGGCCTCGCAGAATACCAGCGAGAAGTACCTCTACTCTACTTCACCTTGTGCTTCTGCGTTTCGTTCGGTGAGTGAGGTAACCGGAAGCCCGCTTCCCCTTCCTCCAACCGCCATTCCCATCATCCGTCCCATCCCCCGAACTTCCATAAAGACCGGCAACGCACTTGCAGTTCCTCCGGTGTAGCAGATGTACGTGGGCGACGGTGATCACTTACCATCAGGAGGGCCGCTTGCTCGTCTGTTGCATTTTCTATAAAAAAAAATCGAGTACGTTTATTCATGTCAAACTTTGTTTCAGTTTGCATTTGCTTGGCGACTGCTTTAGTGTGCAACTACGTGGAGGAGCCGGTCGTGACGATGGCTGCGCTGCACGCCGCGGGCTTCGTACTCCTCGTGGTTATAATGCTGCAGCCGCAGATCAAAGAAGAATTGACTTTCAAGGTGTTCATTTTTTTCTAAGTATTTAACATTCGGTGTAGACGTATGGTGCTGGCGTAAGAACCGGCCCTTCACCAACCGCGGGTGTCCTGTGAGGTGACTAAGGTCTGGTGCTGCGATCGCCAATCCGTATGCTGATTAAATTAAACCCTCATTACGGGAGAGGCCTGTGTCCAGCAGTGGACTATTTACAGGCTGTTTAGGTCAAGGTAGACAGACTATCACAAACAGACCAAATCAGCTATAAAAATAATCTACGAAATATTTGTTATAGTTATTTTAAATATTTAGTTAAAAACGAATGCAACTTCATCAATTTATACAGTAATTTTACAACTAAATATATTTATATGCTAAAACACTAAAAAAATTTAAAATGTTTCAGACTCCTCTAGTCCCGATCATACCGTGTCTCAGTATCTATGGCAACATTCACCTCATGATCCTCATCAATGTCCAAACCTGGATTCGCGTCGTTATATGGATTTTAATTGGTAAGTGGTAATTTTTTTATGGAAAAATGGCTAAACTAGCCAGCGATGTTAAGTGATTACCGACGCCCACGTCCATCTGGAAGAATGAGCATTGAGCGCGGTCCTGGGCCATACGACACCATAAAATCGGACAAAGCTTCTCCCAATCATAAATATCAAACCAATAAAATACTCCATTATACATTGTCCTTATTACAGGTATTGCAGTTTATATTATTTGCAAATGTTGCTATAAAAGAAACGATAGCAACTACTTGGACAACGATATAAAACCATCAACGCAAGTCATCGGTAACGGAAAATCGCCCGTGCAGATTATTGTCGAGACGCCGACACCGCCGGATAGTATAAAAATCGGCAGCAGCAGCGGAAGAGACCGAAGCATGAGATCAAACAATAGCAGCGATCCCGGTGTGAGTCCAGCACAAGAGGGTAACGTGAGAAGTAACATTGCGTTCATAACGGAGGAGATTGTTGTGCAGCAAGCGATCGTGGAGGATAACGAAGAGAAAGAAGCGAAAATCATAGATTTATTGGATCAAGTTTTACAAGCGGAAGAAGACTCTTACGGAGAAAAAGAACAAATAGAGGAACAAAAAGACGGAGCTACGACAGTGCCGATTGTATTACAAAGAAAATCCTTAAGTGAACTGTCTGACGCCGGATCGGACGCATCGTTGGGTAATCAAGTCTTATCCAAATATGATGTCATAGCGCAAGTGCATAGAGAAGATCTACCTAAGGTCGCCGAAGAAGAAGAAGAAAGACCAGAGAAAGAGGATGAGAAAGAATCAAGTCATACCGAAGATCTAGAGGAGATGACAGAGCCTAACGACAGCGAAACGAACTCCCGAACGGATGAATCTGGATACTCAGATACACTGGACAAAACTAACTTCAACGAATCTGTTGAAGATACTAAGGAACCAAAACCTTTTATACCCGTCCCGCCCCCGCTGGATGAAAACTTTTTTGCGAGTCCATCGTTTAAGAAATCGTATACAATATCATCAAGGCCAACGAACGTCATATTGGTCGAACCCGATGCAGACCGGCGTCCGAGGCCAAGCATTCAATCCAACAGCTCATGTGAAGACGGTCCTATGGTATTCGGTAGCCACAAGCAGATGAACTTTATGTCCAAGTTAAATAATATTTACCAAACCAAAATTACGTCTGCGAATGAATCCGACGAGCAGAGAAAAAGATCACTGTCGGCGGGGAACTTGGCGGACAGTGCAGAGTACCCCATAAATCCAGGACGACCGCAAATTTTACTAGCCTTGAAGAAGGAGATAGCTTCCATGGAAACGGCACAAAGTTTGCGTCACGTGGACACAGAAGTCAACAAGAGAGCGGTAACGGACGCCGAGGAAGACGAGGACGAAGATAACAGCTTCAGCAGAGAAGTTTTAAAATCGAAATTAGAAAATATCTTCGCAACAGGCGCACCTCGGCTCGCGAGCACACGCTGCATGAAACCCCACCCGCCCACGCCCGAGGAACCGTACCATGCGGACACATCGAGCGCGGAGAGCATAGCTAAAGCGCCAAAGTCGGAGAAAAACGACACGTTGAAGCGACAGAAAGCGAAGTTCAGTGAAGTATTGAATTCATTTAAGCTGAGTTTAAATAAAGGCGATGAGGTATAAAATTGAGAGGAAGTAGAGACAGTGGAGAACGGGTTCGTTAAGTATGGTTGATATGGTCCAGTGGTACATTTGAACCTAGTCGTAAAGTTAAGTGCCTTATTTATGACAATATGACAGTGTGACTGCGTCGGTGTTGTGAATTTGTATTATATAATAACGTATTTATCGAAACGAATTTTAGATTTAAGATTGAATTTCGTCTCTAGTAACAAAATATTATAGACCAATTCTGAAAACTTAGTTGTTTAATTTAAAATTAAATGAACGCTAATATCAAGTTGGCTGACTGATAGACTAAGGTTAACATGCTCGCTATGAAATATTCCAAAAACAGAACATCTTAAAACCATCCTTTCCATCTTCACCTCAGGACTACGAACCCAAGAAACTTAAAAAAAGAATTTGTTAAAAAAAACCTCACTAAAAAACACTAACTTGTTAGCACTCCGCCAGCTAAGAAACTAGGCTCTGGCGGCCGAGTGATGCTGGAAAATACACTAGAATTTGACAAACCCACAGGTGACTTTGACGAACCCATTACCATGGACGGTTCAGGTACTGCGTTCACCAACCAGCTTACTCAGCGCGGTAAACCTTTTGAAATGCGTGGTGGATTTTGCGGGTGCTTCCTTGGAGTGGTCTGCATTCAGCAGCGGACTAAAGTAGGTATAGTATTAGTAGTAGCGTTTGGAATAATAAATTCTTAGGGGGTGTAAAATAGAGAATGAAAGTCTACACAGAAAAACTCTTTATATGTAATTAAAGATTTTCGCATAAATATCATTTATTTTGAATACGATAAATACAATCAGATTCAAATTACGAACTCCTCGCGTATAAAACTAAACAAAGGGAAGTTACACATTCAAATAAAGATTTTAAAGAACATGCTGCAAATGAAGTAAATATAATAGAAATTATTGAAACCAAATACTTATTACAAAACTTTTAGAAATGTCAAACACGAGTAAACATCGCCTCATCGGGTCTCGCATTCATACAGCTGTTCCACAACCTGCCGGAGCTCCATTTCTTTAGCACACGCCAGCAGAAGGCCATCAATGATTTGCTCCGAAACACTGCAATTGTTGGTATCATTACAATACAGATTTGGTATCGATCCAATTTACAAATTAGAACTTTGTGTGAATAGATCACACTTATGATTGTAGTTTTATAAATATATAGGAGGAAAGACATTTTATTTATTATTTGGAGTAAAATTAGTAAAACATAAATTAAAACATTGTTTTTCATTGGTTGGAGGTTATTTTTGTTGTCCTCCGACTTTAAAGGTATAGAGGAGCCAGTACAATTACAGACAACGCATCTGTATGCTATTTGGATTTGTTGCAGTTAGCAGGACACCAGTCCCATGGGCTGCATCAGCCACTTACCATGGTGGACGGAGTTCTATATCGTTTGTCAACTCAATCCAATAAAAAAAATCTAGAACTGTTGATATAGTACAGTCGTATATCACCTGTTAACCATCTCCCACGGCTTCTCCACTGCGCTGTTGGCGTACATAGAGCTCGTTAGCATGTGCTGAACAAACTTCGTACGGTACTGGAACAGGTTCTCAACAGTCTTCTCTGATATGTTGAAGTTCATGCGGAACTTCTCCGCGTCTTTAATCGATAGCGGCTTCTGATTCATCTGTCTCGGAGGTTTCTTTTGAATCGATTCCTCTAAGATCTGTAAATGAAACTTTTGAGAGCATCGCCTGTTGCGATTCGCTTCACGCAGATTTACATACATATATATATTTGAGCCGAGTGTAAATGGTAGAGTAGAAAGAGGAAGACCTGGGCGATTATTTCACGATCAAATCGGAGACATTCTGGAAAAAGGGCAGGTCAAGAGTACTCTGAACCAACGAGTATGCATGCGAAGATTGATGAAAGTGGAAGCGGAACGTATGTCAGGACCGTAGCAAGTGGAAGAAGATTGGCTCTGCTTACCTCGTTAGGAACAAGGCGTGAATATATACACATACATACATACATATTTATAGTTTTTAACAAGCCTCATGTCTCATTACCTCTGCAAGAAAGCTACCGCTAAGTTTTTTTTAAGCTGTTTTTTCTTTATTTCACTCGATGAATTAAAAAAAAAAAAAAAAATCCCCACTGGGAGAGTTCCTCCACTGCGTTCATCAACCCGCAAATTTCATGCCAGCAATTTTGGACGCAGTTCTGGAAAGGTCTAAATCTTTTTAAAAACCATCATTCCACACATAATTATACATTTGAAATTTCAAATGTATAATTATTTACAATAAACAGGTATGAAACAACTTTCGCCAGATTCTTACATTATAACTGAAAAGGTAGACCTAAATACATGCAATGATAACAGTATATTTTTTTTTATGTTAGTAACGTGTCGTTAAGTACTTCGATGTCGAAAATTTAATGTATTGTACTCATTGCACTTTATAACAATTGGAGAATTAAGTTTACGATTGGTTCGAGCAAATATTGTAAAGCTAATATAGAAAAAGTAATTAATTCACATACCCGAAGCAGTTGGGGAGTGGTTGGCTGGCGCGGGCTGCTGCTGCTGACGCAGTGCAGCTGCGCGTTCCTGGTTCCCGAGATCCTTTCCTTTTTCTTTCTGTTTCAATAACAATAGTTAATTCATTATTTACCAGGGGATCTCTTTGCGTTTCGGTTCAAACTATAACGGATACAATAACTTGGCCAAAATAGTATTCCGACTTATACTATTTATTTTGTCGAGATGCGTACAAAAACTTTATGTTTAAGGACATTTGGGTGACGTGAGGGTCGCGCCGCAAGTGGTCATGCTACTATCGAGCAGTAGCTAGGCTCTCCCACGTCAAAGATTACTCTTTACTACGGGAAAGCCGGGATTCCATCCGAATACGCCGAATCCAGCTTTGAAGGCTGATAAAACAAGCCAAAAAACGGAATATTAATTGCATAACATCGTTCTGCAATTAATCGGCCACATAATACATTCAATAATTAAATGACCAAGGGTGATGACATCACGCATTATAACATCACCGGGAAGGGCGTGACCCCTCGGGGAGCGACGTCTAGACCAGCCACATAAAAACACCATTTGTCATACGCGGCAAGCGGGCGCCGGTGAAATTTATGAATAACTGAGAAAGTGAATCAGAGGTTAACGGCGAGAGAACTGATACCACTTAATATAGGTACAACCTAACTTTAGCCGCCTAAACCTTGGATAGAACGATAGCAGAGTGAATGAAATGAAATACACTTTATTGTACACCAATAGCAAAAATAGGAAAATAAATAAATAAAAAGAAACAAAATACACAAAGGTACAATTGGCGGCCTTATCGCTTAGAAGCGATCTCTACCAGGCAACCATTTTGGAGAGGAAATAATGTTGCAGAGTGGTTAGGGATCTGTAACCGGATACTCGAGTAATTTATTTATTTAAACTTTACTGCATTCCTTTATATAGAAGGACTGAAAAGGCGGACTTATTGCCTGTAGGCATTCTCTACCAGTCGACCTATGGTGAGGATGAATTTTATGGTAGGCGCAATAAAGAACTTCCGAGCCCATATAAAAGGGGAGATGGCTTCGCGAGTTTGCTGCGGATTTCACCGCTCTCCTTAACCTCCATAGCAATACGCCATTCTCCCTATCCTCCGTCGCCAAAGTGAGGCTGGAGTCGGAGTCAGCTGGTGCATCTAGCCTGGAGGCAGAGGATGTACTCTCTCCCGAGAAGTGGCTGCCTATGGTGGCCGTCGCTGGCGGTCTGGGAGGTGAAGTAGGCGTTCCCGTGACCCTGCCGAAATTGGGCGCAACACCTTAGGGTGTCGGTGCGAGCCCGACATAACCCGTCCTTGCTCCATGAAGCATGCGTCAGGCATTTCTTAATGTATAAAGAGTTTTAGCTTTTTTTTAATGGTTTCTCTTTCTTCTTCTTTCTTTCTTATTTAGACTGTATTTATAATATCTTACATACATAGCGAATAATACAAAGACACACCCCCATCTAAGTCTACCATTGGAGTCGAGGCATAATAATGTGACACGTCATCTCTCGTGGCCCAGGTCGTGGGCTCGCAAAATTGTTATCATGCCCACTGCCCACTTCGTGAGGTCGCGGACTGTTTACTTGCAATATAAAGAGCCATTGACGGTATCCAAGATGACGACACCGGGGCCGCGGGACAAGGTCGCCTCAATATAAATCGCATCGCATAAATCGGGATAACCAATTATCTCATAACGCTCGTTTTACACTTCGGGGTGGAGAGGGGGGGTTCATTTTATCTTCTCGCATTGTACGAACAATGTACAAAAAAAAAAGCTCTCGACGGCATACAAAATTAAAGAGGTGGTCAGAGCTTATTCGGAGCAACGTGACAAGTCAAAGCTGCAACTTCTTGATTCAATATAGGCTTCTATCAAGCTCTCATGAACGTCAAAATCTACACCGGGCCGCAAAACAAAACCTCAACACAGAACCGGTAAAGACTTCGGGTCGGTTTCTTTAGCCCAAGGGTCACGCGTGTGCAGAGTAAGAGTAATTTCCACACATCCTTGACCTCGATGTAATGATCTATTTTATAGAAGGCCTTGTCCCGGCACCACTTTAAATTGTTAATAGCAATTTTAAGTGATGTATTTAGCACTTGGGCGGCGGTGAAGGAAAACATCAAGAGGAAACCGGCGCGCCTGAGAAATGAATCCCGCACTGGTGTAACATGGCGATCCCCTTCCGGCTCCAATCCCTCTCAAAAAATATTTGAGAGAAGGCCTTTGCCCAGCTGTGGAGATTTACAGGCTATTATTTCACTTGTTACTTTATGCGTATGAAAAAAAACTGCTTCTGTCACTTCTCCGTCAGAGGTACTGTATTACGAAAGATTGACAATTGACAAACGAAACTTTAATTTCCTACGTCACGTGAGGAATACATAATGAAGATGACGATGAAGTCCAAGTGGCCGATACCGTACTCTGACAAGGCACAGTGAACTGGAACAATCATCGACAGGCCCTGACACGAGGCGATCGATACCCTCTCCTTGACCTTGGTACTTTGGCGCACATCTTGATAAAAGCGGAGCAACATAGACTAAAGTCGGGTCAAACTGCTTGCCACACGGAAGGGTGGGTGCGCGGAACAGAGTGGTACCGGAATGGTGTGACCATGCTAGATGTAATGTCATATTTTTTCTGAACCTACATATTATTAGACATTAGGAAAGCTCCTAGTGAAATTCCTTTCTAACGATTGGTTAGAAAGGACGAACACTTTTTAAAACCATCTGATACATGTTAGCATTTATTCTGATAAAGTATTTATATATGTATGTATGTATGTATTTGTATACGTATGTGTTTGTGTAGATATACTTAAACATTTAAATGTGTTTTAATTATAATTTCACGATTATTCTTTTAGCTATTTGTATAATTCTAAATTTGATGCACCTATCACAACATTTCTTCACGCCCTAAAACCGGCAGAGAATGCCAAAAGGCATTAAGTGTTAAAAGGCACTTTGTAATCTAAGTAAGTTTTTAAGTGCTGTATTTACCACGTGCTCGGCGATGAAGGAAAACATCGCGCGGAAACCTGGATGTTGAGAAATAACAAATATTATATTTTCGAGGATATGTGGAGCCCGCCAACACGCATTGGCATTGACATTGGCAGCGTGGCGGGCCATTCCCGGCTCCAACACCCTCACAGTTATTGATGATGAGGAGGCCTTCGTACTTACTTCGGACTTACAGGGGCTGCTATTTTACTGTTAGTGTATAGTGATTTTTACATTTTAATTTACTTCATCGCTATCCAAAGCATAGTGATTTGATTTAGACCTTTCCAAGAACTCGAAAAAACGAATACCTGTAATTTACCTATAAACGAAGTGGTATTTGAATAACACTAATAAATGGTTACCCTACAACATGGTGATCTAAAATTAAACAAGTATTTTGCAAACAAAGAAAGAAAACATAATTGCTTAAACAATTATGCAAATAAACTCTTGAGGAGGAGTAACATTAAATAAAAAAATAATAATTTAGAGTCTAAAGTGAAATTGCTCTCTCAACTCTTGTAACATCAAAACTATAGTTTTTAAAACTAATATTACATAATTGTAATGTCAATTATAGATATATGAAAAGAGACATACGTGCAAGCGGCCCACCTGATGGTAAGTGATTACCGACGCCCACGCACATCTGCAACACCAGAGGAGCTGCGGTTGCGTTGCCGGCTTTTAAGGATATTTGGGGAGAAGATGGGGTTTATTAGTAGAGGAGTGCGCCTCCCCTACTCTAGTGAGATGCCTATACTTCAGGCATGTATTCTGCGATGCCGTGGTACTACCCTGGTCACGCCACCGCTTGGCTCTACCATGCATCGAAATATAATACTAATATTCATGGGTTCCGTTATCAACCTTCCAGCTCGATGGTACAATATTATTGTAGTTATAAATATATTTAAAGTGTCTAACTCTGGAAACCAAAAGGCGTCACTTTGCTGCTTGTCTGTTTGTCGTATTAACGTTTCAAGTTGTAATTTGTAACTCACAACTAATATTTAAAGCCCACAGTTCTTTAAAAAAAAAAAAACATGCCTCTAACTGCAACAAAAATATAAATCTTTGAAACGTTTATATTTTACTGACTGTACCCACTCGTCAAAATCTACAGAGTCTAGTTTAGTATAAGGTTGTACGACAAAGGAAACTTCCTTTGTCGTACAACCGTGTATTCTTTCATTGGTTATGACTCAGCTTAATCAAACGGGAATTATTGGCCTCTCCGAGATAAATGGGCGATACTCGTCACCGGGTTAGCTCCTGGTGATATTCACGAATTTTCCCACAGGTACGACACCTACGGGAGAAAAAGGGACGATGGTAGATTCATAGGCCGCTACCTACTCTACTCTGCGGTAAAAACGAACAACTCTAGGCTTCACTGAAAATCAGCGCTGGAACGGAAGCTTTACCGTTATTGCTGAGTCGAACCGTTTCAACATCACACAGCACACCCCTGTGCCGAATGATTGATTAATCAAACTATCATTTGTTATTTATCTTTTTTTTTTATATTTTCTTTTGTATACAGTATGTAATAGATTTCTTGTATTTACGCGTATACTACACATTTGAAATTAAAGTATTATTTACGGATTTTATCGCGTTTAATTATGTTTCTATATTGCCGACGTTTCGATTGCTTTACAGCATCCGTGGTACACGGGGGGACTGTGGTGTTAAACGTCCAGATGTCATAGTTAAAATAGGATACCTTAACCTTTTATTTATTAATTATGGTTCTGCGTAGATCGGACCAAAGTTAGATGTTTTTTATGTACTTTTTTTGTTAGAATCTGTTATTCGTTGAAGTATTTTTAATATATTTCTGAACATTTTTTCTCGGCGTGCGCTTTGTTACATTGATGTTTCGCTAATGTTTTTGTGTGTTGTTGAATAAATGTTTTCCATTATATCCTATTCGTTCCATACGTGGAGAACTGAAATTATTTTCCTTACATTGTATGTTCCTTTGAAAGATCTTCGCCGATAGTGAAATCTTTTGTTGAACACCGTACCGTTTATCGATTGCATGTATATAGGATAACCGCTATTTATCAGACAAAATTAAAATGAATTCGTAAACTGTTTATCTATAGATAAATTGAGGACATTGTTAATTATAGTGTTTTTGTGGACATTATTTAGAAATGACGAGGTATCAATTACTGTCGATGTGGAAAATGAGTAAGGTTTTAAGGTTGCTGTTGCTATGGCAGTATAACCAAATGTAACAAAATGAAAATGGCCCAATTATAAAAGAAGCATTGTATTTTGGTTGAAAACTAACACAAATCAAATCATTTAAACGCGGTAGTGCCGAGCGGCGGCTTTTGATGCTGCTCGAATGGGCCGGCTGGACCTGGGTTACACTACAGCCTTGCAGAATACCGGCGTGAGGTAGAGAGGGACCGAAAGATTATGGTTTTGCGTTTCGTTCAATGAGTGACGTATACGGAGCCCCACTCCCCTTCCTCATCCTCCCTTCCATCTCACCTCTGGTGTTGCAGATGTACGCGGGCGACGGTAATCACTTACCATCAAGTGAACCGCTTGCTCGTTTGTCGCCATTCCCGTAAAAAAAAAATACAAATTTCATTTGTCCCATGTAATTTCTTTTTTGTTTCACGACCTGCCACCGTCTCGTAGTGAGGTTCCTCTAACGAAGAAGACAACAGTCGTTAGAGAGCACGCCTGCAAGCTGCGGGTCTGAGACCTTGGAAACATAGGCGATCGATATTCGTACAACTTGACAATTTCTAAGTTTTAGATATGCATAACGCTTCTCTCGCCGAAGGTATGACTTCAGGTCACCTTTTCACCGGAACTTATTTGGAACAACGTAACAGCTGGAGAGCCTGTCGCTGTCTCAATGAACAGGCCAACTTTGCATATCGCACAGAAGTGGCGTAAAACTCTTAGCTGCTTCAAAACTTCGTGATCTGGTCTTCGGTGATTGAACTTGTCTCTTCTGATTCGCAGATCCTCTAACCGACCATGGCCACCGTGGCCACCGTGCTCTTGTCTGTCTCAATATTTTAATGGGAATTGGAGCTGGGAAGAATCCGTCAAGCAGTACCAGAGCGGATTTACTATCGTAGAACGCGAGTGACCTAGGTTCCGGTCTCGTCGCCGCTAAAAATGGCAATTTTAAGTGGTGTATTTATCACGTTCTCGGCGATGAAGGAAAACATCGTGAGGAAACCGGCATGACTGAGAAATATTAAAAATATTATTGTTCGAGGATATGTGAAGCCCGCACTGGAGCAGCTTGGCGGGCCATTACCGGCTCTAACGCTCTCTCAGATATTCGAAAAGGAGCCCTTCCCCCAGCAGTGGGCACTGACCGGCTGCTACTTTAGAAATTTTAGAACCGTAGGCACCGTGATTCGCACACAGGTCATTCGTGTACCATTAAATTAATGAGCAGCCACGACTCTACAATACATCAATGGACAAACCCTATCTTGCCTTCTGCATCTGCACCTTGGGATATACTTGGCAGAGCAGCACTCTTTGTATTTTGGCCGGGTCACGTAGCGTTACGTGACCGGCCCATACGAGACCGGCGAGCCCCATTGTTCTCCAGCGGGTCCCGAATACGCGGCCCGAATGCTCTGCCCTCACGTATGTTTAGCTCATCGCAGCGGCTCCAACACACGTACGTCGATTAGCACGCGTTCTCATAACATTATTATACGTAGTAGAGCCAAGCGGCGGCTTTAGCTTTTGCTCGAATGGGCCGGCTCGACCGGGTTTATACCACGACCTCCCTGAATACCGGCGTGAAGTCGAGGCGTCTTGTGCTTTTGCGTTTCGTTCGGTGAATGAGCTAACCGGATGCCCACCCTCCCATCTCTCAAATACCCTCTAAGGCCGCACGCACCTGCAGCACCTCTGGCGTTGCCGGTGTACGCGGGTGACGGTAATCACTTACCATCAGGTGAGCCGGTTGCTCGTATGCCGCCTTTACCATAAAAAAAAGAAGTAAAATCGACTTATGTACAAACAATCCAAAAAGGAAATTTCATCAAATCGCATGTCCAATGCAGAGAAGAGGCGTCTGTGCAGATTGAATGCTGTGTAAACTGGACTCGACTTTCTCGTTGAGAATGAAACCTTCGGAGACCATCTAATTGATTCGCAACAATCCCACGTCCACAACATATTGTATACGCGCAAGTCAACAGCGCAGGTACCGAGTATGGCCATAGGTTCTGTTACACATTGAAATGCATATCTTTTTTTAAAGAACATATATGGAGAGTAAGTTCTGTCTGTAAATGTTCGCTGTGAGAAAGATTATAGAGTTGGCGAACGAAGCAGCAGCTAAGTTAGTCTACTTAGCTTACTTTCACAGTATCATGTCCTACAGTGATTTGCCGATCCGGTGGGAGAGCTGCAGCCGGATCGGAAATTACATTCATTTTGCTAAAGGTACGACGATTCGGACAGCCTATAACTTGACCCTTTCATCGATCCTGTTATTTTAACACTTCCGTCATTGTCCTATGTTTGAAAACATTATGTACGTACAGAAAAGAACATACGTTCATTTAATAAAAAAAACCAACTCTTCTATAGACCGTGTCGAGGTGATTCGATACGTTTACGATACGGTGATACGGTTTCCAAATTTCTAAATTAGAAAGAGAAGGAAAATCTCTGAAAACATAGTGCAACAATGTGACATTAAATTTAAAAATCTATGCAAAAAAAAGCCTTCCATAAAATATGTCGATAATTTGAGGTCAATGATGTGTAGAAATAACTCTCAGTCCGCACTACTAAGCCCCTAATTTACTTTAAAACAAATTAATACGCATTGGACATTGTTCTGAGAGGCTCTTAAGAGCTGTTTACTTTGCCTATTGTAGTTTTTCATACGTAAAAATAAACATAAAATGTCATCTGTCAAAGAGCACATTGCTGTGTCGTTCACCGGCATATCGGGACCGCAGACCTTTGATCGATCCACTCTATTAAGCTGCAGGTAATGACTTAGGACATGTCCCGTGTATAGAAGGTGAATGGTATATCTGTCGATGGTGATACAACAGCAAAGCGTATGCGCACAGAAATGTCGGCTGCTGCTCCTGCTGCACATAAGTCTTCAAGAAAGCATCCACGAAAATCAGCATGCATTCCTTGACAGGTTTGCCCCCACCCAAGCGGATCGGTGAACGCTGTACCGTTACTTTCGCAGAAGTGGTGTTTGCTCCCAATCACTAGTCCGTGGGTTTTGGGTTCGGCAAATTCGGATGGATATTGCGCCATCATTCGGTCGCCAGAATTAGGTTTCTTATCTAGGAGAATGCACCGCGTGTTGGTTTGGTTAGGTAGTAGACGGTTGGAACTGGTGCTACCAATAATATACTACCAATTCTAAATTTAAAATTACAAAATACATATTACGATAATCACCTAACCAACAATAGCTTATGTGTCTTATGATCACAGATGATTAAACAATGTCCGATAAATTTGCGATCCAACAAAAAAAAAAATCTAATTTATAGATTCTTCATCTACTAAACGATTACAGTCAATCTTTACTTACAATAATCTACGCCCGATGGAGGTCGGGTTAAGTTTCTTATCTTTTTTATTTCATTGCTAGCAAAAAAGTAACCTAACCTAAAATTAATTATCACGTCATCCATGTCCTAAAGACGAGAACCGGTAAAAAACCGTAAAAGGTGAGCACCGACGTGGGTCGGACCCAGCGTAAACCGCCCAGTCATGCCAACGCTTACGGGCGTGAACTGATGTTACCAAATTTAGAGGCTTCGGAACCGTGGAACATATCGCGGTACGCAATCACCCGGAATCGCCGGTTGCGGTCGTGGAGCGTGGGAGAGTACGATCACGTTGATCTTGATCGGGATTTCTTTGCACCTCTCCCTCTCACAAGAGTAGCGTCGGAAAGGGACGCGTGTCTTTAGATAAGTGTGATCTGTACACTGACACGTGCACTCTACATACAACACTGCCGGTAATGACCAATGTAGAGTTCCTAATCAATGTAGAGTCGTAGTTTTACTTCCGTGTTCAGCTCGGGTTCATCGGGTATTGCTTTGAATGATAAACAGTAAACTAATTGGTAAAGAATACAAATTTCAAGAGCCGTGGTAGCCTAGTGGTCAGGGCGTTAGCTTTAGTTTCATAGAGCGTGAGTGGCCTGGGATCGATCCCCGGTGCCGGCACCGCTAAAATTGTTAATAGCAATTTTAAGTGCCGTATTTACCACGTGCTCGGCGGTGAAGGAAAACTTCGTGACTGACTGAGAAATAATAAAAATATTATTATTCGAGGATATGTGAAGCCCGCCAACCCGCATGGAGCAGCGTGGCGGGCCCTTCCCGGCTCCTAAACCGATACCTCTCTGATACTCGTATTTGAGGAGGCCTTTGCCCAACAGTTTGCACTTATAGGCTGCTTACTTTACTTTAAACTAAAATTGAATGCCTCAAAAAGACTATAATTTTTTAATTAATATATTCTTTATTGACCTTGAGATTATGGACTAAAATTTAATGCCTCAAAGCCTGTAATTTATTAATTAATATATTCTTTATTGACCCTGAGCTTATGGTTACAATGGGCGGACTTAATGTCAAGTACATTCTCTACCGATCAACCCTTCTCTAAAAAACCATAGGAAGAGATGTAATTATACTGGATCAGTATACCTTCCGATGAAGAAATGGATAAGAGGATGGCGCCCGGTCCCCACCGAGTCGGGACCCCGGCCAGACCCTGGGAGGTGGGACTTCCCTGACCTGATTACATTCTCGGTGTTGTTCCGTTCTATTAGTCAATATTTCGTTGTAACAAATAAAGACGATCGGTGATTCACCCGATATTCCCATATCTTTAACAAGAACTGTGCGTAATTATTGTGACATTATGAATGTTATCTCTAGAAAAAAAAATGGTATGGGCGTTGGCATTGAACTAGTAAATTTATACGTTTACGAAAAAAAAACAAACACAACAACAGCGCTATCGTGATACATAATCTTTTTTAAATGAATCCCCGATACGATTTATCTAATACCAAAACAATCAGGTAATAATTACTAAATTAATTGAAATTTTCCTTTAATCGCTGTACACGGCCACGGCCACAACTCCTAGTTCCCAGCGGCAGCCGGTCACCTGAGCGGGAAATGTCATAGTGCCGTAGCTGTGCGCGCGAACACAGCGGTCGTCATTGCGCCCTGTGCCCGTGCGCGATGTAAAGCTTCTGGGATAAGATCGTAACGCCGACACAATCGAAGACCGACAATTTATGTTTTTGCACAATTATTGTCATTGACTGGTATTCGAACCCAGTGGTCATGGCACAGCTATCAGGCACGCCTATCCACTAAGCCACGCGGACTTTAACATCAAGCCCCCCTCGGTCCACTGCAGCACGTGGGCCGCGCTATTTGGCAGGCGGAAGACACCACGCACTCAGTCGTTGGTCTGCGTAGCATGTCTTGGTAAGTCTGGTAAGTTGGAGACAATATTGTGGTGGCGGGGTCAAAATCTGCCAACCCTTACTTCCCTCTCATGGCATTCCTCCGCAGAAAATCTTCCAAACCCTTACTTCCCTCTCATGGCATTCTTGCGCAGAATATCTTCCAAACCCTTACTTCAATCTCATGGCATTCTTCCGGAGAAAATCTGGCAACCACGCTTGCCACCCCCTTCACCTACCATTTCGACTTACTTCCGTAGTCGATATGTGAGTTGCGTTTGAATACTCTAGAGACGCGTCAAGAGGATATAACGCATACCGCTTGATGGTTCATCCACCGCCCAGGAGTTGTCCGCGTGTGCACCACACACTTACCCATTCCCGCAGCCGAACACCAGTGCAATTATTGTCTCGTTCCGGTTCGAAAGGTGCAGGAGAGCCAGTGCGATTAGCGGGCTGTGAGGCATTACATCTTTGTCCTCATGGGTGACAGCGCGTCTGTAACATTCTTCGTTTTTTGCAGGTGTCCATGGGCTGCACTAGTCACTTGCCATCGGATGGACTATTAACGAGATCACCAACACTAATCGAAAACAAATTAAGAGAAAACAATTTCAACCGTAATACGGTGAAAGTAAAATGCAATATAATATCTAGAATGTACACATTGTATTGCGCACTCACCCCGACGCGTCCCCGCCGCACAGCTCCCTCAGCAGTCTGGTGACTTCACAACCCCCGGCGCCAGTGTCCGTCTGCTGGAGGCATTAATGGCTTTAAACAAATAACAAACTTCGGGGAGCTTCGCCGAGAGACCACACAACTAGGAAATCCGAACGAGTCGAACATGCCCGAGTGATCGGTGAGCATAGTATTAAAAAAACATGTGTTGATTTTTTTATAGGCTTCGCCCATACCCGTCGCTTGGATCGGATTGATCAGCGCAGTGCGTGTGATGATCCCCGGTCTGCGGCAATCACGGCTGCATCTCTAGCCGTCAGTCGCTCGCCACGACCTCCATAGTTAAACCCGGCAGGGTGCACAGCGTCCAGGTGGAGTAGGCATTTAGCACGTCGAAATTAGCATTGGAAAAATCGGTAATGCGCAGTAGTCAAAAATGTTTAGTGCGATTCTCAATCCGCTCTGTTAAGCGTGACGACTGCGTCTTATCTTTGCGATTTAGAAAAGCCTATGGCCGATATTTTAAAATCAGATTATTAAAAAAAAAAGAAAATCTTGGACGGTATATTCGATAATAGAGAGGTCAGAGTTAGAGACATTTATTGCAGACTGATTTCTTTTGTACGAAGGCATCATAGAGATCCAACTTTGGTCTCTAGATTTGAAACCAGACCCCCCCCCCCCCCTTACTAGACGGCCATCATTTACTAACATATCACACATTGTTAGTGGATCACATGCGCTGATCATTGAACGAAGACATTACTCGGATATTTTCGATTCATTGCATTTTCCGGACGACGTTTCGTGGACCCCCATCGTGTTGTATTACCAAATCTTTGTTGAATACGGTAAGCAGAAAACAGCACCGGTTAATATTTACATTCGTTCTAAACAGGAAGTCCGAATAAATTTCGGGGCTAATCAAGAATATATCGCTACTCGATTTATTAGGGCTATCGACTTCAAGGGCTTTTTTCAAAGACTGTTTAGATATTTTTTACATCCAATTACTATCTATTAGATTCGAGGACCTCAGAGGAACAAGTACGCCCGCGCAGTATTGTCTTCTTTTAAATAATGTGCAGTGTAAATCTTTATGTTTTTTCTAATACAATATAAGTTAGTGGCTTCGAACCTGAAATCTGTAACTTACTTTTAAAAAATATATTATAATATTTATTTATTTAATGTACAGGTTATTACTTTTCTACAGATGTGTTTGTATCGAGTTGCAGCCGCGAATATAACCTCATTCGTTCTTCCATTCAGTTTGCACGTACATTTACATTAACACATAAAAAAATATTTTACCACAACGGTACATCAAACATACAATTTAAATAAAGCAAAACCTTTATACTAGAATTCCCGGCTGTTTCATAAAAGCACGGGAACATTTTTATGCATTCATTGTCCGCTTTTGTGAATTATCGTCATTTTTCACAAACCTCACATTACTTTAACAGCCCACCAGTAAATAGACCACAGGACACAAGCCCCTCCCATATGAGTAGGAGGACTTGTCATAATCGGTACGCTCGGCAAGCGGGTTGGCGATCATCGCTGTACTGTGTCATCTTGATCCCAGACGCTGTGGTCCGTCATCGATCTGCTTATTGTTGATCTAGATATCTAGTATTTCTCGAGACGTTACAAACCAGACTAGGTTATTTTATTTTACAAATGCGATGTGACAAAAGGACAACTCATATCGTTGGCGCTGCGATTCTACGACGCCACCGGTCAACAAATGGTGCGATCTGTCAGCCACCCAGAGAAAGATCAACCGGGGGCTGCTAAAAACATTGGGTGTTCCTCTCAGTACTACCAGCACATCGGCCGGCAGCATAGGCTTCTCAAAAAAGCGCCAGCAGAAGGTTCGCACTTGCTCACCAGCTCGCTCGCAACGTTGGCGTCCTCGCACTAGTGATGCTGCTCCCCATTCCGTCTGTGGGATTTGGGTTGGGCGAATTCGGATGGATATTTCTCCATCGTCCGGTCGCCAGAGCGTCGTTTGTTGGCTAGCAGGGTCATCGCGTGCAGCTGTGGTTGCTATATCCTGATATATTCGGATAGCTATTCGGTCACCAGAATCTTTTTGAATTGCGTTGGCTGTTTGGAGAAAGATCTCCAGATACGAGCTGGAGGTTTAACAGGAATAATGTTACTTAAAAAATAACATTTCTATTCTTATTAAAAAAAAATCACCGTTGGTGCCTGACATTGTACGGGCCTCTTGTTTCTAAACATAAATAAATGGCGTGCATGCTTTTGTAAGCTCCTTGAAGTCCACCCACACCCAGCTGTGGTTTTTCACTGGCTTCATCAGTAAAGTGGAGTAAACAAAACCGGTCGCTACCCGCTCTAATGATGGGACCAGATGCAGTGAAGGATTCCGTTTAGAAGTAAACTGAGAAAACTATTGACTGATAAATATTGTTATTTTGTTGATAAATTTATTAGAGACAAGTCTACAAGTGATTTATTTTTTATTATACCGTATTTTATTAGAATTTTTGTTGTTTCTCAGAATTGTTAATTTAGCCCAATTATAAAAAAAAATATTGACCAATTTCATATGTGTAAATATCCTATGACATACATTTTAATTAAGTTTCTATGTTCTAAAAACGTTCAACGTTTGCATGCCTCAACGAGGCACAAAGTACAGAAGTATATTAACGCAATATCATGACCTAATTGTTCGTAGAATATCGTATATTTGAGAAATATATAAATGGCTCGATGGATTGCTCGTAGCTCAAGCTCGAGCTCTGGAACATGAGTCCGAAACAACAACAGGATCCGAATGTCGGTACAACAACAAAGCCAGCTCGGCAGCAGGAAACGAGACTGTCCGACAGCGCGAGCATCGAATTGAGAAATCGAATATATCCGGTCCCTGTCTCCGGAGCGCGGCCGGATAGCGTCGGACCTTCCCTATCATGTTTGTGGACTCCACGCGCGACTTAACCGATCACCGGTCCAATGTTCGATACCCAGCCAAAATCAATAATACTTCATATAAATTCATTGCTCGTTACTTATTTACTTTTAACATTTTTCATATAACTTATATATACTTGCGATTGTTGTCACTCGGTGTAACTTCACCATATTGACGATTATTATAATTTCCTTACACTAGGTACACAACACATTTTACTGTTTTATGCAAACAATTTGACTACCCTGATGACGCCGTAAGCCGAAACCGGTCGGTTACTTATACAACAACAACAAAAAATAAAACGTATTGTGAAATTAGTACAAGATATAATAACAATTGTCAATGGTTACTTTTACTTTAACAGCCTGTAAAATGTCCACACCGAGACTGAGGAGGTAGTTCTACCGCCCCCCTCTGTTTCATGTAATCGCCACGCTCGGGCGAGCGGATTGGCGATCGGAGCACTTGGCACCTGGCACCTTAGAAGCTTCTGTCCGTCATCGGTCTGCTTCATTTTGGACTGGCATATCCCTACGAATCATCTCAATAATAGTCTATTTTTATGTATATTTTACATTTAAGTTATTAATATATTTAAATAAATATAAATGTATGTATGTACGTGTGTATATATTTATTATTGTATGTATGCGTATTGAAATATTGTATCTATATATAGATTTACATTTCTTTAGTTCTCTCTATTCTATCACCTACACCTACTTCCTTTCTTCTCTGCATCGTCCAAAGGTTGACTGGTTGAGAATGCTTCTGGCATTAAGTCCGCCTATATACATTCTCATGTATATGAAGTTTAATAAATAAATAAATTCCTTAACGGTAATTCCACCACCTGTCGGTAGACATTGTGATTCACGCGGCTTCTCCCTTAGTCGCCTCTCACCGTCGATTCTTACGCCGGTACTGCACGAATTATTACATACATTCACGCTAACACTGACGGCACTGTAATAATATAGTGAATCTTGATTGATCGATGAGATTCATGCCTATTAACAGGATACTGTTGGGAAAACGTGGCTGTAGCCTCTTGAACCCAGGGAACTGGTCCCGATATTATAACCTTCACACACTTGTCGTCCATGATCATACGTAACGATTCTATATCAGGCTTACGAGAATCTGAAACTTCCTAACGATAGGTACCTATTGCAAAATTGATAACACGGTATCTATCACATCACGTACATCTGTAACTGAAAGACGTTTTTATATTTATTTAATTGGAGTGAAAAACTACCTAACAGTCCACCTGATGGTAAGCGCCTACTGCTGTCCATGGAGACCTGCAAACGACTTCAATCGAAGAAGGTCACAGTTGCGTTGTCACAGGTCTAATTCTAATACTCTCTATATCTTTCGAACCGGAACACAGCAGTAATTTCACTGCTGTTTGGCTTTAAAAATGGGTAAGGGTGTGGTACCCAGACGACTCCTCGGCTGTGAAGGAGTCTACCTCCTGTTAAAACCGGAGACGTATCCGTGCACTGAGTCAACAGGAAATCGGGTAAGCGTTAACTAAGTGATAGGTATGCAGCAGAAGACGGGCGTCGCCCCTGACCTTGTGTGTCACGTCACAACAAACCTACGTGCTCCTGGACCTCACGAACGCACCGGCTCATCGCCAACTCGCCAGCCTCCTCCAATCCGTGCGGTTCCCGGTATATGCAACGATTGCGTCATTCGCGATAAGGCGCCTATATTTTTGCCTCAATGCTAGTGATGCCGGTTAGGATTTATAGTTGTCGATACACAAGTTTCCATTGTGCTTGTAAAATTACAAATATTTGTTACAATACATTACGTATTCAAATATTTAAGTAATTTTATAAGCCGGTATTTTTAAACACTGTATATTAAACAACAATGTTTGTTTTTATGACTTTATGTCGTTTCTTTTTAAATTAGAGATAATCATTTTGGTCTTACTGAGTTGAGGTGTGGCTTGTTTTTCTACAGAAAAACATAAAAAAACAAAAAAAATTATGATTAATATCTCATCAAATATTTATATGACCGAAGCACTGAGATAAACGGAACAAGGAACAGAAAAGACGGGAAGACGATTAAAACTGACTGCTGCTCTTTACTACAGAACAGTTGCCAGAGATATGAAACAGTGGAAATGTTAGTCTCGTTATCTCTGCCAAAATACACATTCGACTAAGATATTTTCTATAGCCTATATAACTATATATTAAACAAAAATAAAAAAAAAAACGTACCAACACGGAAAAGTGACTAAGAAAACAGACGTAGTCAAACGTCGCATCGATAACACAACCCATTTGTAACAACAACCCACTACAGCACTAACACTTGTAGCGAGCGTCCACAGATCTCAGTTCCGAACGCGATTCGACAGCGAACACGCGCTTGTTGGCTCACCAGGGGACAAGGCACGACCGCGACACCATGGTGAGTGTTTGCAACAATGCACTGATATATTTACATCGGCCACTCGACGATATAATTTGAACCGAAATCTATAACACGGGTCACGCCATTGCATTTAAGATTTCATCGAGGACTTATTTACCGTGTTGTAAAAGTGACAGTTTTATAGGAACTATGCGAAGTTTTAATAATTAGCGTTAAGGTTAAAAATAGCTACGTAGTTCGATTCCAGGAAAACGGAAATAGCGCAAAATGGAAACGCGAAATAACTACTAGATTTTTTTTGTAACGACTAATTTTTACAACGAATAAACGAACATACCAACATGCTAAATATTGGTTTTATTATGTTTTAAGGATGTAAAACAATCTTAAGTATTTATTATTGGAAAAGATAATTTCTAGAAGCACCTATTTTTTTAATACTACGTTACATTGATTATTAATAGTTCAGAGATTCTTCCCGTGCCGGTCGATTTCGGTTACTTCAAGCGGTTCATATCAGCTTAGGTCTCATTTACCAATTATTATAAATATAAAACGAACAATTTACGTGTAGCGGAATTGGTTTGGCAAAAGGAATCGAACGCGGGACTAGCGACTGCAACTTTGCGCCGAGTGACACGGCAAGATTAGTCTTCGTGAGAGATTTATTTCGCCAGGTTTTGCGTCATATCGAACATGACTCGATAGTACCAGTTAGATAAAATGCATAGATTTTCAATGCAACTGATAAAGTTTTTTAAACTTTTAAAACGTTTTTTAAAAGTTTAAAAAAGCGTTTACCACTAACGGTTTTTCATAAAGACTTTCAGATCTAAAATCTTCGAAATGAAATAACCGATTTTAATGAAACGCAAAAGCTAGAGTTTAATAGAATTTTTTTTTTAAGTATTAAGTAACTTCGTCTTAAAACCAATCTCAGTTTCGCGTAATGATGTATGTAGAACAAAAAAAGGGGTATGTCGAAATCGCTCTTGTATTTAAGTTGCCTTATGCAGGTGGGTCGGGACCGAGCTTTGTGACAATGTTTGGGGGAGGCGTACGTTCAGCATGGCTCAAATGGTGACGATGACGATGCAGGGACAGGACCTCTGGCTTATTCATACGGCAGTCAAACGCAGAATTCAGAAGAACAAGACAGTTTTACTGTTTTTTTTTTAATTTTTGTTTTTAAGGCAACGAAATTCAACATGCTATTCATATAATCAGACATCCTTATAAATCTTCCTCTCATTTAATTGGTTAATGCGTTTTGTGTGGATTAATCAGGTGTGTATGTTCACTGCACTTCTATGGCGCAGTACCATCTCCTTTTAAAATAAATACTAAGAAAAAAAGTTTGACATCCACGTCGTAATATAATAATTACATTTTTAATACAATTTGTTTACAATCTTGCCTTACAACTCCCCGTATCTGGCCACTGGAGGGGTGTGTAAGGGGTTGATATATCAACCACCTTTTTACTTTTCCACCCACAAAGACAACCTCACCTGCACGCGGTGTGACGTGGCTCTGACGTCTGTGTGTCTGACCCTCTGGACAAGTGATGGGGAGCAGCATCACTGTTACCAAGGTCGGGTTCAACGGCACTGCGACAGTACTACACTACTCTCCCAACCTAAGCCTGCCCAGCGCTGCCCGCGATGAGTGTGCGCAAAGCTTCTATGCATGGCAATGCTGCTTTTGTTGCATTGTCCAGCAGTGGACTATTGCAGACTGATAAAGATCAAAGAAGAGGGGGTGTCAATGCAGTTGTTTGGAGTGGCTACGTTTAACTAGTCTATAGTGACCCCACTTTCCATACCGAGAATTGCTGGTTCTGATTTCCCTAGGAGTAAGAGCCAGTAGTCAGTAAATAATTACTTCTGGGCCTGGGAGTCGTCTGGGCCAGCCCCCGACCCTTCTCAAGCCTTTCTTGCCCATTAAGCAGTTCTACCACTGTTGTGTTCCGATATGAAAGGTATAGAGAGCCCATTTAAATATCGACTGCGATGCATTCCAGCTTAGAACACAGGGGTATCATACGCATCTGTGACCTTCTTCGATTGAAGCCATGGACAGGTGTCCATGGGCCGCACTGGTCACTTACCATCATTGTTTTCCATCCCCAATCCAAGAAAAAAAAGATACTTGATTAATACCAGGCATATAGGCAGGCTGGTAGATTTTTTTTTCCGTGGAGGAAAATGCTTCACGCACTCCTCGTTAGTCGTTATCTGGGAAACCACCAAACGGTTTATGACGAATTCGAGATCTCAGAAGGAGAAACATACCGACTAAATACCATCCACGTTTGCTGCTGGCCCGGTCGGTGGCCTCAACAGCTTCCGCGGTAAGAATGAAGAAAAGAACATTCACTCACGAGCCACGTGCTCGCGAGTGAAAGAACATTTTTGAAGAGTAACGACGCTGGCTGCTGCTTTGGTATGCTCTGACCAGTGCTGTTAACGATGGATTTCCGATTGCTAGAGGGGGCGTCCTCGCGGCCACCCAAGGGCCGCTCTTAAGAAAGTGCAACAACTCGGCTTAGGTTACCATCGATAAGGGTGGAAAGATTTGATGAGGGGAAAGGGCCTCCGGTTCCTCACAAACCGAACGAAACGCAGAAACACAATATGCCTCTACTTTTTTTTTTATCGGAAAGGCGGCAAACGAGCAATCGGTTCACCTGATGCTAAGTGATTACCGTCACCCGCGTACACCGGCAACGCCAGAGGTGCTGCAGGTGCGTTGCCGGCCTTAGAGGGTATTTGAGAGATGGGAGGGTGGGCATCCGGTTAGCTCATTCACCGAACGAAACGCAAAAGCACAAGACGCCTCGACTTCACGCCGGTATTCAGGGAGGTCGTGGTATAAACCCGGTCGAGCCGGCCCATTCGAGCAAAAGCTAAAGCCGCCGCTTTGGCTCTACTACGTATAATAATGTTATGAGAACGGCGTATAATAATGTTATGGCAATCACTTTGCCATCGCCCACGTACATCTGCAACACCAGAGGTGCTGCAGGTGCGTTGCCGGCTTTTAAAGTTATATGGGAAATAAGAGGGAGGATGAGGATGGGGATGGGGAAGTGGAGCGGGCCTCCGGTTACCTCACTCACCGACACATGCTTCTACTTCACGTCGGTATTCTGCGAGGTCGTGGTATTAACCCGGTCGAGCCGGACCATCCGAGCAGCAGCTAAAGCCGCCGCTCAGCATCTATCAAGACTTTAAGTACATGCATAGAACAAAAGTAATTATTCATATTCCGAAGGTCGTGTTTGTAAATAAAACTTTGTATATTGAAAGCATTACACTGTAGCGTTGCAGATTTGTAGCCATAAGCAGTGCGGTGAGATCGATGGAATTATAAAATGAACTAACTTAGTAAACCCTGTAAAATTTCAAACACAATCAATGTGATTTAGATTTTTCTTTATGTTATTTACGCGAACACTAATTAAACGCGATAAAAACCGTTCCTCTTCAAACGGACTATTTAATATTCTATGTTGTTTTTATAGAGAAATGCATTGCGTATTTATAGCAAATTAATGCTCATTGAATTATGTAAATTGTTTTAATTCAACAACAAAACACGTAACGGGACACACCACCAGATGGTTTGAGAAGCTGCAACGGTTGCGAGAGGTAGGTAGATGGATGCCTGTGCTGTGGTTGCAATCGTTGGGTTCAGTAAAGGGCAGACGAATCGATTATTTGGTTCAGCAGTAGACTTGTAGAAGGCTGTGATGATTATGACGATTATGCTGACGTAAATAATTATTTTATTTTTTTTATGGAAAAGACGGCAAACGAGCAAGCGGTTCACCTGATGGTAAGTGATTACCGTCGCCCACATACATCTGCAACACCATAGATGCTGCAGGTGTGTTGCCGGTCTTTAAGGATATTTGGGAGATGGGAGAGAAGAGGAGGAATACCAATGTGGTCGAGCCGGCCCATTCGAGCAAAAGCTAAAGCCGCCGCTCAGCATCTATCAAGACTTTAAGTACATGCATAGAGCAAAAGTAATTATTCATATTCCGAAGGTCGTGTTTGTAAATAAAACTTTGTATATTGAGAGCATTACACTGTAGCGTTGCAGATTTGTAGCCATAAGCAGTGCGGTGAGATCGATGGAATTATAAAATGAACTAACTTAGTAAACCCTGTAAAATTTCAAACACAATCAATGTGATTTAGATTTTTCTTTATGTTATTTACGCGAACACTAATTAAACTAAATTGTTTTAATTCAACAACAAAACACGTAACGGGACACACCACCAGATGGTTTGAGAAGCTGCAACGGTTGCGAGAGGTAGGTAGATGGATGCCGGTGCTCTGGTTGCAATCGTTGGGTTCAGTAAAGGGCAGACGAATCGATTATTTGGTTCAGCAGTAGACTTGTAGAAGGCTGTGATGATTATGACGATTATGCTGACGTAAATAATTATTTTATTTTTTTTATGGAAAAGACGGCAAACGAGCAAGCGGTTCACCTGATGGTAAGTGATTACCGTCGCCCACATACATCTGCAACACCATAGATGCTGCAGGTGTGTTGCCGGTCTTTAAGGATATTTGGGAGATGGGAGAGAAGAGGAGGAATACCAATGTGGTCGAGCCGGCCCATTCGAGCAGCAGCAAAAAGCCGCCGCTCAGCATCTATCAAGACTTTAAGTACATGCATAGAACAAAAGTAATTATTCATATTCCGAAGGTCGTGTTTGTAAATAAAACTTTGTATATTGAAAGCATTACACTGTAGCGTTGCAGATTTGTAGCCATAAGCAGTGCGGTGAGATCGATGGAATTATAAAATGAACTAACTTAGTAAACCCTGTAAAATTTCAAACACAATCAATGTGATTTAGATTTTTCTTTATGTTATTTACGCGAACACTAATTAAACTAAATTGTTTTAATTCAACAACAAAACACGTAACGGGACACACCACCAGATGGTTTGAGAAGCTGCAACGGTTGCGAGAGGTAGGTAGATGGATGCCGGTGCTCTGGTTGCAATCGTTGGGTTCAGTAAAGGGCAGACGAATCGATTATTTGGTTCAGCAGTAGACTTGTAGAAGGCTGTGATGATTATGACGATTATGCTGACGTAAATAATTATTTTATTTTTTTTATGGAAAAGACGGCAAACGAGCAAGCGGTTCACCTGATGGTAAGTGATTACCGTCGCCCACATACATCTGCAACACCATAGATGCTGCAGGTGTGTTGCCGGTCTTTAAGGATATTTGGGAGATGGGAGAGAAGAGGAGGGGAATACCAATGTGGTCGAGCCGGCCCATTCGAGCAGCAGCAAAAGCCGCCGCTTGGCTCTACCACGCTTAAAATTATTTTTAAAGAGTTCGTCAATATTATTCGTTTTATATCATATAGCTAAGTTCCGTATTATAGGGTAGCACGATGTTTAAGTGACGCTGCCGTCAGTGTTCAAAAGACTGCTTAGAACTCAGGGAAAAAATATGAGCGTAAATGGTGTCATGTTGAGATCCCAATCACCCAAAACTGTATTACACATGCCTGTAAATACATATATCTAATATGTATTTACAGGCATGTGGTATCGGCGTAGGAAACTCCCGAAGCCTTTCTCTCCGTGGGTGTCGTGAGGCCTTGAACAATGATGATGGGCGGCAGCGTCTGGGGTACGCGGTGTCCTGGTACTGCGATCGTCAATCCCCGCACGCCGTGCGTGGCGATTGTGGGGCAAGTACTCCTTGGGGGGGAGGGGCCTATTGTCCTGCAGTGTACTATTTACAGTTCGTTAATGTAAGGAAAATTACATTTAGACTTCACAATATGGTAAGATCCACCCACTCGGCTGGCGATATCTGCAACTAGACACTGTGTGGTGGATTCTTTGAAGCATTTGGTGAAATGTAATGCGTTATAAATAAGTAGAGCTGCAGTAGCTTAGGGACTGACTGGGGGTTCAGTTTCTGGACCGGTCATGTCAGAGAAATACAATACTATTAGATACGATTCGATTTATTCATTTACACAACACAAAAGTTACAAGAAATACAATTATACAGAAAAGACAATAGATATGTGAAAACAAAAAGAAATAATTTAAGAGTAAGACTTTATAATTTATAACCCGTGTCGTGTCAAATGAAACGGTGCTGACTCGGCACAGTGTCGCGGGGTTAACCCCAACGCTGATTTTCAGTCAAAATCAAATAATAAAAAAAAAATCGTGGTGATGTTTAAGTATTTACTCAAGACCCTTCATGGTTTTGACGTCATTTTTAGAGGGCCTTTTCCCAGTAGATTCTGTTAATGCTCACAGCTGGGCACAGGTCTCCTCTCAAATATCTGAGTCTTGCAGTTTGGCGGACTTGACTGCGTGACGTCGAAATAGTTTCCTTTTATTATATCTCAGACATGCAGGTTTCCTCGCGATGTTTTCCTTCACCGCCGTGCGTGGCAAATTCAGCACTTAAAATAGCTATTAACACATTTCAGCGGTGCCGGCACCGGGGATCGAACCCGGGTCGCTCTATCTCTACGAAACTAAAGCGATCGTTCTGACCTCGGCGATCACCACAGCTGTCCTTTTTTTTTCCAATAGTGAGAACATTCACAGGTCACTATTTTAGGCAGTTAAATAATAACAGAGGCCCTGACCTAGACCGCGGGCAATAAAACAGAATTAGAATTTAAACGATGTTAACCTCGATAGCTTCGAAATCTAATTGACACACACAAACAGATAGATAAACACAAAATGTAACATAAACATGAACATGAACAACAAGCCGGTCCGCGTAGAATTAGTTTATTACTAAACCCTCCATAACACTGTGTCATAACACTGGAATATCTCTATTGTTGCACACGTCAAGAAACTGGCGTGCGGTAGAAATAGAATCTCTCGCAAGTGAATTCTTAACGAATTTTGTGAGAAACAACCGATTTCAACCCCCTATGCTCTCCGGCTTATGGGTGGAAAATTATAATAATTAATTATTTTCTCGCCACAAAAACAGACCATACATTATTATATAATGAAAAATTAATAACCATTTAAATATCGGTGTTCATAGTCTAGGATGTGTGAGGAGCTGGTGTCTGAGATAGGCATAAAAAGCCTGTATTACAGATCACCAGGTCCCCACCCCCATAAAAAAAGAGCATTATTTAGCATTAGTGGTAACTGGTATTTAAACTTAAGTATAAAGAGCCAACTAATTTAAATATTATTGCATATATTGTGTTAGGAGAAACAGAGATCATAACAGTGGTTCAAATTATAACAAGATGGGAGAGAAAAGATTAATCCTATAAATATAAAAGATATTAGGACGCGAAAATTGTCATGAAATTAGTGCCACTCGAAGTGTAGACTTAGTGCCACGACGAGGATATGGCGTAACATACATACATACTGGCGTGACGTAGAGGCATCTTGCGCTTCTGCATTTCGTAAGGTGAGTGAGCTAACCGGAGTCCCACTCCCCCTCCCCATCCCCCTCCACGGCCTTTCTTCCACGTCCCAAATACCCTTAAAGGCCGGCAACGCACCTGCAGCACCTCTGGTATTGCAGGTGTACGTGATAGACGGTAAACACTTACCTTTAGGTGAACCGCTTGCTCGTTTGCGTCTTTACCATAAAAAAGGCAAACATGACATGAACCAAATATAATGGAAATATATAATAATATAATAGAACAAAGATAAAGATAATGCTTTGTTAAGAATGATAGAGATCAGTCACTGAGAGGATTAAACTACTAGTCAACAACTACACATACGTACACCCCAGAATTGGGCACACGATGCTAATTCGTTAAAATAAATATGGAAGTATTTCATTCAATACATCAATATTACTTTAGTAACTTATTAAAAGTTATAGGATATAATTAAGGTCCATTGATATGTAGGCTACCTGACAAGTACATCCACGACAAAACAGAGATCTTAAATGATGGTAAGAGAAATATTGATTGTTGTCTTAGAATCTGTCAGTGAACTGTAACGAATGCCCGATAACGTCCAGTCAACTCTTATGTCTTCGAATGACAAGTCAAAAGAAATAACGTTCTATAAATTACCAGTCGATGTCAACAAAACTGTTTGACAAATAAATAGGACTGTACTCTGGATGAAATATAAGTGTATTTTCTTATACCGTTTCGGGAATATGCTGGAATAATCTGGACGATCGAAATTCGGGACTATATAAGGAGCAGTTCAGTGGTGAATTCTGAATTAAGTGAAAGAGGATGATCACGTACTAGGAATAGAGCCTCAGGAACAAACTCTGCACCCCTTGTAATTGGTAAAAATTAGAAGAAGTTAAGATACCGGCCTCTTACTCCAATATCACAGCCCGAAGCTCCTAACACTATGTTAGATTTATAAATTAAATAAATACTTTTCGGAACCAAATCGAATAAACCATGTCTTATTAAAATTATTATTAACCTTCACTAATTCTCGATTCTAACAATCATCGACTTTTATGTACTAATTATCTATGAAGTTATTAATTCACATAATTGGTCCTTAATCACGATAAAGAACTAGAATTGATGCAAATAATCAGTTACAATATGATCCTCCTGGAGGCAGTCTAACAACTTTGAATGTCTTATAAAAAACCATATTCTTTAATTGGATTCTCATTTCGGGATAGGAATACCGAGGCGAACATTTCACGATCAAATCGGAGACGTTCTGAAAAAAGGCCAGGTCAAGAGTACTCTAAACCGACGACTATGCATGCGAAGATTGATGAAAGTGGGTGAAGCGAAAGACGTATGTCAGGACCGTAGCAAGTGGAAGCAGATTGTCTCTGCCTACCCCGTTGGGAACAAGGCGTGAATATAAACATACATACATACTGGCGTGACGTAGAGGCATCTTGCGCTTCTGCATTTCGTAAGGTGAGTGAGCTAACCGGAGTCCCACTCCCCCTCCCCATCCCCCTCCTCGGCCTTTCTTCCACGTCCCAAATACCCTTAAAGGCCGGCAACGCACCTGCAGCACCTCTGGTATTGCAGGTGTACGTGATAGACGGTAAACACTTACCTTTAGGTGAACCGCTTGCTCGTTTGCGTCTTTACCATAAAAAAGGCAAACATGACATGAACCAAATATAATGGAAATATATAATAATATAATAGAACAAAGATAAAGATAATGCTTTGTTAAGAATGATAGAGATCAGTCACTGAGAGGATTAAACTACTAGTCAACAACTACACATACGTACACCCCAGAATTGGGCACACGATGCTAATTCGTTAAAATAAATATGGAAGTATTTCATTCAATACATCAATATTACTTTAGTAACTTATTAAAAGTTATAGGATATAATTAAGGTCCATTGATATGTAGGCTACCTGACAAGTACATCCACGACAAAACAGAGATCTTAAATGATGGTCAGAGAAATATTGATTGTTGTCTTAGAATCTGTCAGTGAACTGTAACGAATGCCCGATAACGTCCAGTCAACTCTTATGTCTTCGAATGACAAGTCAAAAGAAATAACGTTCTATAAATTACCAGTCGATGTCAACAAAACTGTTTGACAGATAAATAGGACTGTACTCTGGATGAAATATAAGTGTATTTTCTTATACCGTTTCGGGAATATGCTGGAATAATCTGGACGATCGAAATTCGGGACTATATAAGGAGCAGTTCAGTGGTGAATTCTGAATTAAGTGAAAGAGGATGATCACGTACTAGGAATAGAGCCTCAGGAACAAACTCTGCACCCTTGTAATTGGTAAAATTAGAAGAAGTTAAGATACCGGCCTCTTACTCCAATATCACAGCCCAGCTCCTAACACTATGTTAGATTTATAAATTAAATAAATACTTTTCGGAACCAAATCGAATAAACCATGTCTTATTAAAATTATTATTAACCTTCACTAATTCTCGATTCTAACAATCATCGACTTTTATGTACTAATTATCTATGAAGTTATTAATTCACATAATTATTATTAACCTTCACTAATTCTCGATTCTAACAATCATCGACTTTTATGTACTAATTATCTATGAAGTTATTAATTCACATAATTATTATTAACCTTCACTAATTCTCGATTCTAACAATCATCGACTTTTATGTACTAATTATCTATGAAGTTATTAATTCACATAATTATTATTAACCTTCACTAATTCTCGATTCTAACAATCATCGACTTTTATGTACTAATTATCTATGAAGTTATTAATTCACATAATTATTATTAACCTTCACTAATTCTCGATTCTAACAATCATCGACTTTTATGTACTAATTATCTATGAAGTTATTAATTCACATAATTATTATTAACCTTCACTAATTCTCGATTCTAACAATCATCGACTTTTATGTACTAATTATCTATGAAGTTATTAATTCACATAATTATTATTAACCTTCACTAATTCTCGAGCAGAGGGCTGCAAGTGCGTTGCCGGCCTTTGGGAGAGAGGCCTCTACTTCACGCCGGTATTATAGACGGTCGTGGTCCTACCCCGGTAGCTTTTGCTCCTGCTCGAGTCTACCGAGTATAAAATAGATCTTGGCTTGGCACCAACTTAACTCACTGTGCTAAGTGTGATCAGCCTGTGTGAAACCAAAAATATTAATTCAAGGACATGCGAAGTTCTAACCACGCTGGAGCAGCGTGACGTATCTACCCGGTTCCACCGGAGGAGACCCTAACCCTGTGGTGGGACATTTACAGTCTGCAACTTTCCTTCATGTTACCATTCTTACCATATCTATACCATTCATACATCAATTTAATTAACGTTAAATAAAAAAAGTAAAGTTCAATGTACCTTTTAGTAAAGTGAATTTTTTTTTTTTTTTTTTTTTTTTTTTTTTTTTTTTTTTTTTTTTTTTTTTTTTTTTTTTTTTTTTTTTTTTTTTTTTTTTTTTTTTTTTTTTTTTTTTTTTTTTTTTTTTTTTTTTTTTTTTTTTTTTTTTTTTTTTTTTTTTTTTTTTTTTTTTTTTTTTTTTTTTTTTTTTTTTTTTTTTTTTTTTTTTTTTTTTTTTTTTTTTTTTTTTTTTTTTTTTTTTTTTTTTTTTTTTTTTTTTTTTTTTTTTTTTTTTTTTTTTTTTTTTTTTTTTTTTTTTTTTTTTTTTTTTTTTTTTTTTTTTTTTTTTTTTTTTTTTTTTTTTTTTTTTTTTTTTTTTTTTTTTTTTTTTTTTTTTTTTTTTTTTTTTTTTTTTTTTTTTTTTTTTTTTTTTTTTTTTTTTTTTTTTTTTTTTTTTTTTTTTTTTTTTTTTTTTTTTTTTTTTTTTTTTTTTTTTTTTTTTTTTTTTTTTTTTTTTTTTTTTTTTTTTTTTTTTTTTTTTTTTTTTTTTTTTTTTTTTTTTTTTTTTTTTTTTTTTTTTTTTTTTTTTTTTTTTTTTTTTTTTTTTTTTTTTTTTTTTTTTTTTTTTTTTTTTTTTTTTTTTTTTTTTTTTTTTTTTTTTTTTTTTTTTTTTTTTTTTTTTTTTTTTTTTTTTTTTTTTTTTTTTTTTTTTTTTTTTTTTTTTTTTTTTTTTTTTTTTTTTTTTTTTTTTTTTTTTTTTTTTTTTTTTTTTTTTTTTTTTTTTTTTTTTTTTTTTTTTTTTTTTTTTTTTTTTTTTTTTTTTTTTTTTTTTTTTTTTTTTTTTTTTTTTTTTTTTTTTTTTTTTTTTTTTTTTTTTTTTTTTTTTTTTTTTTTTTTTTTTTTTTTTTTTTTTTTTTTTTTTTTTTTTTTTTTTTTTTTTTTTTTTTTTTTTTTTTTTTTTTTTTTTTTTTTTTTTTTTTTTTTTTTTTTTTTTTTTTTTTTTTTTTTTTTTTTTTTTTTTTTTTTTTTTTTTTTTTTTTTTTTTTTTTTTTTTTTTTTTTTTTTTTTTTTTTTTTTTTTTTTTTTTTTTTTTTTTTTTTTTTTTTTTTTTTTTTTTTTTTTTTTTTTTTTTTTTTTTTTTTTTTTTTTTTTTTTTTTTTTTTTTTTTTTTTTTTTTTTTTTTTTTTTTTTTTTTTTTTTTTTTTTTTTTTTTTTTTTTTTTTTTTTTTTTTTTTTTTTTTTTTTTTTTTTTTTTTTTTTTTTTTTTTTTTTTTTTTTTTTTTTTTTTTTTTTTTTTTTTTTTTTTTTTTTTTTTTTTTTTTTTTTTTTTTTTTTTTTTTTTTTTTTTTTTTTTTTTTTTTTTTTTTTTTTTTTTTTTTTTTTTTTTTTTTTTTTTTTTTTTTTTTTTTTTTTTTTTTTTTTTTTTTTTTTTTTTTTTTTTTTTTTTTTTTTTTTTTTTTTTTTTTTTTTTTTTTTTTTTTTTTTTTTTTTTTTTTTTTTTTTTTTTTTTTTTTTTTTTTTTTTTTTTTTTTTTTTTTTTTTTTTTTTTTTTTTTTTTTTTTTTTTTTTTTTTTTTTTTTTTTTTTTTTTTTTTTTTTTTTTTTTTTTTTTTTTTTTTTTCGGGACTATATAAGGAGCAGTTCAGTGGTGAATTCTGAATTAAGTGAAAGAGGATGATCACGTACTAGGAATAGAGCCTCAGGAACAAACTCTGCACCCCTTGTAATTGGTAAAAATTAGAAGAAGTTAAGATACCGGCCTCTTACTCCAATATCACAGCCCGAAGCTCCTAACACTATGTTAGATTTATAAATTAAATAAATACTTTTCGGAACCAAATCGAATAAACCATGTCTTATTAAAATTATTATTAACCTTCACTAATTCTCGATTCTAACAATCATCGACTTTTATGTACTAATTATCTATGAAGTTATTAATTCACATAATTATTATTAATTCTTAATCACGATTAAGAACTAGAATTGATGCAAATAATCAGTTACAATATGATCCTCCTGGAGGCAGTCTAACAACTTTGAATGTCTTATAAAAAACCATATTCTTCAATTGGACTCTCATTTCGGGATAGGAATACCTAGGCGAACATTTCACGATCAAATCGGAGACGTTCTGAAAAAAGGCCAGGTCAAGAGTACTCTAAACCGACGACTATGCATGCGAAGATTGATGAAAGTGGGTGAAGCGAAAGACGTATGTCAGGACCGTAGCAAGTGGAAGCAGATTGTCTCTGCCTACCCCGTTGGGAACAAGGCGTGAATATAAACATACATACATACATTCTCATTCGGATTGCAGACTACATTCGTGCAAAATGTCAACCTAGATTCTACCGTATTCCGTGCCACTATCCCATCCCAATCACGTCTCCATTGGCCGTACGCATCAGCGACGCGGGTCGTTTGCCGTATGATCCACGTCTCATGCTAGTAAACACAGCGTTATATTTAACTCGCTGTTCACACGCGTAGCCCTGAGATGGATATTTAAACCACGGATATATTCGAAGCCTATTGGAGAGATTCTCTACGATTACATTGTGTTCTATTAATAATGAAAGAAATGTTATTACGAAGATATTTGTTTATACGGTTTCGCACCGGCGCGGCGGCCTAGCGGTCGAGCCGCTTTATTGGATCATAGTGGGCGAGTGATCCGAGAGTTTTTTTTTTAATTTGGTAAAAGGGGGGCAAAAGAGCAAGCGGCTCGCCTGATGGTAAGTGATTACCGTCGCCCGCGTACATCTGCAACAGCAGAGGGGCTGCAAGTACGTTGCCGGCCTTTGGGAGAGAGGCCTCTACTTCACGCCGGTATTATAGACGGTCGTGGTCCTACCCCGGTAGCTTTTGCTCCTGCTCGACTCTACCGAGTATAAAATAGATCTTGGCTTGGCACCAACTTAACTCACTGTGCTAAGTGTGATCCGCCTGTGTGAAACCAAAAATATTAATTCAAGGACATGCGAAGTTCTAACCACGCTGGAGCAGCGTGACGTATCTACCCGGTTCCACCGGAGGAGACCCTAACCCTGTGGTGGGACATTTACAGTCTGCAACTTTCCTTCATGTTACCATTCTTACCATATCTATACCATTCATACATCAATTTAATTAACGTTAAATAAAAAAAGTAAAGTTCAATGTACCTTTTAGTAAAGTGAATTTTTTTATTATTTATATTCTTTACCACGTTTTCATTAAGTGGATTTCATGTATCGTATATTTTACACTAACTTCCCGATGAGTTAGAGACTTGAAAATTTTAAACATACTCCACAACTGGATGACAAATAATCACGAAAACACTAAGCTGGCGACAGGCTCACCACCTGTCACGTTGTTGAAAATGAGCTCTTGTTGTAGGTTGATATGTCTAAAATAAATGGATTGGTTTTGGGTTCTTTTGTTCGGTTGTGGGTTTACACGGTCGTAAAAGCTTATTTTTCAGAATTATTTATTTGTAATTGATCTTAAGAGTATTTTCTTCCTGGACGCGCCATCCCTATTATGTACCTAGTGCCCATGAACAAAAGTACGCAACGTGACAATATTAACGATCATGTTTCCACGACATTCATTACTTTGAAAAACAATTTGAAGTTGATAAATGATGGTGATACACCACAACCGACCGAACGTGCAAACGGACAAAGCGTTAAAAGCACAGCGAGAGCGCAACGCACGGCAACATTACGAATGTGAACCTACCCACTGCCCACGGCTGATCGAGATGTGATGTGCAGGCGTATAATAAAATCACATTAAAAAAAAATATATCTATTTCCACTCGTCGCCACGCTCCCGCTGGATTACTTACTATTATAAATACGCGAACACCTCACGTTTCCACACGGTCCGCGGTCCGTCTGTCTCATTGTTAGTCATGCGACTCTTGTATGCACGAAAACAGGTGTACACGAAAATAGATTATGTGAAATTGTCCACTTGCGAGCTTCTTGACGAGGCGATAAGCTTTTCGATTAAGAAGAGCTTGCGCATCTTAAACATACAAACATACTGACACGAATGGTTCGATATGTGATTGCGTCATAAAGGAACACAACATTTGATATTTCTTTTTATGAGAACAGGGGACAAACGAGCAAGCGGTTCACCTGATGGTGAGTGATTACTGCGGGTTCGTTGCCCGCATATTTAGGGGATGGGAGGGGGGGGAGAGAGGAGTGGGGAGTGGGCCTCCGAATACCTCAATCACCGAACGAAACGCAGATACACAAGATGCCTCTACTCTCTACTTCACGCCAGTATTCTACGAGGCCGTGGTGCTACCCCGATCGATCCGGCCCATTCGAGCAGCAGCAATTTGTGGGATCAATAAAGTCGACTGATACTAGTGAGAAAATCGTTAACGATTAATGAACGACAGCAGAGCCGAAGGTTGCAGGAGTGCGGGCACCATGGCAGTAATGAGAAAAGGTTATTCGATGATTGAGGGACAGCAGAGCCGAAGGTTGGGGAAGTGTGGTATGACCGTGGTACACTATCTTATCACGCTGTCACGCACGATTATGACCTATCTCCTATAGCCTCTATTCTTGAGCGATTCTAGCAATGAACTGGTTACAGGCCGATGACAATGAAAACAGAAAATAGTTATAGAATTAACATATTTTCAGTCATTGTAATTATTCTATATATAAATAAATGTATTACACAATGAAATCATTTAACTATAATAAACAACCATATTACAAAAGCAATGCTCTAATTTCTAATTCTGATGACTAAAGTTTACAGAAAAATTCTTTTCGACTCCAGTTTCTACAAAAAATATTCAACATTATCTTTAACGATCTTAATAAATCAGCCAAAGATTTATTAAGTGCCAAGACATGCCAACCATCTCTTGGGGATTTAATTTCTCTGTACACATATCTTAACGTTTGCTGCAAACAAACTGACAACATACAACGATGCTCAACGTATGCCGTTTAAGAAACATGCAGCGTCTTCTTATAGACTACGACAGATTACATAATATCGTGCAAGCTCAGCATTCGCACAGTACCAGATCGTCAGCGAGTCTGGGTCGCTTGTGATCCACAATGCGTCCCACGCGCGTGCTATTTCCGTCCCGGGATCAGCCAGGAGCGATGCAGGGCTTGCAGCTGGAAGGTCGGCGGCGCAGTTTGAATACAATCGCTCGACTTATTTACATAATTAGCGACCGCACCCGGCTGCGCTTGCAGCGCCATTGTTTTCGATAGAATGTTACGGTCAGCTGACGTGATTTGTTATTTTCGAACGTTTATTTTGTACTTTTTTTTTTTCGATTGTCAATGCACAATAACAAGAAACCTACAACACTTACTTCTTCTTCATCCAGTTAAACGAAAATAATAAAAAAGACTCGCACCTCGGAACAAAAAAATTGTGTGAAATAAAAATCGAAATTGATGCATGTGATTTCGGAGCGGGCAACCTTGATAATCTAAAAGAAGCGCGAAGTGTGGGCGGGGAGAAAGAGAACTTGTTGATTCTCGTTAACTACAAAGAGACGAGAGGGATATAATACATAATTTCGATGTTGCTGACATAATAACGTATTCAACAGCGATGAGAAGATGTTTATTGGTTTGTTATAAAACTTGCAACATTGGATAGTCAATAACGGTGAAACGTTCCTTTACGGGCAACACCCTAACAATTAACAAACGATATGCGTTAAAAGTAGCCGTTGTAACCTAGTGGACAGAGCGTTCGCTTAAGTTTCATAAAGCGCGATTGACATGGGTTCGATCCCTGATGCCCATACGACTAAAATTGTTAATAGCGATATTGAATGCTGAGCTATGTGCTCGGCGGTGAAGGAAAACATCGTGATCAAAATTGCGCATCTGAGAAATATTATTTCCATGACTTGTGTAGTCCCTTCCCGGCTCAAAAACCCTCCTAGGTATTTGAGGGCCTTTCCCCAGCGGTGGACATTTACAGAATGCTATACACTCCTAACGGTCTATAATCGATCACGGAGTGGGCGGGTGTGTTTACAATAATTATACTGTCGAATGAGAGATCACGATTACCCTACTTTGACTGTTGAAATACCAATTCCGACGAAGATTAAATACAGCTGTAAAGGAGGTAAAGCAGGCTCCAACTGGTTTTTTTTGGAGCTGGAAAGAGACCACCATGTCGATCCTGCTCCTATTCCGTCGGTCGCCTAATTTGCATGGAGCATGGTTTTATCGGCATGAAACTACGTATCCGGGATAATCGGAGGTCGAGAAATGTAAACAATGATGATATGGGTTTAAATTAAAATTAAGTTTCGATGAGTGATACCCTTAAACTCGCTTACGCTTTAATCATCTTACACGGGTCAACCAAGTCGACCCATATGTAAGTGTTATTAACCCTACCCCTTTCTAAGTGTTATTATTTACTCAGCCCCCTCCCTCGATAAGGAAGCCCTTTAATTAAATGGTAAAACGCTAACTTGCTAACACGAGTCGCAGAAGTTATTTTTTTTCTGTTGGATATAATGGGAACTGTTATAGGCTTTTATACGTGTTACTCAGTCTCGCAGAACACCGGCGTGAAGTAGAGGCATCTTGTGCTTCTGCGTTTCGTTCGGTGAGTGAGGTAACCTGAGGCGCCCTCCCCCTCCCCATCCTCCCTCCTATCTCCCAAATTCCCTTAAAGGTCGGCAACGCACCTGCAGCACCTCTGGTGTTGCAGATGTACGTGGGCGACGGTAATCACTTACCATCAGTTGAGCCGGTAACTCGTTTCCCGCCTTTCCCGTAAAAAAAGATATATTGTTTACTATTGTAACAGATACATGAATGGTGACAATGACGACGTGAAGAAGAAAGGTGATGTGGTGTCATACATTAGATATTGTTCTTCAAAGAAAGTTCCATAAATAGTACACAAAAAAAACCTACATCAAATCTACTTCATCCAATGAACCTACAGCACTAGCTTACCTTGTGAAATTAATTAAAGATTTGATAACTTGAAATTGAATAAAAACATAGATAAATGTTTGTATTGGATAAGGAATTGATTAAGTGCGCTTTGACCTAAAGCGATACATTGAAATCAATACCGATTATAACAAAGATAGTTGACATACAAGAACGTTTCATTTGCCGGCCAACATATAAGTTTTATCTTTCGTTGTATCGTATCTGAATTTTCTTTTAAAAAAAATTTATCACATTGATTAAGAAGAGTACAAGAAAAAATTGGGTAATTTTTTTTCTCACATTGTTAAAAACAAAATAGTAAAAGTGAACTTACGACTTACTTACTGACGAAAGCAATATAAGTTTCTTCCAACGGAGAAGAAATTGGAGAAAGCTATATAATTTCTGTTTGAACCTATTCACACGAAGACTGGTAATAATTAGAATAATTATTTCGCTAACGTAAGCTCCTCCAAGAAGTCACGGAATATTAAACTCTAATAGTATAAAACGTCGCGGCATCGGGCACTATTTATTTACAAATTCTATATGCTTTTGTTATCTTGTCTGTCTTTCCACAAAACCTTTTGATCGATTTACATTCGGATCCACAACATAACGAGGTCCTCACTTAATTTCATAAATATTTGCCAAAATCCATTAAACCTTACCTCGACAGTTTGTAAACTGTTAACCGCAGGCCTGTGTGCCTCTACCTTAACCAGGATTTGCTGTTTACCATAATTGCCACCCTCGGCGATCGCAGTAGCAGACGCTGCTGGCCGTCATCGGTCTGCTTAATTTTGGTCTGGTGTTTTCGAGATGGTTATCGCTTAGCCGCCCCTTACAAAATCCACGGGGAGAAAGGGGGTGGCAGATTAGGTAGTTGTTATTATAAATAAACATAATAATTGAGTACATAACTTAGCAATTGGGTTGATTGTTAAAAATGTGGAAATTGTCTAACGTGATAAATAAGCCTACCCTCCCGAGCAGCATGATCGTTATGGACAAATCTTTCATTTATGGCATGGCAGCTTTTATTGGTGTTTCCATGAAAAAGCCTGCGTGCAGGAAAAGAGTTATTTAGACTGATAAGGAAGACCTGTTATATTTATTTATTTTTGTGAAGTCTTACTGACAATTATCATTATTAAATATCAATGTAACTGATGTAAGTTGCTAATTACATGTCTCCACATATTACTGTTCTTAACAATAATTATGTTTGTAAAGACATTTTAGTTAATAACAAAGATATTGATTGTGGTTAATTGTACTTCTCGGCAGTGTGTACCAATGTTACGTTTAAAGTAATGAACAGTACTTCACCTATAAACGTAATTAATAATATGGATAACATTAATTATCGTAATTAATGATTTATTATCGGATAAAGCGTCCCAGCGGCGAGGAACGTCAGGGGTCATATTTATAACTAATTAGTTTGATTGGCTCTACACTGAAATAAATATGGCGACACCATATCTACCAGCATTTTTAATTAAAACACTGAAACTTACTATTCAATTTATTCTAATTTATTATTCTAATAATATATATGAGTTTATGTCATGCATAACTGGGGATTCCCACTCCATGACGCGATCATCCGGTGGGAGAATTTCGTTGGCATAAGGATGGTGTTGGCGCTAAGCAGCTTGGGGTACACCTTGTCAATGTAAATCGTGACATATGCAGAGTCAAAAATTATTATAATTTCAGATCAGAAAACCAATAATTATTGTGTAGGCTTCGGCTACGAACTCTGGTTAGTTACTTGTAGGAATTGTCGTGTAAGAATGCCGATGGGTCGTGTTTCATATTTTTTATTCGATAAAAAAATATCTTTAGTAAAATATTCGTCAAGCTGCAGGGCAGTTCGTTACGAATACATCACCCACTCACGTTCACTATGTACGTGCTGTACATTAACAGGCATCTTTCCTTTTGAATTGAAACCCTAATATCGTTAGGTCCTTACATATGAAATAGGCGTGGCCAGTCGGATCTCAAATAATCTGACGTTTGGTTAGGAAATCCAAATTCGAATGCATTTAAAATTTAGGCTTGTGTATTTGTGTTTAGTAAACGTGATATATTCCGTATTATTTTTAAATTAACGACATCCTGTCAATAATATTTACGTATATTGACACTACTCTATTCGTGCAAAAAGACATTCTAGGTTAACGTATAATTCTAATTGGCTCATTAACCGCATGTGTTTAACACTTTGCATTGAGTGTATGACATTCAAGTGCAATTTACTTAATTCAATTACTCGGAACAAACGTTTCAGCTAAGTAAAGTATAGTAAAGTAGCAGCCTGTAAGTGCCCACTGCTCTCAGAGGTAAAGGCCTCCTCCAATATTGGAGAGGGTTTTGGAGCTTCAGTGCGGGTTGACGGACTTCACATATCCTCGAAATAATATTTTTTATTATTTCACAGACATGCAGGTTTCCTCACGATGTTTTCTATCGCCGTCGAGCACGTGGTGAAATTGGTGAAATTAACAATTTAACGGTAACCGACAACGGGGATCGAACCCTGGTCGCTCGCGCTCCTTGAAACAAACCACCATGGCTTACCACGGCTCTAGTTCTAACGTTCTTATTACTACTTGCATACCATTATCTATTCTTCTACCTCGTTATCAGCCTGTACGAGTTCACAATAGGGCTGGAATCGTCAACAAAAAATGGTATGCCATGAATGAAAGAGATGCTTATTCTCGAGACATTCGGCTGACGAGTTGGCGATCGCAGTTCTGATACAGTCATAATATATAAACCATTTTTTTCACCAAATGCTGGTGCTGGTGAAGTAGCCAACAAACGAGGCTCTGACGACCGTATGATGTCTCCCACAAAAAAGTGACGGGAAGCAGCAGCTCTAGGAGAAGGAAACCCAGCGCGGTGAGAATGAGAAAACCTTACGAGATGTGCATTCTGTCGTTTGCTGGCGGACATGTACTGAGAACACTTAAACGTGGCGTTAGTCGTGTTATTTTTTTTATGGGAAAGACGGCAAACGAGCAAGCGGTTCACCTGATTACCGTCTGAGTGTTTACCGTCACCCACGTACATCTGCAACACTAGGTGCAGGCGCGTTGCTGGCCTTTAAGGTTATTTGGGAGATGGAAGGGAGGATGAGGATGGGGAACGGGGCCTCCGGTCACCTCACTCAGCGAACGTAACGCAGGAGCAGAACATGCCCTTACTTCAACGCCGGTATTACGCGAGGCCGTGGTACCGACCCGGTCGAGCCGGCCCGATCGATCACCAGCAAAAGCCGCCGCTTGCCTCTACCACGTTCGCTATATCCGCGGCAGAGCCAGCGCGCAACAGAACAATAGGTGTGAAAATACAATTTTCCACTCGCCCAATAAGAGCTAACACGCAAAAGGACAATATCAGAAAATAAACACCAGGTCCGGCCGCTTAACGTCAATCCACTTATGTTGTTTACGCTGACATCAACTGACATTGCATGCATACAACCTTTGCCATAAAAATTGTTGACGCTATACACGTCCGGAACACAAGTGAGGATGCCCTTCTATGTCGCTCCCACATTGTCTAATGTGGGATGAGGATGTGTGATCCCTGTGTGTAGTTTGAAGGTATTTAGATAGATTACGGCGCGGAGAAAAAAAGGTAGCTACTACAGACGTCTTCTTCACCAGTAAGCTACCTGGAACTTGTACATGTAGAAGTAACATTGAACGTATACTGATGGTTGTAAATTCTTTCAGTTAGGTAGGTAGGGTCTACCATTGTGTACTTCTCGTGTGGTGACCGGTGAATGTAATCGTTCCACCTACCAGTACCGATGTACCAGTACAGTTATCGATGTGGGAGTACATACATCATTTTCCTTGCGAGAATATTGAACGGTGCATGCTATTGGAGAACGCCCCGATAAGATTAACTAGTTCGGTGATAATGCTGCTGTTACATCGCTGAAACGCGATAAATAACAACGGATATTCGTTCATAGATATAGATGTTATGGTGTAACGAGGAAAATAAAACAATTGTCTCTAACATGTCTTTAACTTATTATTAAAGGCTTAGTGATCAACGGCTGACTGTTGCACTATAGGTTTGTAGAACAACAAAGACAAATAATAGGTTTTCGTTCGTCAGCTAGGATAGAGGAAGGTTTTTTTTTGTTTCTGGGAGAGGGGGCGCAAACGAGCAAGCGTCTCAACTGATGGTAAGTGATTGCCGTCGCTCACGTACATCTGCAACTCCAGAGGCGCTGCAGGTGAGTTCCAATCCAAGTTCATTTCCGTCCAATCGCTCAGAGTCATGGGTAACATGGGTAAGCCGGGAAGTGCTAGAAAACTTATGATCATGGTTCTGATTGTTATAAAAGTAGTATAAAGCATGATAGCAGCCTGTAATGCTCACTGCTGGACAAAAGCCTCCTTCTCAAATGTCTGATAGGGGTTATCCATCTACAGTATTATGTGATTATCATGCTACATATGTAATCAACGGTGTATGTAGCGTTCGGAGGCCGTCCTTAATTGTAACAATACATAATAATATATTAGTTGTTTCATAGACAATGCAACAGAATTTTGTCACACAACCAGCTTTTCATTAGCTGTGCCGTCAGTGTCCGTGTCTTTTAATTGTCCGACCGATTCCAATTCATCATAAACTTGCTGTAGTGTAGATACGGTACCGGCCCCAATACGCATCCCGGGGTAGAGTTAGGGTTACCTTAGGGTTAGTTAGTGAGTAGTATAATATCCCCCCCCCCCCCCACTCCCTTGCTCATATGTAAACTCGCAATTTTTAGTATTTGTATATAAGTGTTATCCGCTGTATTGGATGGATTTTCGTAAATATTTACTATAAGAGTTATTTACTAAGCAAGATGAACACAATCTTCATTATAACAATAGCCGAGGGCAAGACTAGATTTAGAATAATAGTATTAATGCACTACAATAACTATAACGTATGGTCCCATTTTTATTTATACAGAGCGCCGATTCGAAGTTCATAAAAACAAAGAAGCCATCAACTACCAAAGTATCAGCTAGTAAACCTATTTTAAATCGCTGAAAAGATTATGTCATAGAGTCATAAAAAGATTCCGAGTGGCGTCCGTTAAAGAACATTGCTACAAGTATGTACGAACGTACTCTTTTAATTCGAGCAACTTATTCGATTTTTATCGCCTCTGTCGCTTGAAGGTTTTCAGTGTGGTCTTTATTTGCATCCGTTAAGGACACACGTGGAGTAATGTGGAATCATATTACCATAGTAGAATAGTGTATTGTATAGGATTGATGTCGGTTTAATTCCACAAAATGCAGCTTGAATTTAGAAATTCTTTCTCAGTGCAACACATCTAGGATCGCATTGAAATATTTCCCAAATTTCAGTTTACTGTTATTCGTAGTCTTAGTATATTTCCTTGTGACTTCAAAAGGCGGAGGTTATCCACTTGTCTGTATATTTTGTATGTATGTTGCTCGGTATATTATATAGGTTGGTTCCATTTGAGGAAATTATTACGCCGCTAGGTATAGGGAAAATAGCGGTTCGAGGTCGGTTGTCACTCTTGGATTTGAAAATGGATTGTCCGGAGTAGTGAAAAGTTTTAAAAAACAGACAAACCGGCTTCATTCCTTATATTTACTTTAACATCCTCGAAGTATAGCTCCTTCATTAAAAGAAAATCATCTAGATCGGCTAACAATCTCCTCTTCTGATAACATCTGTTACATACTAATGTAAACACAAATAATAATCTAAGTATACTCGATGGTAGCCGAAAATCGTACGAAAACAGAAACAACATCGCATCTGGCTCAGCTTCCCAGTCCTGCACTTTATAGCTCGCGTTCACCTTGACCTTGCCGCGGCGCGCCCCACGCGCGAGCCCCGCTGGGGTCGCGATCGCATAAGAGTTAGCGGATCCCGACCGCTCTGTTTCAAAACTATTGTAACCAGCATTACTTGTTAACTGGTATCGCTTGTGGTCGAAGTTCAACCAGTTATTGTGAATTCACCTTGTTCCTCACATAATTGTTTGAAGCGTTTTATATGTGGAGAAAACGTACAGCAACACCAGGCACATGATTCTTTGTAAAGCTAATTTCGAATGATATACGTTTCATTCCTCTCCTCTTAAAAAGATAATTCAATGTTCGGTTTTAGTAAAAGCGATAGGAACAAAAGGTTCAAAACCGATCTTGTGATATCTATTTAGGACGCGTATGAAATAAATTCAAAATAAACCCCGTAAACAATTAATTTCTATGAAATATGACAGAACTGATATTGTAACTATACATCAATACAGACATAATTTATTTACACAGACAGAAATTATTACTTGTTGTTTTTATATATTCCCGACGTATCGAGTGCTTTACAGCAGTCATTTTATCAGATGTTACGTCAGATTTGACAGACCACAAATCCTTGCAAGAGAACGCCAATTCCTACCAAGGATTCGCGAAGCTTTTGAATTGAAAAAAACATCTTAATTTCAATAGAGAACATGACTGGGTGCTACAACCGGCTTGGGATCTTGGGAACCAAGCATACCACTGCACGTCCTCAAGAAACTGTGAGCACTTTCCGCGTAGATCGAACCAAAATTAATAAATAAAAGCTGAAGATAGCCCGAGTTAACTATGACATCTGGACGTTTAACACCTCAGCCTCCCCCCCCGTGACCATGACATAAAATCATTTTGATGTCAATTTCCTGTACCCCAGACTGTTTTAGAAATCGATTTTACTTCAAATATTTTAAAACGGCTACATTAAGCGATAATATTGTCTGCTTCCGCTATTTCTCATGACATAGCACGCACTGGCCGGCGGCACACGATCTAAATAAGGCTAACTAGAAGCATTGTTCGCCCGGCGTACCCGCGCCCAGAACGTCCGACACATTCGCGTGACTGCGATGCGCTTTCTTTGATACGCCCGTTCTTGAGCCGTTGTACGTGCATTGCGACAGGTTTGGAGGACAGGAGCGTTTGACACAATTACAACGCTTGGCAAGCGATTGCTGCTTTGGTCTACTTAATATTCTGAAAATTATTGGTTCTAGAAATTAACCCCATTTAAGTGTGAGAGAAAGCTAATAGAATTTAGTTCTAACCATAAACATTTTAGAAATTAAAAAAAAAGCATACGTTTCAATTTAAATAAAAAACAGCACACTAATTATCATTGTCTCCAATGTCATGAAAAATAATTTTTTTAAAGAATACCAGCTATTAACCCTCCAACTAAGCATTACAGCTCCTATCTGGTTCACGACAACAGTCGAATGGTGGGCTCGAACTTACGACCTCATGTTACGTAGTCCGCGGCCTAACCCATTGGGCTATTGGCTATATAATTAATGCGATGCGCCTAATCGCGTACGGAACGCCTGTTAAGATAAACACACGCTGGACTCGGAAGCGCATGACGTACGCGACCCAGCTGCCGTACCGAGACCGGTGCGGTTCCAAGCGGACGTCGCCGGAACGCGCCTCCGTGTTAACATCAATGTGAAGCCGCCGCATAAATTACATAAACGCTTCGTGCAATCAGTCAGGCGCGCCCACCGTTTACCCTAAGGACATTGCCACATAAGCGTTTTCACGTGCGTTTTTAAGATAAAGACATAAATGTGATGGTTTGGACATCTCTGATTTGTAATTTAAATTAATGTATGAAAGGAGTTTATGATGTTTGTCAATTGTAAATAAAAAAAAGTAATTACCAAACTTGCTTTTCAACAAGCGAGTCTATCAGTCACCAGGCCTACGATACAGATCGGTCATAGCTTCGAAAAAAATATTGGCAAAAGTCAACCCACATGTGGGATCGAAGTCGACTCACATAATTCAGTGTTAAGGTTCCCCTGAACCACAAGGCTATGGTCTCAATTAGCACCGAATGAATAAAAATCTATTTTTATTCATTCGAAGAATTTTGTTATACGTAATTGCTGTTATATATTTTTATTTGTTTCTATACGTAGTCCGTTATGACTACAACAGACGCTTCTGTCCGTATTTCGCACAAAACGGGTAAAACTTAAAAGCGCTCGAAACACACGAAACCACAATGTTTTTTACAATCGCAGAAACAATTAAAAGAACACACAGGCTGTGGTGAAGCATCCCAATTTATTACTCAGGTTTGATAACGTATCAGTAACCTCTCCTTCGATTGAAGTTCTTTGCACCTTACCATCAACTGGACTGTGCGGAAGACAAACCTATCAGAAAAATAAAAACAACAAAGCCTTCAGTGTGTTACCGTCTTAACTAAGTATATGTACGTAAGTACGTACGTGCACACGAGATGATGTCATATTGAAATCGAACGAGATCCTTATCTCGCATACATTAACGTTCAGACATGCGTTCCATATCGAAAGGCGAGGTCGGCCGGCGGCGGCGGCCTGCCGTGCATCGCGGCTTTTTTTTTTTATGGGAAAGGCGGCAAACGAGCAAGCTGCTCACCTGTGGCGCTGCAGATGGTATTTGGGTGATGGGGTATGGGGAGGGGGAGTGGGCCTCCGGATACCTCGCTCACGGAACGAGACGCAGAAGCACAAGATGCCTCTAATTCACGCAGGTATTCTGCGAGGCAGCGGTACACCACACCGGTCGGGCCGGCCCGTTCGAAAGCCGCCGCTTGGCTCCACCGCGTTTGTCATGCGTTCCATATCGAAAGGCGAGCTCGGCCGGCGGCGGCGAGCCCTGCATCGCTCACAACGTTACATGCGCAAGGACCTGAATGTGGAGCGGCGCTGAGGAGATCGGTCGCTCCGGCTATTAACAATTCACGCGAGGTGAATGCTTATTGGTGATTTAATTGAATCTCCCGGCTTGCAAAACAAACGAGCTATGCAATCTTAATAGGTTTTTTTTTATAATGTACTTAAATTATTTCTTTAGCTTGTTTCGTTCCGTTTCAACAATAATGTTTCGTACGCTGCTTCGATAACCTTGTTGGCATAAAATCCAAAGTGACATTCTTACTTAACGTTTCAAAGTTACTTAAAATACCGAAGTTTTTTTTTAAGTGTCTGTACTCTAGTCCTCAGGGTGACAAGGTACCAGCATCTCGAATCATATTTATTATAAAAAAAAAACTTTATTGCTTCCACAGCTTATAATATGAGGTGACAAAAGGCAGACCTAATGCCCATAGTCATTCTCTGCCAGTCAGCCCATGCGTTTGTGAGATAGCCGTAACAGGTGTATTTATTAAATATAAACTAAAAAGTCACTACTTAAACGATATTAATAATTAACATAAATAGGTATTCATAAGAATATATAGGTATATATATAGTAATTTAGTGAGTTTTATATATTTAATATTACTGTAATAAACCTATTATCTTAATATAAATCAATATTCTCCAATCCGCCTGTAGATCTATGCAACGTAATAATTTACTAAACAATAAGTATTCAAATCGGTAAATACCCACATAACTATGTTACAATATTCGTTGAATTGAACAACGCAATGGTGCCGGGTTCGTTGGTTGAACGAATATCAGTGAACACTAGTATGTACACAGACCTATGAAGGTTTATTCTTACTATAAATCAAAATTTGTAAATATACATAGGTTACAAAATAAATAAAAAAAAATATACTTCATAAATTAACTAACATAATAATATACTATTATATATGTAGATAGATGAATTAATTTAAATAAGATACTCAATAATAACTAAATAAGTCCATTTAAATTAAAAAAAAAATCTTCTCTAACCGAATAACATAATCGAGAATAGATTCTCTGATGATCTTTGGGCCGCAGTGACCGCTTTTTATCAGATGGGAGTGTTTGCTACCCTTATTTGTATTTAAAACAAAGCGACCAGTCAAAACAATTGCTAACATATTTTTTTTTTATTTTTCCAGTCGACAAAAGACGGAGGGCCTGCCGTATGCAACAGCTGCAACGCCGTCATCCAGGGCAGGGTGAGTCAAGCGTTACCAATCTTATAGTTGATAATGAATCGTTTAATCATTCATCTCTCCCACGCGAGGAGTTGCGTTAGGTTTAGGTTGAGGATCGCCACGCACGGTGGGCGTATTGGCGATTGCAGTACCGGATCCGTAGCACCCTAGACGCTCCGGTCTGGTATTTATCGGTAGCCGTTGTGATTCTCATGGCCTCTCGCTTAGACGGCTTTCACGACACCCGGGTGGAGGTAAGGATGTGGGTCATACTTACCCCGATACCATGCGGCACGGACAAAGGTTCGCTGATGTTACATTACAATCGTTATAGTCTCATGAAACGAACAAGGACCTGGCTCGTTGGCTTTCAGATTTGAAGTATGCTAAGCCGACAACAGACAACACCCACGTGTGGTGACATTTTTGACAGTTCAGTTGAATACAGCTGATGTGTACGGAGTACATCACATCCGCAAATATAGAGACCAATGGTGGGAGCAATTTAGACAAAAAAAACATGATTGACTACGTTAAGCGTGGTAGTGCCAAGCGGCGGCTTTAGCTGCTGCTCGAATGGGACGGCTCGACCGGGTCGGTACCACGGCCTCGCAGAATACCGTGTGAAGTAGAGGCATCTTTTGCTTCTACGTTTCGTTCGGTGAGTGAGGTAACCGGACGCCCACACCCCCTCCCTATTCCCCTCCTCTTGAGATGGAGAGATGGGAGCTCCCAAATATCCTTAACGACCGGCAACGCACCTGCAGCATCTATGGTGTTGCAGATGTACGTGGGCGACGGTAATCACTTACCATCAGGTGAACCGCTTGCTCGTTTGCCGTCTGTTCCATAAAAAAAAAATACTAGAGACAAGACCCGGTGTAGGTGGAGCCCGTAGGCTTACAGATACGTATGTGTGCACTCTAGTCTTTGAAATATATCACACGGAGCGAGATCAACACACAGACACAGACACACACAGGTGTGCGGAAGTATTAAGATGCGAGCGACGTGAGCGTCCCTGTTTGAGAAGTCTCGTCTACACTTATATGAAGGTCGCCAATGATCAGGATTGTGCATTGTTAACTTGAAACAAGTATAATGTTGGATCTGTGTATAATGTAAATATAAAAATAAATATCATAACCCCAATGAAGACGAATCTAATGCCATTACATATGAATTTCATCAACACGAAAAACCGAAACCTCGATTCTGACGCAGTGCGGTAAAAAATTAAATCAACGGCAATCGATCCAAACCGACGCCTTCTTTTTTATGAAAGGAATGTAATGAAGGAAAGGCACAAGGCCAAACGCACGAGCGCCTCATCTGTTGGTAAATGATCACCTGTCGCCCGCACATGGGTGTGGTCCTTACCTCGCCAACGCCCAACGTAACGCAGGAGCACCAGAGGCCTGCACTTGACGCCGGTGTTCTGGGAGGCCGCGGCAGCAGCCCGGCCCGCCGGGGCAACCGTCCGGACCCGCCGCTGGCTTCTATTTCGTATAGGATTCATTTTGTCGAATACGACGTAGCTTGTGAGAAACTAAATTTATTAAACAATCGATTGTGTCTGCACCACAACCCCAGTGTACAGTGATGTCTTTAAAAAAACAATTGTGTATGTATATATTCACGCCTTGTTCCCAACGGGGTAGACAGAGACAATCTCCTTCCACTTGCTACGTACGGGTCCTGACATACGTCTTTCGCTTCTTCCACTTTTATCAATCTTCGTATGCATGCTCGTTGGTTTAGAGTACTCTGGACTTGGGAATTTTTTCGGAACGTCTCCGATTTGACCGTGAAATGTTCGCCTAGGTCTTCCTCTCCCGAGGATCTCTCCTCATTATGTCAAATAATAAATGTTAAATATAGAATTCACGTTATAATACTTAAGGAAAAACAAACATAACAGCAATTACCGGCGACTATAAAATAAAGTGTTTATTATAATTACGAATAACTTTTAGTTTATTATTACCGAGAGGTTTATTCTACCATAAAATAAATAAGATACAATAAAATTATAAATTAATAAAATACCAAAAGTAAAATTAAGTAAATAAATAAAACCTAACCAGACGGAAGCCCTCGGGCAGGGGTGCCCAGACGGCCGAGGATTAGGGGGAAAGGGAAAGGAACCGACGGATGATGCGAACGGTGTCGAGGAGCACCGCCTTCTGCATTTGAGCTCGGAGCGGTCCGTCACGGAGTTCCAGCCGCCACGGATGTCCCGTGAGACTGACTGGGATTAACCGATGGCACTAGCCTCGTGGGCGAGGTCCAGATATTTAACTGCTTATCTGTTTCGACTTTCACGAGTTTCTCCCCATATGGTATGGTCATGTCGTTCAATAACATCCTCGACTGCGCCCGGTCCATCAGCACAATGTCACGCCTGTTCGCATTAACAATCCCGTCCCTTTATTATTTAATTTGTACGTGAGATTGTTGTCATTCGGTGAAACTTCATTATACAGACAATTATTATTATCTCTTGCACTAGTTTCACAACACATTTTATTTCATAAGTTTATTTCATTTGGTCGGTTGCGCCTTACGGCTTCACCAGGACATTCAATTTAATTGACCACACCGAAGATGTGCGAAGCGGATTGATTTTCATCTTACTTTCGCGAGCGTCAGCACGCTGTGCTTGTTGGTCAAAAGACTTCTAACTGGGCTGTGCTTGGTTCCGGCGTGCCGCAAGGCGGTATACTTTCTCCCATGATTTTTTCTGTTTTTACAAACTACTTCGCCTCAAGTATTGATCGTACGCACTATATGTATGCAGACTACCTTCAAATTTATATCCAAACCGACGTTGACAATATTTTTAAAGCGATCTATAAATTTAATCAGCTAATTAATGAATAACTTGGTTGACCCATATAAGATGATTAAAGCGTATCTTGATGAAGCGCAGTTATAAAACTGACAGCAGAGAATTATTTAATTGGCGCGTCCTCGCCTCGCCGCCTGTCTGCGTTAGTTCCTTTTGTCCCTGCTCGCGTTACGAGAACGCAGTCGAAATTGGAATACGCTCTAAATACTACGCCAGGTACAACGCATAGCTTCTGCTATCCTAGTCGGCTTCACCATAACATCTACCAAATTGTCGGGCACACCGACGGTACAGTTCAAATAAAGTAATAAGTTACAACTATATACATATAAGAAGTACGGTTTTCTATCTGAGGGAGAGGAGGAGCGGCACTAAAGAATAATATACCGCAATAATAATCTGTTACTATATCTATTATACGTGGTAGCCTAATGATCAGGGCGCTTACTTTAAGTTTCAAAGAGCGCGTGCGACCTGGACTCGATCCAACTCTATAACTGTTGTTAATATGCTAGCAGTAGTACCGAGGCCCTGGAGAATACCGGCGTGAAGTAGAGGCGTCTTGTGTAAATCCTCTACTCACCTGCAGAACCTCTGGTGTTGTAGATGTACGCGGGCGTCGGTAATCACAACGACATAATAGCAGGATAACATAAGTTCTCACTACTCCGCAGATCGTGACGGCGCTGAACAAGAAATGGCACCCGGAGCACTTCGCGTGCAACACGTGCCGCAAGCCCATCGACGGCTCCAAGTTCCATCAGCACGACGGCACCGTTCAGTGCGTGCCGTGCTACAGCAAGCACTACAGCCCGCGCTGCCACGGCTGCGGCGACCCCATCACTGACGTGAGTTGCTCGCATGGACTACTGTACACAGTATACGCTACTTCGACGCCGATGTTGCCCTGGTACATTTCAGACATTTCAACGCTTCACTTCACGTGAAGGACAAAGGGTCTCCGGTGATCTCTGGGACATCGTTACTTCACGAAAAGACGTTTTTTTCTTTACTATATAATCCTACCCCAAATATTACATATTTACGTGACTATTTAATAGTCTATGAAATAATCGCAGAAGTTTAGATTTCGTGTATCAACTCAACAATTACGATAAATATGTGTGTGTAAAAGTGTAGATAAGACTTATTACTGTAGGTGTGACTTTACCTGTCACCCATAAGGGTAAGCAGAGATAAGGGATTTACCATTTGTCACGAGTTCAGGAGCTCCGCAACTCAGTATTCGCCTCTTCGGGTGATAGAACGCGTCGAATGGGCAGACTTGATGTGGTAGCCAAGGACAAAAAGTTCACCTAATTGTATTGGTTCCGGCGTAGGGATCTGCCCCCCTCTTTCTTCTAAGGGAAAAGCTTTGAAAATCCCAATGGCTACAGACAGATAGTCGGATAACCATCTCGAAGAATATCAGACCAAAAATTAAATAGGACCGGTGATTGACTGCTGCGCGTAAGGTGCGTGTTATCTGGCAATGCGATCCTCCTTATGGGGAGGCTTATGTCCTGCAGTGGACTGTTTCTAGGATGTTAAGGTAAAGTAACTATAAATTGCAATTTAAAATATATTTTTTTGTTTATTTATTTATTTATACTTTATTATGTACAAAGGATTACAAAAGGCGGACTTAATGCCTTTTGGCATTCTCTAACAGTCAACCCAGGGCGTGAAGAAATGTGGTGATAGGTGCATCAAATTTAAAATAATATAAATCTGAAAGGCTAATTGAGAAATATACTACATAATTAAAACATATATAAATGTATAAGCATACATATCTACACATACACTTAGATATACAAATACAAACTATAATATATACAGAAATACCTACACATTAATACATACATATATAATAAATCAGAATAAATACTAACAAGTATCAGATGGTTTTAAAAAGTGTTCGCGTACCAATCGTTTGAAAGAAATTTTATATGGGGCTTTTCTAATGTCTTCGGGCAAGGAGTTCCAGAGAAGTGTAGACTGAACGGTGAATGAACCACCAACAAAATGGGTAAAATGTAGCGGGATACTTATCATATGATTAGCAGAGAAACGAAGGACCCTATCATGGGTAGAAGAGAGACACTGAAATTTATTCTTAAGATAAGAAGGGGTAACATAAGATGGAAATGAGAGCAAAAAGAATTCTAGAGTCTAGATATATATTTTTTTTATACGTCAAAAGATATCTCTGTTTGTACTCTAATATTGAATCAATTTAAAAACGGAATGACGCAAAAAGCATTAACACGAGATGACGTAACTCATACGATACGTATAAACAGGGCGCTCCTTGTAAGGCAGTAAAATGTTTTGACTCTCCGAGTCCAAGCCTCCTTTATTACTATCGCTAAAAGTTATGTTGTCGTAAAAGTCATTGGAAGGTGCCGACATTAACATTTTAGGAAACTATGCCGATCGAAATACTTTAGTGATTAACGTTTTCATCATGATTAATTGGGAACGATGGTTAAAACGGATTGTTTAAAAAAATATGGCCTCGCGACCGTGTATCGCAGAGGTCGAGACATTTGGAATCTAATAGGTTTCGAAAAACTCATTGTTACCCTCCTCCTCACAGGGGATCGAACTCGAGATCAGATACCCTAACCTTTTTGTGGTTGAGCCAAGCGGCGGCTTTCGCTGCACGAATGGGCCGCCTCCTCGGGGTACCACGGTCACGCAAAATAGTTCTTATGCGTTCGAAGAGTGTGGTAACCGGAGGCTCTATCCTCTCCCCCCACCTCCTCCTCTTCCCCATCTATGACTAAAGGCCGGCACCGCACCTGCGGCTCCTTAGGTGTTGTAGATGTAAGCGGGCGTCGATATTCACTTACCATCAGGCGACGGTACTGGCGTGGAAAGGTTAAGATAAAAGAAATGGAACTCTGTTATCCTTCTCAATATCATAAGAAACATATCTACGAGATTAGCCTGCACAACGAAATAACAGTTACATCTTTAAGTGTTAACTAAAGATATAGATTAACCTTTATCGTGTTATTACAATATAATATCAATTGTTTCAACACTCGCTCGCTTCACATTCAACCATATTCACACATAGCCGTGAAGCGCTTTGTTGACTTTAGTAAACAAGTTGTAATAATGTACTTGTTTACAATTTGTCAGTTTAATTATTGCTGACCACAGATATAATTACTGCTAATATAAACATTGAGAAAAATTGTTAATGAATGAATCAACGCATCCTTTGACTAAGGAACAACAAGAGCCAAGCGGTGGCTTTTGCTGATGCTCGAATGGGCCTGGTTCGACCTGGTCGGTACCACGGCCACGCAGAATGCCGACGTGAAGTAGGGGCATCTTGAAAAAGGCTGCAAACGAGCGAGCGCGTCACCCGATGGTAAGTGATCACTGACGCCCACGTAGAACACCGACTTCAGAGGACTCTAAGGATATTTGGGAATGGGGAGAGGAGTGGGGGGGGCTGGGGGGAGTAGACTGCAGTTATCTCACTCGCCCAATCCAACGCAGAAGCACAAGATGCTACTGTATACACATTCGTTTTAGTTAGAACAACGTGACAGGTGGCGAGCCTGTCGTCGTGTCGCAGTGCCCAGACGAGTGATATAAATCGTACATAAGTTTCGAAAAGCTCATTGGTACGGGTCTAGAGTATAGAGCGCAAGTGACTTGGGTTCGATCCCCAGTGCCGGCACCACTAAAATTGTTAATAGCAAAATCGTGAGGAAACCTGCATATCTGAGAAATAATAAAAAAAATATATTATTTCGAGGATCTGTGAAGCCCGCCAACCCGCAATGGAGCAGCGTGGCGGCCCATTGCCGGCGCCTACACCCTCTCGGATATTTGAGGAGGTCTTTGCCGAGCAGTGGGCACTTACAGGCTGCTACTTTACTTTACGCGTCCCCTAGACTGACATGGGATCAAACTCGAGTCTACCAATTGGAAGGCAGACAGATCCCTAACCGCCGGGCTACAGTGGCCATAAGTTATAAGTTAAACACAGTAGCTAGCGCTCCACTTGACCGACCACAGCCTTGAGTAAATATACTTGGCGTTTAAAAAAAAAACTCAAGCTCTCAGTATGAATCACACGGGCGGGAGGGCCGCGCGAATTGTCACGTTAACTAATCATGGTTAACATAGGTTAATTTATAGATGACATAGGTATTATGTGATGACATACGGAATTGAGATTTGGTCCTTCACTGCAGGCCGTATGAGGAAGCTCAAAGTCGCTCAACGCGCTATGGAAAGGGCTATGCTCGGTGTTTCTCTCCGTGATAGAGTCTGCAACGATGATATCCCCACCAGAACTAGGGTAACCGACATAGCCGTATCAGCAAGCTGAAGTGACAATGGGCCGGCCACATAGCTCGCAGAACTGACAACCGTTAGGGAAGAAAGGTTCTCGAGTGGCAGCGGCGTACAGGCAAACGCAGTGTAGGACGACCCTCCGCAAGATAGAGGGACGACCTGCGCAGTGTTGCGGCAAGTCGATGGATGCAGGTGGCTCAGGACCGAGGTTTATGCTAATCTTTGAGGGAGGCCTATGTTCAGCAGTGGACTTGTCATAGGCTGAAATGATGATGATGATGATGATAGGTATTATGTATTATTATTATTTAGTTAAATAACTACTATTTAACTTAATAATACGCTCGAAGTAACCAGCGCGAGAGGATCCTTTGGCTAACGAACACATCTTTGTAAACACACGGGTGTGGTTCGGAAGACGCCATGATGGCTGAGATAGATATTGCTAATTACGTGACAGAGATTTCACTGAACTCTACTCTGCTCGGTGGCGTAGTGGCTAAGCGCTGCGGTTCGCGGGTTCGATTCCCGCATGGGACTAGTATATGCATGGAGTACAAATACTAAGTTCAGGGTCTGGATGTTTGTTCATGTGCAATTTATGTATGAAACTGTCTTCGCGATACAGGAGTAACTAAAGGAGACAGGAGATAGATACTGTTAGAGACTTTGTAAATAGGTAATTGCATAGTTATTTGTAATAAATAGATGAATAAGAGATATATGTAATGCAAAAATCAAATGAATGAATGAAAATGCTTTATTCTCCAACGTAAGAAAGATAATTCCGTTTGTCAAATCTTATTATTTTAATTTCACAATCTACCAACGTTTCCTAATGAGGCTTCCTCTGATGGAGAAGAACCAATAATAATATATATAATAATCTACAATAGATTTAAAAAAAAAATTAAAGTAGCAGCCCGTAAGTGCCCACAGATGGGCAAAAGCCTCCTCAAATATCTGAGAGAGTTTTGGAGCCGGGAAGAGCCACGCTGCTGCAGTGCGGGCGTCAAATCCTCGAAATAATATTTTTTATAATTTCTCATACATGCTGATTCTCCCGGTGGTATAAACTGCACTTAAAATTGCTATTTTTTATTAGTTTTTGTGGTGCCGGCACCGCGATTCCAACCCAGGTTACTCGCGCTCTGTGAAACTAAAGCGAGCGCCCCGACGACTATGCTATCACGGTTCCTTCTTAGTACAAAGATTTTGATTATGACTCGCACATTTTCGCTTACACGTAACTATGGAGGTTATAGTCTCGAGATATAGTCGTTACGAATCGGAAAGTCACACACATCTCCCCGCGACGTCGCACGCCACAGGGCCGTGCGCCACTGACTCAGCGAGCGCACACCGCCGGCGGCGGGGCGCGTGAATCACTGCCCACTCCCACACGGTGAGACGACACGCGTGATACGCGCACCCGCTGGTCCGGTGTATGATTTGAGCGAACAGACAAACTGTCGACTACTCGGGGGTGCACTTGATTAGCGTACAAATAATTATTGTTCCGGCTCGAGGTGTCTGTCCATGTACAATGTACGATATATATATACATATGGGAATTGCCTGTGCGATTAAACTCTCCAGTGTGTGTAGCGTTTTTAATAATATATAAGAAATGGAATATTTTAAGTTCGAAGCTAAGCGAAATGAGAAGACTTCCTTTTCGTGAAGGAAAACCTTTGTCATAACAAACAGTCTTACGAATGAATTATACACATGTGAGATTGGGACAGACGAAATTATCTTTCTTACGACATCATATAAACCTCCATCGTGTGGCGCTATAAATGACGGTGAAAGCCTCATTAAAATCCACCCCTTCCCAACTCTCCTCCCTGTCATCCCACCCATCACCCAAATATCCTAAAAGGCAGGCGGCGCACCTGCATCTCCTCTGGTGTTGCAGATGTAGGTGTGCGACGGTAATCACTTACCATCGGGTGAGACATTTGCTAGGTTTATCATTTCCTTTATGACGCAATCTCTATATCGAACCATTCATATCAGCCATTGAATAATCAATAGATACATAGTTTATTTTTTATTACAAATACACACTGAACGTGACCCTCTACCACCCCGGGGTCTTATCGCATAAGCGTTGCATCGTATACCAGGATGTAAAGACGCGTCGTGTGCGACCGAGTGCGTTCGCTTACGGCACTACGACGCCCCCTGCGCAGTTATCGACCGCCGATAGTATCAGCGTCCGGTTGCTGCGTGCCATTTAATGACGTCACGTCCTCAACGATTACAAACGTGCGCAACGGTAAAAACGTTGCAAGTTCGCGGCTAGAGGAGCAGTCGTGTAGTAGGGCAGCGATTCCCAACCTATTGTACGCGGGGTCCCATTGGCGGTGCGTGAAAATTATATTGTTAAAATTAACTTATATAAACATTATCATAATGTCTACAATATGCAGTTTAAAATTAACCTTATAACTAACAACTCACTAAGGGGCTGGACTATGAGCGTTGGGTTGGAAAAATACTGTACATTTTTAGGAGTAGGTTATCAGAGGTATAGAGTTATCAGAGGAGGGGGTTATAAATGCAAGCGGTTCACCTGATGGTAAGTGATTACAGTCGTTACCACGAACATCTGGAACACCAGAGTTGCTGCAGGTGTGTTGTCGGCCCTAGAGTATTTGGGAGTTGGGAGGGATGTTGAAGAGGGGGAGAGTGCCTCCAGTTACCACATTCACCGAACGAAACGCAGAAGCACAAGCCGCTCTGCCTCTACTTCACGCCAGTATTCTGCGAGACCGTGATACCAAGCCGGCCCATTCGAGTAGCAGCACAAGCCGCCGCTTGGTTCTACCACGTTATAAGTTTTAGTAAGAGGGGGTACGGGAACGAAAAAAAGTTTGGGAAGCACTGGTCTAGCGTATCAATACGCACAGCTGCCATTGTCTCCAGACGCGATGACATCATTTGTTTATGAAAAAAATCAAAGTCTGTATATGCCTGAATAGTTTCGCCAGCATTCACCAAGTTGTAGGACAAGTCCCTCCAGCGAGCAAGCATTGCATTATAGTTAAGGTATGATCATATTTCGTATTTTATAAAAAAAATTATCAAATTGTTATCATTAAAACATATAAAATAATTGTTATGTAGTATTTAACTAATTAATTTTAATGTAATGCCACATCTAGTTAATATAATTTTACTTTACTTCCGTGTGTTGAAAGTTGTTGTCGCTTTAGTTGTGTTTGTTTTTTATTACCTACATTTTGTCCCATAATCTTTGGTATAATTTCAATCATACAAAATAACCTTCAACTGTACGCTCACTACAAGTTCAATTGGGAAACATGTTTTCTCAGTAAGTCAATTATGAATATTCATAATGAAATAAAGTTTTCTTAAACCATACAGTAGCCGTGGTTGCCTAGCGGACAGGGCGCTCTCGCTCAAGTGATAAACAAGTGTCGATCACACCGCAAAACTGACAACCATTGGGAAAAAAGTTTCAATCTTGTGGCAATCTTTGGGTGAAGCCTATGTTCTGGTGAAGACCTGTGACGGGCTGAAATGATGATGATGACATTCGGACAGCTTTTCCACCGACCGTCATCAGAGTCTTGTCTATCAACTAGCAGAATGCACTGCGCGAAGCTGTGGTTAAATCTGGAGAAATAATATAATGATCCATTTTAACAGATTTCGATTCCATCCATGTTTCCGGTGGTTATTGAAATACGACGTCCTCGTCCCAAAATTCCGATTATAACGAAGGGGAACCCTACTCGGGATTGTTTTTATGTTCCTATAGTGGAGACGTGATGTCCACCAATGGGAAACATAACAAGCTTTTAATCATTCATACAGCTTTGATGATGTAACCATATGCGTTGGGCCAAAGGCCCATATCCAATTAAACAATACAATGGAAACAAAAAAGGTGGAAGAGTACATTTTAATAAGGTCCGTAGAGTACACATTTCGAGTACAGGACCATAGTGGTTTATTCGATTAAAATTTTCCTAGTATGCTAATTCGATTCGATGAATTTGAAGAGCCGTGGCAGTCTAGTGGACAGGGCGATTGCTTTAATTCCATAGCAGTTCCTCCCTTATGTTGTAGACATTCCTCCATTACGCACGAAGCGGTTAGCCTCTTCTTTCTTTATGCGGACGGCTAAGGAGTGGAACTCTCTGCCGATGTCAGTTTTTCCGGAAACCTATAACCTGGATATCTTCAAGGCCAAAGTGAACAGACATCTAGGCAAGCGTGTACCATCCTAGGCCTCATCTTCGCTTTCCATCGGGCAAGATTGAGGTCAAACGCAAGCCTATTTTTCATAAAAAAAAAAAGTTACCTAGTGACTTGGATTCGATCCCCGGTGTCAAGACCACGAAAATTGTCAATAGCAATTTTAAGTGCTGAATTTACCGCGTGTTCGAAGGTGAAGAATAACATCGTAACATGCGAGTGGCATAGCGGAATTTATCCAGTTCCAAAACTCTGTACTCCTCTCAAAAATTAGAGGAGACTTGTGCCCAGCAGTGGGAAGCATTTACAATGTCACTTTTTCACAGCTTCAGTGCATAAATCGCAAAACAATGGAAGTCATAGGTCTGTAAAAAGATAGTTCTTTTCCGTACTGGATTCAATTTCATTGCCTTGGTCTTTAAAACATGTCCGAGGTCGCATCTACGTGAGATTTTGAAAAACCACTCCTCTTGACAAAACACGTTGACTTAGTCAATAACAATTGTTTGTTATCATTACAGCGTGTGATCCAAGCGCTGGGTGTGTCGTGGCACTCCCATCACTTCGTCTGCGGCGGCTGCAGAAAGGAGCTCGGAGGAGGTGGTTTTATGGAGCAGGTATGCACCACACTTAAACGGCTGATCACGGCCCGTTCAACGTTTGATCGCATCGCAGAGTCCAACTGCTACATGATGAGGCGAAACACGTCACGCAATTTCGACGATGCTTTGGTTGATGCTCGCTGTAGTTGTATTCGTGGATAGGCTGGCCGGGTGAACACTGTTCGTTCAGCGATTGACCATCGCTGATTTTAATCGCTTGATAGTGTAGTGCCCTTTTACGAGGCGAAACACGTATCGTGTGTTTGGCGACGGTTTGGCGTATGACGAATGACGAGGCTCACGCACTTCGTTAGTATCGAAAATGCAAGCATTGGCATCTAGGGTGTAAGGGAGACCATATACCAAATTCTTCTTCAAATATCAACTTCACCAGCACGCGGTGCATCCTGTTGACTATCGGATTTCTGGCGAACTACTGATGGCGAAAAAAGTCGCTCTCTGAGTAGAGATGAGGAGCAGCAACAACAGCAGTGGTATACCAGCACTACTCTCACCATCTCCCACGCCAGCTTCTGTTGGCATTTTCATGGAAAGGCAATTATGCTCAGCAGAGGACGTAGCTCACAGACTGATAAAGAAGAATTATTTTATTGGATCATGCTGAGGAACGAGCCAACAGTCCGCCCGTTGGTAAGAGGCTACCGCAGTCCATTGACATCTGCGAACATCTTCAACCGAAGGAGCTTACAGATGTGTCTTCATCCCTGTGGTCTAAGATGCAATGCCTCAGGCTCAGTATACCTACTGGCCCTCTATATGGCGGCAGAAATAAATGTAAGGGCGTAGAACGGTGGTAGATACGCGTGAGGGGTTGTGCGCAAGCGCGTTGTGAGGGGTGAAGTGACAAGAGCACGCCGCCGTGTCCGCAGGCGGGGCGGCCGTACTGCTCGGCGTGCTACGCGGACAAGTTCGCGGCGCGCTGCGCGGGCTGCGGGCAGCCCATCGTGGACAAGGCCATCATAGCGCTCGACGCCAAGTGGCACGGCACTTGCTTCACTTGCAAGGTAAGTGGTTTTCCATCTCTTTTACCGAGCGCAGTAGCTTTTGCTATGGCTCGACCGTGGAAGCAGAGGCATCTTGTGCTTCTGCGATTCGTTCGGTGATTGAGGTGACCGGATACTGACTCCCCTTCCCATACCCCACCCTCATTCCCTCCCAAGTGCTTCCACCGTCTGCAATCGCTTTCACCGTTGAGCCGACCTTCACTTATTGCAGTCTGCAAAACATCTAATATGATAGCTATTTCTTTTTTTTTATCATCGTCTAACTCAGTGCTTCGTATCTGTTACAGAAATGCCGGAGCCCAGTCACCGACGCCACTTTCTCCGTGATGGACAACAAACCGCTCTGCGGAAAGTGCGCCTAGGACGACGGCCAACACTGACAACTATTCACCCCCCCCCCCCCCCCATCGTTATATTGAACCGATGTCTATTTATTATACAATAAGTGCACTTACTAAAGTACCTATATCACGCTGTTCTATGTTACGTAACGCGTGTAGCTTTGAACATCACTTTTAATAAAGAGAAACATTTAGCGGATATAAAATAAACCGCATGCCTTTTTACATTTGCACCAGAATACTATATGAAGCAATTAAAAAAAAAAGCTTTTTATAAATTCCGTGAGTCACGGAGACAATTGGTTGCTAACGTGTACAGGAATCTGTGTATCAAAGAGAAAAATATATTTTTGTACAATCTAGTGGTCGCTCTACAAAGACATTTCGTTGTAAATAAACGTAGTTTTTAATAATTTATGCTAAGTCGCCGCGGCCGTCTGTTCGTGAACTTACGTATTTTGGTCGCAAGGAACTTTTAATGATACTAAAACAATTTTTATTACGCTTCCAGAAGACTTTCGTTTTCAATAAAGCACTTTTGTTTTTAACCGTTGTGTTATTTATTTGAGATCTCATTGGAGAGTTCCTACTACCTAGCCTAGTGGTCAGGTGACGTCATCATCCATATATTCCTTAATATTATGATAACTCTATTTATAAAGACTTCTTTAACGTGGTAGAGCCAAGCGGCGGCTTAAGTTTATAGCACGACCTCGCAGAATACCGGCGTGAAGTAGAGGCATCTTGTGCTTCTGCGTTTCGTTCGGTGAGTGAGGTGACCGGATACTGACTCCCCTTCCCATACCCCACCCTCATTCCCTCCCAAGTGCTTCCACCGTCTGCAATCGCTTTCACCGTTGAGCCGACCTTCACTTATTGCAGTCTGCAAAACATCTAATATGATAGCTATTTCTTTTTTTTTATCATCGTCTAACTCAGTGCTTCGTATCTGTTACAGAAATGCCGGAGCCCAGTCACCGACGCCACTTTCTCCGTGATGGACAACAAACCGCTCTGCGGAAAGTGCGCCTAGGACGACGGCCAACACTGACAACTATTCACCCCATCGTTATATTGAACCGATGTCTATTTATTATACAATAAGTGCACTTACTAAAGTACCTATATCACGCTGTTCTATGTTACGTAACGCGTGTAGCTTTGAACATCACTTTTAATAAAGAAAAACATTTAGCGGATATAAAATAAACCGCATGCCTTTTTACATTTGCACCAGAATACTATATGAAGCAATAAAAAAAAAAGCTTTTTAAAAATTCCGTGAGACAATTGGTTGCTAACGTGTACAGGAATCTGTGTATCAAAGATAAAAATATATTTTTGTACAATCTAGTGGTCGCTCTACAAAGACATTTCGTTGTAAATAAACGTAGTTTTTAATAATTTATGCTAAGTCGCCGAGGCCGTCTGTTCGTGAACTTACGTATTTTGGTCGCAAGGAACTTTTAATGATACTAAAAAAATTTTTATTACGCTTCCAGAAGACTTTCGTTTTCAATAAAGCACTTTTGTTTTTAACCGTTGTGTTATTTATTTGAGATCTCATTGGAGAGTTCCTAGTACCTAGCCTAGTGGTCAGGTGACGCCATCATCCATATATTCCTTAATATTATGATAACTCTATTTATAAAGACTTCTTTAACGTGGTAGAGCCAAGCGGCGGCTTAAGTTTATAGCACGACCTCGCATAATACCGGCGTAAGTAGAGGCATCTTGTGCTTCTGCGTTTCGTTCGATTAATTATGAGAATGACTTCGTAGATATTTCTACATCTCGGAAATATCCATAAAGGCCGGCAACGCACCTGCAACTCCTCTGGTGTTGTAGATGTACGTGAGCGACGGTAATCACTTACCATTAGATGAACCGCTTGTTCGATTACAAGTTGACTTTTTAAAAAAAAATTTAGGTAGTATAATTACCAAATACAATTATATTATATTTATTCTCTACTGAGTAAGGTAAGTCGATTATGAAAGTAAGAAATAGTAGTGGACCGAGAGTCGACCCTGCGGCACGCCCATTGATACCGTCGACCCAGAGGAACTCGCACCACCATCAATAAGCTCAAGCGCTCTTATATCATTTACTTTACTTATTTACCAAATCCACAGCTTTCTAACAAGGCATCCTGTGAATTCTCGCAGGACTCAAATATATCCTTAACCAGCTCTACACCAGCATCGGTTATAGAGTGACGCCTTGTAAACCCAAATTGATTATGATGCAACAGTTTATTTAAACTAAAATGCCTTACCGTTTGGTTTAGAATATTTTTAAAAAAAATTTACTGTTGGTAGTACAAGAGTTGGCCTACAGTTAGGGCGGTCCAATGTGCTGCCAGATTTTACACCACTAATAGAAAACATGGTCAAATGGGTTGCATTTACATGCATTGTATGAAATACACTTTATTGTCAGCACCGTTTCATTTGACACGACACGGGTTATAAATTATAAAGTCTTTCTCTTAAATTAATTCTTTTTGTTTTTACATATCTATTGTTTTTTTTCTGTATAATTTATTTCTTGTAAATTTTGTGTTGTGTAAATGAATAAATCGTATCGTATCGTATCGTATTGTACACCAATTAGCAAAAATAGGAAAAAAATTAACAAAATACACTAAGGTACAATTGACGGCCTTATCGCTTGGAAGCGATCTCTACCAGGCAACCATTTTGCAGAGGAAATAATGACCGGTGAGCAAGGGTTACATTAATGAGGCATTTACTTTAACGCCACGTTCTCTTAACGTCAATGCTGTTGAACGATTTAAAAATAGCTTTTGAAGCAACTGTCTGTGCGATTAAAATGTTAACACGTTAACATTCTATTTCAAAAATAACTTTGTTATCAAAAAGAAATTCAGTGACATAATCAAAATTGGAATCTAAGTAAAGAATTCGACAAACACTGCTCCCGGACCGGAGGTTCCTGACCGGTTATTATAATTTTATAGTTAAAATTCAATTCAACTCGATCAGAGCCACGCGACTTAGCCTCGCCCGTTCTATAACAATAAAGAGCACCTACCTTTCCCCTGTCGCTCCGTCTGCTCTCTGCGCCATTATGTCCCAAATTATCCTTCGAAGACTCCTCCGTACCGCTTTTCCACATCTCCGCACTTCTCTCGCCGCTCTTTCTTTGGCCGGGAGATTCTATTTTCGCATTTACATGACCGTACGCCGAGCGCGGTGTATTTTGCAACTTCTGGCACCTTCGGGAACTTTCTAGAGATCTCTGTGTCGGGGTCGATTCTTTGCTTTTGGTGCACGAGCCCGTTTCCTTGCTGCGGTGCGTGAAGTCCCTGGTGTTGGCGGAGCGGTGCGGGCTCGGCTCCAGGCTGACGTGGCTCGACACGCACTGCAACACGATGCAAATCTAATCATTTATTTTGTGAACATAGGCTATGATAAAGATGTCAGTAATTATATATATATTTATGTACACAATGTCCCGCCGATAGGCATACGTAATACAATCATTATTTTATTTGGGCATAGTGAAACAAATGTCCAATCGTCCAATTAATAATAGTTATAGATTTAGTCATCTACACTAATATTATTGTAGACTTTATAATATTCTTATATGTTTGTAATGAATAAACTCAATTCTTTCACCATTAGAATACTACATTATGCCTGACAAAGTCTATATTTATTATAGTGTAGACATAACTACAATAGTTGGATCGCGAAGGCTAATCTTTAAATTCTTTAAAACTAGAGCGATTTAGATATGTTTCTTTATGACCTTACAAAGGAAATATGCACAATTATTGTTATTATTTTCAAATACTTCTTTTTTTAATTTATAACCCGGCCAAAACGGGGTACAACAGCTATTATTCAATAAATCAATCAATTAACAGAAAGTCTTCATAAAAATAGTACAAAATATATTATGAATTGCAATAATTGGTAGCCGACTGAGAACAACGCGGTGGAGTCGATATTTATGTTCGAAGCTAGCTTCACATGCCGCGTGCAGTCTCTGTTTGATTTGAATTATATGTGCTCTGACTTGTCATAAGCTTCGTTGTAATAACGTAGTTTAAGTTAGAAAATGTTCCAATGGTGTAATATACAGACATACAAGCAGGGTATGTAGGTATCATACACCTTTCGTGCGCGGTAGAGTCAGGCGGCAGCTTTTGCTGCTACACAACCTCGCAGAACACCGGCGTGAGGTAGAGCTATATTGTGCTTCTGCGTTTCGATCGGGGAGTAAGGTAACTGGAGGCCCACATTCCCCCCACTATACCCTTCCTCTACCCTCCCATCTCCCAAATATCCTTAAGCACCGGCAACGCACCTGCAGCATCTATGGTGTCCACCAACGCCCACCTACACGTGAAAGTACACGTGTAGGGGTCAAGTGACACGTACACATACAAAACATAGTATAGAGATGATAGATGGTGCTGTTGAATAAGCATACTAGTGTCGCACATCCTGCTATGAATCACAACGTCCTTCGCCTGTAAAGAAGGCGAACGACAAAGATAGACGTAGTCTCACCGCGACGGCCTGCACCAGCGTGCGCACGTCCTCGCCCCGCGAGCCGCCCAAGCGCCCACGCCCACGTCCACACCTGCACGCACAGAACAAGTTTTTTTATTTTATTTTATGACATCACGAGTGGAGAACGTGTCAACAGTTGAGGGTATGATAAATGGCTACCGCAGCCCAAGGCCACGTGCGAACCAAGGAGGTCAGAGAACTCGCGCCACGGATATTGGTAATTACAATTGTGACGCCCGGAGCTCGGCGGTCGTGGTGAGGAAACATGCACATGCGACGTCCGAGGACTTGTGCAGCCTTTCAGCAGCCCGGGTTCTCAATGTTCTGGCAAATGTATGAGAATCCATTACCCAGGGGGATATTTTTTTTTGCTGTCTTTGATCAACTGTGCAACCGGTTTTGTATTCCGATTTGGAGGGGATAAGAAACTGTATATTAATTATAGGCTGCGTGGCGTTCCGTCTTGCTCCTCAGAGGTGACAACGCATCGGCCTTCTTCGATTGGAAGGTGCGGTTCTGCGGGAGTGCATGAGTTGCGCTAGCCACTTACCATCAGGTGGACTGTTAGCTCATTTTTAACTCCCATTCAAAAAAAAAACCTAGTACTGCGGACTCTCCGGACCTATATTAATGTATCCTATATCCTCCCCGTAGAAGAGCATTAGTAAAAAAACAATTATGTGCCCAAAGAACCTCCGAGCCGTGGTAGCCTAGTGGTCCCCTGGCCACGTGGCCACCACTTGCTATAGCTTCGTACAGCGCGAGCGACCAGGGTTAGAACCGTTTGAAATTGTCAACAGCAATTTTAAGTGCTAAATTTACCACGTGCTCGGCGGTGAAGGAAAACATCGTGAGGAAACCGAAGTGTATGGGAAATATCAAGAAAAATATATTGTTTAGTGGACATGTGAAGTCTGCCGATCCGCACTGGAGCAGCGTGGCGGACCAAAACCCTCACAGATATTTGAGAAGGATGGCTTTGCCCAGCAGTGGGCTTTTGCAGGCTGCTATTTCACTTTCATTATAATCTGCATTTCGCTTTCTTCCCATGGGTGTCCCAAGAGGGTATGGAATCCAGCGACGAATCTTTCCCTGCGCTGCGAAAGACCGCTTGGCCTCGCCGACACGTGGCCAACGTCAAAATCTGTAGTCTCTCCCTTTTTTATTGGGTCCTATCCAAAATTTTATCAATAGACCCTAAAGTACCTTACGATATCTATGGTATTTTTTTTTATGGAAAAGGCGGCAAACGAGCAAGCGAATCACCTGATGGTAAGTGATTACCGTCGCCCACGTACATGTGCAACACCAGAGCTGCTGCAGGTGCGTTGTTGGCATTTTGGTAAATGAAAGATAGGATGAGGAGAAGCACAAGATGATGATAAACCCGGTCGAGCCGGCCCATTCGAGCAGCAGCTGGAGCCGCCGCTTAGCTCTACCACGAAGTATATTTACTTGCTGGATAACTCGAAAATATACAATCGTAACAAACAAAACCACCGCCACACTTTGTTTCTTAATGTACATGGAATTACAAAACGATTTTTGGTGTTTATAAAGTAGGCACAAGAGTTTGATTTCGGCAAAAATATCCGTTGTTTTTTGTAGATATAATATACTTTCAGATGATCATGCGGGACGCGGCGGTGGGACTGGCTGACGTGAGTGAGTGGAAGACGTGAGGGGGAGGACGTTTCCCCAAAATGGTATATAGATGGGTACAATACAATAATACTCACACAGGTGCCTTTCTACGGCTTTTTGGACTTGCGTGTTTGACCGGAGCTCGCTTTTCACACGCGTTGCCGGCGGACCCGCGCTGCTTAGACGTCCCACTGGAAAAAAATGTCTTCGGTTAATTTGATTACGTCAGAAAGCCCAGATGCCTCGGGGTCTAGAGGTCCGGTCAAAGGGCCAGAATTGAATTGTGTCTGTGATCCAAATTTGTGATGTGCGGCAACATGTAAGGTGCCAGGTGTCAGTTGCTGTTTTACGAAAAATCATCCCACTGGGAAATTAAGTAAAATGGAATTATATAGCCACGATAGATGGCCACAGAATGGTCCTCTCTTTCTTCACCTGGATTGATTATTCCTGGTGCTGGATGGCTTCCCTTTGAGGTTGATCCGTAGAGTGTCCAGAGAGTACATGGACAGCCGGCCATCCGCCCTGGACGCTGAAAAGTAAGACATTTCATTTCTATTTGTTTGTATTCAAAAAAAATACTTAAAAACAAAATCAAACTTGTTCATGAAAACTTTGTAAAATCCTCGATTTTCCCCTTCCACCCACTTATCTCGAGAATTAAATGAGATACAGACTTGAAATTACATGGGTGTACTTCTGAACCCAAACAGATCCAGGCAAAATACATAAAAAAAATGTTTTTTCATTCTTTCGATTATTTTTGTTTTTATTCGAATCTACGAAAATAATTAGTAAAAGATACTCTTTTTTTTTTATCCTTGGCACCGTTTTTTATAACCAATTATGAAAGTGTCATGAAAACTTTCCAAACAATGAAGTAGACTTCATTGTGATTAAAAAAAAATTAGTGTGCCGCGTGCAGGCGTCTTGACATTTAACAAAATAACTCTTTAAATGTGTTAAAAAAAACTATCCCATTCCATGGTATAATTTTAATCTCGGCCAAATTTCATTCATATCTTTTAAGCGTGATGAACAAGACAAACATACAAACATTCACAATTTGCAACCTTACGGAGAATAAAACATGGCTTGCACTTCTGGGATCCTAAAGAACATTTTAAAAAAAGTTCCATCAACATTTTAAGTGCTGAACTTCCCACGTGCTCGACAGTGAACCTAAACACCGACAGGAAAAAGACGTTTCGAAAAAAATAATATTAATGGCATGGGAAGTCCCCAGCTCAAAAAATTTCTCCCCTCTCAAAATTTGAGAGAAGCCCTTCACCAACGCAGCGACACATCTAAGCTTATTTTAATATCATAGACTTACATGACTTCGAGCCAGACTTTGACCAAGAACCCGCGGGCTTTTGTTTTCCCTTACCCCCACTCGACTTTTTGGCGTATGGATTGTTCTGGAAATGAATACAACGCATATAAATCGACACAACCAACGTTTCAAATGCCTTCATCGGAATGTAATGTTGTAAGAAGGCATGTCCATATGTATATATAATATAATTATAACTTATTTGTCTATAAACATGAATGTACAGGCTGGATGAGACGTTTACTTGAAAATTACGATTATTTGAAAATTATTAAAAAGTAAAAACATTTTTAACAGCAATTCGCAATGGATAACTGACATCGAGAAGAGCGGCAACATCGCAACATTTCTTTGTCTGCGATTCGTAGACTTGAGACGCAGGCGGGGGCGGTCCATGAGGTCTTTGACTCGTGTGCTGTTAGTGCCCAGTGAATTGTTAGCGCAAATATATTATAAGACAAAATAACAATTGAAAAGTATACTGTACTTATATAATTGATATTTGGTTTCTGATCTAGAAATAGCACACAGAATGATGATGAAGACGAGGTTAAATTTAATGTCATAACGTCGCATCCAACCTGTATAGCAAATTGACCATTTAAATATAGAACCTTTTAAATAAAAGTCTAACAAACCAGTATTGTCGTTTTAGTCAAGCGTGAATTTTCTATAGTTAATGTAGATTGAAAAAAATTAAAGTAATCACTTACAGCTTCTTCAGTGCATCTGATCAACTCCTCTACTTTGGTGCCGTGCTCCTTCAACACCTCATCCAACCGATCGCAGGTCAGCAACAGATCCTGGAACATCACGAAATTGTTTCTTACCCCCTGCTGCCCGGCACCGGTCAATCTTTTATAGGTCTGAAATTTTTTTCGGTCTAATAGGCTCCTACTAGGCGGTAGATTCCTTGTCTGTCTAGGACTCGTCTCGGGCAGGAACCACTCTCTCACCTATTACTGCCGCTAATCAACAGTGTAAACAGTGTTGAGTTCCGGTCCCTGAGCCAATATAATTATACAGGCTTGTGAGGCATTCTATCTCTGTCCTCTGTCCTCTTTCCGCATCTGTCACCTTCTTCGGCTGAATTAGTTTGCAGATGCCCAGCGGGGGGCTTCAGTAGCCACTAATCATGCGGTGGACTGTTAGTACGTTAGTCAACTCCGCTGTCTGTCGGAAACCACGAAAATCTCACCGGCATTTTTCCTTATGCGATTTTCATGACAATATTAAGACTGCACAGCATCAACAGCTTATTAAACTTAAAAAATAAAACACAAAAAAATCTCTCAGGAAGATCTGTTTCCGAGTTGGAAGATTAGAGTTCAATCGTCGGTGAGGAAGGCAGCAGCCCTAATTGGTCTTTTTTTTTAGCTATTATATTTATACTAGCAATGCTATTTCTTAAGTAACATTACTAATATTCCTGTTAAGCCTCCAACTATGCTTACAGCTTGTATCTCGAGTGGTTCACGACAATAGCCGAATGGCGGGCTCGAACTTACTACGTCTTGTTTTGTAGTCCGCAGCCTAACTCATTTGACTTTGTACGACTTGTAGCATTGACTTGAAACGGCAGCGCAGGCGACAGGCTCACCACCTGTCACTTGGTTACAAACAAGAGCCCTAGCGGCCCCGGCACCGCTGCACCGAAATCCGATGCCCGACGCAACGTCAAGACCTACGTCGCGGTAGAGGCGCTCGGCGGCGGGCGGCGGCGGCGCGGGCGCGGGCGCGGCGCGCAGCAGCTGGCTCGCGGCGAGGCCCAGCTGCACGTTGTCGCCGATGTACTGAGTTTGCTCCAACGATTTATGAAACACCTGAATTGTGACGAACAATTATTACAATATACAATTATTTGAAATTGAACTATTATTTAGGGTTTTGATCGCGGTTTAATTTAGGCCTTCAAGTTCCCGACGTTCCGTGACTTACACTTTCCATTGGATTATTTGGCTATTTCTTAGTTCGTAACGTCCCGTTCATCTTTATAAGCTACAGAAATCATCTGTATCCAAATTCACAATTGGGATTTCCTAATTTGGGACTGGATGGCTAAATTGTGATGAATACCTCTAACATATCATCCCAACCGGTTGGGTAATATCCGGACAGTAATAAATTGTTTCCTTGCGGTGTCGGCGTAGGTTAATTTGCCCTCTATCGGATCCCGCAGTCGTCTCAAAAGTCGACAAACAACATGTATATTATTACCATACAGGCTGATCGCGGGTTCCACCATGCTAATGGAAGACAAACCGAACATGTATGGCGTAAGGTTGGCGACGAACCTCGTAGTCCGAGACACTGTAATTACTTGATGAGGCGTAGAAGGACCTCGTTTTCATAGAACACCAGCTCAAAACGGTAGCATAATGGTGCCCTATGCTGCATGAACAGAAATCAACAAACCAGATACGGGTAATAAGGCTTCCCATTAGTGTTGCCAACCCTTTCGTTTTAGCATTTTTTCAAAAACAGTCGTAGTTTTTTTAGTTCTTGACACGGTTTTTATTAATTTCATACGTGACCGGGTTAGTACCACAGTCTCGCAGAATACCGGCGTGAAGTAGAGGCATTTTATGCTTCTGCGTTTCGTTCGGTGAGCGAGGTATCCGGAGGCCCACTCCCCCTCCCCATTCCCCTCCTCGTCCTCTCTTCCATTACCCAAAAGGCCGACAATGCCCCTGCAGGACCTCTGGTGTTGCAGATGTACGTGGGCGACGGTAATCACTTACCATCAGGTGAACCGCAATATCATATGCCGCCTTTTCCATAAAAAAAAAACCTCTTAGGGGTGGCACTGCACCTACATCTTGATAAGATTTTTTTTTTTTTATAAATGTTATAAATTTTAACTACGGATATGATTAGCTTACGCAAAATGCCTGCAACATGTTCTGATGCAGAGAGACAATCCTGAGCATCTGCGACTGAAACTGAGTGTGTTTGGCGAATGGCAGCGGCGTCGCGCTGTTGTTGCGCTTTATGTCCTGTATCTAAACATCGTGGAAACCATACCGAGTGATCAGTTCCGCGGTAACATCACCACTAAAACATTCATTGCCATTTGAATAATAAATACTTTAAAAGAAAACTAAAACGTGCACTAAAAATTTGTCCAAACTCGAGTAGCCACTCAAGGGTCCTGGTTACCCACTTTCTAACTCCATCATCATACCGGCTCAATGGTATTGTATTTTCATCGGATTCATATACATTTGCAAACTTCTAAACGGATAACGACCACTTGAAATGACAGAGATTTGGTTTTTAGATTATTATGGAAAAGTAGACAAACCCACGTTGTAATATAGGCGCGTTGAAAAGAAGAAATGCCTCGAGCTCCACTTTGAAGAAGACAATCATGAGGAAATCTGCATGTATGTCGTGTTAAGTCATTTCACCCGCTTTGGAGTACCGCGGTGAACCATTGTCATTAACACCTCAGTCTCATTGTAAAAAAAAAGAGAAGACCTGGACAGCCCTCCTATTGGCCATCAGTGAGACGCATATTAATAAACGTGTATTTTTAAACTGTGATAATTTTTATACAATATAGTTTTTCTCTTTTTTATCAGCCTGTATTAGTCAACGCCCGAACTTCGGTCTGAAAGCGCGAACAAATGCCGGCACATATTTCTTGGAAGGTTTGCCTTTTACTCACCACGATGGCCGAGCAGGTTGTCAAGCTAGTGCTGCACTTTTAATTTTTTATGGTCATAATTGAATAAGGAAAGATAATGAAAGAAAGAAGTATATCTCTTACCTGCCTCTGCAGCTGGTACAGGTGTATGCGGCTGAATCGAGAGCAGAACTCCGAGGAACGCTTTAGTATCTTCTTCAAATCCTCCGGGTCAATGTTCATCACATTAAGCCGTTGTACTGACGCACTAAGAGAGTTCCAAAAACAAAATACATAACGTGTCTGCCCTTTCGATACAAACTGCTATATACAGGTGATTTAAATATTGTTAATACTTACTCATATTTACGTCTACTATTAATTTTTCTTATTTAAAACCGCTGCTGAACATAGGTCTCGTCAAGAAAGCACCAGAAAGCCGGCCTACATTCCTTCGAAGGTTTGCTCATAGTTACCACGATGGGCATGCGGATTGGTGAATGCAATGATATGGATATATTACGCACATTCGCATATTTTATAATTTCGCACTAGTGATATTAAGTCTGTGGGATTTGGGTTCGGCTAGTTCGAGTAGATCTTAAGTCACCAATCGGTCGACAGTGAAAACTAGCAGGGTGAAGTTGGGGTGTTGGCATTTGGAAAAACGTTATACAATATTCTTCCGGGTTTGTGTTCATCCATGTGCAATTTATGTCTATCAAAATATTATCAGGCTGAGGTTACAAACGAGCTAACAGTCTAACTGACGGTAAGCAGCTACCGCAGCCCGTGGACAGCTGCAGACTACTCCAATCGAAGAAGGTTACAGGTGCGTGGACCCCCTGTCACCCCTGTGGATGGAATACCTCCTCACAGCCCGTTCTGTAGCGTTCTACACCCTTCGTAAAGGACCATGATAGTGGTCGCACTGCTGGTGTTTTCTTTTTATAGAAGAAAGGGGGCAAACGAGCATGCGGCTCACCTGATGGTGAGTGATCACCGACGCCCACGAACATCCGCAACACCAGAGGAGCTACAGATGCGCTGCCGCCCTTTAAGGAAGGAATAGGCTCTTTTCTTGAAGGTCCCTAAGTCGTAACTGTTCGGAAATACAGTTGGCGACAGCTGATTCCACAGAGTCGAAGTGCGTGGCAGAAAACTTCAAGTTAAACGCACTGTGGTGGAATGCCAACACCATCTAGGTGGTATTGATGGAACTTGGAATTCTGTCGCGATGTACGAATGGTGAAACTCAGCGGCTGGGATCAATCCGAACAGTTCTTCAGAAAATTCGCCGTGATAAATTTCGTGGTACAAATAGGTATGCAGTACCTGTCCGTACCCGTACCTAGTCTTTATTTTTATGTGAAAGGGGATAAACGAGCAGACAGCTAACTTTATGGTAAGTGATTACCGTCGCCCATGTGAGATGAGGGAGAATCGAGGGGCGAAATAAGGGGAGAGCTAAGTGGTGGCTTTTGCTGCTGCTCGAATGGGTTAGGTAGAGGCATCATATGCTGCTGCGTTCCGTTGAGTGAGCGAGGTGACCGGCGATGTCTGCTTACATGATGCTCGTCAGCTCCACGTCGATCCTTGTGCGCAGCTCCTTCACTTTCGCACAGTAAATGCTGTTCTCGATCCCGCTCGCGATGTTCGCCGAACATTTACCTTCCGCAGAGATCACAAGTCAAAATTAAAAACAAAATGCCGAAGTCTACGCAAAAGGCTTAGGCGTTATTTTGTTCTAAAACAACTTACCGTATACCCAATGCTGGGGTGGTCACGAGGATTGGACTTTTTTTTAGCACAAGTTGGCAAACGAGCTACCTAAGTCAAGCTGGCCCTTTCGAGCAGCAGCAAAAGCAGCCGCTTGGTTTCCAAATATCATAAGTCCGACCAACACCTGCAGCTCCTCTGGTGTTGCAGATGTACGTGGCCGTCGGTAATCACTTACTACCAGGTGAGTGGATTGCTCGTTTACCCCTCTCATCCATAAAAATAAAACTTTATTTTTCGGTGATATATCGTACTAACTTGACGCTTTCTCTGGGTTTCGTTTGGGTTCCGGCGGCTCCGATTCGTTTTTCTCTTCTTCTTTCTCCCGGACGGTACATAAAGGGCTGGCGCCTGAGTCGTCCACGGCCTCGTCGTCGTGGCCTTAATGTAACAATAGCTAGAGTTAATGCCAAAAGATTGCGTGATTAGGTGGTCGGTGGAGCTCAACCACTTAGACATGGATTCTAAAACCTGCCTTATACTTTTGCAAGACCCATCTTATTGGTTTAGGCATCTAAACTGTTTTGACATTTATCCTGCCCATCTCCACTAACAGTCCACCTGATGGTAAGTGACCCCTGCAGCCCGTGGACACCTGCAAGCAACTTCAATCGAAGAGGGATACAGATGCACTGTCACCCCTGAGGACTAAGATAGAATACCTCACAGCCTGTAATTATACTTGCTCTCCCATACCTTTCGAACCGGAACACAACTGGCGGCAGAAATAGGTAACAGAGCAGTGCACTTTCTGTGTGTCTACACAGACACACAGAAAGAAGCCAACCACCCAGATGTCAGAAAATCGACGACAACGTTTATCATCTTACGTTCATCAAACTTCCCGCTGCTTTCCTGGGACCGCCTATGGCCCTTCCACAGGCTTCCTTGTTAGCAAAATTTCACCAAAATCACAACCAAACAAACAAATCTTTCACATTTATAATATTAAATATTGAAGGATCTTTGCATTTAGCTATTAAATATATAAATGTTATAAATGCATGGAGATGGCTGACTTCAAAATGTTTATGAACAATATTACTCTCTTCCATACATTGGTATTCGTTCATCACAACAATTTTTATTATCCATTGCAATCTATATCTTCGTTCCTCTTTGAAAACATGACATTTAGTTCGTGATAGCTGATACAAGTTAAATATGTGGACCCGTTAAATACAAATAATCCAAAAAATTATTTAAATAATTATAATATTGAATTAAATACAATTTTGTATAAATTGATAAAATAAAAGAAGTAATGGATAATTAATATAAATGTATCATAATAGATGTGGTAAATACAGAACTTCAAATTGCACCAGGATACGATTCCGTATCACTAGCATAGTATGAAATTAAAGAGAGCAGCCTGACCCAACCTAGGATTGTCATGCATGTTACTACATCTAGATCAGCATATATTAGTCCGCTGCTGTTCGTGCTTAACTGCCTCAAAAAGCACCAGTGAAAGCCTTATTCTTATTGGGTTACTCACCACACTGAGCAAGGGGTGAGTACACATTGTACACTGCACTGTACCATATAGCTCTCATGCTTTGGTATGTTTACGTAAAGTATATAATCCTATGAATTTAATTTTGTATATGATCTACAGAATTCCGAGTTATCTTAATAATCATGAAATGGCACTACTCTACTCTCTTCAACGTGGCAGAGCCAAGCGGCGGTTATTGCTGCAGCTCGAATGGGCCGGCTCGACCGGGTTTGTACCACGGCCTCGCAGAATACCGGCGTGAAGTAGAGGCATCTTATGCTTCTGCGTTTCGTTCGGTTAGTGAGTTATTCGACAACCCACTCTCCCTCCTCATCCTCGCTTCCATTTCCCAAATATCCTCAAAGATTGACAACGCACCTGCAGCGCCTCCGTTGTTGCAGATGTGCATGGGCGACGGTAATCACTTACCATCAGGTGAACCGCCTGCTCGTTTGGCACCTTTCCCATAAAAAAAAATAAAAAATATGGCTCACCAGACATTTCTTCTTTGTCGTTTTCATCGTAACATATATGCAATACATCTTGACACTCTCTCTGATCTATCTCAGTGTTACCAGCGATAATTAGAGGTGTATCTGAAGGAGAGCTTGAAATTTCACATTGCTCTTCGTCCTGAAATTACTTACACACTTACAAAGATTGATTCATACAAAGGTTCTAAGAAACTGGTAGATAATGCCACCTAGCATTAAGTCCGCCCATTCTATACTTTAGCTGAAGGTCAACAATAAGGAATAAATAAATAAAATAATATAATCAAGTTCAAAACTATAATTTCATGTGCCTTGGTAACTGGATGGTGAAAAGATACAAACATTTATGTTCATCATACAAATAAATGCCACTAGCGGGGTTCGAACCAGTCACAGTCTATTTCCTGGAGAGGCTAGATGTGAAACCATTAGTTATGGCTGTCGTGCGACATAAAATTCCATGTTGTAATTAATTATTTCAATAAAGTAGGCAGATCTACCCAGTATGGTATGGGCAAACCTTTAAAGGAAGTCATGCTTATGCCCACTTTCTATGTAAAGCCTTTGTTCAGCAGTATGGCAAAGAAGAAGAAAGAAGAAGTCCGGTGGAAAACATTCACATTATTGCAACCAATTAACAAACGGTGACAAAAAACTGTTATTCCAGGTTATATCCAGGACCCATGGCTCACCAGAATATTAACAACAACAAAAGAGACCATAAAAGAGGTTTTATTTTTTTTTACTCTCAACACAGTCCCTCAACAGTCATAGATAGGTCTTCTCACTAATACCCTATTCACCCTTCTCATAAAGACAACCATGTTAACGTTGGACAAGTAAACTGATACAGGCAAGCTATTTGTCTTTTTTGGACTGGGATTTTTATTGAGGTGAAAAACTAGTGACTGTTTACTATCTGATATTAACTGGCTCATGCATGCCAGGGTCACCAGTGAACTGCTTCAATGGAAGAAAGTTACAGAAGCATTGTCACCGCTAAGGACTAAGATGGAATACCAAACAGCCTGTAATCATACAGGCTCTCCACTATAAATCCTTTATGCATTTGAATTGTCAAAGCATAACAGTTTGTTCAATTAGAACAAATATCAATAAGAAAAGGATGGAAACCTATGTGTCTAGATATCCAATGGTGGAAAAGGGGAGGGGTAAAGAAACCATTTAGACATATTTCATAACATATCTAGTAAAATTGACTAAATTAACAATCAATATTACAGGCTATCACAGGTTAACTGCTGGATTTAGGCCATTTACAGATTGCCACAAAGTACAGTCTTGAGCCACCTTCATCCATCAACTTCCTGCGACACTTTGCAGGATATCACTCCACCTTGTGCTTGTCCTATACTACACTTTTCTATAAGAAAAAAATATGATTGTAAGTTGAGAAATATTGTAGTTGATGCATTTACTCATAAATAGAAAACCACTCTGTAATGATGTCTCGTAAACATACAAGACAACAGGTTAACACTTTGCATCTCCATGTAGTACAAATTGTTTAGACATAAATATGCAGTGGTTTAAATAAAATCTTATTTTCTTACATTTATGTCTTCTTCTGCCTCTTTATGCCGGATTTTATTCAATTCTTTATCTAAGAGTTCTTTCAAACATGTTTCAGGTATCTGGTCTATGAACTGGTATGGATCACCTGAAATACAGAATACTTAGTGATTTTTTCTTAAACAAGAATTACATAAGAAATGAAAAGACAGGTTTATTACTTCGATAGACACTCCGGACAACATCTTGTTCTTCAATAAACTCTTCCCATATCTTCTGTTCTTGCTGCTTTTGACGTTCACGTCGAGTTGATCTCCAAGATTGTTCTAATTCAGTATTTTCGACGTACTACAAAACAAATATGTATAAAGGGACCATTCTAAATTGTTTTCTCAATTTACTAAGTTACAGCACTTTATGAAAACAATGTTTGAATAATTATAAAACATTTTAATATCCGATAAATCATTACATGATTTATCGGATTAATCAGTACACGTTAACTATTCTAACACTGGTACAAGTCTTGACGTGATCAAACATTTAAAATTATAATGTTATGACAAGGGAAGGGACAATAAGATACCGAACATATAAAAAACGAAAATTCTTTTTGTTTTGTTGCGAAAATTATGCAGGTACATACCAGACTTAAAAAAAAACAAACCTGTAAGTCGATTTCCTTAATTTTGATTTCGGGCATGAATGAAAATCCTCTTATAGAATTTTCTACGTCCGATATCATGACAATATAATAACACAGAATCTATATGTATTTCACCTCCTGTTTTGGCGTATTGGCGAAGTAATTTAATTCCAAAACTTAAATATTTAAAAATAACAAATTATCAAAATTTGAATTTGAATTTGTTTCTGTGCCTTCGAGCGTAACAATGGGCAAAAGCTTTAAGACCATACAGCCTCTCATGACTGCATTAGTTAATTTTATCTAAGTATTTTTAACAACTATTTTATCGTTAACTATTGCAGTTTCATTCCAAAAATCGATAATTCAATAAAGATTTAGGTATACGTTATCAGTATGCTTGTCTTACCGTAAGGCGGCAAGTAAAATGAATAAATAAAAGAGCAACGACGCTACTGCTGCTGCTCTAACTCCAGTTAACTAAAGGATTCTCAACAACTAGAAGGGGCTCGCGGCAAGCCAAGAGCCAGTCCTAAGAAGGAACGAGACCTCGATTTGGGTTACCACGGCAAGCTAAGAGCCAGTCCTAAGAAGGAACGAGACCTCGATTTGGGTTACCATCGATGCGGGTGGAAATAGGTCCAATATTAAAAACAACCTTGTACGCAAGTATATATCTCGTATAGCCCATGAATCCATGCAGTATGCTATCTGGATCACAAATATGTTTGAGTTCTTAAAACTAAGACATTTCGAGGTCGTTTGCATTTTTCCTGATTGTGACTGTGTCATTTCTGAGCTTCTCAAATGGTGAGGTAGATGTTGCCACAAGTATTTCATTACAGAAAGAAACGTTTAATGTTTGTTTTAAAAATAATAAACTTATAGTCTAATAATCAAACTACAGATGAATAAGGTATGTAAATAATAAATCATACACAGAGTAATATTCACTATTATCTATTAGCATACGGCAACTGTTTTTAAATGAAGTTGCCAACTTCAATTTAGTATTATATTGATTTTCACATTTCAAGGTCTTCAGACTACAGTCGTTCCAAATCGTAACCGCGCAACAGGCGGCAAGCTTTTAGCGATTGTAGTATTTCGATCGTTTTTTAGTGTTCAAATAAATTATAATGTTATGTACTTCAAAACTCTTGCCGACCATGGGAGCTCCCCCAGCTCCTACATTAAAACCTGTGTGTCGATATTTTCCTCAATGGAGCCGAACATCAATTTTAACTATGACTAATTCTGAGGAAGACATGCCTGTTAAGGTTTGTTAAATTTTGACGTACATTCAATAATAATCACTTACTTTTTTTTCTTTGTAACGTATACATTATAATCAAGTTTCAATCAGTACGGTAAGATATATTTGAATCAATTTTTATTCTATGGGAAGACTTAGTACTTAGTCTATTATAAGTAATAAAAATTAAAATAATTAGGAAGTAGACAAGAGAGAGAGAGAGAAAGAAAGATACAAAGAAATAAGTAAAATTTTACGGAATTTATTTATAATATATAAATATTACGTATTTTATCGCGTTTAATTTTAGTTTTAATCTTCCCGTCGTTTTAAGTGCTTTACAGCACCCGTGATCACGGGGGAACTGAGTTTGATGGACGTCCAGATGATAACTAAGTCATCTCGGGTTACCTTCAGCTTTTAATTATACGATTTTGATCTGATCTACGCAAAAAGTGCTTACAATATCTTGAGGTCTTATAGTGGTATGCTTGGTTTTAGATTTAATTTTATTTATTACAGGATCCCACCTCCCAGCCACCTTCTCTATAGAAACTAGAATGTTTTTGATTTCAAATCATCATGGACAAGAATCGATGTTCTTTTGCATGGATTTGTGGTCTACCAATTTTTGTTTCAGAGAGCACGAGAAATCTGTGACAGTAAACACTTAGAGCTTCAGCATGACAAGCAACAGACAAAGCTGTGGCAAATGGTAGAGAATCCACCTGATTACGTCAAACGAAAAACTCACAGACTAGTGGTAGGGAACAGACCATCATATATGGTTCGAAGATATACCGGCACTGTACTCAAAATCCGGTAGGAAACATCGTAAGCATGTCTAAAAAGGACGCTTCCCGGCTTCAAAAACTTATTAAAAGTAAGAAACTATCAATAGACCATTTCAACAGCGCTAGATAAATTATGATGAACTATAATGATGATATTAATTTATCCCTAATGGTAAAGGCAAAGGACTTTAGTCCATACAGCCAGGTCTGATGCACGCTCTGCTCTGTTCCACGTCTCCAACTACCGAGTGATGAACTATAATTATATTTTGACTACGATATCATCAACAGAGCAATTAAAATAATTCATATTGATTTTTTGGCAACAGTCGGTCGCCTGAGCCACGTTTGTCATCCAATAGTGCCCATCACGTGCCGTTGCATTTGATGAAATTGCAATTTGTCCCTTAAACTTTTGCGACGGCAGGGCTTTGTGGTTAGTCTACGTGATTGCTGAGCTGACTCCTGGGTTCCCAGCGGAAATAGTGTTACAGTAAAATGATGATGTCCTCCTGTCCGATTTCTAACTGCGCAGGTGATCATAGTGCCGCAAACACAGAGTCAATTACTCGTTTTTACCAGCCCATATCAGATGTTCTTTTCTTTTTTATGGGAAGACGGTGGAAACAAGCAAGCGGTTCATCTAATGGTAATTGATTAACGACGCCCTTTGTACATCTGCCACACCAGAGAATCTGCTGGTCCGTTGCCGATCTTTAGGGATATTTGGAGAGAGGGAAAGTGGGAAGAGGAGAGGGGAGTGGGCCACCGGTTACCTTACCGAACGAATCACAGAAACACAAGACGCCTCTACTGCATGGGGGTATTGTGCGGGGGTCGAGGAACTACCCCGATCGAGTCACCCTATTCGAGCAGCAGCAAAAGACGCCGCTTGGCTCTACCGCACCTAATTTTTTTTTTGGTTTCATTTGAATATAATCAGCAAAATTTTAATGTAATTGAAATAGCGCTTTTACAGTTTGATAAATAACAAAATGCCACTAAACTTCAAAACTCTAACCGTTTTTTTAACAAAAATTTAAGTGGATTTTCTATCGGTTTCTTAAGTCTCCAACACTAAATCGTTACAAGACTAGATTAGGCGATATCTAATAGCAAAAATACCAAATCGAAACTTTTTTTTTCACAAATTTTCTTAAGTCTTATCCATAGTCGTGGCAGATCATGTGAACACTGCTGGTCTCAAATTTTATTCCTATACAGCTAACTCTTAACTGAGACAAGAACTACCTTATATCCTGTTCCATTGCATTATACATACCTTACATCCTGTTCCATTGAATTATCCGTACCTTACGTTAATACCCTATAAATAATCTACTGCAGGACACAGACCTCTCCCATAAGGATCAGCCATAATCGTAAAGAACGACAGACGGTTTGGAGATCGCAGTAAGTACCAAGCACCTTGCACCTTTGACGCTGCCGCCCGTCATCGGTCTGTTTAATTTCGGTCTGGTATATTGCGAGTTGGTAATCCCGCCATCTGTCGGTAGCCATTGCAATTATCAAGGTTTTTTCCTGAGTCACGTTTCGCGATACCCACGGAAAGCAAGGAGGTGGTAGATTCTAACGTCGATACCACACAGTAAAATCCATATCTCATCTAAATTTCATTGAAATTTGTAGAGTATTTCCTATGCAACACTATTAAAAAACAAGTCGCATATATTTATTTATTTATACTTTATTTGTACACCAAAATGATTACAAAAGGCGGACTTAATGGCTTTTGGCATTCTCTAACACTCAACTTAGGGCGTAAAGAAATGTGGTGATAGGTGTATCAAATTTAAAGAGTACATAATTAAAACATATATAAATGTATAAGCATACTTATACATACCGAGCTTCGTGCCAATCTTTGGGGGAGGCCTATGTTCAGCAGTGGACTTCTGATAGGCTGAAATGATGATGATGATGATGAAGCATACTTATCTACTCAAACACATACATATACAAATACATACTATAATATATACATAATACCTAAACAGATATATACATACATAAAAACATATTAATACATACATATTGAATAAATCAGAATAAATACTAACAAGTATCAGATGGTTTTAAAAAGTGTTTGCGTACCAGTCGTTGGAAAAAAATATATCTCCTACTTCTAAGCCGACCTTCATTTGGACCACTCCTGTAAGTGTCGCCGTGTAGCCCTGTAAATCCCTGACGCTTTTTTTACATTGGGCAATCCAACTTTATAATTTTACACATACTCGCCCAGCACGTGCAACACTCGAATTTTTCTTTACTCAAATTAAAGTATAACATGGCCGGTTTTGTGTATTGTTTTTGGTTTACAATTCTCGATAAATGTTAGGACAATGTCTCTAAACGGTCAAGAGCCTGATTACTTTTTTTTTTGACCTTTCGCATGGTTTCGAATACATACAGAAAGGCAAAGAAGAGTATTGTAGAGGACATTGGCTCGTCAAACATTTATATGTCATAGAGCCAATGGAACGGTCGCAACGGACACCTACCTCAAGAGTCCGCCAACATCCGCAGACCATGGGGATAAGGAAGGCTGGCGCTCTTTAACACCAGCCTTCCCGGCGCCCCCTGGCGGATTTAGTCTTTAGAGGATATGGAGAATGGCGAAACGCGACTCCACCTCGGAGTGTATCCACCTGTGGAGGGCCTGGAGAGCGGTGCTAAGGTAACACTCCACTAACACGCATCCGAAGTGAGCTCGCACTCGCAAGCCCACTCGGAGCAGCCACCTCGGGCCAGCCATCCCCGCAAAGACAGGCCGGCCATGTAGGTTCCTCTTGGTTCACCCTGGGAGACCAATCCACGGTTACTAAGCCTCCCCGCCCCACCCCCTCCCCGCCACGACAAGGCGGGAACCCATTCGGGGGGGGGGGATGTTATGTCGTCTTCCACTACTGCGCCGACGCATTACAACGCGTCGCGCAAACAATACACCTGCGTACTAATGCAGTTCCCATCGCCCAGAGTGATCGATACATCTCCGAGCCTCCTCGGACCTCAGAACCTCCCTCGGACGGTCCAGAGATAGCAGTACATTAGTTAGTTAGACAACCAGTTTAAAAGAACCGCTTGCCGCCGAAAACGGCTAAACAGAATTAACTTCACCGGATACACACCTGCAAAATGTTTGTATTAACGTGGTTGCTACGCTATCCGGGCTTTACCCCGCACACACAAAAACCCACACTCTCTACATAGATAACATAGCATAAATAAGGCCATTCAATTACTTTCGGAATTACTTAAATTGTTTATTAAAAATAGATTTATATTCTATCTAAGTATAAATAAATGCTTTGTATAACGGTATTATAAATTCGATTAGCGGAGCTTTTTTACATTTTTATTTATAGATCACGTCATCGTCACGAAAGTGTCAATGATAATTCGCTGGAAAATGAAGCTATTGTCATTTAGGGAGGTGGATTCACGGAATATCTGGACACGCGAGTCTGGCGCTGCGCCACAGATAGCTAATGACAAGCCCCGTGAGTCAGCGGTGCTCAGGTCGTGCACGGCTGTGAGATCGATACTGCACTCCCGCCCGCCCCACGCCGCGCCCTTACCGTCTCGCCGACCTCTCGACGCACCCGCCCTCCGTCAGTAGCACCCCCGCCCGGGCCAACACGGCCCGTTGTCCCGCGAAATCCATACTCCGTGCAGACGACGAGAGACCTGCGCTTTAATTGCACGTAAATAACGGTCATCGGTTCAAGGTTGCGATCGCGGCGTTCAAAATAGTTGCAATCCAAAGTGTTTTCCCGCTCACTGATTTTATTTTTAATTATTACGCGTGGCGCAAGGTCGCTCGTATTCGGCCTGCACGAATAATGTCAGCAAACGGGTGCACTCGAGCGACCGGCGCGGCGTAGAAGGCAACAAAGAGTCTCTGCCGGGCCCTTTGTCCAGAGTTGCTGCGATGGCTTCGAAGGTCCTCGTACCGGCAGCGCCCTTCGCTAAGTTGCAGGTATGCTGAATTGATAGTTCTCTTTGGGAAATTAGAGTTAAAAATTGGACCAATTTGAAGCATGTCAATCGGTTTAATATGTTTTTGCAATTTGTTTGCGATAAACTAAAATGTTTTGTTTCATGGTTCATTAGTATAATCGCAATGTATATATAATAGTAATTAGGTAAAATGGCGTACACCATAGAGCCTTTGTACAATAGCGTAAAATAATATGAATATGGTTTTGAAAGAATTTGTATCTTATATCAATGGGATAAGGTTGGTAAATTCATGGATTGTGCCGAACTCCAACGGGTAGTCTTTTCTAAAACCACAGTATAAATTCGATAGGAGTAACGATACGTGCACAATATCTCTTATTTTATGTGTGGAAATTAAAAACAAACTTTTCTGTAATATAAAGTTTTGTGTGTTCGAATGTTTGTCGCTTAATGACACCTAAAGGACTGAATGAAAAATGAAATTTGGTACAGAAGATTGAAATGTACACTGAATTTTTTTTATCTCATTCAAAACAAAGGTTCAGTGCCTAGTAGATATACTAATATTACATTTTTAATTGCAAAAAATACTAGTTAAAACTATTATATAAGTACAATTGACAACTACAATACGACTAGTAAATAAAACTATTGTAGGATCGCACAGCGGCTTGTTTGCGAAGCCACAAGGCTCCAACTGAAAATCAGCGCTGCAGGCGCTGCAGCGTTACGCTGAGTTGGAGACCTATTTAATACCCCATTGTTAATTACTCTGTTAATTTTTTTTTTAATATTATTATTTAATTTTTTAATCTATATATTTTGTAAACATCTGTAACAAATAAATGGTTCTTTCTTTCTTTCTAGAATATTAAAACTAAAGGATGGTGACATCCCTCGTCGATATTTAAATATAAAATAATATATTTTTTGATATCTGCTGGAGTACTCTTTGTTCTACAAGTGCGTCAACAACCTGCTAAAGGTCAATAGCTGGATGGGAAAACGCCCTCTTCCTTGTTCATCATAATATTATGGGTTTTACCAGATATCGTGGATTCACACACTTTAAACAAAACATGTTAATTTCTGAGCATAAAAACTACATGGCTGTCATTTAATGCAGTGTAAATTATATCACTGTAATGTTTTTGTGTAGAATGAATTAAGGTTATGTATTGAACTGAGGTAATATTTACGGATTTTATTGCGTTTAATTCTTGTCTTGTCACGGCGTAAAATATTAGTTATGATTATTATTTATGTAGTAATTAATGATTTTTTGCGTAAATAATAGTTTAATTTCAAAGGTAATTTCTTTTAATAAATATTTTATAGTTGCGATTTATGTCGCTTGGTATGTATGTATATATATGTATGTATGTATGTTGGTCAGACTTCATAATTTTTTTTTATGGTAAAGTGGGCAAACGAGCAAGCGGCTCACCTGACAGGAAGCGACTTCCGTCGCCCACGTACATCTGCAACACCAGAGGAGCTGCAGTTGCGTTGCCGGCCTTTAAGGGTATTTGGGTGATGGAGTTTGGGGAGGCGGAGTGGGCCTCCGGATACCTCACTCACGGAACGTAACCCAGAATAACAGATGCCTCTAATTCACGCCGGTATTCTGCAAGGCGGTGGCACTACCTCGGTCGAGCCGGCCCATTCGTGCAGCAGCAAAAGCTGCAGATTGACTCTACCACATAACTGAAAACGTACCACATACTGGCAATGATTATAAACTCTTGTACTTCAGTTTCACTACACATTATTTTTATTTGTTTTCGGTCGAAAAATCGACCGGTTTCGACTTACGGCATCTTCAGGCCGGTCTTTCGAGAGTTTATAATGATTGCCTGTATGTGGTACGTGTTGAGTTACGTATGTTACGTGGTAGTAAATTTTGTATATTATAAAATATAGTATATAACGTATAAAAATATAGTACTCATTAAACGGTTTGCGTATGAAATAAACATATATATTCACGCCTTGTTCCCAACAGCAGAGGTAATCTTCTTCCACTTGCTACGGTCCTGACATACGTCTTACTCGCTTCTTCGTCTCGGATTTGGTAGTGAAATGTACGCCTAGGTCTTCCTCTCCCGACTCTATCGTTTACACAATAAATATATTATGCGATGTGTATGTACTTGTGTGTGGTAAAATGTGTATAAACGCGCGATCTTTAACGTAAGGGCTTGAGAAGGGCCCTGAAATGCCGAAACCCACAACCAGTATATTTTATATCTTATTAATAAAAAAAGAAACCTAGATTTCTAGAAACTATGGCATCTAGCGGTTATCTCTGTTACGTCACGCTGCGGTGCGTGTCTACACGCTACAGGTAACGCACGTACGTTGATGCTGTGTCTTCACTTACGGCTGCTCGCAGAGGCTTTGGCTGCTGCTGAAATGGGCCGGCTCGATCGGTGGTAGCACCACGGTCTCGTAGAATACAGTAGAGGCATCTTGTACTTCTGCGTTTCGTTCGGTGAGTGAGGTAACCGGAGGCCCACTCCCCTCCCCCATCCCCCTACTAATCCTTCCTACCATCTCCCAAATACCCTTAAAACGCATGCAGTATTACTAGTGTTGCAGATGTACGTGGGCGACGGTGATCACTTACCATCAAGTGAACCGCTTGCTCGTTTGCCGCCTATCACATTAAAAAAAATGAAACAGCCCATGTAATAACATAATTTTCCACGTTGTAATCTTTTTATTACAGGTGAAGAAGTCTCCTCCGGATGCCACGAGTAGTGGGTTCATCATTGGTGGGAGCGACACGGCGGCGAGGGTGGCGCACTTGGAGCACAGCGTGCGTTTCCTGCAGGAACAACACCGTCTGATGCTTAGCGGCCTTCACGCCGAGATCGAGGCGCTCAGGGAGAGAAATAGAGGTCAGTATTAGTGCTGGCTGCACTTCATCCTGTCTGTGCTTTTTTTTAATTGAATTAGGGTGAAAAATAAACTAACATTCCAACCGATTGTAAGTCCCTACTGTAGCTCATGGCCAGCAGCAAACTACTGTAAGTCGAAGGAGGTCATAGATGCCCTATCTACCCTGTGGAGTACAGTGGTATATCCTGTGGGGACAGATGTTTCGCAGTACAAATAATATAGTTGCGAGGAAACAACTGGTCGAGTTTCTTGAAGCTAGATTCAGAAGCTAGGAAATAATAAACTCTGTGAAAACGGCTAAACCAAGAACAACCATGAAGACAGTTAAAAAAAAACCTTTCATTGAGCATTACAGAAAGAACAAGAACAGCGACTTGGCTCATTTAAAAGGCTTGTACTTCAACTGTTTGTCATATCGTATTCGAATACCGCCAAAAAATATGGTAAAAGGCATCATGCAATGTTACATTTTGACAAAGACGATTTAATATTTGCTCAACAAACGAATAGATCAGAAAACACTCATGCGAATAAGAAAGAGGCACAGATACTAAAAAAGATCGGGGATCTCAAGGATGTAGTAACGAAATTTACTTTGCAACTACTTGGATGGGTTTTAGACCCACTGATATGGTCAGTTAATGGTGTGGTGTCAGGTCTGGGAGACGGTGGAACTAGCTTTATATACATGGTGTCACTTTCTATCGAGACACTAGATAATCCAGAAATTTATATCCAGGATAATGCGTATGTATTGCGACTTTCATGAAGTAGGGTCTTAAAAGCGCAGTAAAATTGAAATAGTAAAAAGAAAATCATCATCATCATCATTTCAGCCTATCAGAAGTCCACTGCTGAACATAGGCCTCACCCAAAGATTGCCTCGAAGCTCGGTCTTGAGCCACCTGCGTCCATCGACTTCCCGCAACACTGCGCAGGTCGTCACTCCATCTTGTGGGGGGTCGTCCTACACTGCGTATGCCTGTACGCGGCTGTCACTAGAGAACCTTTTTTCCCTAACGGTTGTCAGTTCTGCGAGCTATGTGGCCGGCCAATTGCTACTTCAGCTCGCTGATCTTTACGGCTATGTCGGTTACCTTAGTTCTACTGAGAAAGAAAATAAAAAAAGAAAAAAAAAGAAAATACTTAGTACTAAATAGTATGATGGAGATGGAATACTGCTACTGGGTGTCACTTTCACTATTGGACACAACTTCCTTTTACTTAGGAACCCTAATAATTTTCAACTTTTCACTTGACTCTTCTTTTTTCTCGCACTAGTATATTTTACTTGTTAGATGAACTTATTGTATTCTTACACAAAATGGCGTATTACATTTAAAGCGCCGATCATAACAGCTCTTAATCTACTTAATCCATTATAATATCAATTTAGCACAGTTTCTTTTTATTTTAGATTATTAAACTCCAACGCCTAAGTAAACTGTACTATACTTTCGGATTCAAAAATAAAAATAAAACATGTAAATTGAACTAAACGCGCTTTAGTTTGTGGATTGCATAATGCGAGAGCGCGCTATGATTTCAATACTCATTGTAAGTTAAAATAAATTCACTGCGCCTCTCGCCGTTGAAACCGTCCTCTGTATTTATGGTTAACCTTTGACGCCGCTGATTATTAAAATAATAATAGTTCACAAAGCGATTGTTACGAAGAAGTTCCCGCTCGCATAAAAATACTCATAACGATGAAATTATTTAATATATCATTATGGTTAATGAGCTAATATTTTTTTTTTAATATTTTCGGTGATCACTTACCTTGTGAGCTGCATGTTCGTTTGCCTCTTTCTTCCATAAAAAATAAAATTAAAATTAAAACGCATAACGGAAATTAGCTCCCGCTAAATATAAAGAGCTAGCAGAAACAGTGACTACAAATGCACCACCCTATGTGAACTGTCACTGGTAATATCCTCTTATAATAAGTTACTTCGCATTATTGTCTAAGTCTCTTATATATATATTTTTTAATGTGAATGTCGGCAAACGAGCAAGCGGTTCACCTGATGGTGAGTGATTACCGTCGCCCGCGTACATCTGCAACGTCTAATTCTAATTAAATGATACAATACACGTCAAGTTTCGCAGAATAATATAATACTTACCCCACTTTAAACATTTATAATCCGCTGTACATCGTCTTTTGTTGAAAAAAAAAAGCTGTAACATGTAGTGTTGTATTGAAATGGTACGCAATCCCATTAATTATTCATATATATTCCTCACATATATCGCCTCAAGAAGAAAGGGCTGCAACACAACATTTATTCTAACCAAGTTACAAGGTAACCGACGCCAGCGACCGCTGATTTATGAATTCGCAAAATTCTGACCCATTCTTTACTACCCCAACTATGGCAAAGGAAACCTTAACCACTGATTATTTATTCAACAATTCAATAAATAAAAATTTAATTTATGATATAGTATACTTATATTTTTAATCCCTATACTAAAATTTTACCAACGCATGCTCGGGCTCGCATTTTATCTATCAACGCATGCTCGGGCTTCTTTCTATTATTGTATTTTTATTAAATGTGGAAAATTAGTATATGTAATATTTTGTTAATTTAAACACAAGCTGTAAGTTTTCTGTATAAAGTTAAATAAATAAGTAACCGTCTTTTAGATCCCAAATTGTCGTAAAATATTTTTTAACTCTATCTTTACACCGAATGGCCATACAATAGCTCTACAACCCGCTTTTGTACCTTCTTAGTTATCATAGTTTCCGTTATAAGTTTACTGTAGCACCTGCCTGATGAATACGCAGCTGTAGAGCTTAAAGATTATAGTAAAATCGTCGAAAGGCTCATATAGGTCGTACAATGTCTACCTATGCAGCTCGTTTGCAAGTTATAACAAGAGATGGCGCTACTATAAGAAATTATAATTTTTTTTTATGGGAAAGGCGGCAAACGAGCAAGCGGTTCGCCTGATGGTAAGTGATTACCGTCGCCCACGTACATCCGCAACACCAGAGGTGCTGCAGGTACGTTGCCAAACTTTAAGGGTATTAGGGAGATGGGAGGAAGGAAGAGGAGGGGGATGGGAAGGGGGTCTGGGCCTCCGGTTACCTCACTCACCGAACGAAACGCAGAAGCACAAGATGCCTCTACTTCACGCCGGTATTCCGCGAGGCCGTGGTACCAATTCGGTCGAGCCGGCCCATTCGAGCAGCAGCAAAAGCCACCGCTCGGCTCTACCACGTTAAAAGTATATAACATTTCCCGTGGGAAGTTATCGCATTCCCCACGGCGAACACGAAAGACAGGTACTGAAATTAAAGCGAGTGCCTTGACTATTCTCTGACCATCTTCTCTCAGAATTATCTATGAATATTCAACATCAGGTTTACATTTTAATTCGATTAAACTCATTCATTAGGGTAATTCATTGTTACAATAGTAGCGCACTAACGGACGAGTTGGAGTGTTGAAGGACAAGCGCAATGTGCAGATCGGGGTTTCTTAAGCCTCTTACACCGTTTTGTATTCCTCCCCGAAGGTTATATAACGGCGTGGTCGGGGAGTTGGTAACGAGATAAAAAATAAAAACAAAAGAATATGTATGAGAGTTAAAAAAATTATATTCAAAAGGCAGTTGAAGCCTGTCCACAGTAGACGAGTGAATTTCAATTTTAGCGAATTTCTTTTGCGATATTTAAATAAATGAATATGTATATATGTATGAAATAAATTATTAAATAACAAACAGTACAGTGTAAAGAGTAAATAACGATAAATTCTAGTTGCCCATTGTGTTTTGTTTTCTTTAAAATAAACTTAACGCTTGATCGAAAAAAAAATTTGTGAAACTAAAACTACATATAAATATGTATTGTTAATTACGATAAGTATTAAAGGTATTTGAAACGAAATCATTAATAAATGTCAAATCTTTTTATAATTGTTTTTACACTTACGGTTTCGGTTCAGTAATGCGGTTTCTCTGACGGAGAAAATACCGATGAATGAAATTCTGTAGGTTGTTAAACTCGTTTATAAAACAAGAGGCATGGTCCTATAGACAATTGATCCTTTCAATTTCCCCTTCAAGAATATATTTATTTAAAAAATTATAGCACAGGTACGCTGCAAACACAAGGAGACAATTATTTTCAAGGCTTATGACGCATGTGGCAGCCATCCCTCTCCTCAACAATATTAAAGGGAAGTTGACAAGTTGTCTTGTACGTGGTAGAGCCAAGCGGCGGCTTTTGCTGCTGCTCGAATGGGCCGGCTCGACCGAGGATAGTAACAGTGCCCTTCCAGAATACCAGCGTTAAATAGGGGCATCTTGTGCGTCTGCGTTTCGTTCGGTGACTGAGGTAATCGGAGGACCACTCCCTCTCCCCACCTCCCTCCTCATCCTTCCTCCCTTTTTCAAAATATCCTTTAAGGCCGGCAACGCACCTGCAGCACCTCTGGAGTTGCAGATGTACGTGGGCGACGGTAATCACTCACCATCAGGTGAGCCGCTTGCTCGTTTGCCACCAATAAAAAAAAAGGAAAAAAAACATGGTAATCAGTATACATGCGAACACATATGCTTAGGTATACCCGTTAAGGTATTCAGTAGTGATCCAGTAATACCCAGAATAGATTACATAGACCGTAGACCATTACGGTGAAAGAAAAGGCCAGGTCGAGAGCACTCTAAACCAACGAGTATGCATGCGAAGATTGATGAAAGTGGGAGAAGCGAAAGACGTATGTCAGGACCGTAGCAAGTGGAAGAAGATTATCTCTGCCCACCCCGTTGGCAACTAGACGTGAATATATACATACATATATAGACCATTACAGCGCCAACAAAAGTCAGTATACCATTCACGCTGAGTACCCATCACTGGTCTGTGGAATTTGCCATCATTTCTGCCGTCGATCACCAGAGTCTCGTCTGTTGATCGACGGTTGATGTTGATCTCGTGAGCAGGGTGTGCTGCGGTGTGGTTGAGCATCGCAACTAAAAGGTGTCACATATGTTTATATATATATATATATATCCATTGCACCTCTTGCTGTACAACATTCTACAATTCGAATCTTCGTACCAATGGTAGAATATTCTAGAATCTGAACAGCATTAAAGGATTGTTTTATATTTTGTTGCAGACTTACAGTTCCAGTTGATATTCAACAAGGACTCGGCGACCAAGACAAATTCACCATCCAGAGTAGACGCCGCTGAACACGATGAGGTAATTAATGAGAAATCATTACGCGGCTAGGATCGGCGAAGTGTATCTCGAAATTGTGAATTATATGTGAAATTTAAAAATCGCCCAATGGCTACCTGGTCTGATGGCGGGATAGCCATCGCGAAAAATACCAAACCAAAATGAAGCACACCGATGACGTCTAAGGAGCAAGGTGTCCGGTACTGAGATCGCCAAGCCGCTCGTCGAGCGTGGCGATTATGTGAAATCCTCCTGCAGTGGATTATTTATAGGCTATTAAGGTAAGGTTATTATGTTCCTATATAGCCAATCAAGAGTTGCCTGTATAGGAACTTAATTTGACACCAGGTGGTCGGAGTCGCGTCCAGGAGCCAGTGTTCACTTAATCTGCTATGGCTATGTATAAGATTTAAGAATATTTATGAACAAAACATTCGATTTGGTATATTAGATATACCAAATCTAGTCGTGTAATGATTTCATGTTGGTAACATAAGAAAGCGATAGAACATCCCCTTCAACTATTAACAGAGCAGGCATTTTGTACGTGGTAGAGTCAAGCAGTGGCTTTTGCTGCTGCTCGAATGGGCTGCATCGACCGGGGTAGTACGACGACCTCGCAGAATACCGGCGTGAAGGAGAGGCATCCTATGCCTCTCCGTTTCGTTCAATCTGAGGCCAATTCCCCTTCCACCGTCCTCATCATCCTCTCCCCCGTCCCACAAATATCTTATATGTACATATACATACCCAATTACCCTATAAGGCCGACGCCATAATGCGTGGTAGAGCCAAGCGGCGGCTTTAGCTGATGCTCGAATGGGCCGGCTCGACCGGTGTAGAACCACGGCCTCGCAGAATACTAGCTAAAAGTAGAGGAACGTTGTGCTCCTGCATTGCGTTCGGTCACTGAGGTAACCAGAGGCCCGGTACCCTCTCCCTATCACCTTCCCACTTCTACCCTACCGAATAATATAATATCGGCAACGCACCTGCAGCTCCTCTGGCGTTGCGATGCACGTGAGCGACGATAATCTTGCATTAAACTTGTTAGCGCGTGTCCATTCGCCGCGATGGCCGCTCGGCATCGATCCGACTGTTAGTTCGTTTGTTTGTAAGTCGCGTATGGTACGATAGAAGAGCGTTGGTCGTCAGGAAAGGCAGCTGAGGCGCGAGGTGAGCCGGCTGGAGCGCGAGGCGGCGGTGGCGCGGGGCGAGGCCCGGGCTGCCGAGGCGCGCGCCCTGCAGCTGCAACGGCTAGTCGACGCGCAAGCCGAGTACGTACACCATTCAGCATATTCTTGAACCACACGACGGTTATCCATCTGACTAGACGTGGTGGAACCGTTAACCCATCGTATGATTTCACGGTTGATAAATAAGATCAACTTATACCGCTGACCCGCGCCTGATTGCGAGACCAACCACACGATGGAGTGTCTGTTGATCTGTACACAAGCGGGGGTCAAACGTGTAACTATTAAAGGAAACATCACACTCAGAGCCCGGTTGCTGCTTACGCCCCCCCATTGTCATTAACTCTGTCCTTCAATCTATTTGCATAAGCACTGAATCACACTTGAGGTCTAAGACGAGCGATTGCCTCTGTCTATATGATAACGCATGCAGCACTATAACACAACCTGCGCAGCGAACACCTGCCGATAATTTTCTAAACTTGGCACCGTCCAACTAACAAAGTAGGCTTAAAAAATTCTCACTATACGACTAGTAAGCCGTGTAAATATCGTGTTTTGCTAAATGCATAACAGTTTATACGACTACAGTATGGGTCTGAGTGTCATATACATTTTGGATCATTTATATCACGTTTATATACTATTTTAAATGTTTTATTTTTTATTTTTATTAATTTATTGTTTCTTAAAAGGTCCGTGATGATTATAGTAGAATTTCTAAGAGTCCGATATTGAAAATGGTTGAGTAAAGGATATATATGACATTTATGCCCGTTTAACCACCAAATGCATTTTAGCCATATTATGATGCGGAGAAAATGTTTCTACTACAATATTTTATTAGGTCAACTTAGGCATTATAAGAAATGATCATATAAGAAACATTTATAACTCTATTAGATGATGAAATAATAATCTAAAATTACAACACTAGATGTCGAGTTAGTCTGATATTTTGGATATTAATGAAACGTTTTATGTTAATGTGGATTGATGGTGTTTTAAAAGTAAATTACAAAGTTATATGCAATATTGAAGTATATGTTACATCTAAAGGCGTGTTCAAAAAATAGGGAAATCGGTTCATTGAAGGCTTCTGACGAAGGAATTTTTCGCTTGGTCGATCAAGCAAAAAGTCATTGAAAATGGTTCCGTACAAAGTTATACCACAAAGCAATTACAACGCTCAAGAAGCGTTTTGATGAATGTGGTGATGTAATAAACGGGGAATGTAATATTAAACGGTACTTTCACCATCTGACATATTGGAGAGTGGTCTTTAGTGTAGGACATCGTTTAAATGGCGTAGAGTTTATGCGACGAGCGAGTAATTTTCTTAAGTTTGAAAATTTTCTGTAATTTGTATGAATTATGACTAACATTCAAAATATATAACGACAATGAACATTTCACACGGTCATAACAATGATTATGACTCTAACATACTAGTTAATTTCTACTTTTAACAAAGAATTGTACTAAAACTCAAGGACCTTAAAAAATTTAAGTCGACTTTTATGATTACGACGGCAACAGTGATTATTTCTCAATTTATAAAATATTATTTCCCAGGTCTTGAGAGTCCCCTTAAGAAGAAGTATGTGGTAAAGCCAAGCAATGGCTTTTTTTTTAATGTAAAAGACGGCAAACGAGCAAGCGGTTCACCTGATGGTAAGTGATTACCGCAGCCCACATACATCTGCAACACCATAGATGCCGCAGGTGCGTTGCCGGTCTTTAAGGATATTTGGGAGATGGAAGGGAAGAGGAGAGGAATAGGGAGGGGATGTGGGCCTCCGGTTACCTCACTCACCGAACGAAACCCAGAAGCACAAGATGCCTCTACTTCACGCCGGTATTCTGCGAGGCCGTGGTACCAACCCGGTCGAGCCGGCTCATTGGAGCATCAGCTAAAGCCGCCGCTTGGCTCTACCACGCATTTTGCTGCTGCTCGACCGGGATAGAACCACGGCCTCGCAGAATACCTGGCGTAAACTAGAGGAACGTTGTGCTCCTGCATTGGGTTCGGTGACTGAGGTAACCAGAGGCCGGGTACCCTCTCTCTATCCCCTTCCCACTTCTACCCTACCGAATAATATAATATCTTTAAAGGTCGGCAACGCACCTGCAGCTCCTCTGGTGTTGAAGATGTACTTAGGCGTCGGTAAACATCGTTTACTTTCATTCCCATAAAAAAAATTATAGTGATTGAGTGATATTCTACCGATAGACGAGAACGTTCCTGGATACAACATGTTCCAAGTTCTGTCTGCTCACCAACGTCACCAACGTCATCAAGTACACAAGAACCGCTCATATAATTAGTTTAGGACGTGTCGTCGTGTGTAAAGTTAAAACTCGTTTAGCACGGAAGAACAAATAGATTGATGTTTATAAAGAGAACACAAGTCATCTTAGGCCTATAACTCGCCTGTAAGTATAGGGTATTCACGTACTGTCTCGTTTAAAGTGATGTTATTATTATATACCAAGAGTCCAAGAACATATCGCCTCCTTTAAAAAACAGTCCACATCTATGAAGTATTTTTTAATCCAGTCGAACCGTAAAATAAAATTTCAATCGCATGTAAGTTAGTAACATTCAAAACTAGTATATTAATGGTATAATATGGGTAAGGAACCCCAAAACATAACAAACATGGCCTCAATTTGTAGCTGGATAACTAGCCTTTTAAACATTTAAAAAAAAAGTTGAGCTAAACACATATATACAAATAATTTTAATATATTATATGCAGATGTACATAGACCTTAGCACTGTTAGTAAAAAAAAAAAGAACATAATCTTATAACGGTCGTACAGGAAGCCCCGCTCGCCGGCGGCTCAGGCGGAGGCCGGCGGGGCGTGCGGGGGGGCCGCGGGGGCGGAGAGCCGCGGCGAGCTGCGCGCGCGGCTGGCGGACGCCGAGCGGCTCGTGCGGCGCCTGCGCGGCGACGCCGAGCGCCAGCGCAGAGAGGTACTCGTCGCGGCGCCGGCGGGGGGCGCGGTCACGAACCTCTTGTTCGACGGCGCCGCCGCCTCACACGCACACGTACGTCGCACAGGCACCGGCGCCGGCCGTGTAGCGCCGCCATCTAATGCTAAACGATGTTTGTAGCGCTGTATGTTAAATAGCGCTAGTGATGTTGTAATGTTAACACGCAATGTTGCTGTTAACTGGGTAGAGCGCTAAAACAATAATGTAGTTAATGCTAATGCGACTAAGGGAAATACGAATAAGGGATTATAATCTAGTGTGCAACAATCGCCGAAAGAATCGGCGCATGGGTCGAAAGTTACAATAAGTGAAGAAAATATTAAACAATTGTCACTTATTCGATTGATTGTAAGCTAGGATCGCGGAGTGGCCAGGGGCCTCTGCCATCGAATCAGTTCGATCACCTGTCTGGAGGGCTCGTACCAGGGCTGGTATGTTGTCCCAAGTGAGCTGTGGTGAAAATAGGGTTGAAAAGTCAAAAGAGTCTAGCCTTCTCTGGCTGAATACTGGGGGTGTGTTGGGTATAGAGTCGGGTGAAATTATAATTTTTCGATTTGTTGTGTGTATTTTATTTAGATTAAAAACTTAAAGAAAGATGTATTTTGATTCACTTAGAAATGTGTAATTCGTTGATCTAATGCCGTACCGTTATCTAGCCTGTATATTAATTTGGATTAGAATCTGAATTCAAAACCTACTTAGGCCCGCTGAGCACTACTATAGAATGTCGTAGATTGTACGTTTTGTTTGAAAGTGTCAATCATAAATTTGAAAGAAAGAAAGAAAACATTGCTTATTATAAAAGGAGAAAGAGAAAAAACACATTGTTTGACAAAAAAAATTAACTGCGTAAATTACCAAAAATAAATACATTATATGTTCACCAACTAAAAATAAAATAAACACAACCATAATAAAAACTAAGCAAGAGGAAACAAAAATAACGACTTGACTATTATAAAACTTGTAGGTTGTCTATGGTACGATTTATCTATAACGTTGTCGTGAAAAAAGCTCACACTCAGCTATGTAACGGAGCTATTTGATTGAGATTGCAGCTATTTGAGTTAGATGTAAATGTGTTTGTAATCGCAATGTAGATTTTGTATGTGATTTCAGTATGTTTTTCTATGCGGACTGTACAACATTTGCAACTACTTACAAAAATATTCTTTGTAACGTAACGTAACGAAACATATTGCGTGTCAAACATTTACCATCGGCAGAAAAAAAACTTTAAATAGATTTCATCATCGGTCTCTTAGCAGTTCAATGCTGGAGATAGGTCTGTGAAGAAGCGAGACTGCGCCGTAATCAGTATTCTAACGTAGACGCCATTGGCCGAGATCGACCTGGGATATTTGAGATAGTCTATGTTATTCTAAGAATTCTAGAATTTAGATTCTTGCCGCCTAGAGGAGACGAGTGATACATAGGTCTGCCGGCGATATAAGACAAAGCTAGCGTAGTATTTATACTACTTTATTATTTTCAAAGTGCAAAGAATAAATAAGTTCGAATTGTCCAAAGAAGAATGTCAATATACTATTATATACTTAGTACTGTATATCATTAATATTTATTTATTAGCCCTTACATGGAAAGTCTCATCCAAGTAAAAAACATTTTCTAAGCTACCCATTGCCGTCCCTTTCACCCCACCTTTCTAACCGAGGACACGTACGCCAAGGACTGTGGGCTTGCGGTTAAATAACTTAGGTTCAAGTAACTTCTTGTGATTGCTTGACGTGCTTATCCGCGGACGCACAGTTGCAGTGCATGAAGAACTCCCTGCACGCCAGCCTGCGCGCCAGCGGCCTGGACCCCTACGGCTACCAGAACACCTACCACTTCCCCACTGTACAGGATTTCTGGGGCGAGCCTATCAGAGAGTGAGTTGGTTTTATTGTTCTATCATAGTAATGTTAATAAGTACACCTGATGGTAAGTGTCTGCTGCAGCCTATGAACACCTGCAAACAACATCAATCGAAGACGTTGTTTAAGTAAATTGGCTCTGTAGATCCTTCAAGCCGGAATACAACAGTGATTGAAAGAATTTGAAAATCTACAATACTGATTGGTGGTACAAATAAAAAGCTACTGCAGCCCATGCACACCTGCAGACTACTTCAATCGAAGAAGGTTACAGATGCATTGTCATCGGTCACGGGACTAATATACGGCCTCTCCCCATACCTTTAGAACCGGAACACTGCTATTTAGCCGAAATAGGTATAATTACAGACATTCCATTGTCGTGACACGTTAAGGGATAAAACGCTTTTTAACGCCTTGTCCAATCGTGATATATTTTTGATGTTGACTGTACAAGTAATGTGTCGTGTCCGCCAGCGAGGCGCCGCGCGGCGGACGGCGGCGGCCGCTGGCGCTGCCCGAGCTGCACCGCGCCACCGTTTTCGCCAACAGTACGTATTGCTATATATATATATATATGTATATATACTATACTCTGAGCTGGTTTGGACATGTGGAGAGGATGAATGAAAGTAGGTTGACGAAACAAATATACGAGGCGAGTGTAAATGGTAGTCGGGAGAGGAAGACCTAGGCGAACATTTCACGATCGAATCGGAGACGTTCCGGAAAAAGGCCAGGTCAAGAGTACTCTAAACCAACGAGCATGCATGCGAAGATTGATGAAAGTGGGAGAAGCGAAAGACGTATGTCAGGACCGTAGCAAGTGGAAGAAGATTGTCTCTGCCTACCCCGTTGGGAACGAGGCTTGAATATATACATACTCTTCGCAACAATGTTTCTATCTTTAACCACCTGTCAGTGCATCACTCCTTTTCCATAGTCGCCACGTTGGGCGATCAAAACTTCACGCAACAGTGGGTCAGCTTCATTTTCGGCCTCGCATTTTCTTGACGACGTCGATGCCATCACATTTTTAAGAATTTTCTCTTAGTCGACTGTTACTTTCAAAGACATGTGACAGTTTGCGCACGAATGGAGCGAAAAAAATTGAATGGCTGGGTGCCATTACCTAGTTTACGAAAGCTTCGTCTGCCTCCGAGAAAGCTAATTATTTTAATCGTGATTTTATGCCCCGAAATGGGGAGAGATGGGGAGCGCGTTTTCCCGAGATTCGGTTGGTGGGGTGGGGAGAGTGGTCGACTCATACGACGCCTACGGGTGGAAAGGGGATGGCAGATTGTTTCACTCCGCCACCACAAGCTAATAACGCGTAGGGGAAGTTACGTAGTCAGTTACGTAGCGGAACTTTGATAGTGCAACACCAGCCTATTTTAGTCCACAGCTGAACATAGGCTGTGACATCACTGGGGGCGACTGGATTTGTGATCGGCATATTCGGATGGTATATTTCGCCATCATCGCCAGAGCCTAGTTTTTTGAATAGCACTGCGCTACCGCATTTTAAGAAAGAGATAGCATATTCCCCCCTTATACCCCAACATACATATTATAAATGTCCTGTAATTGGGTAAAGGACTCTTCTTATTTTTGTCACAGTATTTGGATTCGAGATGAGCCCACGCTGTCTTCATTTTTTCTCTTGGCTAAATAAGTTGGCGATGATCGGCAGCCCTGTGGGCGTCTGGTACAGCGATTGCTTTCCTGCCAGCCAAGCGTGCCTTCAATTTCTAAGAGATCTACTGTCACCATTCTAACATTCAAGTTGGCTGTGTCTACATCACGGATGCTGTATTGTTACAAACCTAGTTCTTAAATAGATTTAAGTACAACACTGTTGGCCGCCTAGGGTTGCATAGTTGCAACTGTCAAAATGTCTGTCAGATTATTCATGCTGAACTAGAGTCGTATTTTGCAGCTCGAACAGAGCAGACGTGCATCAGACCTGGCTGTATGGACTAAAGTCCTTCGCCTTTCCCATTAGGGATAAATTAATATCATCATCATGCTGAAGTAATAACTGTACATTTTACTCAAACATTTCATTCACTGGATGTTTGTATGTTTACAAATAAGGTCGAAAAAGGGATGTCATAAAATATTATGCAGTGTCCGAGATAAATTACAAAATTCTCATCGAACTGTTATACTGTATTTACCGAAGTGCTTTTTAACCAAATAAATAATATTTAGTTAAAGTATTTAATTGGGCAAGAAATGGATGACAAGTGTCACGCGCGGATGTTGCAATCGAACTGGCAATGAGCATTGATATATACAGTGTGTATATATAACATTATCCTAAGTCCATACATTTTCTGACCTCTGTATGTATAATATATAATACAGGTTCTTAACCTAGCACGGATGTCAGGGAATTCATACTTTGTGGTCCATATTCTTATGACAATAAAGATTATTATTATTATACTAAATGAAACGCACGCTCTCATATGTACATTATAAAAATAAGAAGGTAACGCCATACCGAGAATGACAACACTCGTATTTGGATTGACAGCACACGCACGCGGTCGCGGATATGGATGTGACAGAAGCAAAAAACCGCCCGTCGCGAACGGGGACGCGGCCCGCGCCGAGTCGCCGGAGGGACCGCGGGGTGAGACGACGCTTTATATGTAATGACGAACTTAACTGTTCCATCGCAAAATGACATATTTCATCAACATGTATACACTAGACACAACGTTTCGTACTTTTTCCAATTTGTATTACTGCATGTGACTGTATTTTCTTAAAAACATTATTGTATCTGTCAATCGTCGGATTTAAATATTGACACTAAATTTGAAAAAGAAAGAATCTATTAAGGTCTATAGGAAATAGACCTTAACGTCACGCTCGGGGTCTCGAGCTTGAGCAATATGTTAAAAGCATCGAACTCATCAATCTGTCTGCAGTCTCCATGTGACGTACTTGGCTGGAAGATGGACGAACATACTCTAGTGACTTCTTCTGTATTCACAGGCACTTAAATAGTTAAATACATCAACGAACAAACTGAACCTTTTCTATGCTATAGCCGCTAGGAACATGCTCGTTTTTGTTTATTTCAGACGTACCCCGATTAAAAGAGTTAAGCACTGACAATTTATCGAAAACGAACCATAAATCGCGAGTCGACTCTATGGTCACCTATCCGGAATTGAAAATTGTGGTAACAAAGATAATACCGCACGGGAAGGGTGAGGATACACTGAGGTTATATATATATTTATATAATTTTTTATTTTAATTTCATCTCTCACCAACCAGCCGAGAGACGTAATTAGGCAATTTCTTTAGTTTTGATTTAATGCTTTTATTTGACATTAACTAACACACTACAGTATGTAATAATATTAACATTACTGTATTAAATGAAACGTTCTGTTGTCGTATTAACATAACGAATAGAATGTTATGTTTTGTATAAATGTATACAAAAATCATTAGTCAATTCGTACTTTTACGCAGTTAAGTTTTTTTTTTTTTTTTACGAACCCATATTTGAACCATTCGCGTTACTGACATACGTTTGCATATAATGATTTCGCTTTTTGCACTACTAATGTATTTGAAAATGAATTCATAATTTTGTTGGTTGTATTTACTCAATTTGTAACGTCAAATTGTTTCTTGAGAAAAAAAAAGTCATCGTGTTTGGTTGTTGTCTTTTACTAAAGAAAAATCTTGTGTCCTCCTATTAGACGTTTATCGTATTATTAAAAGATTTACTTACTTTCAACATTTTTGATAACCATCCAGTTACCTTTGGTGAGTGAGTGAGTCGCCAGGGAATAAAAAATTAAACCGCGTTGCCAACTTATAGATGCGATGCGTGACTTTGAATTATGATTTTACACAAACGATTACGTGCTCACGACATCTTAATTTACATCAACATCTAGTGAAATTAAATTCATGCTTTTGGCTCCATGACACAGACGCTCTAATACTAATTAGGTATCCCTGTCTACCTTCGTTCTAATCCGTCTTCAAGTAAAATTTAAACACACAGCAGTTGTGACGAATTTTACGAAACAGATCGAACAGTAGACACAGAAAGATGGATTGACGGATCGTTGAACGAACGGCCTGTCAATTAAAGTTTAATGGTAAATGTGCCGCGAACAAAATGAACGTGTAGGCAAATGATTTTATGATACAAAAAGAGCGCGTAGAGAGGTGTAGATTCGAGACGATATCAGTGAGCCGATCGTGTGTTGCAGTGGGCGCGTCTACCGGCGAGGCCAGGCCGCGGCCCCGCCGCCACCACCACCGCAAGCACGCCACCGACCACACGTAACCGTCGCGGGATTGCTCGCCACCCTGCCCACACAAATAGATTGTCTATGGTACTGGCCTTATGGGCGCAGTATGTCAGTGCGTGCCGGCGATCGGCGGCGATGAGACACGTTTATTTGAACCTCTTAGCAAACTCCCGGTAAACAGATTACACTGTTAAGTGTTGCCATGTTTTTATAGATGAGATTGAGTGATATGTGGTTGGGAGAGAGGTTATTTTTAATTTTGTGTGCCCGATGCACGCTTGTTTGTTGATAAAGTGCGATCATTTACGAATTCATAATTTTATAAAATTGTTATTCCGTATTCTTGTTTGTGGTCCTAAAATTTATTGAAAAAGAATTCAGAGAAATTATTGCACAGCTTGAAACGCGATTTCCCGCGCTGTTTTTTTGACAGTTACCAGAAGTTTTCCTTTTACTTGTTTTGAGCCCTTCGATCGTTCACTTCTTACAATAATTTAAAAAGAAGTTTAAATAATTGAAACAAAAATAAATATAAAATTTTGTAATTTGTGTTATTAGAAAGTTTACTGTGGTACGAGGGATATAAAACAAAACGCACATTTACATGTGGCAACGATTTTAATATGCGGCTCTGAGATGGAAAAGAAAAACTACCTTATGAAATGTCAATTGTATTGAAATATAACCGATTCAAAAATCTATGTACCTAATTATCTTAACAATTAGATTAAAATCAATCTTTCGACGCAAAAAATAAAATGTATACATTAGATAAATATCAAATATCCACCCATATAAATGTAGTTTTAAAACAGTTTTATGTGCTCAATAAAAGTTTTCCTTTAAGATAATATGTTAACCATTCCAAGAGAAATAACTTGCTGCCGCAGGACCCCGCGAACATAGTGCATATCACGCCATATCCAGGAAACAAATAGAACCAAGAAACTAGACATCGGAACAAACAATGTCTTACAAATAATCTAGCAATTTATTATACTGGAAATAGGTAGCCGTATGTAACTATGTGCGCGGAAGTCTTTGTTTAGATTAATTTTAAACCTTGTTCACATTAGCGGCATGCCGTCCTTTTAAACCATAGATAAGTAATACATAATATTATAAGCGGGTGTTTATATAACAATAAATAATTGCCGTTGTAGTCTCGTGGTCTGTACGTAGAATTTATACATTTTTGTAGTATTTCAATTTACGTTGTAAGTTTTAATTTGAACAGAATATAGATTCAAGCCCTTGATCAGCGTTGTTAATGGAAATAATAATGCAGTAACATAACGCGTTGTAATTTGCTGGTATTAGGTTATCAGTTATATCCTTTCTCAAACCACGCTCCACGCTTTCGACGTAACAATGTTTTTTTAATTTTTGTTAGTACAGGGTAGGTTTTCTAAGGATATTCGGTAACAACAGCCATGAAAACTTTCTTGTTCAATGTGCAACAAGGACAACAAGTCCTGGTACTACATACGCTTTCAGAAGCACAGGAGTGATTCCATCCTCTGGCAACGCCTTGCCGATTTAAAGCTGTTCGAGAGCCACCAGAGTCTCGCTCAGATTGACGTCCGGAATGTCATTGTAGTAGCGTCGGATAAGCTTGGCTCTTGGATCGAAATCACTTCTACAGCTTAAATTTGCCCATGTCTCGCCTCAGAGATTTGCAGGTTGATGCATCAGTTGTAGATTGCGGCCTTCTTCTCTCGTCTGGCTTTTCAGATTGTGATCGGATAGCTTGCGCCGTTCCCACATAACTTGGTTCCTACTTTATAGACAGTTTCCACTTGCCTTCCATTGGTATCGTCCGCTGTAACACAATCTTCTAGGTATTAAAAGCGATAGTGCAGTTTGAGCCGAAAGGCACGACGGAGCGACAACTTCGTCGGACGAGACCGCTAGAGCCAATATTTATTTTTATTGTTGAGGAAGTTATTACTGTAGCCCACGTACATCTGTAACATCACAAGAGTTTAAGGTGGGTTGCCACCCTTTAAATATATTTGGGAGCTGGGAGGGACGATGAAGAGGGGAGTTGGGGGAAGAGGTAGAGGCTGTATGCCTTCGGTACCTCACTCACTGAACGAAGCGCAGAAACACAAGATGCCTTTCCTTCACGTTGGTATTATGTTAAGGTTCAGTTTGTCTCTTACCATTCCGTGATCACTGCCGGTTTTCACCCTTGTGATCACAGAGACATCACTGAACAGTTGACGCTTGGTTGTCATGATAAAATCAATCTCATTTTTTGTGGTTACCCCCGGGCTCATCCAGGTTCACTTTCTGTGGAGCCGCTTCTGGAAATAGAAGGTCAATAAAGAGCCTTAGCCATAAAGTCGACCAGCTGTTGCCCTCTTGGATTTCGTTAACCGCTCTGCTGGCAAATAAACGAGGCTCTGGCGAAATTACAATACCCAAATTCCACGGACTTGTAGTTCGGAGCACCGTCAACAGTGCCTGGGTACCGGCACTGCGTTCACCGACACCCACGCCTCTAGTGGTGAGTCTGAGCAAACTGTTTGAGAAATGCACGCGGGCGGGAAATGTTGAACGGTGAACTTGAATGGGCTGATGACGAAGATGTCATAAAATACTTCATAGAAGGTATCTTTAACCTGAAACTGCATTAAGTATTTTAACTAATATCAAAAAATATACTCTTACGTTAATTTTGAAATTACTCTGTCTGAGTTACCCTTAGTCTAATTGCCCATAAACAAATTGCTACTTTTCGGGCTTAATTATCGTATAATAGACAAGTGTCCAGCTCTTCCTCCGCTCTCATCGCTTGATTGTTGCACCTGATGGCGGGAAGACGAAGAAGTGCAAATGTCTCTGTTAAAATCGACCTAGAGGGACCATAAGTAGTACCTTAATAAAAAAAATATTGTACCAGCAACATCACAATCATTGTTATGTTTGTTTTTATGTTCAGAACTAATTTTATATATTTTTTTTTAATAAATTATATACAAATTAATTTCCTTTACGCATATACCTGTAATTTTAGATACTTCTCACATGATGTTAGCATAATAATTTTGTAAAATTTTAATACTCATTTAATTTAACAAGGTAGATGGAAATTCAATGTCCATATATTTTGCGACAAAAATAATATAATATTTGTAAATGATGCCGCTGGTGTGAACAAACTCTGAGCTACATTTGTGATAGCGATTGTAAAACTCTGAAATAAATGCTGTATTTGTAGCCTTATCCAATATATCTAATATAAAAATATATAACTATAATTATTATATAATTATTGATATATTAATATATTTATTGCAACTCAATACTTGTTGTTTTCTTGAATCTGATATCGAACTGCTGTCATTATAATTGATTGACACTACGATACGTTGTAGGTAATATGGTTCATTCCATATTATAATTAATGTAATAAGTGTAAATATTTTAAACCTAGATCTATAATCCCGATATGCTTATTACGTAGGTTTGTTATGTCGCCTTACATATATAATACAGAGGGATACAATGGGACCTTCTATTAAGTAAAGAAATAGCTGTAGCAGAAGGTCTCGCTCTTTCATAGCGATTATTATAATATCACCTTGAAATAAACATATTAGGTGTAATTAATTTCAAAGAATTTATAATAACACGGAAAGAGAGATACAAAATAAGAAAAATGCTTTAAATAGGTTACAGGGAAATGAGTACTAAATATGTGCGTGTGCAGTGTGTGTGTGCATGTGTGTGTTATGTTTGTGTTTGTGTATATGTGTGTGTTCATTAGGCATATCGTTCGTATGTGTATTTTTTTTCTTTTATGGAAGAAGGGGTCAAACGAGCGTGCGGCTCACCTGATGGTAAGCGATCACCGACGCCCACGAACATCCACAACACCAGAGGAGCTACAGATGCGCTGCCGGCCTTTAAAATTTAAAAAGTGTGTAATGTGCTATTTGCAAAGTTAAGATTATCTTAGTACTTTTAACTTGGATATTTATTTGTTTTTAATTTTAAGCAACAGTGCTTCCGTATCGACTTATACCGGTAGACTTTGTAAACGAGTAAGCTTAACAGATAGATATATCTGTTTCCTGTGTAACTGATTTGCAAAACCAGCCACTGGGAAATGTAGCAAGGTTCAGCTAGTAGATACATAGTAATTCTGCAATTAAGATGATACATAATGACGTTATCGGACCACACAGATTGTTATGTCATACTTTTGGCATATTTGAATTTTAAAATTAAGCCTAAAATAAACTCAATAATGCTTGTACCATATTAACCAGATTCTGGAGACTTGCTGCAAGAAGAACATCATCAACGGTGCAGGTAATCTGATTTTGCGACTGCTAACCCTTGTTGCCAAGCGAGGGTAATATGGCAAACCCTTATATTGGGAGGCGCTGTTAGTAATGAAGGAAAAGTAATTGGTTATTTCATCTTTCATGATGATATTTCTTAATTGATTTTTTACACACACCCACGACTGTGGGCGGGCGTTTAAATATTTTACCCGTGTATTTTTATATTCCTTCGGGTGGAGTATTTAACCGCGGACGCGCAGTTGGAGTATCCACACGCGGAGCGCCATTTTGGCGTCCCTGCGAGCGAGCAACATGGACGGTTGCGCATTGCAGAACAAACGAGCGAGCCAACTTGAAATAATCCTGACGTCCACGAGAATATCTACGTGATCCTATAGGCTTTGGAACTCTCTTCCACTTCGTATTAAGCGAGCACAATCCTTATCCTATTATGTTATTAGCGTCTGTTAAAAAATACGTTATGCCTCCTTAATCTTTGTTACCTGTTCCTTGACGTCGTTGACTTGATGTATAGGTGAATTTACTGATTTATTTATGTATATACATATGCATATACAAATTTATGTTATGTTTGTATATATTATGTATGTTTATATATTTATTATATATTCATATAATGTGTATGTACTTGTGTTCATATTTCCTTTTTTTTTCTGGGTTGCCCGGAAGAAATCGTTTCTTAGCAGTAAGGCCGCCTGTTGTACAATTTTTTATTGTTCCTTTAAATAATCTTTGTTTGTTAAGTGTAATGGTGTACAATAAAGTATATTTCATTAATTTTCATTCATTCATTCATCCTCTACCTCTAAATTCTGAGAGGGTCCAGCAGAGAGTGAGTTCTTTATACATATTGATGTTTAAACGGATTTAACTTAAAAGCAATTTCAGGGATATTGATTTACCATTTAAAAAGTTTATAACACGTTTAAGGTACATTTATTAGTAATGCTATAATAGTAAGCTATTTCATTTATTTTAACTAGAAATCAATTGTCTATTTATTTTAATAAAACATTTGAGTATGCCGCTAATGTGAATAAACCTTAAGCTGCATTTGTGCGAGTGATTTTAAACCAGTAAACTAAATGTAGTATTTGTCCAATATACCTCATTAGTCATATTCAACTCATAACTTGTGTTTTCTTGAATTAAATATCAAACTGCTGTTATTATTCATAATGAATTTTTGCCAATGTACACTACGATATGTTGCTGAAATTATGGTTTATTCTACATAATGCTAAATGTAACATATGTTATTTTAATAAACACATGTCTACAAACCCCTTTTTTCTTTTTTAAACATAACTGTGATATAACTTGTGTGTTATGCTATCTTAAATGGAATTTTAACAACAAGCTTAACAGATAGTTGCATCTGTTTGTATAAAAATCAGTGTTAGTAATAAACTCATTGATGCGACTGATTAATGCTTAAACTAAACCATACAAACGATGCATGATTTACTCTCAGCATTCGTCAAACAAAACTTACTACACGAGGAGCAGCGCCGAAGATGCAACGGATAGGGCTCCGCATTGTTGAACCTCATTGACATGCCTGGGGGATACGGATAATCCATATGTTATGACAGGCTTAGTAACGAAGGCGACCCAATTGGTTATTTCGTCTCCCGGGAGGCCCCGAGAGCTTTTATGCTATTGCTTAATTGATCTTTTAAATACACCTACGACTGTGGGCTGGCGTTTAAATATTTTACCCGGAAATATATTTCTTCGGGTGCAGTATTTAACCGCGGACGAGCAGTTGGAGTATCCACTCGCCGAGTGCCACTTTGGCGTGCCTGCGAGCGAGCAGCACGGACAGTTGCGCATTGCAGAACAAGCGAGCGAGCGTAATTTGAAAGATATTCTGAAAGTGATAAGCAGAGAGTGAATTCTTAATACATTCCGATGATTAAACGGATTTAATTTAGAAGAAATTTCACGTATTTTAATGTAACATTTTAACACACAAGTTTATTAAATGTACCTTTAACGGATAGAATTAGATCAGATTTTTTGTATTTACGCGAATGCTGCACGTTTGAAATGTAACTATTATTTACAGATTTTATAGCATTTAATTTTTTTCTTAACGTATCAGATGCGATTACGGATATATAATATTTAATAAAACGCAATAAAATCCGTAAATAATTTATATATTTGTTTTTAAAAAAAAAACAAGTTTAATCAGTGTGACATTCATAGACTCGAATAACAGTGGGCTTTATCATTTAATTTAACAAGATCAAAGTCTATTTATTTTGCTTCAAAAACCGTAAAACATTTGCAGAAGCAGTTTCATTTGTGGGAGTGTCAGAAATTATCTAAAATAAATGCAGTATTTGTAGCGTTATTGGTCATATCAAATTATTAAAATGTTTAATTATAATTACATGTAATTATTGTTATTTTAATATATTCATCGCATTCATTACTTGTGTTTTTTTAATTAAATGTCGATGTGCTGTAACTTTTTAATTAAGTTTACAATAATTTCAACATTATGCAAGTGCTATGTAATTATGACAAACCTATGTCAATAAACGCTATATGTATTTAAACATATTTGAAATGTTACTCGTGTGTTATGCTATACTTATATAAGTAGACTTTGAATTTAAACGACAAAGCTGAACAGGTAGTTACATCTGTTTAAATTTAAAATCAATGGTTTTCTTCGTCTCTGTGAATTACAGACTCCTATCGGTTGAGCTTAAATTTGTGGTTTATGTTCGAACTGTACGCAATATTTGCTGATGATGCCACTAGTGTCTTTAAACACTAAGGTACATTTGTGATAGTGAATTAATGAATATTCTTTTTGCCCGCAAAACAAAAAGAAGTATAGGATAAAAAAAAAGTAAATTAGGAGGTACAAATTGGTGGCCTTGTCTCTTCCAGGTCATCAAAGCGTAGAGAAACAATGCTACAGATAGGTGGTGCAATATAAATATACTTACTATACTAATACTTACAATAAATTAAAAATCTCTATTATACATATAAATGTAAAGAAAATGAGTTTTTGAATTTTGCAATTAAAAGCATAGATGTAAGTAGTGCGTGATGATAATCTGTATCTCTTTGTAGTCTGTGGGAACGATATAGTGTCTAGTTAATCAAAATTTATTTAAGGTTATTAAAAATTCTAATCTTGAAAGATGGATATAATTATACGTTGATAAAAAGTAATTGGCATTTTATATAAAGCAATATAAAAATAAACTAAATGTCGTTTCTTTGTTTACAGGTTGGAGTTTTAGTTTTATTTTAGTAAGAAGTACAATAGTTAGAGTACTTGTAACTAATTAAATAAAAATTGTTTGCTAAGCAACAATAGTTTGTTTGATTAGAAATCCTAAGTAATAGAAGAAAAATAGTCTAATATATATCCTACGTATATTCATAATTAAACGTATTAATAAATTACAAAAATCCACAAACACTTAAAAGCAGAAAATACAATTTAAACATAATACTAGTAATTTGAGCCGACATTGCCCAAGAGATAAAGTCAAGTAATGCTTAAAAGTGATTGAAAATCTCTAATATAAATACTTGCTACTAAATAAATTCTTACTGAATCAAATCCGATATAATGGTCGCGGCGATCTAGACATTAGGGACTAACACCGGTCCCCCCGAGACGGCGGGTGCTGAAAAGCACTCGAGGCGTCGGCAATTGTTTTTTTTTCTTGGGACAGGCGGCATACAAGCAATCGGTTCACCTGATGGTAAGTGATTACCGTCGCCCACATACATCTGCAACACCAGAGGTGCTGCAGGTGCGTTACCGGCCTTTAAGGTTATTTGCGAGATGGGAGGAAGGATGGGGAGGGGAAGTGGGCCTCCGGTTACCTCACTCACCGAACGAAAAGCAGAAGCACAAGATTCTACTTCACGCCGGTATTCTGCGAGGTCGTAGTATTAACCCGTCGAGTCGGCCCATTCGAGCAGCAGAATGGGCCGACACTATCTCTATCCGGCGATGCTCCTTGAATCCACCACGTTAATTTAAAAACACATCATCATTTTCATTTCAAATGTGTAGAGAAATAATACAAACACAAGAAATTATGAAATAGGCCGATTTCCAAATCTATAAGACGAGACACGCAAATTCAATACAGCCAGTAAGGAAGAACCGATACAGCGAAACCAAGCCTCGAAAGTGTCCGACGGAGATCTGTCTATCGTAAAGAGCTAAATGATCAAGCTGAAGAACGAAAGCGGCGGTTATTTCCGCTAAATCAGAGATTTTGCGTAAGATCGAGAGATTTGACGTGCCGCTGTACACATTGTGGATGAAACCATACACTAGTGTGAGGGTCTCAAGGGTCACGCACCCCCGTCACTTTACCCATCACGTACCGGACGTCAATCTTGACGAGATTAGGATGGCTCTTAAACTTCCTAAGAAACGACAGCGCTGCGGACAAAATTAAAGCGAGACCTTCTGAAAGCTGATGGAAAACCGACGCCTACGTGTAGTTCCATGGTTGCCTGGAAGAGATCGCTTTCAGCGATTAGGTCGCCCATTGATCGTATAAGTTTTCGTTTAATTTCATTTTTGTATTTGTTCTTAAGGGTGAACAGTAAAGTAATATTTGATTAAGTTTTATAGAAGCTGTAATTCAGGTCAGTGTTACGCCGAATGCGTGGTTGTACTCGTGGCGACATCTACGTCACCAAATGAGAAGCTCGAGAGTGCGAACAACATGGCGTTATTCACTATACGCCATCCGCGTAAATCCATCATCGCACTATGAAAATTTCTTCAGGTCATAACATACACATGATCCCAATAACACCCCTGCTTCTTTTAACTTGCGGGCCTCCTGCTCGCGAGTCTTACCGATGTAGCTTTAAAGGCCACTGGGCCAACAGCAGATCTACCGCAGGGGGTTCTAGTCGGTCCGGCATCTTCAATGCCGATCCCGACATAACCAGTCACCGGAGACGATGACGGGTAGGTGCGAGCACCTTTCACCCACGTTAAACTAAAAAAAAAAAACCCCTGCTTCTGCTAGCGACAATCTTCTGCCGAAGGTGTCAAGGTCACTTTAGACTGACATCGCTACTCTCTACATGCAGCAACCAGGCTTGACGACTTCCAGCCTCCCGAACATGCCGGTTTCCGATAAGGCAAAAAGTACCATAAACCACTCACGTACTCTTCGCCAGATTTCATAGAAGACCCGAGGAATACAATTTGCCCTTATTACGGGCGTATCTGATTTATGAGAAAACCTTAAATTTAGACGAAATATATAATAGCTACTAAATATTAGGATTTACATCGCTACGGGCCCGATCTTCTAAACCCGCTGTTGCGGTATACTTGTGGGTATTCAGTGATTTCTTTGGCCGATTGTTCAGGAGCAATATTGAAATATGGACAGACACTCTGATATTAAAATTCAGGACTTATAGTGATATTAAAATTAGCGTGTTGTCATTCATCAACAACAGTTAAAGCCAAAACCGGCTAACTGCAATAACTTCACCGAATACATGCACCTTGGCGCCCGAGCAAGAACAGCGAACAAGAAAGAGAAATATAGTGTTTATTATAAAATTAGTGATCGACAATAAATAGTCTTTGTTTGAATATCAAGCTCCTTTTAATACAAGTCTTGAATAAAAATAAAAGATTTTCGATACTGTAACTGTATTATTAGACGATAATTTGTGTACAAAAAGGGAGAAGACGGGAGAACGCGTCCGATCGCGTCTGTGGTAGTGAGCGAGCAGCCTGGTGGGTTCGCGGTGCGTTTGCGATGCTCGGCGTACTTGGAGAAACCGGTTCTGCAGACGGTAGCTGCGCTGCACGCCGATGCGACTTCAGGAACAGTCTTCAAATTGGTAACCAGCCATTTCAAACCGAAACTCATCATTAAATAATGCACAGTCAATTTTAAATGATATCTTTATTAAAACATAATAATATCTTACAAATGACTAAAAAATACGTTATCTCCGCAACAATTGTATAAGTTCCCTAACAACCATAGCAGTGACTCCTTAATTACGCCATTATCTGTGTTCAGAACGTCCCATAGACTTTTGCCTAAATTGTTCTCCGAGAAATAATTCAATATGGCGCCGTACATTTCCACGTCCATATTGGCTAGAGCTCTTACTGCATACACTAATTCCCAGCACAGATTATTTCCTTTGCAGTTCGTCGAATGCGAACTGATACTGAACTCTATTGTCTTTAGTAGTTTTTGGAGGAATTCCTCCGGCACATTGTCTCTGAAGTCCGAGTGACAGGAGATGATAAATGACAGTTGACATGACGTCACACTGACGTTTAACTTGACGAGAGCCAACAGTACCTTGCGTATGTATTCTGGCCTGAAAGAGAAATGAAATTAATTACCCTAATTATTACATAAGTAGTGTTTAGATGATCTGCCACCGAATCTAGAGTCTCAAGTTCGATCCTCAATGTGGGGAAGGCTCGGATCAATGAGTTTTTCGAAAGTTATGTACGTATTGCCAATCTTAGCCAAAGCTGAGTTAAAAAACAACTTAAAAGCCTACCTGAAATCATCTTCCATTTGAAACGCAAAATGCAAAAGCGCATACAAGGCAGCATCTTGCACATCGAGATTGTTCAGTGCCAGCAGGTCGCAAAGCTTGGCCAGTGCACCTTGAGCTACCAGCACATCGCACACTTTTGCCCCCGATCCAGCCAAATTGCCAAGCGTCCATGCACAAGTCACCTAAAAATCAAACAAATATTTTTGTATGTCTCTTGTCGAACTAAGAATGGGAAAGATAGAGATAATAAGATTTGTTATCTTACATTCATCCATTCATTCATACTTCCTATTATAATAGTTTAGTTTTTCTTTCATCGGATTGGGGTGAAAAACAAGCTAAGATTTCACCTGATGGTAAGTGCCTACTGCATCCCATGGACACCTGCAAACAACTTCAATGGAAGAAGGACATTTGTATTACTCCCATGACTGACTTGACATAGGCAGAATTCGTAATAACGAGATTGTCACTAAATAAAAAAAAAGTACTTCATATTAAACAAATACATAAATAATTGGTAAACTCGAAAGATATTTATTAATTAGGTGTTTCTAAAGCAATGTAATTCTAAAGCAGCTGAAATTATTTTAGAGTGATTGACAATAACGGAATAATTAATTCCATATCAATCGCCAAGTTCGGTGAACACCGCAAATTCACAGCTGAGGCCAATTGTCCAGCTGTATGGCAAGGCTGTTAAAGATGTATCAATGTTTGTCAATTATCTTAGGTATACTCACAGCTAATTCAGTGGTAAGATTATCAAGCGCCGCAGTTAGATATGGTCCAGCCGCCTTTGCTATAGCCATACACGCCCTGGGGTCACCAAGAGCCAGGTTACAACAACACCCAGCAGCCGTGCATTGTTTGCTTACATTGTGACCTAAAAATTATATATCGGAGAAGTTTAATTTGAAGACTTCTTTTTCATAAACCAATTGAAGACTGCAACATAGGCCTCTTAAAGAAACCGTCGGCTTAAACCATCATGCATGTCTTGAGAGGTTTGCCCGTACTCGCTGCACTGGGCGAACAGGTTGATGAACTCCCCATCACTAGTCTGTGGGATATGGGTTGGGCAAAATCGGGTGGAGATTGCCATCATTAGGATGCCTGAGCCCCAATGTTAGCTAGAAGGGTGCAGCACATGCAGGTGTTCGGTATTTTTGAGATGTATATTGTCTGTTTTGATTTAGCCATTGTAATTTTCAAGGCTTTTCTCTAAGTCTTCTCTTACTACTATGGGAACAAAAGGAGGTGGTAGATTCTTAGGCCGATACCACACAGCCAAATCTAGCAATAATAATACTTACATAACATATTTTGTATTTTAAATAACATTTTAAATTTTTAGATACAAAAAGTCTACATTATGCTGTCTTGTTTGATATGATGCACTTATGTCAGTTAACTTTAAACAAACCACAAGGTCGCACCTTCATTATGAGAAAGATTTGACATCACACATTCTATGAAATATAAATAGAATTAGTGTTTCTACATCCTATGTTTAATCATATAATTTTTAAGAATATGTCTTAATAATATAATACAATTTCTATATTAACATAAGGCATTCTTGGACTTTATTCTAATATAAGAAAACAAAAGGTCTAAGATTCTTTCTAGCAAGATTATAAGGTTGACTGTACACAATATCCTTGTTAGTTAAACAATAGGTTTACCTGACAGCTCTTTAACAAGACCACGTAAAGTTCCATGAGTGCTCAAAACAATTTCAATGTTCTTAGGGTCTTCCATTAGACCATTTTTAAGTGTTTGAAGATCAGTAACAGTTACAAGGCACTTGGACTTCAGTTTCTCTGCTACATCAACAACATTCTGTGGTGATATGCTGGAAAGCAAAATGAAATTGTGAATGGTTAAGTAAGACTGTGTTGCAGGAGATATAACAATCCGCCAGCTTGTCTCATCCTGAGGGTATCACAAGACTCCACTAAAGGGGGTCTAGTAAGTTGTGTGGCTTTCAGATGATGCCAGAATACTGCCTCAAAACCTACCGGTCTCCAAAATATACAGAACCATGATGTGCAGCAGCATTTGCAGTGCAAGGTATCTGGTACTGTTATCCATGATCCGCTTTCAACATCTGGCAATTACGGAAAATACTCCCTATGGAATGGGCCTATGGTTCATTCTATAGTAGCAGCTAGTTATTACGCTGTATGATACAGTGGTTCCAGTAGAGAATTTAGCAGCTATTATGCTGATCCACTTGCCCACACGACTTTCGCAATAATTAAATTCCATGTTCCGTTTATATAAAAATAATATTTTCACATTTCATTATGATATACAAAATGTATTTTATAACGAGTTTTTAAGTACCTTGTTTATAACACCAATGACAAAGGGGTTTTTTTTTATTTTGGTGTATGCTGGGGTAGTGTTTTTTTATTATATATTGTATATTGTTGTGTGATTGCCAAATAAATGTGTTTCTTTCTTTCTTTCTAATGGGAGGGTAACGACTCGTAATCACAGTTCGCCTCCGCCTATGACTAGATCATGTTCGCCAATTTCCGACTTATTCCGACACAGCCGGTTGATAGCTCTTCCTGAGGCGACGGTAGAAAGGAATAAGTTTAACCATAGATATACCTTAATTCTTTTATACTACGTTGAACATCGGTCACTTCATCCCTTTGAATTCGTCGATTTAACTGTACAAGGTTTCGCGTAGATTCTCTTACATAGTGAACTGGTTCTTCATCCATAATGTTACTTAAATTAAAGTAAATTAATTAGAAAAAAGTGTCCACAGAATTATCCACAAATGTCTTTAATTACAAAATCGTATTAAACGAATCTAAACAGTATTTACATTATAACTGTGTTGCCAACACCGTAATTTCTTTTTGCCTAATAGTGACTTAAGAATCCTTTAAAACTCATCCAGTATCTTAATTATAATAGTAAATTATGTAGAATAATAAGAAAATGTAGGTATTTTCTTTATTCAAATATTTAATTTTCGTTTGTTACCTATTTAATGAAACAATACAGAAACTAGGTTAATGACATTACCAGTTATAAGTAAAGATTACATCATTCATAATATATTAAGCGAAAAACAAAATGTTTACATAATGCAAACCAAACATAACTTTTCACACAGTTTTTACTGCTATATATGTGCATAGCAATGTGTCGATAGTGGTTTGGATGCCGCGGGCGGTCGCAAGCGTCATTCGTTAGGGATCGGTTTTTGTTAGTTATACTATTATTTAATATTTATTTATAAAAAAAATTTTCAATCAATTACACCTTATAATAAAAGGGAACTTAATGCCTATTCTCTGCCAGTCAGCCCATGGGGCGGTGAGATAGCAGTAGCAGATGTACCAATTAATACATATTTTCTTGAATTGATGAAACTTCGAAATTAAACTTTAAAAAAAATGTTCTGTATTCAATTTTTTTAAATGAGATTCGGTTTGCCGGGTTCCTTATTATATTTCTTTATGTAATATTGTATTTTTAACAATGATAATTAACAGGAATGATACCATATTGTACGTTTCCAGACCACAGTGACATTATTCATTTTAGATCCAGTGGCGATCAATTGGTCATGGTTTTAAAATAAATAAATGAAATGGCCATGATAACAAAAATAAATTCATAAATATAAAAAAATTCTCAGATTATTGAACCTCTAAGAAAATTCTTATTACATTTTTTTTACCCCAAAATTGGAAGGGAATAAAAAGGTGGTTACACTGTCTACATCACAAACATCAATTTTGCTTTAATTAAAGCAAAAATTGACGTGAATTGTGGTATTGACTGTAAGGTCTTTAGCCAAGAAGAAAAAAAATATGTGAACAATAACGTCTGTGACTCATCTTCTCATAAAAAGCTCATATGATTAGGCAAAGACTGTGATTACGATTTGCCACGACTGGGAATAGCCAAATGCCGAGCCGCCGCTTGGCTCTACCACGTATGAAAATAATCAAACTCATATCGACCTACAAAAATCAATTAGAACTGAAAAAGAAATGAAAAAAACACAACACACAACAATATGTGATCAACGATGTATGAATCTCGAATGTAATGTACATAAAAACGCATATGAACATGACCTCGCCAGTGTACGTTAAGCCGATTATGGCCAGCAACTTTTTTGTGTTTCCGTGGCTCAAGTTCCAGTGGGTGATAATTCACTAACCGTACAATCGCGGCGCGTCGCCATCTATCAATTTTCGTTCGTGTATTCCTCGAAACAACACCTTTGTTTACCTCTTTTGTTAAATGGAATTTGCTTTTGTTAAAAACATTCATGGTGAACTATAGCAAGCTTTTATTCGAAAGAAATTGTTATTTATGCGTTTTGAAATCTACCGACTCCACGCGGCTTCTAAACGTATTTTAGACAGGAATATAACATTAGCTCTTCGAGCGAACCCTGATGACCCCTAAATGTTTCCGCGGTATGCCGAGATGTTTAGTCCTGTATTGCGTCATCAATACATGCTCTGCGCAGATGACTGCGACTGTCTGAATTTGAGGTTTGTTCGGGCGTAGCAGTATATTGGTTATACGACTATTAACCGACGGGCTAGTGAGGCCCTAGCCTATCTTCACTCTGTACGGCTTGTCCACAGCGGCTTCCTGGTTTCTGATACGGTTACAAACCCGAAGGGAAGGATGGTAAGACACTGAGTAGAACCACAATAGGCAAGCTTATTACCAGCCCATCCAGAGTGGTGACATTGGGAAAACCCTCCAAGAAAGCATAAAGCACACGTGATATGATACACATTTATGAAGTAAAAATAAATTAGCATGTCTGCCTGGCTACAGGTCCTCTCTATATATTTGAGAGGTTTTTGGAGACTGGAAGGGTTCGTCAAATGCACCAGTGCAGATTGAGGGATATCACATGCCCTCGGACTTATTATTGTATTATACATCAGACTTTTTCTAGGTAGGCATCGTCTCTGCCAAGGACTCGTCTGGGTAGATAACCTCCTTCACCCCCCTTATGACGTATATCCGCCGCCAATCAGCAGTGCAACCACTTTGGAGTTACGGTTTAATGGGTATAGCGAGCCAGTATAATTACAGGATTTTAAGCATTCCATCTTCGTCCTCAGGGGTCTTCGGCATCTGTACCTACTACCTACTTCGATTAAAGTTATTCGCAGGTGCCCATGGGCTTCAGTAGCCATCCATCAGGTGAACTGTTAGTTCGTTTGTCAACCCAATCCAATATAAAAGGTGGCACGTGGCTAACACGGCACGTTGAATGCATACGCCTCACGAAATTATTTTGATTCATGTATGTGACATGTTGTTATCCCATCGCATAAATGACTAATGGCTTCGACACCCTCGCTCGACATTGAGGGCTAACGATTGAAGAGTTTACATTAGATATCGTATATACAAATAGGTATTGCTCTGGTTTATAGTAACCGTTAAATGAATCAACGCTAAAAGATTTATTGGTCAAATTTAATAAATATGTCGACGTTATTCGGATTGTGGCGGATTAACGCCAGCCTGACTGTTCAGTGTTTTACGTTTCAAGAGAAATTTGGTTTGAAACTTGATCTGAAATTATTAACAATTTAATTTCTACATTGATTGTTTTCGATAAATATGATGTACTTTAAATTACTGGATAAAAATGTTATTTTTAAAAGAATCGATTTATAGTAGATGTAAGTATAGGAGTGTTTAGGTGGAAGCGGCATATTTAAATGTTTAATTTTTCTAAACACTCACATAAGGGTTAAGTTAAGAGTTCAGTGTCTTACCTTAATAGCCTAGAAGCTTCACGTTCACTATAGGACATTGTCTAAGTCGGCATGTGTATTGCCGATCACAGTACCAGACATCTAAATTTAAGTTATTTAGTTACTATTCAAAATAAGCATTTTAAATGGTATTAGTATATAGTTAACGTAGTTTAGTTTATAAACCAAAGCCAAGAAACAAGTGCCGGAGAGTGGGAGAATATGAACGCATCAATATTCTATGATAGATTCATTGTCTATGCATTGCAAAAATGTACTCTTTGCATCGCATTGTTTTGTCATCTCTTTATTAAATACCTCTTATTATATATATAATTATTTGCTCAATCTAAAGAACCTTACACCCAAATAAGGAACCTTCGTCATTGTAATAAATTCTCTGCAATTACTTAGCACAAGAACATGCTATGTATCTGCCAAAATTTACAATAACACACCTACAGCTTTTAAAAAGATTGTGATGATTATAAATTTATACATAATGTTAAAAGTTTTTCTTAATAATTAAGCGTTTCTTTCATTTACTAGATTTTTTGTAAGTAAGTTGGTAGGCAGCATGAATATATTATCTATCCTCTAGTGTCCAGGGAACTTCTATATTTGCTCGAACACGTAAAAAAATTTGTATATATTTTATAAAATATATTAAAATTATTACTTATAGTGCCACTTGAACACGGTAAAGCGAAGCGGCGGCTTTGCTGCTGCTTGAACAGGCCAGCTCGACCGGTGTGGTACCGCTACCTCGCAGAATACCTGTGAAGTTTTGAAGAAAAAAGAAAAATAAAGTAAAGGCAGTCTTATGCTTCTGCGTTTCCTTATCCCCTCCTCATCCTCCCTTCCATCTCCCAAATATCCTTAAAGGCCGACAACGCACCAGCAGCACCTCCGGTGTTGCGGATGTACGTGGGCGACGGTAATCACTTATCATCAGGTGAACTGCTTGCTAGTTTGCCGCCTTTTCCATAAAAAAAATTAGTATATATTTCATAAAATATATTAAAATTATTACTTATAGTGCCACTTGAACACGGTAAAGCGAAGCGGCGGCTTTGCTGCTGCTTGAACGGGCCAACTCGACCAGTTGACATAATAAATGCATTCCAAATTTATACACAAAAAAAACTTTTAAAATTGTAACATTATTTATGATAAGAGTAGCTATGTGTCAATTTCTTTTGATTCACCATCCATATTTTCATGTCCTTCAACCTCTTAATCAAGAAATCTAAATAAAAATCTGCACGATACTAAAAATTGATAAAAAAGTATGAAGTGCAGTCATGTAAATGTCATGTAACATTTTTATAAATGTTGGAAAAAAAACGGTTAGGTAAATGCATACATTGATAAATCCTGTACGAAAGTTTATTTGATTAGTAAGGTAATACTGACACTAAATCAATTTCACTATATCATTACCCTTTTACTTTTAAAAGTAGGTCGGTAGTGTTATGAGATTACTTCGTAAATGAATATACGTTTTCCTTGTTAATTAAAGTGAATGTTTGTCATATTATAACGCCCATTTCAGCTTACACTTCCGCGTAGAGTTGTCAGCTGCTCAGGGATGTGTTGTGGTGCCGAAAGTGGACAGGCCAACAAAGAGGAAAACCCATTGCGCTTTACCTTATCATATCCCATGTAAAGCTTATGCGATAAGATCGGAGGAAGGGTCGGATGGTGTTATCAGAGCCGAGAGTGCTGACCCCAAATAATTAAATTAAATTAATTGATTAAATTGAATCGCTATGGGATAAAGTAGATAAAAGGGACAAAGGGAACAGAGAAATACAATGAGAGATTGGCCAAAAGGTAAGGGACTACAGGAAGGGAGGCAGACCAGGGGTTCATGGTTATTTTTAAAAGAATCGATTTATAGTAGATGTACACATAAGGGTTAAGTTAAGAGTTCAGTGTCTTACCTTAATAGCCTAGAAGCTTCACGTTCACTATAGGACATTGTCTAAGTCGGCATGTGTATTGCCGATCACAGTACCAGACATCTAAATTTAAGTTATTTAGTTACTATTCAAAATAAGCATTTTAAATGGTATTAGTATATAGTTAACATAGTTTAGTTTATAAACCAAAGCCAAGAAACAAGTGCCGGAGAGTGGGAGAATATGAACGCATCAATATTCTATGATAGATTCATTGTCTATGCATTGCAAAAATGTACTCTTTGCATCGCATTGTTTTGTCATCTCTTTATTAAATACCTCTTATTATATATATAATTATTTGCTCAATCTAAAGAACCTTACACCCAAATAAGGAACCTTCGTCATTGTAATAAATTCTCTGCAATTACTTAGCACAAGAACATGCTATGTATCTGCCAAAATTTACAATAACACACCTACAGCTTTTAAAAAGATTGTGATGATTATAAATTTATACATAATGTTAAAAGTTTTTCTTAATAATTAAGCGTTTCTTTCATTTACTAGATTTTTTGTAAGTAAGTTGGTAGGCAGCATGAATATATTATCTATCCTCTAGTGTCCAGGGAACTTCTATATTTGCTCGAACACGTAAAAAAAATTAGTATATATTTCATAAAATATATTAAAATTATTACTTATAGTGCCACTTGAACACGGTAAAGCGAAGCGGCGGCTTTTGCTGCTGCTTGAACGGGCCGGCTCGACCGGTGTGGTACCGCTACCTCGCAGAATACCTGTGAAGTTTTGAAGAAAAAAAAGAAAAATAAAGTAAAGGCAGTCTTATGCTTCTGCGTTTCCTTATCCCCCTCCTCATCCTCCCTTCCATCTCCCAAATATCCTTAAAGGCCGACAACGCACCAGCAGCACCTCCGGTGTTGCGGATGTACGTGGGCGACGGTAATCACTTATCATCAGGTGAACTGCTTGCTAGTTTGCCGCCTTTTCCATAAAAAAAAAAGGTGTGCATTTTTCATCATCAGTACAATAGTATGTGTAATAATAAATGTTATTATTACATTCTTAAATAATGCTAAAGGCGTATGAATCGGTAACATACAACGTAATAGGCATTATTGCAATGAGAAACTAATGAGTTTCGTTGGCAAAGCCAAACCTGTACACCAAACAATTTGATACAGGATCCATATTTTCATGTCCTTCAACCTCTTAATCAAGAAATCTAAATAAAATCTGCACGATACTAAAATTGATAAAAAGTATGAAGTGCAGTCATGTAAATGTCATGTAACATTTTTATAAATGTTGGAAAAAAATGTAGGTAAATGCATACATTGATAAATCCTGTACGAAAGTTTATTTGATTAGTAAGGTAATACTGACACTAAATCAATTTCACTATATCATTACCCTTTTACTTTTAAAAGTAGGTCGGTAGTGTTATGAGATTACTTCGTAAATGAATATACGTTTTCCTTGTTAATTAAAGTGAATGTTTGTCATATTATAACGCCCATTTCAGCTTACACTTCCGCGTAGAGTTGTCAGCTGCTCAGGGATGTGTTGTGGTGCCGAAAGTGGACAGGCCAACAAAGAGGAAAACCCATTGCGCTTTACCTTATCATATCCCATGTAAAGCTTATGCGATAAGATCGGAGGAAGGGTCGGATTGTGTTATCAGAGCCGACAGTGCTGACCCCAAATAATTAAATTAAATTAATTGATTAAATTGAATCGCTATGGGATAAAGTAGATAAAAGGGACAAAGGGAACAGAGAAATACAATGAGAGATTGGCCAAAAGGTAAGGGACTACAGGAAGGGAGGCAGACCAGGGGTTCATGGTTATTTTTAAAAGAATCGATTTATAGTAGATGTAAGTATAGGAGTGTTTAGGTGGAAGCGGCATATTTAAATGTTTAATTTTTCTAAACACTCACATAAGGGTTAAGTTAAGAGTTCAGTGTCTTACCTTAATAGCCTAGAAGCTTCACGTTCACTATAGGACATTGTCTAAGTCGGCATGTGTATTGCCGATCACAGTACCAGACATCTAAATTTAAGTTATTTAGTTACTATTCAAAATAAGCATTTTAAATGGTATTAGTATATAGTTAACGTAGTTTAGTTTATAAACCAAAGCCAAGAAACAAGTGCCGGAGAGTGGGAGAATATGAACGCATCAATATTCTATGATAGATTCATTGTCTATGCATTGCAAAAATGTACTCTTTGCATCGCATTGTCTTGTCATCTCTTTATTAAATACCTCTTATTATATATATAATTATTTGCTCAATCTAAAGAACCTTACACCCAAATAAGGAACCTTCGTCATTGTAATAAATTCTCTGCAATTACTTAGCACAAGAACATGCTATGTATCTGCCAAAATTTACAATAACACACCTACAGCTTTTAAAAAGATTGTGATGATTATAAATTTATACATAATGTTAAAAGTTTTTCTTAATAATTAAGCGTTTCTTTCATTTACTAGATTTTTTGTAAGTAAGTTGGTAGGCAGCATGAATATATTATCTATCCTCTAGTGTCCAGGGAACTTCTATATTTGCTCGAACACGTAAAAAAAATTAGTATATATTTCATAAAATATATTAAAATTATTACTTATAGTGCCACTTGAACACGGTAAAGCGAAGCGGCGGCTTTTGCTGCTGCTTGAACGGGCCGGCTCGACCGGTGTGGTACCGCTACCTCGCAGAATACCTGTGAAGTTTTGAAGAAAAAAAAGAAAAATAAAGTAAAGGCAGTCTTATGCTTCTGCGTTTCCTTATCCCCCTCCTCATCCTCCCTTCCATCTCCCAAATATCCTTAAAGGCCGACAACGCACCTGCAGCACCTCCGGTGTTGCGGATGTACGTGGGCGACGGTAATCACTTATCATCAGGTGAACTGCTTGCTAGTTTGCCGCCTTTTCCATAAAAAAAAAAGGTGTGCATTTTTCATCATCAGTACAATAGTATGTGTAATAATAAATGTTATTATTACATACTTAAATAATGCTAAAGGCATATGAATCGGTAACATACAACGTAATAGGCATTATTGCAATGAGAAACTAATGAGTTTCGTTGGCAAAGCCAAACCTGTACACCAAACAATTTGATACAGGATATGATTTTAGGGGCGCCACGTGTCAGTTCCATTATCAAATTTAATTAGCTGCGTCAAAAGCGGTCGTGAGCTGGGTGCTGCAAATATTAGATAATATAAAATATACCGTTTAAATAGATTCGTGTTGGATACTAGATCGCAAAATAAAACATGTTCTAATATAGACAGTAAAGGAAAGTGGTTTGTTATTGTTGTTTCATTTATAAAAAGGTTGTATTCCACTGTAGGAATTTCTCCTGTGTCTGCGGAGGATCTTTTGCACATGGATGAACACCCAGACCAGGGACATATTATTTGTAGTCCATACAAATGCTAGTGAATCGCGGGTTCAGACCGTTATCTCAGTGATCCTCATATAAAGCTTTCCGTCTTTGTAGGATATCTTGAAAAACATAATTTACTCGACATATTCAAATCGTTCTCAAGAGAATGATGCTGAAATGCCCTAGTTTCCTCATCAACCTCAGCTGAAAGTGTTAATCTTAGGAGCCTTCTAGTAAGACAATGTGTCATGTAGCATGGGAAACTGGGGTTGCTTACAGATGTTCGGATCTCCTTAAAGTTACAGTTACAGATTGTCCGTTTGTTCAGCAGTGAAGGAAAAGATCGCGAGGAAACTGTATGATAAACAATATCAGAAACTATTACAACTGGGTGGTAGAACTCTTTATCTGATACCATTTCTGGCGCCAATCAGCAGCGTAACCACTGTTGTCTTCCGGTTCTACAGGTTTCGAAAACATAAAGACATAAAGACAAAACAGACACACATAATACATGATCTAGTCATACGTTATAAAAAAAGAAAAATAAAGTAAAGGCAGTCTTATGCTTCTGCGTTTCCTTATCCCCTCCTCATCCTCCTTCCATCTCCCAAATATCCTTAAAGGCCGACAACGCACCAGCAGCACCTCCGGTGTTGCGGATGTACGTGGGCGACGGTAATCACTTATCATCAGGTGAACTGCTTGCTAGTTTGCCGCCTTTTCCATAAAAAAAAAAGGTGTGCATTTTTCATCATCAGTACAATAGTATGTGTAATAATAAATGTTATTATTACATTCTTAAATAATGCTAAAGGCGTATGAATCGGTAACATACAACGTAATAGGCATTATTGCAATGAGAAACTAATGAGTTTCGTTGGCAAAGCCAAACCTGTACACCAAACAATTTGATACAGGATATGATTTTAGGGGCGCCACGTGTCAGTTCCATTATCAAATTTAATTAGCTGCGTCAAAAGCGGTCGTGAGCTGGGTGCTGCAAATATTAGATAATATAAAATATACCGTTTAAATAGATTCGTGTTGGATACTAGATCGCAAAATAAAACATGTTCTAATATAGACAGTAAAGGAAAGTGGTTTGTTATTGTTGTTTCATTTATAAAAAGGTTGTATTCCACTGTAGGAATTTCTCCTGTGTCTGCGGAGGATCTTTTGCACATGGATGAACACCCAGACCAGGGACATATTATTTGTAGTCCATACAAATGCTAGTGAATCGCGGGTTCAGACCGTTATCTCAGTGATCCTCATATAAAGCTTTCCGTCTTTGTAGGATATCTTGAAAAACATAATTTACTCGACATATTCAAATCGTTCTCAAGAGAATGATGCTGAAATGCCCTAGTTTCCTCATCAACCTCAGCTGAAAGTGTTAATCTTAGGAGCCTTCTAGTAAGACAATGTGTCATGTAGCATGGGAAACTGGGGTTGCTTACAGATGTTCGGATCTCCTTAAAGTTACAGTTACAGATTGTCCGTTTGTTCAGCAGTGAAGGGAAAAGATCGCGAGGAAACTGTATGATAAACAATATCAGAAACTATTACAACTGGGTGGTAGAACTCTTTATCTGATACCATTTCTGGCGCCAATCAGCAGCGTAACCACTGTTGTCTTCCGGTTCTACAGGTTTCGAAAACATAAAGACATAAAGACAAAACAGACACACATAATACATGATCTAGTCATACGTTATAAAAAAAGAGAAAAATAAACAAAAAATTATGCAATATAAATGCGCCTCTTTTCATCTCCCTGGTGTCGTGAGAGACGACTAAGGGAAAGACATAGTAAATCACAAAAATGCTAGATCGAAATTACTAAGAGGAAGGAGCCTTTTCTGTCCAGGAGCCTGTCGCGCTCGAGGCCAACGTTATAAATCGCATATAACGTTCGAAATACACGGGGGATCGAACTTGTGTCACCTTATTCGGAGGTGAAACCGGACCACCATACGTGGTCGAAAAAATCAGTACTGAAAAAAGAAAAGCTTTTTAATTACTATAAAACAAAGTCGCTATACACGTTTTTTAATTCTGAACTTCTAAGTAGATTCCAATGCTGTTTTCTCCCTCCCACTATAACATTTAGTCTATGATACACACACACAAAAACACACCATTAGATGCGTTCTTTGGCGTTCTTTGGTAGTAGTTTATAACTTTTTACATTATTCACATCTCAAACAATGAAAGTAGCGCATTTTATAAATAAGCAGACAATTTTTTCCGCTATTGTTACTGCTCTACTATTCTGTTTGCAAATAGAAAAGAAAACAAACTCTATGCATAGAAATGAACCTTTGCATCCGGTGAATTCCTTCGCGAATCTCCTTCGAAATACGTCGAGCGCTAAGTTATTCCCGAGCAGAGAGTTGCGTTCACTAACATGTATACAATTTGGAAAACTTTACAGTGTTCAAAGTTTTGAAATGCATATAGTTGTTAGTGCTTTTGCCTGTATGAATCACTCATGGCCGTCACCCATAGAGATAGGCAGCGAAAGCGAATTTTTTATCATATTCTTCCACGTTCGTAAATTTTTTGGCTTTTGTGGTGATAAAATGGGACGAGTTGCGAGATACGTCCGATAACTTTTGGAGATTATCATAAGATTTTCAAGGTTTTTCCCTTGGTCGATTGAAAACCAGAATTCCGTAGCGGAAATCCTGTAGTCATATTCACAGCTGAACATAGCTTTTCCAAGAGAGCGCCAAGACCTGAGACAAGGATGCCCATACGAGTTGATAAGCACAGTGATGGTATTCAGTAAATTCGCAGGATTATTCAGCTATCAGCCGGTTGCCAGCAGTGCCAGATGTTAATTAGCTGGAGGTTGGCAATTTGAGAAATAAGTGATACATTCGCTCTTGCATCTGTTGGGTTGCAACATAAAAATATTTATATTTATGAAAAGTGAGAATTAGATGAAGTAACACTGAGACATGCTCGCGACTGTTGTAATTTTTTATTTTGTCTGTTACTCTTTACATAGTCGACAATACACGCTTTGAAAACGTTCTCATCTGAAGTTTCATTTCACGATCTATCCAGCCTCACTCACAGTCTACTTACCTTGTGTGCACAAATTAAACAACATCCCAGTATTTCTCGTTTACGTTGCATTATCTTTGTTACGTAGTTATGACATGATATTGTTGCCAATAATACTGAGCAAAAATATACCGATATTAATAAATTATTATTTATCTGTTTCAAAAATATTTATTTAATGACATTACAAAATAGCTAATATTTTTTAATTTTAAACTCATTATAGGGTTTTTTTTAACATCCTTTAATGCGCAACAAAAGGGAATGAAATATTTTGTTTCTTAAGCTGTTTCAATGTTAGAATATGTTGGATACTTGAGGGAAGTTACAAGCGATTTATGACTTAAGTTGCGAAGTCTATGGCTGTTCTCTTAACTGTTTATGATCGATTTGAACCTTAAGATCTTATTAACGGCATGTTCGTAAGACGTTAACTTAATGTTCAAGTGACGCTAAGGGACAGGTTTTGCATTAAGTATCAAAGTTAGCGTAGTACGGATCTGGACATGCCAAAACGTCTGTCTGTATATTGTATCAAATAATTGAACATCACTACGGGCATTGACCTGGCGAGAGCGTCAGGTGGTGGCACCTGTCGGCCACATGTGGCATTACGCATTGGTATTCGCGTGCGAACCGAGGAACCCCTGGACCCCGTGCACAGATGTGACGCATCGCATTTTGACACCAGAACTAGACAGTTAGACTCTCTTTTAGGGTGGTGTAGACCACACCAGCACGCGGTGTACTTTGCCGGTTAATGAACGAAGCTCTGGCTATGAGCTGACTAATAGCCGGATGGAAAATCATACAAATTATAAAAAGTAGCCGCCTGTTAGAATTGCTGGGCAATGGCTTCCTAATCGAACATTCGAGATAGTTTTGGAGCCGGAAGAGCCGGCCGCGCTGCTGCAGTGCGGGCTGGCGGACTTCACAGGTTCTCGCAATAATACTTCTTATTATTTCACAGACATGCAGGTTTCCTCGCGTTGTTTTCCTTCACCGCCGAGCACGTGGTAAATTCGGCACTTGAATGTGTTAAATTCACACGTAGTATATTCAGCACTTAATTGACAGTTTTAGAGATGCGTCCACCGGGGTCACTGGAACTCTATGAAACTAAAGAGAGCGCCCTAACCATTAGGCTACCATGCCTCAATCAAGGCAGCACCACTGGCGCGAGAGCACCTGTCTCCGCTGACATCTGTGAGGATGATTTCGTCAATGTTGCCATTAATATATTCCTTGACGAAATGGGTAATTAAAAAATAAATATGTTTTCGTTTTCATTTTCATCGATAAATGTTGCCTAGAGAGGCTATTTTAATAATTCATTATCACAAGACTCTCGCGTGCAAGAGTGATTTGATAATCTCTACGTAACGTTAACGGTCCTAATAGATTTAATGTATTTACGTAGTACGTCATACCTTTATAGTCAGTTTCATAGACTCTTAATTTGATTAGAGACCGGAAGCTGTCAAACTTTAATAGATTAGGGTTAATAACTGTACATAATTAAAGCGGTATATTGATAAAGTTGAGAACACGAAGCCTAAAATAATTTTATTAAGCCCTTGGTAACCTAATTATATGTGACAAGACCCGTGATATGTCTGTTGTGTTCTAGATGTATGGCGAAGTTTAAAGATTTTGATTTTGATTTTGATATTCTCCAATTACATTTACGCTTGGCATGTGTTATTATCTTGGGAACTGTATGCTCGGTTTTTCACGAACTACTTCTACTGTACAATAAATCATTTAGATTTTAGAAATTTATATCTGTAAACGGACACACGGGGGAAAATCTCATTTTAATCGGCAACGTTTAAAGGAAAAATATTTTTACGAAAAAAAAAAGGAACACAGAGCGACCAATAAATTGTAAAGTACAGTACAATACAGCCTCCGCAAGACGCAAATATAATTTGAAAATAATTTACATACCCGTTCTGATTTAGGTTCTTTTATCGGAATGTTTTATTCAAATCTTTTGGGATTTTATCTGTTCACGCGTGAAATGACATCTGGAGAAATTCACGTATTTCGTGTGTTAGCAAATACGAATTGTATTAAAACATAATCCGATTTACCATTAACTTTAGTATTGTTTTATTTAACTGCAGGTTAATTCACGCGAAATCATTTTATCCGTAGGTGAATATCAAATTCATAGAGCGTTCACGTCTGTCTAACATAGCCCATACGTAGGACGTTAGACATCAAAACCAAACGTCTGCTTCATTGCGGGAGATAGAACGTGCGACGAGAATAGACGCAGGGTTTTAGTGCTTTTTATTATTTATTTATTTATTTGCATATTTGCTTGTCAGGAGATTTTCAAAGTTTTTCCCTTAGTCGCCAATTACGACACTCACGTGACTAAAAGTGGTGACAGATTCTTACGTCGTTTCTACATGGCTATATAATTATTATCATTAGAACATTATAGCCAGTCGCAGGTCCACTGCTCAACACAGGCCTCCACCTTCTGGAGGCTGGTCTGCTCGAGTTTGCAGTGCACTAGTGCTTCAACGTTGTGAATGAGAACTGAATGAACGAATGTAATGAAATGATAAATGAAAAATCTTTATTTGTCGTAAGAAAACCAGATTTCGTTAGTCAATTCGTTCGATGGATTCGGCAAACGTGAACAGATTTTCCTCCACATCATGGTCGTCAGAGTTTAGTTAATTAGCAGAGCGAAACACGTGCAGATGATATATGATTTGGGAGAATTTCCGCTCGCAATTTACATATGCCTAATTGACAATAAAATTTTGTTATACAAAACAGGCTTAATTGACAAATTTAAATAAGGACAGACACATTTGTTGCGAGTAATATTTTCTATGGGTCCATTACAGAACCCCTTTTAAAACTCATTACGCCCATACTGTGCAGGAAAACATCGTTTTTCCTCGAAAAGAAATAAATAAAACAAACGTATTTAAAGAGAAACAAAATTTAATTTTCTGTTTAAAATATTATTACAAATTTAGTAACATGGCTTAAGATTTTTTACGAATTTATTGAAAGAACGTAAACTAATTTTAAATTATAAATCACGTGGACACACACAGTCTCACACATGCGCGCTCACACTAATGCATATGCAGAACAATACGCTAATATATCAATAATTTTTTGGTTGGTTTTTCTTCCTTAGTACGAAAAAATCACAATCAGACCATATTTATACATCTCGTTTATGTTTTAAGTAGTTGTTACTTATTTCAGTAACTTTAATATACCTATTAACACAACAATAGGCCGGCCACATAGCTCGCAGAACCGACAACCGTTGGGGAAGTAAGGTTCTCTAATGGCAGCTGGGTACACGCAAACGCAGTCCTTCACTGCAGGCCGGATGAGGAAGCTCAAAGTCGCTCAGCGCGCTATGGAATGGGCTATGCTCGGAGTTTCTCTCTCGGAGAGTCTGCAACGATGATATCCGCAGCAGAACTAGGGTAACCGACATAGTCGCAAGGATCAGCAAGCGGAAGTGGCAATGGGCCGGCCACATAGCTCGCAGAACCGACAACCGTTAGGGAAGACAGGTTCTCGAGTGGCAGCCGCGTACAGGCAAACGCAGTGTAGGACGACCCCACCACAAGATGGAGTGACGACCTGCGCAGTGTTGCGGGAAATCGAATGGATGCAGATGGCTCAGGACCGAGCTTTATGGCAATACTTGGGGGAGACCTATGTTCAGCAGTGGACTTGTAGAAGGCTGAAAAGATGATGAATATATCTATCAATGTGAGTTTGGTGAAGGCATATATGTATAGCTTAATCGTGGTGGGGGAAGCCACCGAAACGAAGCTCCTGAAACACTGGTTTTACTACTTCAGGGACCTATGGATTCGTTCATTGAACATAAATTGTAACATGTTTTATTTAAAAAAAAAAATTGTTCATTAATATTATTATTTATGGTATTGATGACAAACCAATAGTATATTGTTTTAATAATAAGTAAATATGAACACGAATAACGTTCGTATAAATAAATGTAATCGAGAATTTTGAATTGTTAGATAATACATACATACATACATACATACATACATATAGACAATCTCCTTCCACTTGCTACGGTCCTGACATATGTCTTTCGCTTCTTCCGCTTTCATCAATCTTCGCATGCATGCTCGTTGGTTTAGAGTACTCTCGATCTCGCGTTTTTTCCAGAACTTCACGGATTTTATCGTAGAATATTCGCCTAGGTCTTCCTCTCCCGACTCTACCATTTACACTCGCCTCATATATTTGTTTCGTCAACCTACTTTCATTCATCCTCTCCACATGTCCAAACCAGCTCAGCATCCCTTTCTCAATTTGTGCCACTACATCTTCTTTCACTCCACAACGCTCTCTGTTATTGTTGTCCCGTTGCTGATAATAGTGACAGTCACAGGGTTGCCAGCAATAATTATGGTGTACACACGAATGTTTGTATCGACTTCAAATCATATTCGAAACATTAATTATACTGTCAGTCGTGCGTTCGTCAAAGCCCGCGTACAATTCTGAAATAAATAAAATTATATTTGAAACCAAGCATAATACTGCACGACCTCAAAATACTGTGAGCATATTCGGCGTGGATCAGATCAAAAAATAAAAACAAAAATAATAAAAACTGAAGGTAGTCCGAGTAGTCGATGACACCTGGACCTCTAACGCCTCAGTCCCCCCGAGACCACGGCTGTCGTGAAGCACTCGAAACGTCGGGGTAACGAAAAACAAAAACTAAACGCGATAAAATCCGTAAATAATTGTTTAATATCAAATTTATCGGTATTACCTTAAACGCAACGTCATGCAGGGGTTACCGAAGCCATAGGAAGAACAGCAGTTGGCCGAGCTAATTTTTTCATTCCTCGTCGATCAGCTGTTACGCGCCTAACTTTGTCCATACTCATCTTACTCAGCAGGTTCACTCACGATAGATTCGAGTTTGATTCGAATTTCAGACCTAATTTCGATAAAATATTTCGTTAGGGGTAGAAAAGCTCTTGACCACCCTCTTTCTTCCCGCTGGTATCGTAAGATGCTTTCGACAGATGACGGGATTACTATCTCAAAAAATACTAGACCAAGATTAAGTAGATCTGAAACGGGCAGCAGTATCTGAGGTGTGAGGTGCCTGGTACTGTGGTAGCCAATCCGCTTGCCGAGCTTGACGATTATGGCAAATCCTGCTTTAAGGAGAGGCATTAGACTTGTAACAGACTGGTAAGGTAAGATAACGTTAGGAGAAACTCTATCGGAGTAGAAAAAACACGTCCATTATTCATAAATTTTTTTTTTCGTGAGAATCATGTTAAGTCATAAACGTCGTTATAAGTTATGACTTCGTGACACTTGATCTTGTTTTTCGATTCGAATAAGTTATGTTTGTAGAAGAACTGTTTTATCCTCATAAGAACATTGCATAGTTCACTTACATATTACATGAGATTATAATTTACAAAGAACTTATTCTAGTGTAGTTCGTTTGTACTATTTTAAAGTTTAACTCGAAACGAAAACGAAATCAAATTCGAAGCGTGTTTCTGTGGTAGCCCTAACGGTTAACAACCGTTATTGAATTCAAATTAGCAAACTGTTCGATTATGGTAGCCTACATAAATTCGATTTTCTTATAGATCTACACGCACGATACTAATGAAATATAAGAAAGATATGTTAGAAACTTCTTATAATCTGAACATGATTGAACTTCGCTAGTTATCTTGTATAAATAGGTGATCCACAAGATTATTATATTCTTAAACTTTCGATCTGATTAACAAGTTATCCAATTTCCAGCCTGCGAAGAAGTTTTAATGAATTTCTCTTTTGGTGTTCGGTGAAATCGTTTTAGGCGTTTTAAAATAACATTGTCTTTTGATTAAATTAATCAATTTTAGGTTCCGCTAAAATTGTTAATTTCAAAGTCCAATGCTGATTTGTTCTTGTCCGGTTTTTTTTTTAAGATTGTAAGCACAGCGACAAATGCACCGCAATTCATTTAATATCTTTTTTATTGGATCGGAGCGACTAAGGAGCTGACAGTCCACCTGTTGGTAAGTGGCTACCGTTGATCATGGATATAACTTCAACCGAACAAGATTACAGCTGCGTTGTCACCCCTGGGGACAAAGATGGAATACCTCACAGCCTGTAATCATACAGTCTCTCTATACCTTTTAAAAACGGCACAGACCCATGGCTTACACTGCTGCTTTATGGTCGAAAAGAGTAAGAGTGTGACAAACATCTGCATCTGCTGCTCTACCATCAGTGTCCATTGGCACGTTTGGCCCCTTTGCAAAAAAAAAAAAAAGTTTTTAACTCGATCATTAATTCAATACTGCCAACGACACGACGAATATTCCCGCCAATATAAAACTTGTGCTATGTAGTTTTAGACGACAATATTTTAATGGGGGACACAAATAAGTGACGTCATATTTTAGACACGTCATTGTCTCTTTATTTTCAACTGCTAACTTCACCCGAACGTCGTTCATCTTACTAGTGGACGAACAAGGTTTGTTTAAGGACATGCTAATATGCCAAACCTAAATCAGACCGACTAATGAGGGTTGTAAGGGAGAATAGACCATCTCTATCGTGGTAGAGCCGGGCAGTGGCTTTTGCTGCTGCTCGAATGGACCGGCACGACCGGGATAGTGCCGCGGTCTCGCAGGATACCGACGTGAAGTAGATGCATCTCGTGCTTCTGCGTTTCGTTCGGTGAGTGACGTAACTGGAGGCCAACTCCTCCACGCTGAATAGCCTTAAAGGCCGGCAACGTGCCTGCAGCGCCTCTGGTATTGCAGTACGTGGGGGTCAGTAATCAGTTACCGCCGCTAGCTCGTTTCCCGCCATTCCTGTAAAATATAAAAGAAAACTGGTGATAACGAGGAATGATTCTCCATCGAGAACAAGTGCATATACATCGGGTGAACTGTGCCTGTTTGTTACGCATATATTTATATAAAAAGAAAGCTTAATCCGGAGCATCATCGCAAAACTCCATCGCAAATAATAGAACATCCCTTTGGGGAATCCCCATTCATAAATATGATATCAGATGAAGTCGAATATGATATTCTATTACGATTGAAACCACTCATAGATTATTCCACATACGCCTATTCCGGATTCTTTATTTAGTGTTGGGAAATATTCGTAATATAAATCTATTTATTAATAAACTCATTATTTATCTTACACATAATTCTAGGGCGTGGGGGACAACACTAACAACAACAACTACCATTCCTTTTCTTCTCTAGCTATGCTAAGAGAACACTGAGGGAAAAGCCTTGAAAACTTGAGCTATCTCTGGAGAGGCGTAAAAGTGATTGACCTACCTACACATAAAATAGCAGCCAGTAAAAGTCCACTGCCGGGAAAATATCTCCTTCTTGAATATCTGACAGACTTTTGTAGCCGAAAAGGACCACTTCTCTGCTCCAATGTGGGTTGGTTGACTTCACATATCCTCGTCATGTCATAACGTAACGTAAGTGATTACCGTCGCCCACATACATCTGCAACACCATAGAAGCTGCAGGTGCATTGCCGGTTTTTAAGGATATTTGGGTGATGGGAGGGAAGAGGAGGGGAATAGGGAGGGGGTGATGGCCCACTGGTTACCTCACTGACCGAACGAAACGCAGAAGCACAAGATGCCTCTACTTCACGCCGGTATTCTGCGAGGCCGTGGTACCAATCCGGTCGAGTCGGCCCATTCGAGCAGCAGCTAAAGCCGCCGCTTGGCTCTGCCACGCTTAAAATTATATTCTCTATACCTTGTCTATCATTACCTACTATTTTTAATATAAATATATAATTTACGATACACGTAGAAACATAATTACAGTGTGTTGGAATTTTCGAAAATTATTTCTAAATCACAAGTTGACTTTTCGCCAATTAATTTAATATACCAAAGATAATTTTTTGTTTGTAAATCGAAGCAAACAATCAATGAGTGAATCGGTCACTGGAATGAACATTAAAGTAAAGTAAGTAGTGGCTTGTAAATAGCAGGTGCTCGAAGAACTTTCGTCAAGGGTGCCGGCAGAATATCAGCGCTGCAGCATCTCGGCCGTAGCAATATGCTAAGTCGACCGGCTTTTTGTGGCTGCAGTTCAATTCTGAAATTAATATTATTTATTTACTGTTTTTGTATTTTACACCGAATGTTTATTTATTTTATTACTATTTAATTATTTATGTACACACAAGTAAAACGGAAAAAAAAAGAAATATGATAGGAAGAAATGGTCTGTACAAAGGTACTGCTTATTTCTTAAGAAATTTCTTCCAGCAGACCTGCGACAGGAGAATAGCTAGTCAATGGTAGATTGCGCGCGTACAATACAAAAAAAAACCTACATATATGCGAAACGTTCTATATAAATCTACATACACCTACTTATACATAAATATATACTTAAATAAATATGTACATAATAGAATAGTGCCAATAATTCATACTGCCAATGACATATAGTGGTCATTGACTCTTTTCTTAAATACAGCAATAGTTTATGTAATTGTATTGTAGCAATGAACAAAACATTTTTCTTTATTTCTAAATGTTAACGGCTGGACAGGGGCCGTATTTCAAAATGTAGATAGGCTTTGGAGCCGGGAAGTATCGGTCTCGCACATGTTATTATTTCTCAGACGTGCAATTTTCCTCACCAGGGTTTCCTTCATCGCTGAGCGCGTGGTAGCGTTTAGTTCTTATTTATTTAATTTCTGTTCCGATCTACGCAGAATGAGGTCACGGTGTCTTGATGTAGTGCAGTGGTAAGCTTGGTCTTCGATTTGATTATATTAATAACCACCCAGCCGTCTTCTCTAGATCGCTTTTTTTTTTTTTTAAAAGAATACTTCCTGTTAACCCTCCGACTAAGCATCACAGTTTGCATCTGGAGCGCGCATCTGTCATCTACTACGGCTGAATTAGTTTGCAGATGCCCAGCGGTGGGCTTCAGTAGCCACTAATCATGAGGTGGACTGTTAGTACGTCAGTCAGCTCCGCTGTCTGTCGGAAATCACGAAAATCTCACCGGCATTTTTTCCTTAGGCGATTTTCATGACAATATTAAGACTGCACAGCATCAACGGCTTATTAAACTTAAAAAATAAAACACAAAAAAACTCTCTCAGGAAGACCTGTCTCCGAGTTGGAAGATTAGAGTTGAGGAAGGAAGCAGCCCTTTTTGTTTTTTTTTTTTTAAATACTAGCAATGCTATTTCTTAAGAAACATCACTAATATTCCTGTAAAACCTCCAACTAAGCTTACAGTATGTACCTGGAGCGGTTCACGACAACAGTCGAATGGCGGGCTCGAACTTACGACGTCATGTTTCGTAGTCCGCAACCTAACCCACGACCCCATTGTTATCTTTGTTTAGCCGACATAGGTAAGTGATCACGTTTGTCTATACGTAATGTTTGATTGAAAACATTAAAAAACTTCAAGAGAAACTACTAGGAGCTCATGGGTTTATATACTATATATACATTCACGCGATGCATCTGGTTAGCAGACACTAGAGGCTCTCGTGACTTTTTTTTATTTTTTATTTGAAGGAATACGAGCAATGCTATTTATTAAGTAACATTACTAATATTCCTGTCAACCCTCCAACTAGGTATTACAGCTTGTATCTGGAGTGGTTCAAGATAATAGTCGAACGGCGGGCTCGAACTTACGACGTCATGTTTCGTAGGCCGCAGCCTAACCCATTTGGCTATTGGCGCAATTGGTAAATCTTTAATTCGCAAGATTAGTATGTTTTATAATTTCAACAGCCTCGCGAATCATCGTTGGCTGGAATCGGTGTTCTTGTGCAATTTGGATTTGTGATCTATAAAATCTAATTAAAAGGCACACACAGTGTAGGACGACCCACCACAAGATGGAGTGACGACCTGCGCAGTGTTGCGGGAAGTCGATGGATGCAGGTGGCTCAGGACCAAGCTTTGTGGCAACCTTTAGGGGAGGCCTATGTTCAGCAGTGGACTTGTGGTAGGCTGAAACGGATGAATGAATGAAAATCTTCATTGCACACTTCCCAGAGTGTCAATGTTTTAATCTCTTGATTATGTTGTAATTTAACTATACGCGATAAAATCCGTAAATAGTAGTTTCATTATAAATGTGTTGTGTTCGCGTGAATACAAAGACATTAAGCAGTTAAATTAAGAAGAGAACCTCAACTTCTTCTGCTTCCACAGTCCCCCCGTGACCCCGGCTGCTGTAAAGCAATCGAAACGTCGGGAATGTAAAAACAAAATTAAATGCGATGAAATCCATATATGATGGCTTCATTTCAAATGTGTGAAATCATTATGTGATTTCACACATTTGCATACATACCACACACACCATGTGGTATGTATAAGCGTGGTAGAGCCAAGCAGCGACTTTTGCTGCTACTCGAATGGGCCGGCTCGACCAGGTTGGTACCACGGCCTCGCAGAACACCGAAGTGAAGTAGACGCATCTTGTGCTTCCGCGTTTCCTTCGGTGAGTGAGGGAACCGGAGGCCCACTCCCCCTCCCTCCCTATTCCCCTCCTCTTCCCTCCCATCTCCCAAATATCCTTTAAGATCGGCAACGCACCTGCAGCACCTATGGTGTTGCAGATGTATGTGGGCGTAATCACTTACCATCAGGTGAACCGCTTGCTCGTTTGCCGTCTTTTCTATAATAAAAGAAAGTGAACCTTAACTTCGTAAAAAACTTACTTCACCAGCACACTTACTAACATAAGGAATTTTACAACACTTTCGCGTTTCTGTCATCCGTCCTTACCTTCCCGATGTCGATTGTATTCCAAAACATCAAAAGATCACAATCAGAAGAAACGCATTAATAAGATTGACATAGCTCAGTACTGTATCATGTTGTTATTGTCAACTTTCTCCACAAACACAACTCCCGACATGACGTCTGATGGATTTTCGACAAAGTAAATATTACGTTTGTATGTTCGGATAGATTCGTAGATATTGAATCGACTGAAATTAAGGGATGGGGAAACTACTTTAAGAGACGCAAACGTCTCTCGCCTTTTCATACAAACTTTCAAATCCAATATCTTCGAGATGAAATAAACAAAAATGTTTTGAATGAAACGTTTTATGCATTAGTTTAAAAATTTTGTAGATAACTTTTTCGGAATGATAAAATTGGTAAACGTGGTAGAGACAAGCGGCGGCTTTAGCTGCTGCTCGAATGGGCCGGCTCGACCAGGTTGGTACCACGGCCTCGCAGAACACCGAAGTGAAGTAGACGCATCTTGTGCTTCCGCGTTTCCTTCGGTGAGTGAGGGAACCGGAGGCCCACCTCCCTCCCTATTCCCTCCTCTTCCCTCCCATCTCCCAAATATCCTTTAAGATCGGCAACGCACCTGCAGCACCTATGGTGTTGCAGATGTATGTGGGCGACGGTAATCACTTACCATCAGCTGAACAGCTTGATCGTTTGCCGTCTTTTCTATTAAAAAAAAAGTGAACCTTAACTTCGTAAAAAACTTACTTCACCAGCACACTTACTAACATAAGGAATTTCACAACACTTTCGCGTTTCTGTCGTCCGTCCTTACCTTCCCGATGTCGATTGTATTCCAAAACATCAAAAGATCACAATCAGAAGAAACGCATTAATAAGATTGACATAGCTCAGTACTGTATCATGTTGTTATTGTCAACTTTCTCCACAAACACAACTCCCGACATGACGTCTGATGGATTTTCGACAAAGTAAATATTACGTTTGTATGTTCGGATAGATTCGTAGATATTGAATCGACTGAAATTAAGGGATGGGGAAACTACTTTAAGAGACGCAAACGTCTCTCGCCTTTTCATACAAACTTTCAAATCCAATATCTTCGAGATGAAATAAAGAAAAATGTTTTGAATGAAACGTTTTATGCATTAGTTTAAAAATTTTGTAGATAACTTTTTCGGAATGATAAAATTGGTAAACGTGGTAGAGACAAGCGGCGGCTTTAGCTGCTGCTCGAATGGGCCGGCTCGACCGTGCCATGACCTCGCAGAATACCGGCGTGAAGTAGAGGCATCTTGTGCTTCTGCGTTTTGTTCGGTGAGTGAGGTAACCGGAGGTCCACTCCCCGTCCCCATTCCACTCCCCCTCCCCATTCCACTCCTTATCCTCCCTCCCATCTCCCCAATAGCCTTAAAGGCCGGCAACGCACATGTAGCACCTCTAGTGTTGCAGATGTATGTGGGTGACGGTAATCACTTACCATCAGGTGAACCTATTGCTCGTTTGCCGCCTTTCCTGTAAAAAAAAAAAAACGAATTCAGTTAATTTTATCTGTTATATAGGAAAACTTAAAATAGTCGCTGATGAGTTTGAATGGTGTGAAGGTAAATGTCGGGTGTTCGTGACCTGGGGAGGACGTTCCTCCTCCTCCAGGGCGATTTTTTTTTTATTTTTACGTGGGGGAAAGGTACTCGCACATACCTGCGAGAATTATGGAATGCTTTTAAAGCCATAACTTTGTTTGGCTATGTGTGTTGGATACCGGATGATTCTGCTTCATTCGTTTCAATACAACACAGTGATATCCTGGGTCTAAAGCTAGTATAATGCGTTTGTTTTGAAGGCGGTGGCTTCCGATAATATTTAGAGCGTCTTTTTTGATTGGATTAGAGTAACAGACGAGCTAATAGTAAACCCGACGTGTCCACTGCGACCCGTGGACACCTGCAACTTGGGCTTCAATAGCGTCTTATCACCAGGTGGACTTTAAGGCATGTTCGTCACTCATAGTGTTCTGAAAATGATATTATAGCTGGCAGCACACATTGAAGCATAAACATACCGCTCAATCGGTGTCCTGTATAAAGGGGTGTTACAGTGAACGTAATCTTTCATTGAACTGTTTCTAAGCTCTGTCCAAACGCTAACGCAAGTTTAATAAGGGGAAGGAGAGTTATGTGGGATTTATTCACGAAGTTAAGCCGTTAACAACAATCCGTTACGTTATATATATTAGAAGGATATATCGCGTTCACTTATTTTATGCTATTCTTATATTTTGGTTAATGTAATATGTTTTCAGTATGCTTTCAATTTGACATCCGTAACGAACATACGTTCCAGATGAAAACCAGCGTCAAGATCTTAAGCTTGACAATATGCTGATCTGGAGATCTATTGGTCCAGCCGTGAGACACGCACGATGTATTATTTTTCTTTAGTGTGAAGTCCGACGTAACTTTTGATTTATTTTTTTATTAGTTTTGATTAACATGTTCTGTGTGTCTTTATGCTGTACCAATAAATGTTGTTCCATCTTTCTTTCTGTACATTGTATGAAAACTAAATTTCTTACTTTCCATTATCGAAGCCAGGATCACAGGATCAGGATCACATATTTGGAGAACTCGTACCAATAAGGTTTTCATTATTTTTACATTTATTATTATTACCTATTCATATCAGCCTCTAGTAACAAATATATTACAACACTCGCGTGTATTTGTTTTTCTATATGGGCGATATAAATACTGCCAGTTCTCTTTATTTCTGCTCTCCAGATCGGCTTCATGGAAAATCAGGGCTGGAGAAGATGCTTCAGCGTTATCGCTGAGTGGAATCGTTTAAATTTTTTTTTTACGTTTTTCCTCGGTGCTTGCTTTGTTACATTAGTTTACGATAATGTTTTTGTGTTTTTCTTGTTAAATAATAAACGTATTCTATTCTATTATATTCTGACTTACCTACGCTGTCTTGTTGGCTTCGACACTAAGACGACGATAGGCTTACCATGTCATTATCACCATGTGCCAAATAAGCTCTGGTGAAAGGTGGGTTGAAAAGAAACCATTCGTGTCTACCCCTGACCACCCCGGTATTGGGACAGTTAGCACTGCACGCACGAACGTCGCAGAAAAAGGGACGGCTAGGTACCATACATAAGTCAAGTACCAGAGTTGGGCCGTTTCCGGACAAGTCAATCATCTGTGTTGTTATGCCCCGAAACGGGGTGATTGTCAAATAAAGGACAGGGATATAGATAGAGATGGAGATAAGAAATTGTAGGGAGTCTCTTCTCGCGAGATTCGGCCCATATAACCGAAAGGTTGGTGTGGTCATGGGAGGTGGTTGGTATCGCCCCAGTATTTGGTATAAGGACGTGAGAGGAGCTAATAAATCTACTGAGAATTGGACTAAAATGACTGTAATTAAGTCTCATAAATAACACGTTTTTTTCTTACGTATGCACATTAATTCTTTGGTCAAATCTGTCGTTTCATTCCATTAGTTTTGTAGACACACGCCTCTCCAAGCGCCAATCAAAGCCGGCGAACATTTCTTGGAAGGTGTGCTCATACTCTCCATGCTGGGCGTGAGGGTTGGTCAGCGCTGTCGGTACCACAGCGCTAGAGGCACTGCTGTGGACAGATAAATTTTATGGCAGATCTAACCAAACCAAAACTTTAGCTGCTGTAGATGTTGCTGCTGTGTGTAGTAGAGGCATCTTGTGCTTCTGCGTTTAATACGGTGATTGAGGTATTCGGACGCCCACTCCTGCTCCCCCTCCTCATCCTCCCTTCCGTCTCCCAAATACTCTTAAAAGCCGGCAACGCACCCGCAGCACCCCTGGTGTTGCAGATGTATGTGGGGCGACGGTAATCACTTACCATCAAGTGAACCGCATGCTCGTTTGCCGCCTTTCCCATAAAAAAATGTATATATATAGATGTACGTAAGTAGGTTTGTGTATGTATGTATATTTTTATATTAAGCAGATATCTATTTATTTGTGTATATGCATATAGTTAGGTTCTTATTGTATTACTAAAATATAAAACGAATATTTAAATGTTAACCTACTACATTATATCTTCACGCCTCGGATTGACGGGAGTATACCAAAAGGCATTAAGTCCGCCTTTTGAATAAATTTTTAAAGGCGTAAGCAACACAGTTTAAATAAATACACATGTATGTAATAATGTAAATTAAGGTAATAAAATTAAAAAAATAGGTGGTCAATGTATTTTACCGTTTGGCGGATTGCGAAACTTATTTAATATGCAATGGTAGAGTCGGGAGAGGAAGACCTAGGCGAACATTTCACGATCAAATCGGAGATATTCTGGAAAAAGGCCAGTCAACAGTACTCTAAACCAACGAGCATGCATGCGAAGAATGATGAAAGTGGAAGAAGCGAAAGACGTATGTCAGGACCTTTGGGAACAAGGCGTGAATATATACATACATACATTTAATATAGCCATAAAATTCCTACAATTACAATTCACAATAACATTAATTTAATTTTACACAAATATTTCATTATATTATTATGCCGTTGCTACTACTAATTATCTGTGTATCCAGTAAATTTATTAAAGGCCAGAAGAAGTTTTGCTAAAATTAATTTATCATTATATTATAAATGTGATTTAATCAAGTTCATCATTAAAAATTAATTTATCATTAAAGTTAATATCGCGGCAAATAAATTCATTTACATATTTATTTCATTATAAATTAATTTATGTCATAGTAATTTATATCATGTTGGCAGCTATCATAATTTATGGGATTTATATTGCAAGCCCTTGTACTAGCAATATGACAGTTTCGTATTCTGCGACATCAGAGGAGCGGCGGGTGGGTGTGAGGAATGGGTGAAGTGGGTCTGTTAGGGCGAGATCTTACCTTCGGATGATTCCATCTTCGTAGTCTTCAAGTTGTCGCGTCTGTTCCACTTATTCTAACCCTCCTGATTTAGGGGACAGTAATTAACACGAATCACGCGCGGCGTGGGACGGCGTACGTACGAACCACTCGACAAGCATGGCGCCCGCGCACCCCCCTCCCGGCAAACTTTCTGAGGCCACGCTTTGGCGTGTACAGGGTCTCTGCCTTGCCTCACTCACTGAGCTACGTCTGTTCTGTACGACTACCCCGGTCGAGCCGGTCCCATTCCGAACAGCAACAGCCGCCGCTTAGCTCCGACAAGTATAAAATTAAATCATACGGTCGTCATGTAAACGCATCCTCTTCACATCCAGATTTAATCTGTCACTGCTGTAATGTGTTTATGTCTGTGGACCTAACTGCTCGTTGCCTTCGCCTTGAATTAATTTCGTACCGGGCGCACGAACCTCGGACTGCATCGCTCTCGTCTATGTGTACCGAGCAGCGTTGTATCTTGCGAACTGTGCCTTGTTACTTCAATTAATCTCGTACCGGGCGCACGAACCTCGGACTGCATCGCTCTCGTCTATGTGTACCGAGCAGCGTTGTATCTTGCGAACTGTGCCTTGTTACTTCAATTAATCTCGTACCGGGCGCACGAACTCGGACTGCATCGCTCGTCTATGTGTGCCGAGCAGCGTTGTATCTTGCGAACTGTGCCTTGTTACTTCAATTAATCTCGTACCGGGCGCACGAACCTCGGACTGCATCGCTCTCGTCTATGTGTACCGAGCAGCGTTGTATCTTGCGAACTGTGCCTTGTTACTTCAATTAATCTCGTACCGGGCGCACGAACCTCGGACTGCATCGCTCTCGTCTATGTGTACCGAGCAGCGTTGTATCTTACGAACTGTGCCTTGTTACTCAATTAATCTCGTACCGGGCGCACGAACCTCGGACTGCATCGCTCTCGTCTATGTGTACCGAGCAGCGTTGTATCTTGCGAACTGTGCCTTGTTACTTGAATTAATCTCGTACCGGGCGCACGAACCTCGGACTGCATCGCTCTCGTCTATGTACCGAGCAGCGTTGTATCTGCGAACTGTGCCTTGTTACTCAATTAATCTCGTACCGGGCGCACGAACTCGGACTGCATCGCTCGTCTATGTGTGCCGAGCAGCGTTGTATCTTGCGAACTGTGCCTTGTTACTTCAATTAATCTCGTACCGGGCGCACGAACCTCGGACTGCATCGCTCTCGTCTATGTGTACCGAGCAGCGTTGTATCTTGCGAACTGTGCCTTGTTACTTCAATTAATCTCGTACCGGGCGCACGAACCTCGGACTGCATCGCTCTCGTCTATGTGTACCGAGCAGCGTTGTATCTTGCGAACTGTGCCTTGTTACTTTCGTTATCTATTACACGTATAGTGGATAATTAGAATACATTACCCACTGCAGGTGTTTTTTTCTTTACCCATTATACCCATTATACACGTAATGGATAATGGATATGTATTACTAAAACAAGTTTCAATTCTTCTCGCGTGTACACTTTGATACGCGCACCCATTTTCTTATGTATACGTACGAGTATATAATAGGTGTAGGTAAATAATGAGTTTTTTTAGAGATAAATGATTAGTATTCTAAGCGTGGTAGAGCCAAGCAGCAGTTTTAGCTGCTGCTCGAATGGGCCGGCTCGTTCGGATTGGTACCACGGCCTCGCAGAATACCGGCGTTAAGTAGAGGCATCTTGTGCTTCTGCGTTTCGTTCGGTGAGTGAGGTAACCGGAGGCCCCCTCCCCCCCCTTATTCCCCTCCTCTTCCCTCCCATCTCTCAAATGTCCTTAAAGACCGGCAACGCACCTGCAGCATCTATGGTGTTGCAGATGTACGTGGGCGACGGTAATCACTTACCATCAGGTGAACCGCTTGCTCGTTTGCCGTCTCTTCCATAAAAAAAGTAATTTTTTTTTTCTGTTTATTAGGCTGTAGAAAACAATTTATTGGTCACTTGAATAAGACCACATAGGTTACACAAACTTAGCAATATTTTATGAACAGCATCACTGTGCGTGAGTGACTGTGAGTGTGGGTGTATAAATTTGTAATTACTGTTATTCATATAAAGATATTCAAAGACCGATCGAGATCCTTTTGATTTCACATTCTAGAACATTATTAGAACGTCTCGTCTTTTTGTATGTTTGTAGCTCGGCAGAGTTCTGAATTATGTGAGCAGTTCGTAAATGATTGAGGGTAAAAATTTTCTTTATTGTAACAGCTGTTATGAGTAAAGTAAAAAGTTATATAAAAAAAAAAACGCGATAAAATCCGTAAATTGTAGTTTTGTTTCAAATATGTGGTATTCGACTAAATACTAGAAATCGTGATATGTAAAAGTATTCATTATCCACAGTATGTGCACAGTACAGACATAACAGATGTTTATTGTAATAAATATTTATTTACGTTACATTTACAGAACAACGAAAAAACAATTGGTATATATGAAGTAATAGATTTACCCTATAGGGTAAATTTATTATTGGTATTCATCATCATCATCATCATTTCAGCCTATCAGAAGTCCACTGCTGAACATAGGCCTCCCCCAAAGATTGCCACGAAGCTCGGTCCTGAGCCACCTGCATCCATCGACTTCCCGCAACACTGTGCAAGTCGTCACTCCATCTTGTGGGGGTCGTCCTTCACTGCGTTTGCCTGTACGTGGCTGCCACTCGAGAACCTTTTTTCCCCAACGGTTGTCAGTGCAGAACTGACAACCGTTGGTTGACAGCTATGTGGCCGGCCCATTGCCACTTCAGCTTGCTGATCTTTACGGCTATGTCGGTTACATTAGTTCTGCTGCGGATATCATCGTTGCAGACTCTATCACGCAGAGAAACACCGAGCATAGCCCTTTCCATAGCGCGCTGAGCAACTTTGAGCTTCCTCATACGGGCTGCAGTGAAGGACCAAGTCTCGGATCCGTATGTCATCACTGGCAACACGCACTGGTTGTATACTTTCGTCTTGAGGCTTTGCGGTATACTCGACGAGAAGATATGACGTATTTTCCCGAACGCAGCCCAGCCGAGTTGGATTCGTCGATTGACCTCTGAGTCGAAGTTGGACTTACCTAATAGGACAGTTTGTCCCAATTTTGTTATTATATTTGTTATAATAAACTATACGCTTAACTTTCTAACTGAAGCCTTTTAATATTTATCTAGTTACCTATAGCAGATGAATTTCAAAGTTTAACAGGAAGTTTTCCTTAAAGGCCGGCAGCGCATCTGTGGCTCCTCTGGTGTTGCGGATGTTCGTGGGCGTCGGTGTTCACTTACCATCAGGTGAGCCGCACGCTCGTTTGCCCCCTTCTTCTATATAAAAAAAAAAATTGTATTGGTGTTTGTAATCACGCAAGAATTAATTCGCACGAGAGAAGTTGCATTATAGAATTAAAAAATGCAACATTAAATTAAATAAAAGTCTTTCTTAATTTTTTTCGGTCGTATATGCCATATATTATGTCAGTACTCTATTTAATTTAGTTTTTCATCAAAGATTTTCATGTAAGTTCTAAAGTGTCACAAGGCACCTTCTTCGATTGAACTGTCCACGGGCTGCAATTCCCTTTTACAGGAGTGAACATTCACAGGCTGGTGATGATTATGATAATTAAAAAAGAATGAATAACGAAACATATGTCACACATATACATCTAAAACAGTCGACAATAGTAATTCGTGGAATATGATTTCTTTGAATCGTATATGAAAGAATTATAGATAATAAAAATAAATAAATATGGACGTTCGTGTATACTTGTACGTGGTAGAGCCATGGGACGGCTCGACGGCGTGAAGCAGAGGCATCTTGTGCTCCTGCGTTTCGTACGGTGAGTGAGGTAATCGGAGGCCCACGCTCCCCTTCCCAACTTACCTCCAATTATCTCTCCCTAAATGCTCTTAAAGGGCGATAACGCACCTGCAGCTCCTATGGTATTGCAGATGTACGCGGGCGATGCCAATCACTTACCATCAGATAAGCCGCTTGCACGTTTGCCTCTTTTTCCCATAAAAAAAAGAAAAACTTGGATAAAGAACTTAAAACACAGTTGTAGCGATTTCAACTAACATCAAATTAAAAGAAAAGGTCTATTCCCATAAGAAACTTGAAACTTTCGCACTGAGCTTTTTCAAAGCTTTACATTCTTCAATCGATCTTTCAACGAACTCGATGTTCGGATTGTTGTCGACTGATGCTTCACTTTCATTCCCGGTGGAAGTAATTTAAATGTAAACGAGACGCCTCGTGGTGTGATTGAATCGACAGGAAAATTAATGTTTGATCAGAACTTGGTCACTCGTGATCGCCATTTCGGATTTGAATGAAATTTGTATGAGCTATATTAAAACTAGCCTCTGTCCGTGATTTTGTCTTCGTAGAGAATTTCTCGAGAACAAGTAGCGCATTTTTTTACCCGGGGTTGAAGTTATACTTAAGTGTCATCCAATGGAAATGTCAGTGGTACATGCGCCTAATATCATTTATCATTTTTAATAACTTGTCTGAATAGTTTTACACGATTATAATCACTCCTTTATCTTTGTTGAGTTTTAAATATAATATAATTTGAATATTGTCTATTTAAGGATTGTAATGATATTCTCTGTCAAGGGTATTTCCGTTAACAAAATGAAACAATGTTAAATAATTTCTTAACAGGGTTCGTAAAGTAGCAGCCTGTAAGTGCCCACAGCTGGGCAAAGGCCTTCTTCGCAAATATCTGAGAGGGTGTAGAAGCCGGGAATGGCCCATCACGCTGCTCCATTGCGGGTTGGCGGGCTTCACATATCCTCGAAATTATTTTTTTATTTTTGTTTGTTATTATTTCACAGATATGCAGATTTCCTCACGATGTTTTCCTTCACCGCCGAGCACCTGGTAAATACAGCACTTAAAATTGCAGTTAACAATTTTAGGGGGATCGAACCCGGGTCACTTGCGCTCTATGATTCTAAAGTGAGCGCGACACCACGCACTTTAGACGCTGCTGTCTGTCATCAGTCTGCGTCACCTTAGTCTGGTATTTTTCGAGATGGTTCTCCCGCCACTTATCACCTTAATACCCTTAAAGGCCAACAACGCACCTGCAGCACCTCCGATATTGCAGATGTACGTGGGCGACGGTAATCACTTACCATCAGGTGAACCGTTTGCTCGTTGGCCGCCTTTCCCATAAAAATAAACATCGCAAGAACAGTAAGGGTCAGATGCATTGTATATATTCAGGCCTTGTTCCCAACGGGGTAGGCAGAGACAATCTTCTTCCACTTGAACGGTCCTGACATACGTCTTTTCATCAATCTTCGCACGCATGCTCGTTGGTTTAGAGTACTCTTGTCCTGGCCTTTTTTCAGAACGTCTCGCGATTTGATCGTGAAATGTTCGCCTGGGTCTTCCTCTCCCGACCCTACCATTACACGGGACGCAATAACACAAAATTAAACACGTGAGCTTTATAATGTTTACATTGCAACCTTGAACCTTGCCACAGCCAGTTAACCACTAAGCAAAGCGTTCGTAATCAGTTAGCCGTGAAAGTGGGAGTTGCAGAAAATGGACACATAAAAGAAGCTCTCTTGTGAAAAGTACCAGAAACATTTTCCATTAAACTATTCAAGAGCTACATAAGTTATTTTACAAAAGCAGTTACGCGGCACTATCTTCGCGTGAACTTTAGAATTCTTATAAATCTGGAATCCTTGGAGGCATTCCGTAGAAACAGAGACGTAGTTTTTTTTTTATGGGAAAGGCGGCAAACGAGCTAGCGGTTCACCTGATGGTAAGTGTTTACCGTCGCCCACGTACAACTGCAACACCAGAGGTGCTACAGGTGCGTTGCCGGCCTTTAACGGTGTTAGGGAGATGGGAGTGAGGATGAGAAGGGGGATGGAAAGGGGGCGTGGGCCTTCGGTTACCTCACTCACCAAACGAAACGCAGAAGCGTAAGACGCCTCTACTTCACGCCGGTATTCTGCGAGGTCGTGGTATTAATCCGGTGAAGCCGGCCCATTCGAGCAGCAGCTAAAGCCGCCGCTTGGCTCTACCACGTTAAAAAGTGGTGTAGTGTCATGTGGCAGTGGCGTGAGAATCTGCCACTTTAACATGATAGTTAAAAACATCGCAATCACAGATGAAACACGGCGACTTGGGTTGCCAACCGTCCTATGCTATCACTTGAAGAAACAAAAAGTGCCTCTTCCTCACGCCGGTATTCTACGAGGTCGCGACACTACCCCGGTCGAGTCCACCAGCAGCTAAAGCCGCCGCTCGGCTCTACCACGTTAAAAGTGGTGTAGTGTCATGTGGCAGTGCCGTGAGAATCTGCCACTTTAACGTGATAGTTAAAAACATCGCAATCACAGATGAAACACGGCGACTTGGGTTGCCAACCGTCCTATGCTATCACTTGAAGAAACAAAAGTGCCTCTTCCTCACGCCGGTATTCTGCGAGGTCGTGGTATTAATCCGGTGAAGCCGGCCCATTCGAGCAGCAGCTAAAGCCGCCGCTTGGCTCTACCACGTTAAAAGTGGTGTAGTGTCATGTGGCAGTGCCGTGAGAATCTGCCACTTTAACGTGATAGTTAAAAACATCGCAATCACAGATGAAACACGGCGACTTGGGTTGCCAACCGTCCTATGCTATCACTTGAAGAAACAAAAGTGCCTCTTCCTCACGCCGGTATTCTGCGAGGTCGTGGTATTAATCCGGTGAAGCCGGCCCATTCGAGCAGCAGCTAAAGCCGCCGCTTGGCTCTACCACGTTAAAAGTGGTGTAGTGTCATGTGGCAGTGCCGTGAGAATCTGCCACTTTAACGTGATAGTTAAAAACATCGCAATCACAGATGAAACACGGCGACTTGGGTTGCCAACCGTCCTATGCTATCACTTGAAGAAACAAAAGTGCCTCTTCCTCACGCCGGTATTCTGCGAGGTCGTGGTATTAATCCGGTGAAGCCGGCCCATTCGAGCAGCAGCTAAAGCCGCCGCTTGGCTCTACCACGTTAAAAGTGGTGTAGTGTCATGTGGCAGTGCCGTGAGAATCTGCCACTTTAACGTGATAGTTAAAAACATCGCAATCACAGATGAAACACGGCGACTTGGGTTGCCAACCGTCCTATGCTATCACTTGAAGAAACAAAAGTGCCTCTTCCTCACGCCGGTATTCTGCGAGGTCGTGGTATTAATCCGGTGAAGCCGGCCCATTCGAGCAGCAGCTAAAGCCGCCGCTTGGCTCTACCACGTTAAAAGTGGTGTAGTGTCATGTGGCAGTGCCGTGAGAATCTGCCACTTTAACGTGATAGTTAAAAACATCGCAATCACAGATGAAACACGGCGACTTGGGTTGCCAACCGTCCTATGCTATCACTTGAAGAAACAAAAGTGCCTCTTCCTCACGCCGGTATTCTGCGAGGTCGTGGTATTAATCCGGTGAAGCCGGCCCATTCGAGCAGCAGCTAAAGCCGCCGCTTGGCTCTACCACGTTAAAAGTGGTGTAGTGTCATGTGGCAGTGCCGTGAGAATCTGCCACTTTAACGTGATAGTTAAAAACATCGCAATCACAGATGAAACACGGCGACTTGGGTTGCCAACCGTCCTATGCTATCACTTGAAGAAACAAAAGTGCCTCTTCCTCACGCCGGTATTCTGCGAGGTCGTGGTATTAATCCGGTGAAGCCGGCCCATTCGAGCAGCAGCTAAAGCCGCCGCTTGGCTCTACCACGTTAAAAGTGGTGTAGTGTCATGTGGCAGTGCCGTGAGAATCTGCCACTTTAACGTGATAGTTAAAAACATCGCAATCACAGATGAAACACGGCGACTTGGGTTGCCAACCGTCCTATGCTATCACTTGAAGAAACAAAAGTGCCTCTTCCTCACGCCGGTATTCTGCGAGGTCGTGGTATTAATCCGGTGAAGCCGGCCCATTCGAGCAGCAGCTAAAGCCGCCGCTTGGCTCTACCACGTTAAAAGTGGTGTAGTGTCATGTGGCAGTGCCGTGAGAATCTGCCACTTTAACGTGATAGTTAAAAACATCGCAATCACAGATGAAACACGGCGACTTGGGTTGCCAACCGTCCTATGCTATCACTTGAAGAAACAAAAGTGCCTCTTCCTCACGCCGGTATTCTGCGAGGTCGTGGTATTAATCCGGTGAAGCCGGCCCATTCGAGCAGCAGCTAAAGCCGCCGCTTGGCTCTACCACGTTAAAAGTGGTGTAGTGTCATGTGGCAGTGCCGTGAGAATCTGCCACTTTAACGTGATAGTTAAAAACATCGCAATCACAGATGAAACACGGCGACTTGGGTTGCCAACCGTCCTATGCTATCACTTGAAGAAACAAAAGTGCCTCTTCCTCACGCCGGTATTCTGCGAGGTCGTGGTATTAATCCGGTGAAGCCGGCCCATTCGAGCAGCAGCTAAAGCCGCCGCTTGGCTCTACCACGTTAAAAGTGGTGTAGTGTCATGTGGCAGTGCCGTGAGAATCTGCCACTTTAACGTGATAGTTAAAAACATCGCAATCACAGATGAAACACGGCGACTTGGGTTGCCAACCGTCCTATGCTATCACTTGAAGAAACAAAAGTGCCTCTTCCTCACGCCGGTATTCTGCGAGGTCGTGGTATTAATCCGGTGAAGCCGGCCCATTCGAGCAGCAGCTAAAGCCGCCGCTCATAGTACAATTATACAATATATTTTTTTCGCAACGGCTTTCCCTGGGGTTGTAATCATCTGTGTGTTCCTTTATGTAATAATAGTTCTGTGTTCGATTCCCCGATTTCCGTATGTATTCTCTATTGAGATCTTTTTCCAATAATTTTAATACGGACAAAATCCTGTTAAATTGAGTTTCAAAAGAGAGGTAATTACGGTAATATTATAGGGTATTTGCTTAGTAAAAAAAAAACATTTTACAAAAATGCTGTACATGGGATAATAAATGTATTTTAACTTAGGGCTCACGTTGCCAGGGCCAGCATCCGGGTCCATCATAAAATCAGCTCCATATACTTGCATTGTCATCGACACTACAAAGTGTTTAAAAAATTTATTAGAAATTTTAAGTAAAATTACCACGTTTGGTACCACGGCCTCGCAGAATACCGGCGTGAAGTAGAGGCATCTTGTGCTTCTGCGTTTCGTTCGGTGAGTAAGTAACCGGAGGTCCAATCCCCTTCCCCATCCCCTCTCCCATAAAAAAGAAGTGATTTTTTTAATTTTTGTCCGCTTGTATTCTTCTTAATTTAATTACACTTTGTAAAAATATCATTCGATGTTAGATAGAAATAAGAAACGAAACTCCAATTTAGGGATTTTTACGCATTTATTTTGTGTTTTTCTATATGCGCGACGTTTCGATTGACAGCAGCCGTGGTCACAGGGTATTTGCGATAAAATTCGTAAATGGTGGTTTCGTTACAAATGTTTCATCATTTTCATCATTTCAGCCTAACACAAGTCTGCTGCTGAACATAGGGCTCCCCCAAAGATTACCACAAAGCTCAGTCCTGAGCCACCTGCATCCATCGACTTACCGCAATACTGCGCAGGAGGTCGCTCCATCTTGTGGGGGGTCGACCCACACTGCGTTTGCCTGTACGTGGCTGCCACTCGAGAACCTATTTTCCCCAACGGTTGTCGGTTTTGCGAGCCAGTTACAAATGTTTAGCGTTCGCGTAAATACAAAAAATCATTATATGAATAAGAAATGATTTACAATACAAACGAAAAAGAGAGAGAGCGTTGTGGTGTGAAAGACGATGTAGTGACACGAATTGACATGGGATGCTGAGCTGGTTTGGACATGTGGAGAGGATGAATGAATGTAGGTTGACGAAACAAATATATGAGGCGAGTGTAAATAGTAGAGTCGGTAGAGGAAGAACCTTCGCGAACATTTCACGATCAAATCGGAGACGTTTTGAAAAAAGGTCAGGTCAAATCAACGATCATGCATGCGAAGATTGATGAAAGTGGAAGAAGCGAAAGACGTATGTCAGGACCGTAGCAAGTGGAAGAAGATTGTCTCTGCCTACCCCGTTGGGAACAAGGCGTGAATATATACATACAAACGAAAATGAATATTTATCAGCAGCTGTTTTAAGACAGTTCTGATTGTTTGATATATTTTCGGAGGTTGCGCGTGTATTAATGTACGTTACACCACGACATCCCGCTTTCAATCATTGATAACAAGGAACCGGCGTCCCGGGAATAGAATTGAGTAATGTATTCCCCCGGTACGGTGGCGTATCGAATATATATTTGACTGATATCGGGTAGGCTGTCACGTGAATGCCTCGGGGCGTCACTGACTTATGAGTTACGGAGCGCTGACTTCATATGTTAGTGTTGAATACATCAACTGTATTGGGAGCGTGGCGTTATCTACTCAGTGAACTATATTGCTGCTATTTAAGCGTGGTAGAGACAAGCGGCGGTTTTAGTTGCTGCTCGAACGGGCCGGCTCGGCCGGATTGATACCACGGCCTCGCAGAATACCGGCGTGAAGTAGAGGCATCTTGTGCTTTTGCGTTTCGTTCGGTGAGTGAGGTAACCGAAGGCCCACACCCCCCTATTCCGCTCCTCTTCCCTCCCATCTCTCAAATATCCTTAAAGGCAACGAACCTGCAGCATCTATGTATGTGGGCGACGGTAGGTAGAACCGCTTGCTCGTTTGCCGTCTCATTCATAAAAAAAAAATGTATGGGAAAGGGGACAAACGAGCCGCTCGCCTGATGGTAAGTGATTACCGTCGCTGACGCACGCACATCTGCAACACCTGTGGTGCATGTGCATGAGCAGCTGCATCTGTGTCTCCTCTGGATGTTGGTCGTTAAGGATATATTGTTTATTAGTATGAACATTTCACATTGTAATTATTTTGAAGAGTTTTAAGTAGCATTGTGACCTGGTAAAATAAAAAAAGGAAAAAGAGGGTGGTCTTGTTTTGTTCATATATAAAAACGTAACTGTATGTCGTTGTGCAGGAATGATCTTCAAATCCACTGGACCGATACCGATCTATATGTTTCATATGGTGTTGTGAAGGACATAAGCTCAAATTTTTTTTTTTGAAATTTCGTATAATTTTTAAACTTTTAACCCGGGGCAACGGCGGGTACTATAGCCATTATCATTGTATAGACAAAATGTACATTCTGATATATAACAAAAAAAAATTTAAATATAAAAATAGCAATCAACCCAATTCCTTTTCGTTATAAATCTGTTTGTTTGTCGTGAGCAAAATCCTTTGCGTTGTCCTCAGTGAACCTAATGAATTTTAAAACGATTCTTTAATGGACCCTTAGTGAAGGCTGCCGGCTACATCTGCCTTCGCCCCAATTTTGATTTGTCAATTAAGAACAAATTTAAATTACAAAATTATTTTATTAATCAGGCGTATTATAGTGTTAATTTAAAAAAAATAAAGAGTCGTTCCCTTTGCCCAGAAGTGGGAAATTTACAGGCTGCTACATTACTATAAAATAGTTAGTATAAATGATGGAATTATTAGTGGTTGCAATCACGATTGATTTCAATAAAGTATACACGCATGAGAGGGTAGAGTGAGATGAATTTTCAACATGAGGAAAAAAATAATCTTCGGTTGGGGTGCGAACCCAGGAGGCTCAACACTCAACACCATACAAGTACATGGTTTGAAACAAATAACACAAACTAATAAGATTAACTCTCGGCTCTACCACGTTCAACATTTTGTACGTTGCAGAACCAAGCCGGCGGTGTTTGCTGCTGCTCGAATGTACCGGCTCGACCGGGGTCAAGTCCTCGCAGAATACCAGTGTGAAGTAGAGGCATCTTGTGCTGCTGCGTTTCGTTCGGTGATTGAGGTAAGCGGTGGACCGCTCCCGCTTCCTCATATATCCTTAAAGACCGACAACGCACCTGCAGTACCACTGTTGAGCCAGATGTAACGCCAGGTGAGCCGCGTGTCCACCCCCACTCCCCTCTCCCTTAAAACAATTGTTTCGAATGCGCGCAACGATAAGTACGAAATTATAAAAATGATATCTTGCGACCGTTTAATTAGTAACTGGGTGGACAGAGGTTAAGAAAATTCTTTTAGTCGTTTCAACTTTTCACCACAGCTAACTTAGCAGCTGTCGTGACAGGCGGTGATCCTGTCGTCGTTTTTGTGTTCAGGCCAACCACACAAATCGTACATAAGTTTAGAGAAACACATTTGCTACGAACCCCTCCACATGGGGCATCGAAGTAGGATCTCACTATTTGAATGCAGAACCTCTTCGATGCCATTCGGCTATCCCGTAAACTAGATTAATAATTTTATACGTGGTAGAGCCAAGCGGCGGCTCTCTCTGCTGCTCGAATGTACCGGCTCGACCGGGGTCAAGTCCTCGCAGAATACCAGTGTGAAGTAGAGGCATCTTGTGCTGCTGCGTTTCGTTCGGTGATTGAGGTAAGCGGTGGACCGCTCCCGCTTCCTCATATATCCTTAAAGACCGACAACGCACCTGCAGTACCACTGTTGAGCCAGATGTAACGCCAGGTGAGCCGCGTGTCCACCCCCACTCCCCTCTCCCTTAAAACAATTGTTTCGAATGCGCGCAACGATAAGTACGAAATTATAAAAATGATATCTTGCGACCGTTTAATTAGTAACTGGGTGGACAGAGGTTAAGAAAATTCTTTTAGTCGTTTCAACTTTTCACCACAGCTAACTTAGCAGCTGTCGTGACAGGCGGTGATCCTGTCGTCGTTTTTGTGTTCAGGCCAACCACACAAATCGTACATAAGTTTAGAGAAACACATTTGCTACGAACCCCTCCACATGGGGCATCGAAGTAGGATCTCACTATTTGAATGCAGAACCTCTTCGATGCCATTCGGCTATCCCGTAAACTAGATTAATAATTTTATACGTGGTAGAGCCAAGCGGCGGCTCTCTCTGCTGCTCGAATAGGCCGGCTCGACCGGATTGGTACCACGGCCTCGCAGAATACAGGCATGAAGTAGAGGCATCTTGTGCTTTCGCCCTTTCGTTTGGTAAGTGAGGTAACCGGAGGCCTACCATCTCCCAAATACTCTTAAGGACCAGCAACGCACCTGCAGCACCTTCGGTGTTGCAGATGTATGTGGCGGACGGTAATCACTTACAATCAGGTTAACCGCATGCTCGTTTTTCGCCTTTACCATAAAAGAATATATATATTAGGGGTATTAATACTACCCTACTACTGTTAAATCAGTAGTCGGCACTACCAGTAATCGAGATAGAACATTCTCTATAGAAAATTAGAGCCCAGCATCATTTACATACAACAGGTACGGAGCGCTATCGTAGAATTTCTTCAAAGAGCGACTTGATTAATAGCTTCGAAATCGAATATTTACGTCTCGCTATCCATTTTAAATCAGACCCCGTGATAATACAAAAGTATGCGTGATTTACTACGCCGGAAAGAGACGAAGCAGATCAAGTCATTTTTGGTAATAATGTACATAAATCCATCTTCATCCATCACTTATTACTTATTACTGAGATCCTATGCGATTGGTTCGCTTTTCTGGTTTGGTAAAATGATTTCAAGAGTATTTTATTAGTTCAAGAATTGGTCCCTATAATAGTTATAGAGCCTTCAGATTTAGTTTAGCTATTAGTTTCTGTCTAGCCATCTCAGATATCTGTGGAGGCCATTGGGCAATTACAGGCTGCTATTTTATATTATCAGTGATGACATATGGAACTGAAACATGGTCCTTCACTGCAGGCCGGAAAAGGAAGCTTAAAGTTGCTCAGCGCTATGGAATGGGCTATGCTCAGAGTTTCTCTGCGCGATAGAGTCTGCAACGATGATAAACGCAGCAGAACAAGGGTAACCGACATATTCGCAAGGATCAGCAAGCTGAAGTGGCAATGGGCCGGCCACATAGCTCGCAGAACCGACCACTGTTGGGGAAGAAAGGTTCTAGAGTGGCAGCCACGTACAGGCAAACGCAGTGTAGGACGACCCCCCACAAGATGGAGTGACGATCTGCGCAATGTTGCGAGAAGTCGATAGATGGATGTGGCTCAGGACCGAGCTTCGTGGCAATCTTTGGGGGAGGCCTATGTTCAGCAGAGGACTTGTGGTAGGCTTTTTTTTTATATAGAAGAAGGGGCAAACGAGCGTGCGGCTCACCTGATGGTAAGTGATCACCGACGCCCACGAACATCCAGATGCGCTGCCGGTCTTTAAGGAAGGAATAAGCTCTTTTCTTGAAGGTCCCTAAGTCGTAACTATTCGAAAATACTGCTGGCGACAGCTGATTCCACAAAGTCGAAGTGGGTGGCAGAAAACTATAGAAAAATATAGGCTGAAATGATGATGATGACTTTATATAAGTTTTACTAGATAGTGGATTTCTCCTCTGTATATGAAACGTCTGGGCCTGCAGCAGCTTAACAACAGCGTATCTTCGGTTGTGTTCTAGTTTGAAAGGTATAGAGTATAGTATGTATAATTACAGGCTGTGTGGCGTTCCACTTTAGTTCTCAGGGGTGACAACGCATCTGGAATGTTATTCGATTGAAGTTGCTTGCAGGTGTCTGTACTCCAGTGGCCACCTACCATTAGGCGGATCGTTAGTTCGTTTTTATCAAATCTTATTAAAAAAAAGCCCAAATTGTTGCACACATATTCTAGCTGTTCTATAGGCCCACCTATGACTACAACTAGGTCCACCATTATACACGTTAGCTAAGATGTTAGTCGTGAAGACGCCTGCATATAAATATATAACTGATATTGCATGCAAACAATACATATTATTAAATAGTTATGACATTTTAAACAGTAACAATAGTCTTCACTTGACACGGGTCTCATTAATTACCACCCCGGCACGTCTTACTTTCTAGTCCCCACCTTATCGTGGTTTGGTCTCTAACGCTTGGACCGTAGTGGCCGCTCCCAGTAGGTTTGATGAACCTATTTCAGATGCAAGTTGGTTGACACCATAGAGGGTGTGTTTGCGTAGTTGTCTTTCAGGGGGTGTTGGTATCACGATACGCTCTTGCGGTGCAGTCAAAGATCAGATCCTGCGAGTGGTAGCGAGAGGGCTGGTGATGAAGTGTGGCGGAGGGAGAGGGGGCCTCAGGTTACCTCACTCACCGAACGAAACACAGAAGCACAAGATGTCTCTACTTCACGCCGGTATTCTGTGGGTAAATGGGTATGTGGGTAATGGTATTCTGAAATGGTCGCCGTGGTCGAGATCATCAAGGACGACATCATCACATCCTCGCCATCATAAAATGGTTAGTGGGCAACTATCGGAAACCGTACTTCAGGCTTAATCGGTACCTATACTTAGTCGTTTACGATACTAAGAGATGGGGGCGGGCTGGCTCTCTAACATAACCACCAGAAGTTTATAATTACTAAACTTACTCACAACGATAGAACTTGAAAAGTTCTGACAGAGATTCGCAATTGTAACAGAGCATATTTTATTAATGATATAAGTTTTCGCGTCTAGACATTGTCAAGACCTTTCGAAGTTAATTTATATTGAACCATATTTAGTTCTGAGTCTAGAATATTTATATTGAATTCACTTAAAATATCTGAGATTCTGGTAACTTGGCGAGACTACAGTAAATATCGATACAAATTATTTTAGTTTAGACGCTCTAAGTTGAATAATAATTTATTTGACATTAAGGGAACGAATTAAGGGAACACTACATATTTGTGGTTTATATAATCTGTAATTTCAGATTTTTTTTGTGTATGTTACTTTCGATCCGATATATCGCACAGATCCTTCGGACCTTTTAGTGCATAACTTATTATATAGCAAAGTGTCAACACAAATTTTAAATTTAAAGAAAACTTTCTCGAATAATATCTGACCAAAATTAAGCAGGCCGATGACGGACAGCAGCGTCCAGGGTGCGAGGTGTCTGGTGCTGCAGGCCAAGCGTAGCGTTTATGGCAAGTATGAGAGGCCCATGTTCTGCAGTGGACTTTTTACTAGTAAGTCAGTTGGAGAGAGAGAGAGTTAGTAAATTTCCTCTTAATCTTAATTATTATTATTACTATGATTTAATAATAAACGTTGATGGTGAATTTTCACTCCTTATAATCAAGGCGTACATATAGCTGAAACCGATAAATCAATCTAGACAGTGTTCGGAAACTACGTCCCATCTTTTCGTCGAGGCTACCTTTAAATCTGAAGACGGAAATTGTTTTACTGGCGAATGTTGTCGGTCCTGCGTTATGGAACCGAGAAGTGGTCTTTCATTGCAGGCCGTTTGAGGAAGCTCAAAGTGTCTATAAAAAGGACCATGCACAGTGTTTCTCTGCGAGATAGAATCTGCAACGATCGTATCCGCTGAAGAATAAGGGTACTCGAAATAGCTTTAAAGAATACCAAACTAAAGTTGTAACCATTGGGGAAGAAAGGTACTTACCTCCACAAGTCGGAATGATGACCTGCACAGTGTTTCAGTAATCATTAAGTGAGACCTGTATTGAGTAGAGGACCTGGTCGTGCTGATGATCATAATCTACTTATTAACGTCTCTGTAATCTTGTTTTATTACTCGATGTGTTCAGGTGTCCGCGAGGGACTTCACACGTTGGGGGCAATTAATTATTACAGAATACGGAAGGTACTCTAGGCCCCCGGTAAGGTCAGTAAGCTACTATCCATAATCCTAAGTACTAAAGAGAAGTGTCCTATGTTGTTGGTCCAATAAATATATACATAAAAGCCATAAACGTCATAACTTCAGCCATAAATCGTTTGAAACTCTCTCTAGTTGGTACGTTAAACGTTCTTGCATTACAAAATAGCTTAACAATAGAGTCTCGTAATGTTTCTTTTCGTGCAATGCTTCAATTGAAACTTTGTTTTTTGTTTTAACCCGAAGCACATAAGAAAGGGTGTTATAAGTTTGTAGCCCTTGTCTGTTTGTTTGTGTTTCTGTTTATGATATATTATTTGAAAGCCCGCTTAATGGGGGTTCTTAGATGGGTTAGATGAAAACTTATTCAGGCGTTTAAAGATCATCAGGTCAAGTTAGCTTTATTTAAATAACTATGTTAACTTGATGATGCTGCTGCCTAATAGGTTTTTTTTATACTATGTTAATTAAAAATGTTTTTATGTTTGTCTAAAAGGTTAATTGTCGCATTTTATACTATCATAGAAAGCATATAACACTTATGTGACATGTTCTGTGTAAAAAGATATAAGTCGTTTAACAGATGGTAGACTCCTACTCTGCCCAGGTTACATACTCTTACCTGTCTGCCGTCAAACTGCAGTTAAATTACTGATGTGTTCCGGATTGAAAGCTATAGAGCCGGTATAATTATGCGCTTTGAGGCGTTCCATCGTTGTACCCGGGGGTGACAACGCATCTATAACATTGGATTGCAGGAAATAACCTGATTCTGAACTTCAGAATCAGGTTATTTCTAACTTTTTTATACTTTGTTTAAATAAATAAAAAAAGTTAGAAATAACCTGATTCTGAACTTTAAACGTGGTAGAGCCAAGCGGCGGCTTTTGCTGCTGCTCGAATGGGCCGGCTTGACCGGGTTGGTACCACGGCCTCGAAGAACACCGGCGTGAAGTAGAGGCATCTTGTGCTTCTGCGTTTCGTTCGGTGAGTGAGAAAACGGAGGTTCTCTTCCCTCCCATCTCCCAAAAATCCTTAAAGACCGGCAACGCACCTGCAGATGTATGTGGGCGACGGTAATCACTTACCATCAGGTGAACCGCGTGTTCGTTTGCGTCTTTTCTACAAAAAAAAACTTAAAATAGTTTATAGTATAAAAAAATAACTTTTGTCACGCATACTCACAATAAATCATAATTCCGCCACCACCATATACATATAATTAAAAATCACACACAAATACATAAGTATATGTGTGTGATATATTTACACACACATACCTCCCATACACGGTAACCGACCACATATATTTATAAATGAATATTTTTTTTATCTCCACTGATATATAACACGTGTTGCATACATCACATATATTTAAATAACTACATTGAATATAGTTATCAGTTCTTACGAAAATTTGAGAGACAATTACCAACCAACTTCATGGTGTTGCTTTTAGGTGTTCGTTCGAAACACGGCGCATTGTATTTTTGGAGGACATGATGTATTTATATAGATTAACAGTAAGATTATAAATATTCTAGCTACACCAATGAAATATATCAAAACATCACTATAGAAGTTTGTTTAGTGATGCACAAATTAATTCAAGATGGTAATCCTGTAGTGAATTGTCGAATAAGAACAGTACGTAATCATTTGGTGAGAACTGCTGCGTCCGTACTTGGCAACTGAAACCCGACATCCGTGAATAAAATTTTTACAAAAAGCCGTCACATTTAAGTAGACGGCGTTTGAATTTCAAGCACGTCGCTGTCTGGCTGGAACAAATGAATGAATGAAATGTTTATTGTTATTGTTAAAAGAGAAAGAACATTTCGAACTTCCTATCGAATCAATAGGTTTAAAAAGTTTGGGCAAATTTTTAATTGAATCCTCAAAGGTGTAAGGCGTCGATGTTCCTTGAAAACTCGAATCACATGTTGCAATGCACTCTTTTAATTGGATAGTGTGACGAATTCGTGAAAATCTATGGTATCTAAGCGTGGCAGCGAAACAGAATGAAAATATTTAATTTACGGTATAAATTGTTTCAAAATCCACACTTTACATAGATCAAATACATATACCCAATTATGGAAGTAGATCATGCGAAAAATAAAGAGAGAGATTAAGACACCAAAAAAATATCGAGCACCATGTTTATCCAGAAACACGTGTTTAGATATACGGGCTTGTGCTTGTACAGATTTAAATACTATATATTTTTTTTATTATTCTTTATTTTATCGTAAATCAAGTATAGAGAGTAACAATGCGGCCTATCATCTATGTGTCTATGGGAAGCGCGTTTTTAAGTCATCTTTTCAACTTTGTACCAAACGCCGAATATTTCTTAATTTTGTAGTCTTAAGTATATCTTATAGTTTTAGAGAGATCCGCGCTGCTAGGACAAGGTATTTAAAGATATCTAACTGTTTACTTAGATGAACAGATAATTGATCAAGGTATTCATGTTGTAAGGGAAGTTTTCGTCGGCGCTAGTGAGGTCCAAGACTCGAATTCTAAAAGCAATTTAATAATTGAATCGCTTGGTTGTTGACCATTGAATTATATTGAAGGCATATATAAAATACGAATATATAAAGTTTGAATATTGAGTTCGCTTTGAATTACATGTAAGACATACTATAGGAATGATCCAATTATTTCTCAAAGCCAAAAATGCCGTAAGTCGAAACCGTCTCGGTAACTAATATAATAATTAAAATGTGTTGTAAACTAGTACTAGAGACAATAATAATTTGTCAATCCAAATTTTGTGCTTAATCCCACAATAAGTCCACGGCATGAGCCCTCTGGAGCGATCTTCTCCACTTAGAAATTCAGCTCGGATTATTGGTTGTTAACGGGTCAGTAGAGGGCCGTAAAGTTCATATCTTTTGTAATAAAACTTGAATGTTTCGCAATAACAACTAAATGTCCATCCCAGTCAAATTCCCTGGACAGCGATTTGTTTGATCAATTTCTTTTGATTTCTTTCTTTCTTTCTTTCGATTCTTCAATTAGTTCTTCTGATCGACGTAGGGTCAAAGAGTTACCAAGATGTCGTCCGATTTTAAGCTTTGCAAAGTTTTGTAAGAGCCGTGATACTGCAATCCAAAACCCTAACTCAATATTTGAGAAGAAGGCTTTTGCTGTGGGCACTTACAGGCCACTACTTTAGATGAAATGTGTTTAATTTAGTTACCCTATAATTTACACACTTCGATATAAATTCGTAGCAAGTGGAAGAAGATTGTCTCTGCCTACCGCGTTGGGAACAAGGCATGTATATATACATATTCACATATATATCTATATATATATATATATATATATATACGTTACGTAGTTTAAGTATATATATACGTATATACTTAAACTACGTAACTAAAACTATGCTAACTACTTTTCAAACGTAGTAGAGCCAAGCGGCGGCTTTTGCTGCTGCTCGAATGGGCCAGCTCGATCGGGTTAGTACCACGGCCTCGCAGAACACCGGCGTGAAGTACAGGCATTTTGTGCTTCTCCGGAGACTCACTTCCCCTGCCCCAAACCCGCTCCCTGTCTTCCTTCCCAGTTCCCTAATATCCTTAAACGCCGACAATGCACTTACATCTCCACTGGTGTTGCAGATGAAATCGTTTAGCATCAGGTGAAACGCTTGCTCGTTTGCCACCTTTCCCTCAAAAAAAAAAACCACTCTTTTATCAAAATCTATAAAGCATACTCGGTCTAAATAAAAGGAAACAATATTTGGGGACATTAGAAAATATATTCCGTTCACAAATACGGAAGAAACGGTATTCTATGCATACAAATGAGCATTTCTTTCGAATTTGCAAAAGCAGTGAATACACTTTCGCGTTTTCCTTTTAAATTTGCGAAACGCCAACGACGACGAAACGCTGATACGATAATATTTTCTATTCCTTTCATCGGCGGGTGAGAATTCGTGACGTGTCAGAGCGAGACTGTCTATTGTTACTGTGGCGATGCGCTCTCTCTAACGACGCGCCAGCAAACGGAAAGGACGAAAAAATTCTAGGACCGTTTGTTCACCACGCGTGGTGGAGACAAGCGGCGGCTTTAGCTGCTGCTCGAATGGGCCGGCTCGACCGGGTTGATACCGCGGCCTCGCAGAATACCGGCGTGAAGTAGAGGCATCTTGTGCTTCTGCGTTTCGTTCGGTGAGCGAGGTAACCGGAGGCCCACATCCCCTCCCTATTCCTCTCCTATTCCCTTCCATCTCCCAAATATCCTTAACGTACCGGCAGCATCAATGGTGTTGCAGATGTATGTGGGCGACGGTAAGCACTTACCATCAGGTGAACCGCTTGCTCGTTTGCCGTCTTTTACATAAAAAAAAACCACGCTGGGCAAGTGGGTTGGTGGGCGCATGGCCACGGTGGTAAACCACGCACAAGTGATGCTCCTCAACTCTTAGTCTGAGGGATTTGGATTCGGCAACGTTAAGATAGATCTGACGTCATCAGTCGGGTAGTCGCCTTTCAGCTAACATCGTGCAAATGGTGTTGGTATTTGGAAAAAGAGATTTATCATCTGTTTTTCCAAATGCAGACAGGCTGTGTAAGGTTAAGGAAAAATATTAACATTTTGACGTATTAAACTTACCTACATACAACTTCATTCAAATCCCAACTATTACCTAATAAATATAATATATTTGAAGCACATGCAGTAAACCTCGAACAATGACTTGATATCTACACTCGTATATCTTGCCAGCTTATCCTCTCTGACCCTCTCAACTCGAAGTGTCTCAGATATCGTTGGGAAATATATTGAGGGTTGTTTACGCAACACCCGAAGTTATTTATCACACCGTATCTTGCGACTTTCTGATTGCCCTTTGCCATAATAATAAGTTCAGGGAATACAAACATTTCGTTTATAATATAATGTATTTTTATACGTTTTTTTTTATTAGATTAATGTCACACGTTTAGGTCTACCTGATGGTGAGCGGCTACTGCAGCCTATGGACACTCAATCGAAGAAGGTCACAGATGCGTGGCCACTCCTGAGGTCTAAGATAGAATGCCTCACAGCCCGTGATTGTACTCGTATAGACCTTACAAACCGAAACACAACAGTCATTCAACGCTGTATGTCATCACAGACCTTTAATATATGTTAAAATTCAAAAGTGTATGTTATTTCATCCGTATGCCATGGTCACATAGAGCGCGAGTGACCTGGGTTCGAGCCCCGTTGCCGGGACCACTAAAACTGTTAATAGCAATTTTAAATGCTGTATTTACCACGTGCTCGGCGGTGAAGGAAAACATCGTGAGCCAACCAGCATTTTTTCCTTACTTACTTAACATTACTTACCTAAATAATTTACTAAATTATACACTTTGGGAATGCCTGCTTTAAAGGATGCTAGCTAGCAAGCTCAGCAGAAGTTGTTCAGCCTTTTCCGATAGGTGGCGCGGTGAGTTTGATTTCTTAACATCGGTCGGTTGCCCCCTTCTTCAATAAAAAAAAGGGCGAGTTTTGATTCCAATACCAGACGCCTTGCAACTCAGACGATGCTGACGCAATGACGGGCATTGGTATGTTCTAACTAGAAAGGTCTTAATTTCAAATTATAAGCGGCCATCTTAAAGACGACCTACGCGTAAGTTTCCGAATCCGACCACAAAGCTCCTTCTAATTAAACCTACAGGCAGATGAAAAGAGTAAATTGGACTTTAGTACCGTCGAGCTTTCGCCTAAGGTTAACGTGTTAATTATTTGTTTGCGGTCGTCTCTTGGCTTCTGTACCTCTTCGTGTTTCACGTTTGCGCCAATTAGGAAGGTAACAAATAGCGTTGACGTATTTGAAAATGTTTGGGTTAGTTAAAATGAGAGTTTCAAAGACGTTTTAATAAATAATCAGTTATTGAAATTTAAAAGCAATATGAGAGAATGTGAGAGATATGTTCCATATCATAATGATATGCGCAAGATTCGGGATTCCGCATTCCCCGCTTATGTCTCTTTAAGAGAGAAAATTACGATTTTATTTGACTTATGAAATTAAGATTTCATTTGTCATTCAATTGTAAACGGCAATTAATTGTAATTTATTTCATAATCATGCATAAAGTTCTTCAAAGGGAAAAGAAACAAGTGAAAGGGTAGGTACTAGGTAAGTGCTCGTATATTTCGAGATGGATATGTCGTGTCGACACGTTTGCAGTGCGGGTGGCGTGCGGGTGCCATGTGGTAACTTTGTTCTTAGGGTAAGTGAGCAAACGAGTAAACGGCTGACCTGATGGTATTACCGTCGCCCACGTACATCTGCAACAACAGACGTGCTGCATATGCGTTGCCGGTCTATAAGGATATTTGCGAGATGAGAGGGACAGGATGGGAGTTTGGGGAGGAGCAGAGTAGGCCTCCGGTTGCCTCACTCGCCGAACGAAACACGGAAGCACAAGATGACTCTGCTTCACGCCGGTATTCTGTAAGGTCGTGGTGCTAACCAGGTCGAGCCGGCCCATTCACCCAGTAGCTAAAGCCGCCGCTTGGCTCTACCACTAATTACCATGCATGGCTCTAATAATTCTGAAGCTGGCGTATAGTATAAGCTTCTTTTAATCATTGTAATAAATATCATCATGCTGGCTTCTTAATCAGACACACAAGACACGTTTTTATTCAGGAAATGACATTGCTCCAGCTTATTTCGACACTCACTACTGATACGGCCGTGATGGTACCGCGGGAAGAAAGTAGTGGAGAGTTACGATGATCAGTTTCCCCAATCTGCATGGCCGGACCGTAGTTGGCAGCGGAGGAATGGATCAGATCGCTCGCTGGGGACCGGAGAGGCTGGGGAGGCTAGTGCTGTTGATTGCTCGCTTTCCCGACTACTCCGGACGATGGACGCGGGGTGTCCGTTGCCCACGTGAAATTGGAGGTCGTGGTAGAAGGAGGCGCGTCTGTGTTCCGGTGCGCCATGCCAGGAGGGAGCGGGAGAAGAAGAGTTCTCTCCCGGAGAAAGGCTGCATAAGGCAGCTGGCGCAATCATTGGTCTAACTGAGTGTCACCTGGAGCCGGTCTATCAGCTCAGCTACCGTGGATACAAGTAAATTATTCTACTTGAAGAAGGTCATCAAATATTTATTACATTTTTGCGTGACAGTTTATTCCTGAAATGAATGGCGGTAAACAGCAATTTATCGCTGAAATGAGCGAGTAAATTGAATTCACGTCCGTGCTAATATAAAAAAACGCTACAACATCAGGAGAAGTCCTTACGCTGTACGTCGAAAGGTAAAATAGAAAATTTTCCTATGAGATATTACATATTTTCTATTTTAGCATTACCCGAAGTACTGTCTAGTGCACACGAGTCTCTCCTGATCCATTCCATCACAGTAGTCGGCACGGTTGAGAGACGCCAGAAAGCCGTGGTTGCCCAGTGGTCAGGGCGCTCGGTTTAATTTCATAGAGCGCAAGTGACCAGGATTCGATCCCGGAGTACCACTAAAATTGTTAATAACCAATTTTAAGTGCGTGCTCGGCGGTGAAGGAAAACATCGTGAGGAAACCTGCATGTCTGACTAATAACAAAAAATATTATTTTGTGTCATTTAAAATCCGCCAACCCGTACTGGAGCAGCGGGCGGGCTCTTCCCGGCACCAACATCCACTCAGATATTTATGAAGGAGGCCTTTGCCCAGCAGAGGGCACTTACAAATTAAATTAAAGAACACTTACGAGCACCTACTTTATACATTGCCCCATGAACGTGTTAAGGACTCTATGGAGTCGATATATATATATATATAACGAAGCGGACTATCCTTCTTAATTCATCGAACCCAAAACCTCCCGACCACTGACTAGCATTACTTATGCGCGGGTACAGGTACCACGCTCACCAACCTGCTTCATCATCATCATCATCATTTCAGCCTATCACAAGTCCACTGCTGAACATAGGCCTCCCCCAAAGATTGCCACGAAGCTCGGTCCTGAGCCACCTGCATCCATCGACTTCCCGCAACACTGCGCAGGTCGTCACTCCATCTTGTGGGGGGTCGTCCTACACTGCGTTCGCCTGTACGGGGCTGCCACTCGAGAACCTTTTCCCCCCAACCTGCTTAACCCAGCGTTTTTTTTATGGCAATGTGGCGAACGAGCTGAAGCGCCAAAGGCAGTTACAGGTGCGTTGCCACCCTCAAGGATATTTGAGGGATGGGAAAGAGGATGAGGAGGTAAGGGAAGAGGGAAGTGGACCATCGTTTAAGTCCTCACTAATCGATCGAAACGCACGCCGCTATTCTGCGAGGTCGTGGTGCTAACCCGGGCTAGCCGGCCCATTCGAGCTTCAGCAAAAGCCGCCGCTTGGCTCTACCGCGACAGTGATGCTACAGTAGCTTCTAAGTATTATTAGCGTTAGAAACTTTTCAAATTGTAAGAGACATTTTCACACATCTTACTTTGTGAGGGTACAGGGATCACAACGCATCTGTAACTTCCTCCGATTGAAGAAGTTTTCACACGAGCTTCGGAGAGCTTACCGTAAGATCAACTGTTGGCTCGTTTGTCTCCCCCGTCCAATAAATAAAAAAAAAAATTCCCACAACTATCTTGCATCTCTTAAATTTTTTTTTGATAATTATGATATTAAATTACTGCTCCAACAACTTTTCTGTAAAGATTCGTAAAGTACAAACCTCGCTTTTATAGAGTTATTAACGAATTATGTAAAACATTCAAGACACCCGCAAACTTTAAATTCTGAAGTAATTAAATATTTGGACACGTAGCAAGTTTAAATTTCTTGTTTCCTTTTTAACTTGTCAGGGTTTTGTAGAAGCATTTTTTTTTTATATATACGAGTATAGTAGGTAAGTAAGGTATAGTTTCAAATAATACAATTTTGAAATTGAACACGACGAGAGAGATTGCATCGCGGAAAACATATTGAATTTGTGCCATAAGCGATACGAATTTCTTTAATTAACAAACATAATTGGTCGAAGTCTTGCAATAAGCGAGAGGAGGTATAATAAAAGCATTTTTTGTTATTTATCAGACATGCAGGTTTCCTCACGATGCTCTCCTTCACCGCCGAGAACCTGGTAAATACAACACTTAAAACTGGTTTGTGCTAAATTTAAATCTATTATAATACCTGCCTTCCTCTGTCCTATTGGTGACCGACGTGAGCTTATATAAGCTACATATACATGCTCACTATCCCTGCCTACTGGTGACCCACGCAAGCTTTTGTATGCTAAATGAACATGCTCATTATCACTGTCTATTGGAGGTAGTTGTGTGCTTATATATGCTCCATGAACATACTCATTATCCCTCGCTTATTGGAGACCGACGTGAGCTTATATAAGCTTAATGAACATGCTCATTATCCCTACCTACTGGCCACCGAATTGTGCTTATATATACTACATTTACATGTTTCTATAAGGGGTTTTATTCGCTATGCCACAGAAATATTTGTGTAAAAACAATGTTAAAAATACCACGGGTCAATGACAGGAATTCTTATGAAATGTTTAGTGGCTTAGCAGAGCGTATTTTGGGACTACACTATTTGCTTTAAATTAAAATCACTGTTAGTAAAAAATTATCCGGAAATAGCATCTATTAGCTTTAAATTCATACCGTTAAGCTTTCGTATAAAATTATTCTATCAGGCGTTAATTGTTCCATTCCATTTATAGCATTACGGTTGTCCGTCAGCGCAAACGTTCTCGTTTACGTTGTTACGTTTTAATTAAATATGTGACGAATTATTGGGTGTAGGGTTAACACTCATTGCGTGATGGAGCCAAGCGGCGGATTTTGCTGCGTCTCGACCGGGGTACCACCAGGTGAGCGTGGTAACCGGAGGTCCACTCCTCCCACCCCAACTCTCCTGCCCATCATCCCTTCAATCGCCCAAATGTCTCACACCATAAAAAAAGGGAGGGATCCTCTCCATGTCCAAACGATATGCTATGATAGCAAACAAACTTGGCTCTGATGACCGGATGTCAGGAAAATACATCCGAAAATGCCGATTCGTCAGACCTGTGGTGGTGATTGCAGTTGGTTTCGCCGGTGATTTCTTGGAGAGATGATACACGCCTGTATGCTGTACGAGCGACTATCTTTTCACTCGCTAAGATCAGGGTGCTGGAGATACACCTACAGGTGGCAAAATTCATGTGCCCTAACTTCTTTAGGTTTTCTGTGACTGTTTGTTTATGTAGTGGTTGTATTTCAACAGTGATCATATTAGTAGAAGTTTCACTGCTGTCAGGTCCTTTTTTATTTTTAATTCTATGTCGTGATAAAATCGGTACTAAGTATAGTAATTAACAATTTTAATAGAGAGCTTGCCGCCCTCTAAAGGTGGTCGAAGGTCTAAACATTTTAGTCTTCACAAACCACTTTTCACCACTGCTCATTCGGGACCAGTGACCGGTGGTGAGCCAGTCGCAGTCTTAGGGTCCAAGCCAAAGATACAAATCGTACATAAGTTCCAAAAAAGTTACAGGTACGATCTCCTTAGTTTCCTGATTCCGTTAAGCACTCGGCTATCGGGGCCCTAACATCTTAGTATCTTGTAAGTTTTCAATCGTGGTAGAGCAGCAGCGAAGCAGCGGCTTCAGCTGCTGCTCGAATAGGGCCACCAATAGGGGTAGAGCCACGACCTCGCAGAATACAGGCATACAGTGTATGCATCTTGTGCTGCTGAGTTTGGTTCGGTGAGCGAGTTAACCATGGGCCCACATTCTCTCCCCTCCCCACACCCTCATCCTCCTTCCTGTCTCCCGAAGGATCCTTCAAGACCGGTAACGTACCTGTAGCTCTTCTGGTGTTGCAGATGTACGAGAGCGACGGTATTCACTTACCATCAGGGGAGTCTTATGCTCGTTTGCCCCTTTCCCATAAACGAAAGTTAGTGAAGTATTCTGTTTCGTTATATTATAGCTTATGGATATTTTTTTTATATAAATAAAATCTTTTAGGTTATTTACAGCATGACATTCGGAGCTTTGTATGCAAATAGGTTTCCATATATATTCTAAGAATATCCAAAGTTCGCATTATTTTATTAAACATGTCGTGAAAAGATCCCAAACCCCTTGTCTTTTGTATAAATATATGTCGATTTCAAATATTGTTTGAAAATATTGGATTGGATGCTTTGTAAAACATTTTACTCCGGATAAACTTCTGAGAAAGCTATCTCTATCAATTCTGATCTCTTTTATCCACCCAGGTGGTTAGATCCTACAGGAAGTTACGACTTAGGGACCTTCAAGAAAACAGCTTATTTCTACCTTAAAGGCCGGCAGCGCATCTGTAGCTCCTCTTGTGTTGTGGATGTTCGTGGGCGTCGGTGATCACTTACCATCAGGTGAGCCGCACGCTCGTTTGCCCCCTTCTTCTATAAAAAAAAATCCTTCCCCGTCTAGTAGTCGTCTGGGTAGACAGAACCCTCTTACCCATTGCTGCCGCCAGCAGTGTAACAGCTGCTGTCTAAACTTGAACGGTACAATTGTCGGCCTTAGAAGCGATCTCTACCAGGCAACCACTTTGCAGAGGAAATAATGACCAGCGATCAAGGGTTAAGGGTGTACGCAAGTTACTAAGCAATTAAAATATAATATAATAAATATACATTGATATATACACAAACATATTTATATATATACCCATACGTATACAAGAACATGAAGAGTAAAGAATAAATAAAATAAGAGTCAAACGACGCAAGGAAAAGTAAGTGTTAAAGGAGAGATAAACAGATAATGCGAGATGAAGGAATAACTATTTGGGGAGGAAGGAAGTGCGCTTTGACCAGGCTTTTAGAAGGATCTACGCACGCTGTATATGACCTGTGAGAGATTCCACCTTAGTGCTCATTGGTAACAACGTAACTGTAATCTGAGGTTACACCTTCGATTGAAGTTGTAAAAACTCGGGTTACTTTCAGCCGTAAAACACTCGAAACGTCGGGAAGATAAAGACAAAAGTTAAAAGCGATCAAATCCGTAAATAATATTTTCATTTCAAAACAGATAGTAGATTCCCCTTTACATTCACCAGCCATGGTAGCCTAGAAATCAAGGCACTTGCTTTAGTTTCATAGAGCGTGTTTGACCTGGGATCAGTGCTCGGTGCAGTGCTCGGTGGTGAACACATTGAATCTGCCTGTCTGCCTGCCTGTGAATGTGCCTAGGTACATGTGAAGTCGACGTTTAACCCAGTTCCGAAACCCTCTCAGATATTCGTGAACGAGACCTTGCTGTTTCAAATGAGCTTTTTGATAAGTGGGTTGCGTCGACTAAAATAAATTTACTAGACCTCTAGCCACAATTGTATTGGGTATAAGGTCACGAGTATAATAAATATCTTATAGAATAAGGACGTCAAACACCTCGGCCCCCCCGTGACCACGGGTGGCCGTAAAGCCGCGAAACGATGGGGTTTAAAATATCTAATCAAACGCTATAAAATCTGTAAATCATAGTTTCATTTACAAATAAAATAAAGACTTTTCTCAGTATATTATAACGAACGCAGCGGATTGTCCCCGAGCAACGCTACTGTGAATAATTCCAATGTTTATAAACAACTATGTAAATAAACAGATTCTTATAACCATCACAGTAATACGGCTTTAGTATCTGAAAAAGATTCGTTAGCTCCACACTAATTAACTTGTAATGAAAGGGGGTGGTTAGTCTGTTGGTTCTTTCATGCTCTACATCATCTTCCTCGAACGCATTTGTACTCATAATGCAGCTCGTTATAATTTAACTTCGTGCAGTTTGTAATTAACATACGACGTGGTGTCGGTGGTGTAGGGCGCTGCGGGTCACGGATTCGATTCCCGCACGTGAATAAGAAATGAAAATGAAATGAAAAATGAAATGAAATGAAATGAAAATACACTTTATTGTACACGAATAGCAAAAATAGGAAAAAATAAATAAATAAAAAGAAACACAAGGGTACAATTGGCGGCCTTATCGCTTAGAAGCGATCTCTACCAGGCAACCATTTTCCAGAGGAAATAATGACCAGTGAGCAAGGGTCAAGGGTGTACGCAAGTTACACAGAAGTGAAAATATAATGTAATAAATATATATTGATATATACACAAACATATATATATATATAGACTAACATATACTGATATATCTAAATAAATACACAACATATACCCATACATATACAGGAACATAAAGAGTAAAAAATAAATAATATAATATAAGAGCCATACGACGCAAGGAAAAGTAAGTGTTAAAGGATAAACAGATAACGAGAGATGAAGGAATAATTATTTAGGGAGGAAGGAAGTGCGCTTTGACCAGCCTTTTAAAAGTATGGTCTACAAATAATTATGTCTGGATGTTAGTCTGTGGATGTTTAATTTATGCTGTATGCAAATTGCCAGCGAGACACAGGTGAAATGCCTACAGTGGAAGGTAATGATGTCTTTTGTTTTAAAAAAGTGTGACTTGTAAATGTAATCTAATAATACGTCTCTTCAAATGTTGGGAGTTAAATAAAAGAGTTTAAATCAAATTATATGTTTAGTACCATCATTATCGTCAGCCTGTATAAGACTTCAGCTGGACTTAGTGGAATTGATCATCGGTCATTGTAATTATAATAATATTTTGTACGCTGTATGTATGGGTATATATGTATATGTATATTTAAATATATATATTTATATTTATTTATAAGTATTCATATTTGTTTTTATGTATTTATTTCGTCTGTGTGTATCTAATTGTAAGTGTATTTTAAATATTTATTCATGTATTTTTTTTTAACAAATTTAATGTTTGACACCCTTACTATATCTCTCCACGCCCCGAGTCGACTGGCAGAGAATGCCAAGAGGCATTAAGTCCGCCCTTTGTAATACTTTTGTTTAAAGGTATTTAAATAAAGTTTAAATAAATAAATAGACCATACAAAAGAGAGTTAATAATGCATTAAAGATTTGCCCATACTTACCACCCTGGACAGACAGGTTGGGAAGCGCTGTGCCGGTAATACTTTAATAATAATAGGATTTTAAGTCCGAAGAGTCTCGTCCGTCAGCCAATTGCACCGCGTGGGTAAGTTTGACATTATGAGAAAAAGCTCCTTTGAACAAATGGTAAGTGATTACCGTCGCCCACATACACCTGCAACGCCACAGGAGTTGCAGGTGCGTTGCCGGCCTTTAAGGGTTTAGGTGATGGGAGGACGGTGTTCCAGCCCGATTGAGCCGGCCCATTCGAGCAGCAGCCAAAGCCATATATTGTATTATTTTCAATAAGAATCTCAAACGTTTTTTATACATTGTTTCACTTGATATGGTTAATAGAATAATGGCGTCACTGAGCGGAAATCCATTATTTTAAATATGATAGAACAAATTTAAAAAACAATGAAATTATATATATTACCTAGTTCGTAAAGAAGAAGACAGAAGCTGTATATATATAGATAGACAAGGCATAAATTCTAACGTAACAAAACTTTTACTGCTGATTAGCGTATGACAGACAGAGCATTGAAAACAATTATAATTTAATTAACAAAATGTGCGAAATATTCTTAAAAAACTAACAACATAAACTTTTGTACTTGCTTAGTTACGAATGGTATAGGTTATTCTTTAAAAGAGCTTTTTAGTAGAGTCAAAATTAATGTCCATTTCAAAGGAGAATTCATTGAGCATTTAACACAGCCTAGGGTTTAGTGCAGGGGTGATTTTACCCCATTTTAATCAGTTCTGCGGAGAAGAGTTTAAAGAGAGATTATTTGGCTACGGGGTTATCTAGAAAGTACACGAAATTAAAGTTTATTTAATAATTGAAGATAGTAATATTAGGATGTAATATTTTTTTTTATGGGAAAGGCGGCAAACGAGCAAGCGTTTCAATCGCCCACGCATATCTTCAACACCAGAGGTACTGCGGGTGGGTTGCCGGCCTTTAAGGGTATTTGGGAGAAGGAAGGGAGGATGAGGAGGGGGATGCAGAGGAGGAGCGGACCTCCAGTTACCTCACTCACCGAACGAAACGCAGAAGCACAAGATGCCTCTACTTCACGCCAGTATACAGCGGGGCCGTGGTACCAACCGGGTCGAGCCGGCCGATTCGAGCAGCAGCAAAAGCCGCCGCTTGGCTCCACCGCGTAGCACTCGCTGCTACTTACAGTAACACGCCTGAGGTACCCGTAGCTACAGGACCTTTAATGTTACTTGTTTTCTTCAGAACACTTTCCTGTTCAAAATTTCTAATCAATTTTTGAAACACTTTGTAGTGTCGATGACAACGCAAGTATATGGAGCTGATTTTATGATGGACCCGGATGCTGGACCTAGCAACGTGAGTCCTAAGTAAAAATACATTTATTATACCATGTAAAGCATGTTTGTAAAAAGTTTACAGGGGATATACCTTATAATATTACCGAAATTACCTCTCTTTCGAACCTCAACCTCAACCTCACCTTTGCTTGGCTCTATCGAGTTTAGATTAAATTACATAGAAGTAATTTTAGAAGTAAGTTAATTGTTAATAATACGAATATTTTTGGATATGTTCTATGAGTAAGGAATGCCATGCATAATGCTGTCATGAAACTACAGAACAATATTCTAAAGTACTTCTTACCAAATTGTTTTAGAATTCATAGCGCATGTAATGTGTCTACTTCTCAAGGTATATATTTTTGTAGTGGGATTTTGAAATGTCCTCCATACACGGTAAAGGTAGTATATATTTCAGAACATAAACATAATATTTAGTTGCCCATATGTGCACTCACTTACATTTTTTCTGACTAACTTAATGGTAGACTGGTAGAGAAGTGGCCTCTTGACATTGAGTCCGCCTTTTTTCTCAAAATACTTGAGAGGTTTTTGGAGCCGGGAAGGGCCCTCCACGCTGCTCCAGTGCGGGTTGGCGGGCTTCACAAATCCTCGAAATAATATTTTCTATTATTTCTTAGACATGCAGGTTTCCTCACGATGTTTTCTTTCACCGTCGAGCACGTGGTAAATTTATTTTAACTTCACCATTGGAGAATATAATTGAGAGCGCTTTGAAGTTTACACGGGTTATACATGGTTTCCATTATTGTACAGAATATACATGTAAGGCTGGGAATTTTAGGCAGATAGTCTTTAATGTAAATTTTAATCTACTACATAAGCAGTATTGGTAGAAACAATCGGTAGCTTTGCTGGCGCTCGAACGGACTCTCTCTCCCTTTTCCAAATATCCTTAAAAGTGAAGCTCGCGAAGCTGCACTGGAGCAGCGCGGCGGGCTCTTCCCTGCTCCAAAACCCTCTTAGACATTTGAGAAGGAGGCCTTGGCCCAGCAGTGGGCACTTACAGGCTGCTGCTTACTTTACTTTAAGGTCTAAAAGGTATATTTTAACGAATGCTGTTGGACGTCGGTCTTAAATAGTCGCGGTGTCGACAAAATATGTGTCTTATAAAATCAGTAACTTTTGGTGAGATTAAAAGCTCTCCAATAATTTTTCCGCTTCAGTAACTCCAGTTTTCTAGTGGCCGATGCCGATAACAGATTAAATCTATTTTTCACATCCGACCTCCTGCACTTGGGTCGTATTTCAAAAAAAAAAAAACCAGTGGACCGTAAAAAGTTAACGACACCCTTTAATCCGAAAGCCCAGTCCCCGATGCGCATAAAATTGATTGCGGCTATTAAAATTTAACTGTGTGTATATAAACTGAGGTCGATGAGTACAAACTAGGCTCGTTTTATGGTAGATACGTCTTCGTTTATTATATTCTTCATCAACTTCTTCAATAAAGCGCCAATTTTTGGTTTGGATTGGTAGTATTGATGCTGCATCCCATCCACTAGTCTGTGGGATTTGGGATTGAGCAAATTCGAATGGATTTTCCAACATTCAATTGTTTGCTAGCTGGGTCCACAAGGTGCTGGTGGGGATAGAGTTTAGAGTAGCTAATTTATGCCCTCCTTCATTTCCATCCTCCCTTACACCCCACTAACATAAGGCATAAAGTATTTCTTATCGTTTTTCCTCGCAACATACATAATCTATTTTACGTACACACTTGCAATTCATATCACAGTGGGGCTCTCATGGTGTTTAGTATTCCGTGTATGTTTTGCCTCTACATCAGTAGAATTAAAAGCTTCTATTCCTTTATTGAATTTGGAACGCGAAGATCCGAACTTTCCTCTTACATCAAACCATCTTACTCAACGTGTACTCTAAAGATAAACATTAATCCTATATTGCATCCATGTTTACAACATACGTTTATAACATACCCAAGCAACTCCCTTATTTCTGGAATTGAATTCGATAAAGACTTGTGCACGAAAATGCGATTTTTTTTGATGCTACATATACTGCGTCGCTGGGCGGAATCAGGATTAGCAGGTTTATTAGTAGAAAAAAAATGCTCTGGTATCCATGGACTGCAGGCGCCACTTACCATCAGGTGAACTGTTAGTGTATTTTTGATCCCAATCTAAATGAAACGCTTCCAGTCTTTTCGGAGTTCCCGATGTTCTTCTGATCATGTTCAAAATAAAGTTTCATCATTTCAGCCTATCACAAGTCTTCTGCTGAATATAGACCTCCGCCAAAGATTTCCACAAATCTCGGTCCTGTGCCACTTGCATCCATCGACTTCCCGCAACACTGCGCAGGTCGTCACTCCATCTTGTGGGGGTAGTCCCACACTGCGTTTGCCGTACGTGGCTGCCACTCGAGAACCTTTTCTTCCCAACGGTTGCCACTTCAGCTTGCTGATCTTTACGGCTACGTCGTAAATGGTTCGGTTGAAAGGTGGTATTATTTTTATCCAGTTTCAAAAGCGACGAGTTAATAATTCGACCATGAATTCCGCGCAATATAATAATTAATCAGTAAGCGATACCTAATTTTCATAAATTATTCAGCAGCTAATAACTTCTAATGGAATATTCTAGCGGTGCAATTGAACTAAATGACAATTAGTTATGTTAACAAAACAGAACTGTCAATTTTGCATCAAACACGCTTCCTTTCTACCGTTGCATCACAGTTAAACAGTCTCAACATTTCTATGTTATGATAAAGATAATTCATCGTTTCGTTTCATCCATAAAATTCGACTCAAAGGAATGGTAGAAAGAAGACAAATTTCAAGAGACGGTGTTAGGCTATTGCTTCTCTTTCTTCCTTACTATATTTTATTATCCTCTGAACACCAGATGTTGACTACAAGAAATGGCTAAGGCAAGAGCGGTTAAGTTTTTTTTATGGGCAAGGCTGCAAACGAGCTACCTTTCGGCCTTTAAGGATATTTTTGAGAAAGGAGGGACGATGGGTAGGGGGAGTGGGCCTCCGGTTACCTCACTCACTGAACGAAACGCAGAATCTCAAGATGCCCCTACTTCAGGCCGGTATTCTGCGAGGCCGTGGTACTAACCTGGTCGAGCCGGCCCATTCGAGCAGCAGCAGAAAGCGCCGCTTGGCTCTATCTCGAATAAAGGTGTGAGGCATCTGGAAGTTACTACGAGTGCCAAATCAGAATGTAAGGTGTGTGACATCTGGAATGAATTGTTACAGCGAACGGCAAACCAATGAACAATCAGCGTGTAAGGTCAGAGGTAGTAAACGCTAGGAGCTGTTAAACTGGTATTAAACGGTACAATGAACGGCAAACCAATCCATCCTTACCGTGTCGGTCCTTTTATTAAATATCCTACTTCTGAGCAAAGGCCTGAATTTCGCCTGTGTGATATTTTTTACACGTGGTAGAACCAAGTGGTAGCTTTGATGCTGCTCGAATAGACCGGCTCCATCGGTGGGCCCAGGTCTTCTATGAGAAAGCCCTCATAATAGAATTATTATTATAGAATCATTTTGGATAAATTTGAAGTCGTTTATGTAGCCCTAGTTGATATACTGATATAAAAAATGTACATGTACGTACGTATGTTTCAACGAATATAACTCAATTTTACGGATTGCGATAAAACCTTTTTGTAAAATGTTCCTTATTTTAGAAGTGCCATAGGCTATGTTTTACCTCTCTTAATAATAATACAAACGTGAAAGTTTGTATGTTTGTCGGAGTTAAACGGATATGTGCGATATATGACAGGGATGTAGATTTTAGTGAAGAATAGGATATGGTATAATTTTTATTTCAATTGACAAAATTTGTAAACTGTTTTGTACCCAGAGATAAAAGGAAAAGAAAGATAAAGAATATGGCAAGATTTCTTGTGAGACTATTCCTTTCTTTTATATATTGCATAAAAAGGAAGAAAGAAAAAAAGAAATACCTTTCGACTGTTTATTCTCCGTCTTAGAAACCTCGTTATAAAACGGCGGTAGATTGCTTAAGATATGACAAGAGACATACGAAATTACAATTTCTTAGGTCAAATAAATTTCAATTGATTCATTCAATTCATTCATTCGATTGATTCATTCAATTCATTCATTTAATTCATTCTTTCAATTCAATCACTCAATTCATTCATTCAATTCATTCATTCATAAGCACCATGACTGACGGACTCTAGCATAGAATAAACTTCAAGTTTCTATGCAAAGTCAACTTCGAAGTTATTATTTCACGTCTGGCTTCCATGTTTCAGAGGGTTTGAAGCTCGTTTCAAAAACACGCAGCCTCCCGACTCGAAAGACGATGCGCGCGATGATTTCAACAATATTCGATTCCTATGAGAAACATCTTAACTTTGTGCTGATTTAGCATCGGTTCAATTGAGCCGTGCATCGAAATAGTTATTCCTTTAGAAGTTTCATAAGCGGTTTTGAAAAGAGCTTCATTCGCAAAGACAACAATTTATGTGAGACAGTTGCATAGAGATAGTTATATTCTACAGTAACATAACTATAATACGATGGATATAATTGATATTTAATGAGAACTTGGTGAGAAGTAGGTCATAATTAAATGGAAATTGAGATAAAGTGACTGGCTCCGTGTGGCTGTGGGAAGTAAAGAACAGCGCCAACCCTGTCTGATCATGGGTGTCGTAAAAGGCGACTAATGGTCAAAAAGTCTAACATCTGTACAGATGTTAGACTTGTTAATATCGTACGATATGACCGTGAGCTGACGGTACAGCGCAGGCATTCTGTCGGAACCCTTTTTATTTTAATTTAAAATTAGAAGAAAACATTACACTCGCTAAGGGTGGTAAAATAGGGTTTGAAGATGGTTGTTTGTCGAAAACTATGCTTGAAACTCCCGTGTCACAGAGTCGATTACCCACTCACGGAAAGAAAGGAAGTGGTGTAGATATTGTCACGCCCCTACCACAGACAAAATGTTTTTTTAATTCAAATATAGAATATCAACGTTTCCTAATTTAACCATTTTATTTTGACATTCGATTCTTAACAAATTAATTTCTCACCCTAGAGGCAGGTCCCAGCCTCGAATGTTAACACAATTGTATTGCTTGAATAACGTAACCCTTTTTCCTATTATTCCAGTGTCAAATAAGCTGTGAATAAGACAGATAAGGGCACTAAAGAGCACAACTTTGATAATAAAACAGCTGTTGTTAGGCCGTATCGCTTCAATGCCTTCAAAAGCTCTCTGGAGACGTGCGGTAAAATGTTATTATTAAAGCCATTTTAGTACGTCTCCAGAGTAGTAGAATTAGAGCAACATTATTTTTTTTTTAGAAACTTTACCTTCCCCTGTGTCGTCGAGGCAGCAATTGCACACGGACAAACACCCAGACAGGGAACTATTATTTGTAGGCCATACAAATACTAGTCCCGTGCGGGATTTGAACCCGCGACGCGACGAGGGTTTAGGAGCCGGCAAAGGCCCGCCACGCTGCTCCAGTGCGGTTTGGCGGGTTTCACATACTACCGAAATAATATTTCTACTATCTCTCAGACATACAGGTTACCTCACGATATTTTCCTTCAACGCCGAGCACGTGATAAATACAGAACTTATAGTTGCTATTGTACTATGAACCCAAGTCACTCGCGATGTATGAAACAAAAGCGGGCGCCCTGACCACTAGACTATCGCGGCTCTTCTTAAGCTCTTACTTGACAACGATCGAATAATTAATAATCTCATAATCTATTGGAAAGCAGTTATTAAGCTCAAGATTGCTATTTTAAGTTTCAACTTAAAATAGCGGTTCTTTAACGACTTTCTAGAAGCACACATAGCAAATGTAAAACTTTTTTTTTAATCTTAATTTAAAATTCATTACAGTAGTGACTCACGTCACTTTAAAGTTATTAAACTTTAAGAATTTAAGTTTTCCTCTGAACATCTGCCAAAGATTCCAAGTATATGGAAATGCATTACTCCGGCTCTTTCGAAGCTTTCTAGATAGTTGCCAGGATAATGATATTTTATATCTCCTAATACTAATAGGTAACATATACGTATTATAAGTTGTAACTCAATGTATTCGAAAGAAACAGAGGCGACACACGATAAAGAGTTGCTTTTCGTATGACTTATTTGTTTCATAAAGATTTCTAGTATTTACCGCGAATACTGCACATTTGAAATGAAACTATAATCTTCTTATCTCGTTTAATAAGCTTAACTAAACCCCGACGTCACGGGTGCTTTAAAACCCCCCTCTCCCTTACTTACTGGAATGAATGAATGAATAGGATCTCTAGAACGAGGGTAGCGGAAGTCCACTCACTAACTTGTCTACTTGACGGCTTCAGCAGGAGCTTTATTGGAGAAGTCTTTGTTCATCAGTGCACTTAAGTGGGCTGACGAAGAATTTGATAGATGTATTGAGGAATTTAATCTTATTCACTGGGAGCTACAATGCATCTTCATCTTTATATTTGTTCTACCATCACTGATGCAGGGTACACCACAGGGGGATTATGTGCTTGTTTATTTGTAACATAAAGCACAACATCAGTGCCTAAGTTATGGTTGAAGGAGTAATTGCTTTCAAGGATGAACTTTCACATATGAAGAATGCACCTTTAAAAGTGAGTATGATATCTTCTTCGATTGAAGTTAGTTGCAGTTCTTATTCAATGGAGAAATTATTACCAGGAGGACAGGTCATTTGTGACCACGATCCCAGAAAAATATATGATCGATTTCGATACTGTTTTACAGATTTATAATGACTGACTACCCTTTTCCATTACAGAGTGGCTTCGCTATGATCAGATCTGATATGACTTTAAAACAGTAAAGACAAATATAGTCCTTTCAACCCATTTTTCACAACAGCTTATTTGAAACAACGTTCCAATTCCGTTGGAGATTCAATTCAGGTAAACGATACTAGTCTAGTCTAGTCCTACATAAGTTTCGAAGAACACATACTTACAAGCCAATCATAACGGAGTCGAACTCGCGTTTCCTAATTAGGTGGCAGATCATCTAATCAATTGGCTACCAATTGGATAAAAGGAATGAAACTCGAAATAACATCAAATCATTTTATTACAGATTAAATATGGCGTTTATTTTAGACACAATATATACCAGGCGAGCAAAAGGCGGTGAGGTCGCAGTGATAAAACAACTGAAACAATACAAATCTATTAAATGATATTAATGCCACGGAACAAAATGTACGAATATTAAGAAATTTTTAAGAAGTTTTCAATTTTGTCCATATTTAAAATGTTGGGTATTTTATCAAGTGTCCACACCGCCCTGGCTCAGTGCTCTGCCTTGTATATCATTGTTTTGTAATCATTAATACTAATTTATACATCTTTATCATTAACATTATCAATGTAAGTAACCTATGTTATTTACAACAAAGAACTCACTATGTGTCTTCAATATTATATTTACAATTATATCGCCGAATTATTTACATAACATTTAATTGGCAATTACTTAATCCATTTGTAACAAGATATTATATTCTTATAGCGTACTTCTACCATGATATTAGATAAACTTGAAATAATCGAACTTTACATCTCTATGTACAACATAAGATAAAGAGAGTTGAAAAATTTGTGAAAAACTATTCTCACCGCTCGTCACGTTTATCTCCCCGAAATGCTGAATTGTTGTGGAATCTCTGCCGATCCCTCTTGGTGACAAGCGTGAGCACTCGTATATTAAATGTTAAACCACGATCGGTTTCCTTTCTCTCATCTTACAAGAGCAACTTTTCTTCTTAAGATCACAATTATTATTTTTATTCTTTCCAACATCGGTTAATGATTTGGAAGATTCCCATTGCTATAATGCATCCGATTTGTCATTCATTGATTTAACAATGACAATTCTATCTCTAGGAATATCACAGTTATATGGTTTCACATTGTTTATGATTGTTTTTTCCTCTTTCACGTCTCTTACTTGATTTCTTTCGTTTAATCTATCTTTAGAAGATTTCCTTTCATCTTTTCTATCTTTTCCTTCTTTATAGTCTGTTTTATCTTTTGACGATTTTCTTTCCACCGCACTATCTTTACATTTTACGGTATCATCACCTTTGTCTAAGTTGACGCGTCTTAGTTGTATCTGTCCGTTAGTAAATTTGTTAAAATCTGTTGGGTCTGTTTGTGTTTCTTTGTGTGCACTCGATGATTCTGTAGACATTAATACATACATAATAAAGTTAATCAGATTTTATTTGTTATTTATATACTTACGCAAAATCTTTACTGTCTGAAAACAGAATATGAACTTAATGCATCGGCCTATAGAGTCATTCTTTACAGATGTATCAAGCTTATTTAAAAAGAAATTAACAACGTAAAGGCGCATACAAACTGGCGGTCTCTTTTCGATGACAGAATTGTTGTATAAGGAAACGACTGAACTTTTAAGGTTTGTTTATGGATATTCGGTTGGCTCTACTGGCCGACAAAAACTCTTGATTGTGTCTACCCTCATTCACTACAACCATTCGTCATTCTCCATTTGTTTATAAATTAATTTACATTGTATTTGTTACAGGCTAAAACCCTTATCCACTATGACATTAAAACATGCAATGACGTAACACAAAACCCTTATAATCAGTACTAAAATGAGTGTTCATTTAAATGATGAAATACAAAGTTCGTTGAAAATGCTTACTCTTGGTCTGGTTATGTAAAAATGCCTGCGCTGGTGGAGGTTTTCGGCTGTAACGGACCGGCATTATGCTCTGTCGAACATTTCTTTCTGGCCGGATAAGAATTATATACAGCTGAAACAATACAATTACATCTACAAAAAAACATCTCATTTAACATTAAGTCACGAGTATGTTCGATTTAAAAAAATAAATGCCATTTATATTTATTTTTACTGCATACAATAATGATACAATCTTAATCTCAACCGGAGGCCCACTCCCCTCCCCTTCCCCCTACTCATCCTCCTTCCCATCTCCCAAATACCGTTATCTCCCTAACACCTTCAAAGGCCGGCAAAGTACCTGCAGCACCTCCGGTGTTGCAGATGTACGTGGGCGTCGGTTTGTTTCTAACAATTCGGATAGATCAAGACGACACACACAACCAGTACCTTCGTAGCAACCAATAATGACATTACCCTTGGTTAGAGCAGGTGCTTTTTTACAGGTGTAAGTGAGAACGGTTCTAATTCAACTTTCACAGCAGTTACCTTCGGAGAGAAGAGACAGGCAAGCGTGACGCTCGCGCTCAGCGAGATCGTGACGGCCATGCTTGTGATGCGCAGCGGCACGTGGCTCGCCGTGCCGAAGTACAGCGGGACGAATGCGAGCCAGATCACGCACGTCGTGTACATGGTGAAACCTAACGAATGATCGAAGCTTAATTATAATGAACACCACACACTAGCACAGAACACCATGGGGGGTGTAAGCGTGAAACCGGCTGTCTCCAGACGTTAACATCACCCGTGCGAAGTTGAATACAGGCTACACTGTTGACAAGGCCTTGGCGACCGACTGCAAGCAGCATCTGGAATCGCACTCCCCTACGTAATAAGTAAGCGCAAACTTTCCTAGCTTTTTTCGTGCTTTCTTGGAAAGCTTATGCTCAGCTCTGGACTGCAACAGGGTAATGAGGACGAGGAGTGCGATAACAGATAAACGCGCATGCTTCTATTAAAATAAACCTGCATCATTTTACATCTGTAGCAAGGTAAATTATTCTTTTATCATTCCAATAATTATGATTCCAAAACCAATCTCTAGCGGCGGCTGATGCTCGAAGGGGCCGGTATGACCAGGGTATTATCACTGTCTTTCTGAATATAGTATAGGAGGCAGACGAAATAACGGCTCACATGATGATAAGTAATTACCAACGTCCACAATACATCTGCAACACCAGAAGAGCTGCAGGTGCGTTACCCGCCTATTGGGATATTTGGGAGAAGGAAGAGACGATGGGTAGGGAGGTTTGGGAGAGGAGGTGTGATCGTCCGGTTACCTAACTCACCGAATGAAACGCAGAAGCACAAGATGCCTCTACTTCACGCCGGTATACTGCGACGTCGATGTACTAACCAGGTCGAGCCGGCCCATTCAAGCGGCAGCGAAAGCCTCCGCTTGGCTCTACCGCGTACTAAAGGAATAACGTCGTGCTTTTTTTTTTATCGAAGATGGGGGCAAACGAGCGTGCGGCTCACCTGATGGTAAGTGATCACCGACGCCCGCGAGCATCCACAACACCAGAGGAGCTACAGATGCGCTGCCGGCCTTTAAAGAAGGTATAAGCTCTTTTCTTGAAGGTTCCTAAGTCGTAGCTGTTCGGAAATACTACTGGCGACAGCTGATTCCACAAAGTCGAAGTGCGTGGCGGAAAACTTCGATTGAAACGCACTGTGGTGGAATGCCATCCATCTAGGTGGTATCGATGGAACTTCGAATTCTGTCGCGATGTACGATGGTGAAACTCAGCAGCTGGGATCAATAATCGATGCTTTGATATGTAACAAATTTATAAACTCACCTATGTGCTTGCTCTCATTAAACGCCTCGGGTATTTTCCTAGTGAGCACTGCGTACACTGTACATACAACAATGAGGACGATGGGATAGAAGAAGGCGATCATATAGGACGCGTCCACGTAGGAGTCGCAGACGAGCATGTTGTCCTCGCGCGTCGGGTAGTGGAACATGGCCCTGGCTGGTGCCACTATCATCCAGACCACGACGATCAGAACCTGAAAAACTTTCAGTTGCAATTATTGGCTCCCTTCCATGCAATCATATTGGCGTTTACGTATTTCTGGTGGAGGAGCTTTGAAACGTGGCAGAGCCAAGCGGCGGCTTTTGCTGCCGCTCGAATGGGCCGGCTCGACCGGATCGGTACCGCGGCCTCGCAGAATACCGGCGTGAAGTAGAGGCATGTTGTGCTTCTGCGTTTCGTTCGGTGAGCGAGGTAACCAGAGGCCCACATCCCCTTCCCGTCCCACTCCTCATACTCCCTCCCATCTCCCTAATACCCTTTAAGGCCGGCACCGCACCTGCAGCACCTCTGGTCTTGCGGATGTACGTGGGCGACAGTTATCACTTACCATCAGGTGAACCGCTTGCACGTTTGCCGCCTTTCCCATTTAAAAAAAAAATATATATAAAAAAAAAAACTCGTTCTCTGCCTAGGAGTCTTCTAGGTAGATGGCACACTCCTACTTATTTCTACCGTCGAAAAACGGTGCAACTACTGTTGTGTTCAGGGTTGAAAGGTACACGGAGCCTGTGTAATAACGAGCCGAGAGGTATTACATCTTGGTCCTCAGCGGTGACGGCGCATCTGTAGCCTTCTTCGATTGAGGTTGTTTGCAGGTGTGAAATTGGACAGACTGTGAGAGTGGGACTACTTCTGTAAATTGGGATTTGAGAGAAAGTAGGCATTAAGTCTATATTTTGGTGTGTGGTTTAAACGATATATATATATGTATATACACACACATATATATATTATATGTGATCGTAGAGTATCATATATAGTCTTGAAGTTGGTAAATGAGATGAGTAGGAAGTGCAGATTGTTTTTTCTTATTAAAGCGAGCTAATAAATGTTTCTAAAAAATTCACGTAATGGTGATGTTGATCTTTATGATACTCGTACCAGTTCTCAAGAACTAAAGCACAATGATTTATTCAAAAAGCTCTAAAAAATAGAATATACGAGTATAATACACAAACTTAATTAATAATATGAATCTATCAGTATAAGACACAATTAAACTAAAGTAACAATATGAATTTATTGAGTGGCAGCAACAAAAAGAGCATCCGATTCAGCATTATGCAACTGTGGTGTAACCACAACTACAGCGCTGTTATTCTGTCGGTACCGTGGATAAATTTGAGAGCAGTAGTCAGCTCCTTGAGGATATTGATGTTGTATGTTAATGCTGTCTTACTTATCATGAATACTTGTGGAAACATTTAAACGACTTTACGTGGTTATAACAATCGTTGTTATCCTTCCAGCATTAGCTGTTAGTTTTCCTTTAACCAGCTTGCAGAACTAACAACAGTTGGGTAAGAAAAGTACTTCAGTGGCAATCTTGTACAGGTCAAACGCAATGCCCTGCCCCGTGCTGCTGGAAGCAGATGGCTCCGGAGCATGCCTCGTGGCAATCTCTGTGCGGCGATGCTGCCTGCTCGAATGGGCCGACTTGACCGTTTTGGTATCACTGCCATGCAGAATACCGGCGTGAGGTAGAGTCATCTTGTGCTTCCGCGTTCGTTGATTGGTGTAACCGGAGGTCTACTCGTCTTCCCCTCTCCCCTCCCCATTCATCCATCCTGTCACCCGAATATCCTCAAAAGCCGTAACACACCTGTACCTCCTCTGGTGTTGCAGATGTACGTGAGCGACGGTAATCACTTCACCATCAGGTGAGCACGTTCGTTTGCTTACTTCCCGAAAAAAAAAATCTGTGAGATGCCTCAGTTCAGCTGTAGGTAGACTTGTGTCACGCTGTCACGATGACCTGAGTCAAGCAGACATGTACTGATATTAAATAACTGTAATTTCAGTTCACGGTGAAGTAAATCGCAGCTGCAGTATAACTACATCAATCTCATAGGTAGGTAGTTTTAACCTCAATCTAAAACAACCTCATCTCATAATCAATAGCTGTTACCGAAATGATGTAGAAGATTGTGTGAGGAGCGATGAGTAAATGCAACAATCATTACGGTGGAAATCTTTTCAGAGTGCTCTTCTAACATTTTCATTAAAGGAGCTTTTGTGGCGTAGATTAACCTTTTCACTAAGAAGCAAATGCGGCTTCATTGAGCAGTTGGAAACCAATTATAGATCTTTTTAATCAATTTTTACATTGAAAGTTCATTATCTTACGTAAACTTCAATCAGTATTATGAAACTATGAATTACTTCTTTTAATAGGAAAGGGGCAAACGAGCTTACATCTCATCTGATGGTAAGTGATTAGCGATGCTAACATACCAAAAGAGGTGCTGCAGGTGCGTTGCCGGCCTTTAAGGATATTTGGGGAAGGGGAAAAAGGACGCACGGCGGCAGTGAGCTTCCGGTTAGCTCACTCACTGAACGAAACCCAGAAGCACAAGATGCCTCTACTTCACCCCGGTATTCTGCGAGGCCGTGGTACTATCCCTGCCGAGACGGCCGCCGCTTGGCGCTACCACGTTCAAAATTAATGCCTTAAGATGAACGACGCATAATTATTACCGTTTTAAAGTTTTTCATGATATTTCATTATGCTTTTTTTTAAAGATCAAAGTTCATGAACAATTTATGCATTAGTATTTTAAATATTGAGAATAATAACAAGGTCTACATATCGTGAGCCATGGCGTCACAATAATGTAGTGTTTTGAAACGTGACGTCTTTGGTACCTAAATACTGATTTTTTTTAAGGAATTTGTTGAAAAAGGAGCTAACAGTCAACCTGATGGTAAGTGGCTACGGCAGTCCACGGACTCCTGAAGGAATCCTCCTTCGAGGACCAAGAAGGAATGCCTCTCAACCTGTAATTATACTGGTTACCTCTTCTTTCTTTATGCGGACGGCTAGGGAGTGGAACTCTCTGCCGAGGTCAGTTTTTCCGGAAAACTATAATCTGGATATCTTTAAGGCCAAAGTGAACAGACATCTAGGCAAGCGTGTACCATCCTAGGTCTCATCTTCGCCTTCCATTGGGCAAGATTGAGGTCAAGCGCAAGCCTATTTATCGTAAAAAAAAAAGAACACACAGCGGTAGTTCCAATGCTGTTTGACGTACCAACCCGGACGAGAGCAGAGATGGTGTTTACCACAAGGTGAAAACCAGCTTTAGTTTAACAGGACCAGTTTTAGTTTCATCGTCGTACATCGCGACAGAATTCCGAGTTCCACCAATACCACCTAGATGATTAGCATTCCAACACAGTGTATTTCTATCGGAGTTTTCTGCCATGCATTGATTGTGGAATCAGCTGTCACCAGCGGTATTTCCGAACAGTTACGACTCAGGGACCTTCAAGAAAAGAGCTTATTCCTTCTTTAAAGGCCGGCAGCGCATCTGTTGTTCCTCTGGTGTTGCGGATGTTCAAAGGCGTCGGTGATCACTTACCATCAGGTGAGCCGCATGCTCGTTTTCCCTGTATGGGTATCTCCCTTGTGTAATCTGGAGACTGAAAAATAAACTTACTCTAATGACGTTAGGGCTAAATAGATTGTACAAATCACCTGGATAGAGACCAGAGCAGCACATATGGCAAGTTGGGAACTGGGAGAGATTAAGATCGGTCGCTTCGCGGAGTGTTTGCTGGCGTTGAAGATCCGCGAAATCCTATTGGTTTTCGTCAGGAGCGCTGCGTAAACAACAGTGAAACAGAAGCCGGTGCCGAACCTGAAGAAGCGCAAAACAATTAGATATTTGTGGTTAGTCAAGTTCAGTAAAAGCAGTAATCTGTAAATGTTCACGGCTTGGAAAAGGTCTCCTTCTCAAATATATGAGATGGCTTTGAGGCCGGGCAAGGGATGGGCACCCTGCTCCAGTGCGTGTTGGTGAAATTATATTGTTTCTTTAAATATTTAAGTATTTTATTGCAATTATATACTAGTTAAAAATGAAATGTGTAGAATTTGTGTTCAAAGTTTTCCGGTTTCCTCGCGATCTCTTCCGCCGAGCACGTGGTAAATTCACTTCAAATTGCTTTTAACAACTTTCGTAGCGCCGGTATCGGGGGAGCTTTTAGAGCGCGAGTCGCTCAATGAACCTAAAGCGAGCGCCGTGACCACTGGGCTCCTGCGGTTCTTATTAACAATTCTGGTTATAATATCTGAGCTTCTGTAAACACCTGAAAGTGTATTTCGAATGTATTAAAAAAAAACCTCTCATGACCGTATCTCCGATATAAAGGGGGTCGCGACAGGCGGTGAGCTCGTCACCGTCTCAATGTTCGAGTTAACGATATAAATCGAGGCAGATGTCACCACTCTTCTATCATCGACAACAAAACTATTTAATAAAGTTAATAATTCTATTTTCCATAGAATGATTGAGTTACAGGTTCTACCATATCTCTTACCGTGGTGGCTCATAAAATCGACTATGAACAGTCCTGAAGGTATCATGGCGTCTGACAGATGACAGATGGCAGCGTGTAAGGTGCTAAGTGGTAATTCATCACATTGGGAGAAACCTATGCCCGGCAGTGAACTACTTACAGGCTGTTAAAGAAGTTAAACTCAACTTTTATATTTATACATTTTCAATACTTCAACCCGACTTATTTTACGCTTGTTCTGCAATTCGGCGACCAGTCTAATGATTTTAGGTCTGAACTCGATATAATGTTTATTGCCATCTATCGGAGCCTATGAGATTTTTCTGATATGCACCTTAGTCAACACTCTCATATCCTACGGAACGAGGTAGATAGTGACCGCCTGTAAAAGTACACAGCTGGACACAGAGCTAGCCAACTAAAGCCATGGAAGATTTGCCCATCCTCACTACGCTGGCAGGCGGATTGGTGAGCGCACCCGCGCAGCAGTTACGCTACTTCCCATCTGTGAGATATGGGTGTGGAATTCATTAATCAGCAAGGTGCACCGCGAAGAACCCTGTATAAATCTCCTTACAAGCTAACAGTTAAAACATGTGGTCAAAGCGCTCACTTTAGTTTCACAGAGTGCGAGTGACCTGGGTCCGATCCCGGGTGCCGGCACCACTAAACTATGTTACTAGCAATTTTAAGAGCTGTATTTACCACGTGCTCGGCGGTGAAGGTAAACATCGTGAGGAAACCTGCATGACTGAGAAATAATTTCGAGGATATGTGAAGCCCGCCAACCCGAACTGGAGCAGCGCGGCGGGCACTTCCCGACTCCTAAAACCTCTCTGATACTCGTATTTGAGAAGGTGGCCTTTGCTCAGCAGTGGGCACTTACAGGCTGCTACTTTACTTTTTAACTTTACCTTTGTATGGAACACAGGACGTCGGTCGGTCGAAACACAAGTGCGAATGTCACAAGGTAGCACATCAGAATGCCGGCGAGAAGGACGTAGGATAACTCCCTCCCACTCGCACGCACCACCGGCGTGGAGCTGTGACGTACCCATACACCGCATACGAAGCTAAACGTAACGGATTAGGAAACATAATTTCTAGTGACACAAGTTTCACAACACGTTATGTATGAATGAATTAAATTTGTTGTGTAACTAGTACAAGACGAGAGATGAGAGTAAGGTCAAGTGACAACAATCGTAAGTTTAAATTATAAAAGGTCGGTGAAACAGTTTTTTACGTATTTTATATACAAATTCAAGATATTTTTTATATCATAGTTTATTTAAATTTGTCGCCAAAAATGTGCTGCCATTTTGTTCGATAACTTGTTGCCATTTTGTAGGCAGTGACAAAATCCCATTGCTGTACAAAATTTTGGTATTTCTGATCGAAAAAGAGCGACAAGTAGTTTTGTCCTCTCTTGATGTTCACTTGTCTGTAGTGACCGAAAAGGTAAAATTCTGAGGATCCAAAGTCTGGGCTATACGGTGGATGGATTAACACTTCCAAAGCAAGCTCTCTCTCAGTATTTGCTGGGGAGCTAAAGATGTGTGTGGTCTCGTGTTGTCATGATGAAAGACCACACCCTTCCTGTTGATCAATTTCGGCCGTTTTTTTCTCTATTTCTTGCTCGAGTCTCATCAGCTGTTGGCGGTAGAGTCATCCGAATCGACAGTTTTACCCGGCGGTGAAAGCTCATAATGAACGATGCCCTTCCAATCCCACCATACATACCGCATCACCTTACTGCGAATTGATCCGGTTTTCGATATCGTCTGCGGAGTTTGACTGACCTTTAACCATGATCTTTTCACACGTCCTCGTCGTGTGTGTTCCACTTTCATTTATCACCAGTGATCAATCTTTTCGAAAACGTTTCGCTTTCAGTACGTTTCAATAAAGAATCGCAAATGAGAATGCGGTACATTAGGTTTCTTTCACAGAGCTCTTCCGGCATCCAAACAGAGCTTTTTGTATAGACTTTTTCAAATGGGTCATAACTGTTTTGTGGTCCTCCCTTAGCTCTTCATCTATGTGTATTAAAATGCCGATATTGCTCCACTTTTTAAAAATGGCATCGACTTTTTCCATAACAGGTCGGCCAGAGCGAGCTTCATCTTTAACATCAGATTCATTCCCGGACTGAATAAGCTTGTACTTGGCGTAAGCTTTTGCACTTGGCGCAAGCTTTTGCACTAGGTGCAAGAGTGGTCAGTAATGACACTGCGTTAAGTCCTTAATTGTCACAAACTATTTCCGCGGCTTGTGTCGCCATATTTCTCTTTTTTGCGATAAAAGTGAACAGACATCTAGGCAAGCGTGTACCATCCTAGGCCTCATCTTCGCCTTCCATCGGGCAAGATTCAGGTCAAACGCAAGCCTATTTTTCATAAAAAAAAAAAAAACTTCAAAATGTACCGAATTTCTTCGCTAGATTCACTCATTTTGGCGGACAGACAAATAATACAAAATGGTGGAAAACCGTTTTTACCATTTCTTTCTATTTTAAAATGTCGTCTAATTAATGGTATCAAAACCAGCCAGGTACGTACAGTACAGCCAAAGAAATTTTACTGCAACTTTTTGCTTATAAAATACCACAAATTCCATAACACACCACATACGTTTCATTAAGAATCCTCTGTTTATTCTTTTTTATATGCATTTTATTTTTACAGTTTACGTTTTTTTTTACTACGCAGCCTGAACTTGTAAGCTTAATGTAGCTTTCACATACCACTCCACGATTCTTTAGGTTCGCATATTTTCAAAGCAAAGCTTGAGTGTGTGCTTTTTCCAACCCCATTCCGCTGTTAATTCATTTAACATTATGTCGTTTTTATCAACATCACAACAGTATTCATAATTTCGTCTTTAATGCTGTTTGAATAATCTTCACTGTTACGTTTGCAATTCATCACTTATTTTATTTATTAATTCTTTATTGTGTCCCTAAAAAAAAAAGGAATACAATGGGCGGACTTAATGCCTTTTGGCATTCTCTACCAGTCAACCCTGGGTGAGAAAGAAAACATGTTGGCAGGTACAAAATAAATAATACATATAAATTTAATATAAATATTAAATATATAACATACATACATAATACTCTATACATAAACATATAATACATACATAAACAAATTAAATGCGGAGAGAAAAATCTTAGATGGCATTTGCCTTCAGATAGTGACGACGGAGCAGGGTTTTGAAGAAGTTTTTGTTCGGAGCTTTCTTGATATCATCTTATGTGTCTGGTTCACACAAATTAAGTGTGAAAATGATGACGTACAATTTCGAACTAACTGCGTCCATTGTAAATGCTTCTCAAGTGATATATTACATAACTTCATCATTCATCATCATTTCATCCTACTACAACTCCAGTGCTGTGGCATCCCCACAAAGATTGCCACTGTTTCACATTACATTTGTTGATTATTTAACGGGTTCATCATTATGGTATTTATGTGGTATCATTTTTAATGTGAAAGGGGGGGGGGAGGGGGTACACAAGCAACGTATATCTGTAACACTGTGCTGCAGGTCCGTTGCCAGCCTTTAGGGATACTTGGGGAGAGGGAGTTGGGAAAGGAGGTGACGGCTAGGGCCTTAAACAAGTGTTTTACAATAATTACCATAAAATACATCACTTTACACTTTCATTAAGTGGCAAACAATCGTAAGTTTAAGTGAATAAATGATGTATTAACTTACGCTGTGATTAGTATTCCCACCGATGAAAAGGACATTGCGCCTATCGCCCACGCCGAATCGGGTCTTAGGTACACTTCCGGTATGGGTTGGCAGTGTGTGCGTGTCGGATCGGGTAGAGTGCCGCGCGGGCACACCATGCACGTTGTTTCCACGTACGGGGATCGAATCTGCGAGAAATTATTTTGAATGAAATGAAACGAATGAAATTTTTTTATTCATCGACGCAAGAAAGATAAGATCGCTAGTCAAATCGTATTATTATTATTATTTTTTACCAATGTATCACCGTTTCGTAATGACGGAGAAGAACCAGGGAATAAGAAACTCCGTAGGTATCCACTTTTTGTTTTTTTTTTTTCAATAATTGTAATGTACATCATGAAATAAAAGGTATGGTCCCATAGGTGCATGCCACAAGCACCAGTGCACTGCACACTCAAGCAGACCGACCCCCACAAGCAGAGTCTGACGCAAGTATGACGCATGTGGGGCTGCCACATCTCCCACCGCAACCATATTAAAGGGAAGATGTGTGTGGTATTAAAAGGAATTAAATACATATATATACATTATATTATATTAGTTATTCACAAGGGATATTTACAAGACGAAAATTTATACAATTAACAACTTTTTATAAGAAATTCATTTATAGATGTCTTTCTTGAATTATTATGCCTTTTGAAACACAGACGTCTCGTTAAAAATTAAAAGTTGAACTGAACTTTTAGCACATATTAATACTTGTTCCCAAAATTTCTATTTATTACCTATTATTATTATTACGTATACAGTATATTTAATTTATAAATATAATGTAAATACCCACTGCAAGGTAAAGACCTCTTTCTCAAATATCTGTGAGGGTTTTGGGGCCGTGAAGGGTCCGCTACGCTGCCATGGAAGACTTCACATGTCTCCCAAATAATATTTTTTATAATATCAACGATCTCGGTCGCGATGTTTCCCTTCACCGCCGACCACGTGGTAAATTCAGCACTTAAAAATTCTATTAACAATTTCAGTAGAGCCGGCACCGGGGATCGAACCCAGGTCACTCGCGCTCTATGAAACTAAAGCGAGCACGTTATTTATGAATCACTAGCTATTTGCATAGTACTCTGGGCGCCGACAATCTGTTTGTAAAAGCCTTTTGAATTCGATTTGCTTCCTGGATGCGGGCTTTATCTAGTGAGGAAACCACGATATGATCTGAGATGGAATCATCTCAGCGAAACATTTGTACTTATCTCTTAAAGATTTTACTATATTTTTAATATAAACTGTATTTCGTTCTGACTGTAGTCATTTATTTACAATGGAAATTATTACGACGATCAATAAAAAAAAATATTATTTCATGTTGAATATGCCAAGGTTCTCGAGTGGCAGCCACGTACAGGCAAACGCAGTGTAGGACGACCCCCACAAGATGGAGTGACGACCTGCGCAGTATTGCGGGAAGTCGATGGATGCAGGTGGCTCGGGACCGAGCTTCGTGGCAATCTTTGGGGGAGGCCTATGTTCAGCAGTGGAATTCTGATAGGCTGAAATGATGATGATGTCGATGATGAATATGCCAACAATTATAAACCATAAAGTAACATTTTATGTAGTATGATTACGTCCATAAATAATTCTAAATTAATGGCAAATAATCAGGTTCGGAAGAAGAAATCATTAACAGTTTCCAATAATTATCATTAAAAAAAAAAAGAAAAAAAATTATTTTGGAACCATGATACATACATCGATCAAACATGGTAAACCTTATCCTATGATTGTGGAAAAATTTTAATTACACGTTAGTATGATCTTCACACTGAAGGAGTCTGTGTCCAGGAGGACACTTCATCCTTATATTAAACTATATTTATTTATTTAAACTTCATTAGCACTTACAAAAGAACAAAATGGCGGACTTAATGCCAAGATACATTCTCTACCAGTCTACCATTAGGTTGTGCAAAGAGAACGTAAAAAGGTGCACAGTGCAGAAGAGATAAATTTAAACTAATTATTATGATTATTTATTTATTTAAACTTCATTTAATTACCTTTGAATAAAAGTATTACAATGGGCGGACTTAATGCTCTTGGCATTCTCTGCCAATCAACCCGGGGCGTAGAGAGATATTGTAAGGTTGCAACACATTATTAAAAAAAAAATAACTAAAATACATGAATAACTTACAATTAGATACATACAAACGGAATAAATACATATAAACAAATATGAATACATATATATATATATATATATATATGTATAAATGTATACATACAGTATCAACAATATTATTATAATTGCAATGACCGATGATATCAATTCCACTGAGTGGGAACGGATTATCTATGTACTATATTACTGTCTATGCCCAGGTAATAAAGTGTGTTTGAAATAATACGATTATTTACGGATTTCATCATCATCATCATCATTTCAGCCTATCAGAAGTCCACTGCTGAACATAGGCCTCCCCTCGCGTTTAATTATGTTTTTATATGCCCGACGTTTAGATCGCTTTACAGCAGCCGTGGTACACGGGAGGACTGAGGTGTTAGACGTCCAGATGTCATAGTCAACACGGGCTACCTTCTGCTTTTATTTATTAACTTTGCTCCGATCTACGCAGAATGTGCTCACAGTATCTTCAGGTCAAATCGCGATAAAATCCGTAAATAATAGTTTAATTAACTAATGTGTGGTGTTCGGATAAATAAAGTATAGTTAGAATTATAATTCCTCATTTTAAAATTAAGTAATTAGTGACAGAGAAATTGTAAAATATTATCGAACCTCGTACTGAGTACAGTTGAAACAGTGCCAGCAGCAACTTTCCCCTTCCACGTACTGCTTCGCCTGTCCCAGTTCACATTCAGCGCTACAGACAGACTCCGGCGGTCTGCGTTCACCCCATTTGAATTGGATATCTGCATCATATATGAAAGTAAAGTAGCTGATAGTAATACAAACATCCTGAGTTATATTTGTATATTACTCAGGGTCCTGAGTTATATTTATATATATAGAGGAATATAAATTTCACTTGACAGCTTTCTATTTCGGAACGAAGTTCCTCTGACGGAGAAGGAACAGGCGAAAGAAAGTCCTTTTTAAAAAAAAAATATTTTAATTTTATTTTTACAATTCCGCTTATAGAAACATCTTGGGCACAACTCATTCCCAGAGGTTACAATCATCCATGTATTCATTTATATTGTAATAAATGTTTTTTATAAAGTCTTTGTTTTATATTCTTTTAAAGTTTTGATATGAAGACATTATGCACTTGCTGGGATTGTATATGGGATGCTGGGATACTGGTCATAGGCCAATGTATACAAAGGTATACATTGGCCTATAAACGAGTTACTGACTGTTTGGAGGCTAGTAACTGTCTTTTGAAAGTTTGCGTCTGTTCCTAGTATTTATATTATCAACGTGACTAATATTATTAAATGTATAAGTATGTTTTACATAACATATTCAACTATGTAATATATAATATTTTAAACGTGGTAGAGCGGCGGTTTTGCTGCTGCTTGAATGGGCCGGCACGACCGGGTTGATACCGCGGCCTCGCGGAATACCGGCGTGAAGTAGAGGCATCTTGTGCTTCTGCGTTTCGTTCGGTGAGTGAGGTAACCGGAGGTCCACTCCCCCTCCTCATTCTGCTTCCCATCTCCCGAATTCTCTTAAAGGTCGGCTACGCACCTGCAGCTCCTCTGGTGTTGCGGATGTACGGTGGCTTTTGCTGCAGCTCGATTGGGCCGCCTAGACCGGGCAAGTACCGCGACCTCGTAGAATACCGCCGTGAAGTAGAGGCCTCCTGTGCTTCTTCGTTACGTTCGTGGAGTCCTTTCCCCATCATCCCTCCCATCCCCCGAATATCCTCAAAGGCCGGCGACGCACCTGCAGCTTCCCTAGTGTTGCATATGTACGTGGGCGACGGTAATCACTTACCATCAGGTGCGCCGCTTGCTAGTTTGCTCTGTATGGGTATGTCCCATTAAAAAAAATGTTTCAAAAGCTCCGGCTTGATTGGAACTATCCTATATGTTTGATTATCTGTGAGTCTGTCAGTCAGTGATTATCGGACACTCGGTAACATGAAAACAATTTAATCTGGAAGATGGGTACATTACCGGTCCAGTGTTCGGTTACTCTAGCCTTACGGAAAAAAAATCAGTCCCGTAAAGTATGCAACGTCGGAGATAAAAGGAGATCTCAAATGGCTCTAAATGGTTCATAAATAGAAGTTAAACGATCGTGTCGTGTCGTTATTGGGAGAACCTGACGTGACGCACCGTGTGCCTATTTGTACGTCTATATCCTATAGTATACATATAAAATAATCCGTGTCTCTTAAAGTCTGAAGAAGTAAGAATACTAATACGGGAAGGTTTTACCGCTGTATCTAAAATTTTATTCAACATACTGTCCTTTAAAAAAATTCAAGTATTATTTTTTTATGGGAAAGGCGGCAAACGAGCAAGCGCTTTCATCTGATGGCAAGTGATCACCAGCGCTCACGTACATCTGCAACACCAGATGTGCTACAGGTGCATCGCCGGCCTTTATGGGTATTCGGAAGATGGGAGGGAGGAAGGGGATGTGGAGGGGAAGTGGGCCTCCGGCTACCTCACTCAGCGAACGGAAACGCGGAAGCACAAGATGCCTCTACTTCACGCCGGTATTCTGCGAGGCCGTAGAATCGGCACATTCGAGCAGCATCAAAAGCCGGCGCTTGGCTCTACCATGTGCAAAACGTATCAAGTATTCAGTATAGACTCTAGAGGATTACTTTAATACATTTTTTTTCCTTTAAAAAAGAATACTAGCAATGCTATTTAACTAGCATTACTAATATTCCTGTTAACCCTCCAACTAAGCATTAGAGCTTGTATTTGGAGTGGTTCACGACAATAGTCAAATGGTGGGCTCGGACCTGCGTAAACAAAATTATCTTGTTTTAATGACGTAAAATAGTAAATGTTCTTAAATTTTTCTTACCGTCGATATTGAGCTGCAAGATTCCGTCAAGGTACTGTCCCACTTTCAACCAGCGGTATACTCCACGGTTGACTTGTTTGAAATGCAAGATGTTGTATCTAGCTGGACCGTCACCGTTGGCGTCGAAATGAAACTCATCTCCACTTATACCTATGATATATAAATGTTTTGTGGGATATCGTAACAACGTGATGTCCTCGACTCAGCTTCTGGATGTTAAAGTCATTGTTGCAGCTGTTCGAGGTATATCGTTGTGCCGTAAGTGGATACGTAAACATGCAGCCACTAGAAACCTAAGACCCACTCAGCGTGGAAGCAACAATGACAATTGAGCCATGAGAGCGCAATTATATTTCGCTGTTTCTGAAGAGCCGTGGTAGCCTAGTGGTCGGAGCGCTCACTTTAATGTCATAGAGCGCGAGTGACCTGGGTTCGATGTCCGGTGCCGGTACCACTAAAACTGTTTACAATTTTAAGTGCTGTATTTACCACGTGCTCAACGGTGAAGGAAAACATCGTGAGGTAATCTGCATGTCTGTGAAATAATAAATATATTATTTCGAAGATATGTGAAGCTCGCCAACCAGTAGCGCAGCGTGGCGGGCCATTCCCGGCTCCGAACCCCTCTCTGATACTAGTATTTGAGAAGGAGGCCTTTGCCCAGCTGTGGGCACTAACAGGCTGTTACTTTGTTTCTGAATTGTACCTTTTCAACAGACTTCAAACATTTGTATTTAAAACTAAGTTTAACTAAACAAAGGAACTATGGCAAACACTCCCCTCCTTTGGGGTAGGCCTGTGTTCAACAGTGGACTTGTGATTGGCTGAAATGATGAATCAAGTTCCAACTCCTTTTTTCCCACCATCAGGGAAATTTCCCTCAAATTTAAATGGGACCACCCGGAAGGTATGGTCAATTAAAAAAAGAATCATCAAATTGGGTTCACAAAAAATATATAATCTGTAATTAATTGTATCATTTTAATGTATTAGCGTAAATCTAGAAATTATTAAAAGAAGACCAATACTGGCTTTGAACAAATCAATCGAGACATCTCCTTATTTTCCCGCTTATACGAAAGCAATCACGACTATCACCCATAGGCGTGGGCAGAGATTAAGGATTTACATTTGGCACCTTGACCGCTGGGCTATCACGGCTAAGATAACACAAATGCACTTCCATATTTTTCTATTATTTATTCGTTCGCTGAAAAGAAACATGATCAGTTTTCATATAGATCCGACTTTAATATCATCCGGCTGAAACCAACGCAGGTGTGAGCTTTTAAGGGCAGGGAAGCTCGCCTCGGCTTTGTAGGAATTAATCAATGTAGAAGAGCACTTATTCTTTCCCCATTTTATCCTCGTAAATAAAATAGCACCTCCTGTATAATGTTATTTGAAATTATTACTCTGGAGCTATAAGGTCGTTGTAATTCTCATAATAATTTCTTACATTTAGGCGAACACTACACATTTGAAAAGAAACTATTATTTACGGATTTTATAGGGTTTAATTTAGATTTTTTAAACCTTTTTTTTTGCGAAAGGCAGTAAAAGAGTATGCGGTTCACCTGATGGTAAGTGATTACCGTCGCCCGCGTACAACACCAGAGGTTCTGTAGGTGCGTTGCCGGCCTTTAAGGCTATTTGGGTGATGGGAGGCTACCTCACTCGGTTCCGGTTCCCAAAATCCGGCCAGTATAGGTTTTGACGTATTTGGTAGTACCACGGCCACGCAGAATACCGGCGTGAAGTAGAGGTATCTAGTGCTACTGCTTTTCGTTGGGTTAATGAGGGAGAGGATGCCTCCCTCCCTTGAAGGCCGGCAATGCACCTGCAGCACCTCTGATGTTGCAGGTGTTCGTAGGCGACGGTAATCACTTAGCATCGGGTGAGCCGCTTGCACGTTCAGCTCCTTTAGCAAAACAAAAAAAAAACTTGTATGAAAGTGTTGGGATTGCAAGGTAAAAGAAACTAAATAACATAGAAAGATTTTCCTGACGATTTATTTAAGAAGATATTCAAAAAGATCTTTTTTTTTTACATGAAAATGTACGCTTTTATTGAAAGCTTAGGTTTATATAAAAATCTTTTTATCATCACATTCAGCCACAGCGATGAAATGTCCGAATAAAACCGAGTTTACAGTCTAAGGGTTTCGCTTAATAAGTGAAATTCTGGTAATCTCGCTGAATTGTTAGCGAATTTAGGACACGGTTCTATCAAATCTGTATTTGATTGGAATGGCCTCATTTATTAAAAGAGGATTAATTAATGAATTGCGTAAACTTTCACGTTCTACAAAGCCTTAACTTTTGAGCGGCATAATGTTAAAATTTGTAATTGTAAATATATGATTACTTTTCAAATGTGTATTGTTATTGTTCCCTTAACAGCCAAAAAATAGTCCACTGCAGGACATAGGCCTCTCTCATAAGGAGGATTTGCTGAAATCGCCACGCTCGGCTAGCGGATTGGCGATTGTATTGTTCAATACATAATTTATAACACGTGCACTCGTATATCCCACATTAGACAGCGCGATGACTCGGGGTTTCGGTCGTTTGGTCCATTAATGCCTCTCCCGCATACAGACACACACACACGCTATATAAAGTTACATATATACAGGCGACTTAAACGTTTAATTATATAAAGTTTAATTTAAAATAATTTTGATTAACTATGATTACGATGATCAAGGAGTTTTAGTATAATGATGAGCTTACCAGTGAAATTAACTTTTCTCAGAAAGCCCAACAGCTCGGAGCCACTGGTCGGTCGCATAGCTTCGCAGAGCCCTGCTCTGCCGCCGCACACCGTGACGTGCATGTCGCTAGGACAATCAGTTATGTTCAGTACAAAACAACTGGCATATCAAAACGTTAATAATAATTATATATATATATATATACATATCACCCAACCAGACGAGTATATATGTAAATAACCCTACAATAATAATAAATTTATTGGTCATAAACCAAGTGAAAAATTTTGTTTAATGAATCCATAGGCCCCTGAACTAGTAAAAACTATGTTTCAGAAGCCAGCAGCTTTCCCCATACGATTTAGCTATATATTTGTGCCTTCTCTAAATAAAAATTGATATAAAGTTAACTTAACTAGTTAAACGTTGTACTCGATCTGTAAGTAAATGCCCACGGCTGGGCAAAAGCCTCCTCGAAAAATGACTCAGAGGATTTTGAAGTCGAGAGGGATCGGCTACATTGTTTGAAAGTGAAGTATGTTTTTTTAATTTTTCCTACAAAAAAGTTTTCATTAAATATCAATAAGATTGCATACAACCTGTATAAGCCACACATAGTTCAAAGCTTTATCAAATGTATATAATTTCCTAACTTCGTAACTACACAAATAAAGGCTGTGTCTATACTATTCAAGCAATTCAGTTGAGAACGTTAAAAACTTGATTTATGTGGACTGGGCACGCTCAGCTCGGCAAATTATTTAAATTCACTCTGCTAAATTAAAGTTCTCTTAATTCAGCTCTTTTCAATAATTTAATGATCATTGTTAATTTCTTTTTGACCTAAAAACGCAACACGTATCATATTACATCGAGCACTACGTATTGATATGTATACGAAAATCAATTTATTAAGGATATTTGGAGGTTCGGAAGGACAATGGGGAGTAGGATAGGGAGAGAGGACGGGTAAGAGGAGGGGAGGGTGTAAGGGTAGAGGGAAGTGTGAGGGAGAGGGGGTAAGAGGAGGCGGAGTGGGCCTCCGGTTACCTCACTCACCCCACGAAACGTAGAAGCACTAGAAGCCTCTACTTCACACTAGTGGTCTGCGAGGCCGTGATACCACACCAGTACGCTTGGCTCCACCACATACTTTTACGGAATATACTGCAGTTTTGCTCACCGCCATTATCTATCATTATTGCATCAGATTCTGCCTACCCTACTATGACGATTCCGTGCTGTCGAAACTAAATAATTTCCTTTCTATCAATTGAATTCGGCAAAAAAAAAAAAACTTTAAGGGGCATATACGAATAGATTTTCGTACTAGGAAAGAATATTCGTATTTCATAAAAAAATATATACAAAGTTAGAAAACCGTGAACGCCAGTAACAAAAACATTTCATGTATCTTACCGAATAGCGTAGGCGAAGGCTAACACCGCATCGGATACGAACTGGAGTTGTCTCTCGAATTCCGTGTTGTCGATGGTGAGTCTCTCGGCTCCGGAACAGTTGCGCCCGTACTGACCGTTGTAAGGCGTGCGCGGGCCGCCCGGGTAACGGCACTGGAAGTGATCCTCCCAGAACTCTGAATAAATGAACGTCAGTGTGAATATGGTGCGATTCATGCTACAGCAGCCCGTGGACACCTGCAAAAGACCTCAATTGAAAGAAGGTTACAAATCCTTTATCATCCCCGAGGACTAAGAAGGAAGCCTGTAATTAAACTAGCTCTCTGCACCTTTCAAATCAGAGCACAACAGTAGCAGCACTGTTGTTTGTGACAAATGGGCAAGAGTGGGATAACTACCCGGATGACTCCTAGACAAAGAAGGAGTCAACCATCAGTTAAAAGAAAAAAAAGTGTACAGGGCATGTCTTCTTCTTCTTTCTTGAAAACGTCTGTCTCATCTGCACGTGGTACAGACAAACACGAGACAGAATATTGTATGTGAGACTTATATCTACGAGCGCGAAGTTAATAGACATTAGAAATATTTTTTTTTTTTTTTTATAGAAGAAGGGGGCAAACGAGCGTGCGGCTCACCTGATGGTAAGTGATCACCGACGCCCACGAACATCCGCAACACCAGAGGAGCTACAGATGCGCTGCCGGCCTTTATATTATTCTTACCTGTGAACCACGGATTTCTCTTGTTGCTCTTCAAGTTAAGTCCAAGAAAGTATTCTTTGAAGCCCTTCACGTCGTTCGCTTGTGGTTGAACGCTGATCGTACCCTCGACTGCTCGCTCGTTCCCGTCAGAGACTAATGCCCTTGCGCTCCAGCCGTCGGATCCAATCCAGCTGAACGAACCTGTTGCGTTCACTCGTTCTACAGCCCTCATCACTCCCGCAACTTCTTGATCGGAGCCAAAGATGATGGCACCTGACGTGAAACCGGATGTGAGATTAGAGCAATTTCGATTAGAAGTGTGAGTGTGCGTTATTAATAATTGAAAGTTTACTAGACAGTAACTCAGTCCTCAAGGGTGACCACGAATCAATATACTCCTTGGATTAAAGTTGTTTACTGCAGTACCCATTAACCGTCAGGTGGATAGGTCGTTTGTCATAACAAACGAAAAAAAAATTTCAAAACTTATTTATTTATTTAAACTTTATTTGCACATTAAAGATCAAAAAGGCGGACTTAATGCCAAGAGGCATTCCCTACCACTCTACCAATAGATTGAACAGAGAAAATGTAAAAGGGTGCACAAAAATATTATGTTTTCTGCTATACTCGAATATTATTAGTATAATATTCGAGTACATGATATATAAATAATACTTATATATGTCTTAGACCACTTAAGACAGGCTGGGTCCTCTTAGGACAACGTTGTCGCCGCGCGCTCGAAGCCGCGCACAGCCTCTAGTATATGCAGTAAATCTTAATAACTATAATTTATTTAAATTGCCAAGTATAGTTTTTCTCTGCGTTCATATAGTTTATCAATAAGTACTATAATCTAATTCAATGTCACTTAAAGGTCAGAGATTATTTTTCAATATGGCGCGGTCCGCCAAGCAGAGCGCCGTTGGGCTTATCGCGCTCTGAGTTAACGCATCGCTTGAACAACCAGTGGCCGTTAAGCCAGATGTGTCACAAGAGACAATTTTTCGCTACAACGGTCGCGCAAATTGAATCCGAAACCTCGTCTATAACCAATCATTGCCATTTAGCGACACAGCTTTGAGCACACCGAGATGAATTATTCGTATTAGACGTTGGTTAAGTTTACTGTAGCCCTTTTTGTCATAAAATATTAACGCTACGTTAATATCGATCTTAAATATTAGATTGTTGAAGTGAAACTTCTTTGGGCGCGATGGCAGTGAACTTTCAAGGTCGAATTTGTGTGCAACGTTTTCATGCGACGTTTTCGTGCAACGTTCCGGTTAGCCGCGTGTGTCGTGCATTATGAATTGGAAGTGGGGGTAATATTGATTTGAAATTAAACTGTTATTTACGGATTTTATCGCGTTGAATTTTTGTTTTTATGTTCCCAAAAGTGAGTGCTTTACAGCAGCTGCTTTACACGGCTGAACGAAAAACAATAATCAAATACGATAAAATTCGTAAATAATAGTTTCTATTCAAATATTAATTTGGTTACGAGCATATTTCGATAAAGATCAGCAAGCTGAAGTGGCAATGGGCCGGCCACATAGCTCGCAGAACTGACAACCGTTGGGGAAAAAAGGTTCTCGAGTGGCAGCCACGTACAGGCAAACCCAGTGTAGGACGACCCCCCACAAGATGGAGTGACGACCTGCGCAGTGTTGCGGGAAGTCGATGGATGCAGGTGGCTCAGGACCGAGCTTCGTGGCAATCTTTGGGGGAGGCCTATGTTCAGCAGTGGACTTGTGATAGGCTGTAATTATGATGATGATGATGAATTAACAATTATTACATAAACAAGCAATTATTTTCAATCAAGTAGAAGTTTCACTTCTGTCATGTGCACTGAGATACATGCGCTTTTTTTTAACCGTTCTTCTCAACCTGGCCTATTTTGTCCACTGATGCCAAATGTGTGTTTTTTATAAATAAGCTAGAACACACTTATTTCCTGGCTTTGCTCATATCTAGTCGGTGCGATTTGATTGTGGCTGATTCGAAGGTATTTTCCGACATTAGAAGTAAGCACCAGGTGCAGGTGAAGTTGGAGAAATGAACGGATGCCGCCCTCCGATGGAAAATTTTGACCAAGGCGACATCTTCAGTATACCATCGGCTGTTGTCAACTGAGCAGGAAATATTTTATTAAGTACCTCTTCATATCAGATGACAGACGAAAAATTTACACAACACCACCCACATAACCACATAACCACAAATATCGGCGACGGCTGAGATTTGAACCCGTGACCAACCACGGCACAGCAGTCAGTATAAAACTGTAGTATGTTAAAGAAAGAAATATTTTATTCCAATGAAATTTGAATTATTTCATTTGTGATTTAAGCTAATTTCATTAAGATTATCGTTTATAAGAATTAATTTCCAGAGACAAAAAAAAAACAAGATGATTTAATTCGGGAAAGTAAATTCAGGTCTTCCTCGTTATATGAAGATAAATTGTAATAATTATGCCTAGAAGATTTGTTTTTAATAGTTGTGAAGCACAATATTACGTTAAAAAGTTAAATGTATGGCACCATAGACAGCTAAAAGCATGCCACAACAATATTGTGATCCACGAAATAAAAGCACAAGTGCACTGTCTTCAATGTTTTTCCCTATCGAGATTCAACCTAGGCTAACGAGCCGCGATGTTTTGGTAATTCTATGCAATGTACAGACATTTATTTAAGCATAATTATTTTGAACTCACGCAGTATTTCACGCGGATCAATACTCAGTACTAAAATACTAAAAAAACCATGACATACTCACCCCTGGCCCTGGGTTTTGTCAACAATTTCTGAACGATGGTATCGTATGCCGTTTCCGTGGCAACTCCGGAATCCTTCGCCAACTTCTCCTTGACAGCGATGCAGATTCCGTGACGCGCCAAAAGTGCTTCGAGCTCCTCGAACGCCTGATGAGAAACAAAAGCTCCGATTGAAAAGTTTCACAATGCCTCAATTTTTTTTTACGCGGTAAAGCCAAGCGGCGGCTTTGCTGCTACTCGAATGGGCCGGCTCGACCTCGCAGAATACCGGCGTGAAGTAGAGGCACCTTGTGCTTCTGCGTTTCGTTCGGTGAGTGAGTTAACCGGAGGCCCTCTCCCCGTCCCCCTCCTCATCCTCCCTCCGGTAACGCACCTGCAGGACCTCTGGTGTTGCAAGATGTAAGTGGACGATGATAATCACTTACCATCAGATGACCCGCTTACTCGTTAGCCGCCTTTCGCATAAAAAAAAAATTCCAACATGCTGAACAGCGCACAGAGATTTCAGCGGCCCGTTTTTTGCATCTCCGGCAGATTGAACTTCACGGATGACGAGTCTCGTCACTGGTTGCTCCCGGAGATCACTATGTACTTTTCAAAGCTTCCCCTCAGTCGTTGCCTACGACAACCACGGCAAGAAAGACGGTGATAGATTACACAACCATGAGTTCAATGTGAAGCTCCAATAAGCTGTTTGTGTTTCGAAAAAGACACGTACCGTGTTGTACCTTCATTGTCACTTTCTGGTACATTCTAGAACTTTTCAAAGCACGCAAGATAAAGAGCTGTTAATATCTCTGCGTGCTTCATTTATTTACAGCAATGACACACATACATCCTTTTTTTAAATACCACAACAGAGAGCCCGAAAAAAACTTTTCTAAAACTTTTAAATGTAGTATTAAAAACATTCCGGGTCCCTACTCGAAAATTAAAACGAATTCTCTGTAAGTTACATTGACTACTGAGAAAGGTTAGGGTACGATTACTGAGTAAAAACATTTTCAGCGCAGACTTTAATCCTTAGCTATAGTTAAAATTAAATTTTTGACAAAAAATTACATTTCGATTTTCGAATATTATAAGATGAAATCGATTTGTATTACACGATATTTCAGTATCAAAAATCAGTTTTACTGTGTCAGTTGAGAGTGAAAAAGCTATATATACAAGATGTAAAAACGACAATGAAAACTCATATATTTTTTCAATTTATCACAGTGTTTTGCAACATCAGAATCTGGCACATCCTTTCTTCTCGTGCACATAAGAGAAGCAGGGATTTTTTTTGTAATTTTAATAAACGTCACCTTCTACCATGGCACACAAACACCCGGACCCGGAACAATTATTTGTAGTCCATACAAAGACTAGTCCCGTGTACAGAACGACTAACCGACCCAGTCTCGGTTAATCCTACTCAAACATACACTGTACATACAGTTAGGAGTAGCAACAATTTCACAATCCCCCGCCGACGCATAAGAGCGTATCGAGGCAACAGAACCCCCGCGTAGACACCGTACACCCGTGATTTTACGACACCCAAATTGTTAGGAAATCTGCTTCCGAATCCTGAATACTTGACCTACCCTTGACCTTGAATAACTTTTTCGTAACTCGTGTACGATTTGTATCGTCGGCTTGGACGGTAAGACGGTGGCATGTTCACCACCTGTCCACAGGTCTCATTCAAGTGGGTTGAAAATACTAAAATTCACTCTCAAATAGATCTCTGATTATCCCAGTGTTGGGTATGAGGACGTAAGAGCATAACAATACATACAAATTGGAATGTCATTTCACTATGCACTAGCAGAATATATGAACTAATTATATTAAACGAACTTACAACGCGGCATACCGTCTGCAGTTGACTGCTTCTATGCATAAATTTGTTCTGCGAACTGGCATGCATTTGATTGGCGTGCATACAATACAAGAACACAGTGGAACATTACAGACGTTATATGTCTTGTGAACAAAATTGTCTTCGTAATTTTTGTATAATGAGACAAACCGTTCTTCTCGTATGCTTCTAACTGAATCTATCATGGGTTTTTGAAGTTATAGTTCTTTTGGCGCGTTTGGGAAAAATTATGAGAGTGAATTATTACGATGCGCGCGCATACCGACACTTAAAAGCGACAGCATGAAGCTGGTCGGTAATTGTCTCTCAAGTTTTCGTGAGAACTATATTCAAGGTAGTTATTTAAAAATATATGAATCTAAAACTAGTGTTTTATATCAGTCGAGATAAAAAATATGTTCATATACATGATTTTAAATTAAATATTGTGGTGAATGATAATTTATATTCGTCTTCGTGATAAAAGTGTTTTTTTATATTATAAACTTTATTAAGTGGGTTTATAGATTTGAGGTTAACTGTCAGCTTCGAGTCGACTTACTTATTTAATTACATTATACATTATTATTATTTGATAAATAGTTTATTCTACTTCTTGGTATCTTACTTTATTCCAAGTATATATTCACTGGTACGCCTTGTTCCCAATGGGGTAGGCAGAGACAATCTTTTTCCACTTGTTACGGTCCTGACATACGTCTTTCGCTTCTTCCACTTTCATCAATCTTCGCATGCATGCTCGTTGGTTTAGAGTACTCTTGACCTGGCCTTTTTCCAGAACGTCTCCGATTTGATCGTGAATTGTTCGCCAAGGTCTTCGTCTCCCGACATTACCATTTACACTCGCCTCATATATATGTTTCGTCAACCTACTTTCATTCGCTGCTTGATTCTGTATGCCGATATGTGGAATATTTAATAACCTTTTGATGTTCTCCTAATGTCAATAATTATATAATTACTTATATTATTTATTACTACACTCAAAATTAACGATATTTAATAATCAAATGAACAAAAAATATTTTGTCGGCTTATGTTATCTATTTCTTTTTTAAAAGCTTTTAAAACTATAACTTATTTAATTAAACCGATATCAATTGCATTTAATGTCTACAATAATTCACAAACTAAAAAAAAAAAAAACAGAAAAATTACAAACAGACGTCTGTACATGCTCATGGATTAATAAAACATTTACTGTTCTAAATACAAAATGTCCCCTACACAAGTATATTACTACTATTGCGTAGCGTAATGTTATACTGTATTTACCGAAGGGTTTTTAAAAAAATATATTATATTTAGTTAAAGTATTTAATTGGGCAAGAAATGGATGACAAGTGTCAAGGGCGGATGTTGCAATCGAACTGGCAATGAGCATTGATATATACAGTGTGTATATATAACATTACGTACCTTTATACCGTAGCTAGACTCTTCGTAGATGATTGAAACATAACTCCATCCGAGTTTCTTGACGATCTCGACCATGGCCTTCACTTGGTGCAGATCTGAAGGTATTGTACGCGTGAAGTATTCGAAGCGTGCCTTGTTCGAAAGCTCCGGTGACGTTGAGAAGAACGACACCTAACACAACATATATTTATTTATTTATTTATTCATTATTGTTAGCCTTAAGCTTAAGGTTACGATGGGCGGACTTAATACCAAGTGGGATTCTCTACCAGTCAACCCTTGTTATGGTGAAAGGTAGTTGGCAGGTACAAAACAAAGAATAAAATGAAAAAAAAACTATAGGTGGACTCCAATAATAACAAGTTAATAAATACATATAAACACACTATATAAATAAATAAATATTTATAATATACAATACACAAATACGTATACAAATATATAAAAAGATACATAAATAAATATATAATCAAAATTGAAAATAGATAAGCCGAATATTGTCAATGATCTATTAGGTAATCACGAACTAGACTCTTAAATGATTTCCTGTTAGGAGCTGCTTTAATTTTATCGGGCAGGGCGTTCCAGAGGAGCTTGAACAGTAAAAGAAGAGTTATAGTATCCTGTATTATGTTGTGGAATGCGAATTTTTAGTTGGTTTGTGGAACGAGGCTCTCTGTCATGAGCAGAATGAAGATCTATGTGAAATATCATATATAGAATAAGGCTTTTCAATCTTCACAGTATTTGACGTGACAGAGACAAGCATCGCCTTTAGCTGCTGCTCGATTGGGCCGGGTTGAAAGAGTTAGTACCACGACTTCGCTGAATATCGGCGTGGAGTAGAGGCATTTTGTGCCTTTTTTTTTATGGAAGGGACGGCAAACGAGCAGGCGGTTCACCTGATGGTAAGTCATTCTCGTCGCCCACATACATCTGCGACACCATAGATGCTGCAGGTGCGTTGCCAGTCTTTAAGGATATTTTGGAGATGGGAGGGAAGAGGAGAGGAATAGGGAGGGGATGTGGGCCTCCGGTTACCTCACTCACCGAACGAAACGCAGAAGCACAAGATGCCTCTACTTCACGCCGGTATTCTGAGAGGCCGTGGTATCAATCCGGTCGAGCCGGCCCATTCGAGCAGCAGCTAAAGCCGCCGCTTGGCTTTATCACGCTTGAAAATTGCTTCTGCGTTTCCTTCAGTGAGTGGTGTAACCGGAGGCCCACACCCTCTCCCTTACCCGCATCTTCATCCTACCTTCTATCTCCCAAAGATCCTTCAAGGTCGGTAACGCATCTGCAGGTCCTCTGGTGTTGTAGATATTCGTGTGCAAGGGTAATCACTCACCACCAGGTGAGCCACATGCTCGTTTGCCGCCTTACGCATACACTAAATAATAATAACAGCCTGTAAATAGTCCAATGCGGGATCCAGGCGCACGGTGAGCGGATTGGAGATCGCAGCACTCGACACCTGACACCTTAGACCCGTCATCGGTCTGCCTACTGTTGCTCTGGTATTTGTCGCGTTGGTTAACCCACAGTCTGTCTGTATGTCCGTAGGCTTTGCAATTTTCAAAGCCACTGGATAAAAGGACATGGTAGATCCTTACGCCGATAGCACACGGCCAACGACAAACACACAATCGCTTCCGTTTTTGAAGATTTTTTTTTTATGAAAAAATAGGCTTGCGTTTGACCTCAATATTGCCCGATGGAAAGCGAAGATGAGGCCTAGGATGTTACACGCTTGCCTAGATGTCTGTTCACTTTGGCCTAGAAGATATAGGCATTTAGTTATATCTGAAATAGAGTTCAAATTATTTAATTTATATTCGCGTTTATTCTTTGGAACTTGAAGCAATGCTAAAGATGACTATGGTTAGATATTTTAAGCGTCGTTGGTTTTAAAAGCCTAAGCTGTTTAGAATGGCTGTGGGTCTCTTAATAATTTAGTTCAGTCAACGCTGCGGGCTTTTTAAATAGTGATACAAAGTCACACGGCGCATAGAATGTGTCTGCTAGAAAAATATCCGTACCCTTTTAATTTAATTAAATTTAGTACGTACTAGGAACACACGTTTTTTTCTGAAAATGCCAACCACCTCATGCACTCGGTAACCGACTGATGAACGAGGCTCTCAGCTCATTCCGCGGGGCGTTAGTTTAATGTGATCATTTTGAAAGTCTATCAGCGTGTTGGTATTTAACGCCAATAGCCTAACGGGTCAGGGTGCGGACTACGAAACATGACGTCTTAAGTTCGAGCCCGCTATTCGACTGTTGTCGTGAACCGCTCCAGATACGAGCTGTGATGCTTAGTCGGAGGGTTAACAGGGATATTAGTGATGTTACTTAAATAGTATTGCTGGTATTCTTTTAAACAAAAACTGTTTTACTTTAAATCGAATTCTATTGCTATGTTTATTCTACGCTCTACCCTAAAATTGTTTACACTTTAGAAGTGTAAACAAAATTTTAAAATACCAATATGCTTAAACGTCAAATATATCAGATATATAACTTTCTTTCTACGTTTACTATATGCTTACTTAACTTCGAACGAAAAAAAAATAGTTTTATTTGGAACCAAAATACTTATACCATTAAAATTCTAAACCGATTCTTTATGTCTACGATTGTAGAAATTTTTAACTAGCACGATAATCTATGGTCTTCACACTAGGCGAGCCTATAGTCGTGAAGACCAAGTTAGCTTGGATTTGTCACGTTGTTCCAAATAAGCTCTCGTGAAATGAGGATTGAAAGTATTAAAAATGTCTAGACCACTGACCGTCCCCGCATTGGGTATACGGTCGTGAAAGTTTATTTCATTTTAACTATTGAAGAAAATTAACAATGAAATGCGTCGCTTAATGTGAAAGTAGCATCCTGTAAGTACCCACTGCTGGGCGAAGGCCTCCTTCTAAAATTCCAGAGAGGCTGTAGGAGCCGGGAATGGCCGGGAATGGAAATTTATTATTTCTCAGATATGCACCTTTCCTCACGATGTTTTCATTCACCGCCGAGCACGTGGTAAATACAGCACTTAAAATTACTATTAACAATTTTAGTGGTGGCACCGGGGATCGAACCCGGGTCACTTGCGCTATGTGAGCGCCCTGACCACTAGGCTCTAGACCTACCACGGCTCTTAATGTGAAAGTAAGATTAAATTTTTCCACACTGCCATCGGTAGAGAACTCCCCAGGCATTAAGTCCGCCTATATGCGTAGTTTTGTTTTGTATGAGAAGTTAAACATATGAATAAAGTTCGATGCTTGAGTCCCACCTGTGGTATCTTGAACAGTCGAAGTAGATTTGCCACTTGTACGGAGGTAACACTAGATGCAGCACCGACCACCCCCGATATCACCTTCCGTACGGCTGTTGCGTTACAAGCATACTCTGCGTCATCGATATTGCTTATTGAACCTAAAAATTCATCAATAATGTCAGCATTTATCATTATGTGACGTGGTAGTGTCAAGCAGCGGCTGTAGCTGCTGCACGACCGGGGCAGTCACGACACAGTACATCATACCACAGTAGTACCACTTGAGCTTCTACGTTTCCCTATCTCTCCTCATCGTCCTTCAGGCCGATAACGCGCTTGCAGCTCCTCGGGTGCAGCAGATGTATATGAGCGACGGTAATCACTTACCATCAGGTGAACGATTTGCTCGTTTGTCCCCGAGTGGAAATTACACTTCTGTCACTTGTACTGAGTTACACCCGCTCTCTTTTCATGTTATACTGTAGGAAGGTAAACTGTCGAACCTTTACGCAAATCCCAATTTACATTTAAGTATTCAAAGGTTTTTCGATAAATAATCGCATGTTCGATAAAGAACAATTGTTTTCTTAAATATATGCTATCTATATATAACTGGACTACATATAGTGGTTCCGGATCGGGGCGTTTGTTCATGCGCAATTTAAACTGCTACCATGACTCAGAAGAAATTCTTACAGACTAAGGTAACGTTTTTGGAATAAAAAAAATGATCGATACCTTTAATGAAATCAACAGCCATCTCCAGTCCATACGTGTCTCTATCACAGTCATCTAATACGTGAGCCCCGATGGTAACTCCGGGTATAAGTTTCAATTTATTATTAACAATATCAAGGGTGTAAAGCATCGTTTCCAAGGCCTGCACTCCACCCTGCGGCATGACCGGGCCGCAGGTCAAGTTATCCGACCTCTCGTGGACCATCATCAGACCACCTAAAACCAAGTCGCCTTCGATGACCGCTTCTCTTTTGATCGGCCAATGCTGATGGTGCTTTTTATCTTTAAGCTCACCTACTTGATCGTTTGACATATTTATCCAATCATTTTTCCGATCATTATCATAGGATGCAATATCATAATTGTATAGATTTCTATCTAAATTAGATCTTTCATTGAAATTATCAAGGGATCGTATTGAACTACGTATTTATCGATGAACTGTGTTGGATCTGATAGAGCTGGCGGTTCGGTCTGTTTGTGTCGATGTCTGTGGTGATGTCGGACACTTGGGTTTGTCTGATGAAAATCTTCTACTTGATTGGACCCGGGGTGTCTCATTTCAGACTGTCGAATGATAAAGATGAGTGCAGCGCTCGTCAACCAACACTGGTTGGGACGCATGATAATTTTGCTTGCCTCATGCCATAGTAAGAAAACATTTGGTCCATGATGTGAAATGTAGTGGCAACATCTTTATCTGAAACAATGAAACACATTATTAACAATTTAAATTTTGAATATTATAAACGAATTTATAATTGTTCATAGATGTTTTATAAAAAACATCATATTGAAAGTAACACATGTATTTTTTTGTAATCGTACGATGTTGTCAGTTTTAAGAAAACTTTCGTTTTTGACAAACAAGTTAACCAAACTTTTATGTAGGCCACTTCACAACTGTGATCACTATCCTTGTGAACTGAAATACCGTTTAGAAAATAACACAACATGATGTAAGAGATAATATGATAAAATCAAAACAGAATAGGAGGCTAATACAAGACATTTGTCTTATATTAGCATCACACTAGCACACTAATTAAATAAGTTATAATGTAAATGATTTAGTTTTAGTTAAAAATGAATCAGTTAATAAGCTAAGTCATTTTATTACTTAATTAATTTAACAAATGAATACACCTGCTACGGCTATCTCACCAACCCATGGGTTGACTGGGAGAGAATGCCGATAGGCATTTAGTCCGCCCTTTGTAACCTCCAATTGGGGTGTATGCAATAAAGTATTTTTAAATAAATAAAAAATAAGTTCTCTGTACTCTGCTCAGTATAAAGTAGTTAAGGATAAGTCATCCAATGTAGAAATGGCAAAAATTGACTAGAGCACAAAATTGTAGATCCAATAAAATAAAACATTGTATTTATATAATTACATACTGATACATTTTTTTTATTTTATGTTATTTATGGACATTTAGTTTAAAACAGTGTATCGTACTTCTCTACATTTTCTTTTCTTTTAGATAGATGGTATAGTAGTATAAGAAGTTATATGCATACCGCCTCAATAGTGGTATAAGGCTGAGCTGAAAATCAGTGTTGCGGGAATCCGTAACATAAACTGAGCGTAGACCCATTTGTTGCATCACACTGTAGCGCAGAAAAATAACAAAAACAATCTAAAATGTTGATGCTTTGTTGTAATTTTTATTGTTTTTTTGATTGTTTTATTAATAACTTGTTAACCAATTGTGGTGAATTGAATAAAGTTATGTAAAGGAGTCATACCGAGTATATAAAACGAATCATAGTAATAATAAAGTTAGTTTTAATGCATTATTCGCGCGTTTTGCGTGTTTCATCTCATTACATGCGCCGTACATAACAATCAATAATTTGTTGTAAATTGTAGGCCTCCTGCTAACCTCACCATCGAAAGAAACGCAGAAGCATAAAATGCCTTTGCTTCACGCCGGTATTCCTTCGAGGCTACTACACCGATCAAGCAGACCCATTCGAGCAGCAGCGTAAGCCACCGCTTGGCTCTAACCCGTGTACAATGCTACATGTGGGAACCATATATGTAGTAGTCCAGGGGTGCCTTGGTAGTTTAGGGTACAGGATGCTCGCTTTAGTTTTATATTACTCTAGCGACCTGAGCCCCGATGCTGACATCACTAAAATTGTTAAAAGCAAGTTTCGGCTGTGAAGGAAAACATCGTTTCACATTAGTTTCGATTATATATTTAGGCTAATCCTTTCAGGCTCCAAGACTATTTCGCATATTTGTAAGGAAGCCTCAGCAAGTGGATTGGCGGTCACGGTATCCGAACACCTCGCACCTCAGACGCTGCTGTCTGTCATCCGTCTGCATCACCTTAGTCTGGTGCTTCGAGATGGTTCTCGCGCCGTCTATCGCTGTCCATTGCTATTTTCAAGGATTTTCCCTTACTAGCCTCTTAGGACAGCCACGGAAAGAAAATCACCAGTCTTCAACTAACTGTGGCAGATGTAACGGCGGCTTTTGCTGCTGCTCGAATGGGCCGGCTCTACCGGGTTGTCGCCACGACCACGCAGAACACCGGCGTGAGAGCAGAGGAAGCACCGGTCAATGGTCGTGTATTTCTCGAGATCAGTCGGCAGCCACTATGAATTTCAAGGTTTTCACTTAATTGCCTCTTACGACACTGACGGGAAGGAAGGTGGTGGCATGGCAATAATTTTTTCTTTAAAAATGTCCATTGTAATGTTCAATTTAAAAGCAAACTTGGACTAGGTAATATAAGTTTCACCATTGTACATCGCGACAGAATTCGAAGTTCCATCGATACCACCTAGATGGTTGGCATTCCACCACAGTACGTTTTAATCGAAGTTTTCTGCCACGCACTTCGAATTTGTGGAATAGGCTGTCGCCAGCAGTATTTCCGAACAGCTACGACTTAGGGACCTTCAAGAGAAGAGCTTATTCCTTCCTTAAAGGCCGGCAGCGCATCTGTAGCTCCTCTTGTGTTGTGGATGTTCGTGGGCGTCGGTGATCACTTACCATCAGGTGAGCCGCACGCTCGTTTGCCCCCTTCTAATATCTCAATCTAGTAAGCGTTCCGCGTCACTTAGCCGGATTTATCGGCAACTCTTCTTGTGTTGTGAAGTAATTTTTTTTCTATTTATAACTCAAAAATAACTGTAAATTTTTTCATAGGCGCCCCGTCACGCGGAGTAATTAACTCAAATAAATAACACAATGACGTGGCACTATATGACGCTGCAGAAGATAAAAGCTAATTGGCCTCAAAATGAACCCTTTTCGTTATAACGTCGTGTAATGGTTGCCAACACTAACATAACTATAACAAATACGGATTCAAAGGAAAGGTTATTTTATGTTGTTATTTAGAAGTAACGAGGATATAGCTCTCCTGAGGGCCAGTAGGATACATGATATAAGAATATACAGTCCCAACAGTGGCTACGCTATGCATTCTCTTTAAAAGGGAACCATCGATCCATCTCATCCAGGAAAATTCTTTCTCTCTCTCATTCACAATTGAGCAGAAACTTTACCTCTTTAAAAATCCCGATAAAATAGCTATCTATTATTAATAAAACAAACAAAAAAACAATAAAAACTAAAAAATTTTCTGCGCTACTGTGTGATGCAACAAATGGGTCTACGCTCAGTTTATGTTACGGATTCCCGTAACACTGATTTTCAGCGCAGCCTTATACCACTATTTGAGCAGGTTTTCCAACCGGTAAGGGTTAGCCACGAATATTTCTAAGGCACGTAGGCCCCCTAAAGATATATATTCTTCACCTGCGAACACGTAGAAAAGGACGGACAACGAAATTAAACAGAGCACCTTGATTCGTGTGCAGCAGCGGTACTTAGCATATATAGTATTACATCGACATCAACTGCCTTGGAGAATAAACAGAACGCGCATTGAAAGCTAGCTTCGTAGTAAATCTGTACTCTATGGGGTGCTTGGATGAGAGCCAAGACGAATTAATGTGTGCTTCGTTTCACTTAACAACAGACGTTGTACTTGACTCAATGTGTTTGACCTTGGACTAGACCTTAAGAAGCTTATTGTGTTTTTTTTAATGAATGACATATAAAGACCAAGGCAGTACGGGTTTTTTTTTAAATAATAACACAATAATTAAAAAAAACACTAGCATGACAGAACTAAGGTAACCTCATGGGTCGGCAAACTGTAGTAGAAAAGACCGACCAAAAGAAAAAGTTTAGTATATATCATAGTAGTGCGCCCTGATCCATGTTGCGGATTTTGTAACACGAGCCAATTGTCCACCTAATGTTAAGTGTCTACTGCAGCTCATGGACACCTGCAAACAACTGCAATCGAAGAAGATCACAGATGCGTTGTCACCAATGAAGACTGAGATGGAATGCTTCAAAGGGCATAATTATACTGGCCTTTCTAAAGCTTTCGAAATAGAAAACTACAGCACTTGCATTGCTGGTTGTCTGCAGAATTGAGTGTGGTACCAACCCAGACGACTCCTAGGCAGGCTACCTGATTCGCCTATAGTCCAATGCTGATTATACACCTCTCCAAGCCATGAACTATTTTCTAAGATGGTTTTTTTTTTAATTAGTAAATCCCTAACTCTTTAATGTTGGTCATTGTATTAAGTTTATGCAAGATAGGGATTTCATTTTTTTTGTTGATTCATTCAAATAAATGATACTGCCGGGCAGCTGTTCGCAGAACTTTCGTCGTGGCTGCCGGCAGAATGTCAGCGCTACAGCATCTCGGCTGTGGCAATGTGCTGAGTCGGCCGCTATTTTGTAGCTGCATTTGCAATATTAATCTTAATATAATTTATTACTTTACTGTTTTTGTATTTTGCACCAAATTTTATTGTATTGTAGACAAATGCGACAAATAAATTTTCTTTAAAGGAAGCTCCAGCAGAAGCTGGTGTGCAATCATGTTCCTCGACCATATTCACAACGCTGAGCGCTCGCCCAGTTGCAGGTTGGTGAGCGCAGCTCGAGTGCCGTCCCACCACTTAGTCGGTTCCTCTAGATATGGGTTCAGACGCACACAAACACGAACAGATTTCCCGCCATCATCAGGTCATCAGCATCTCGTTTGTCTGGAGAAAGAGATTAGGTATTCCCCCTTATATCTTAATCGAAAACACCTTAGTTAAGTATAAATTATGAAACATATTTTTTAATTCGATTTTTATATTAAATATAAATAGCCACGACTACCTAGTGGTTAGCGGATATGCCTTCGAATCAGAAGACTCCAGTTCGATCCCCTACGTTCACAAGTGAGTTTTTCGAAACATGACAACATTACGTTGTCTCAAATAAGCTCTGGTGAATAGTGGTTTAAAAGGACCAAACAGATTTCTAGGCTTCCGTCCCAATATTGTATAAACGGTCGTGATAGGTTATTTCATTTGTCGAGGAGTAGTATTAGTGGTACTAGCTTAATGATGAGCTGATCTGGAGGCCTATCGGTCCAGCCGTGGGACGCGCGCAATGTATTTTTTTTCTGTAATTCTGAAGTCTGACGTTACCTTTGATTTATTTTGTACCTTATCCCCTCCGTGTGCGTTTTCTCTTTATGCTGTACTTATATATATTTATCTATATAATTGAAAAATCTTTATGAAAATAATAAGAATAATAATGTTTTCCTGTCTAGAACTAGTCTCGTTACTCATTCATCATTTCTTATTAAGTTACACGTCCGGATTTCTTCGATATCGTCTGAAGCGATTTACATTTTGATTGAAACGTGAAATTTCTATCAACCTTAATTCAGAAACGTATAAATTGTACAGTCCAGATCTATGACGTATGATGACAGCATGGCCTTTACAGAAAAGGGTTTAAGTTCCGTAAATATCTTTGTTCACAACTGAAATGTAACTATTGGGGAATATTAATTATGTAATAAATTTTTCCCACAAATCATGTTTCTGTATCCTGTCTGTTTATTTGATCAAGTTAACTTTAGTAGATTTTTTGAGAAGAGCCAGGCGTCCTAACCTGAAATCATTTCATGTAATAATTATTTCTTGTATTTTCTGGTACGAGTGCCTCTAAGTCTGGGATCCCTTAATAAAAAATTAAAAATCTAATCCTGCATACCACTGCGCGAATTGAATATAATGAAGGCACATTCTGCTTAGGTCGGTGTAAGCTATGACATGAGGATGTCTAACACCACAGTGGGGGGGAGGGGAGGATTGGGAAAAGTAGTAGTAAGTCGTATAATAATACCAGAGAGGACGCTGTTTTTGATTTATATTAAAATAAAATAAATATTTCTTTAAAATTGGGGACTACTTTAACGTTAACCACAGCCAATATTAATATATAAATGATTAAATAAAATAAAAATGCGAAGCCAGAATCAGTTGAACACATATCTGGTTAATTTATTGATTAGGTACGTATCCATAGTCCAAGGAAAAAAAATATTCATTATAAAAAAAAAACATTGCTCTGCGTACTGCACTATCTAGAAATGGCAACAATTTTTTTAATTTCTCTTTTACAAAAAAGAATCGTATAAAGTTTGACACATACTTTTAGATAGAAAAAAATAATACAGAATTTCTGTGTAAAAAATAAATTTTATATTTTTCTCGAAACTGTTTTCATTTATCTGTGAGGTGCGTAGTTTATGGGTAGAGGTAAAGTTAGCTGGAAGAGCCACACGTACATTGCTATCTGCTATTTTCGTTAATTTTAAAAACGTTATACCGTTTTGCAGGAATTACTCCCGTGTTGCTTCGTTCGCAGGTGACCTACGTAAATTACACATGTACAAACACCCAGACCCGAAAAAATATTTATAGTAATACAAATACTGCTACCCTATCCACCCGCAGCTAAACGTTTACAGCATCATCAAAATTAACGATATTTATTAGTGAATAAGCCCCATTTACACTCAATTTATAGCAGATAGATAGTTTAACTTAAACATTAAACGATGTGAAATGTTGTTGGAGAAAAACATTCGAATCCCTCGCCTTGAATGAATTATTCCCACAGGAACACAACACTGCTAATTGCTGAGCATAACACGGACCTTCGCGTTATATGCACTCTTACTTTATACCCGTAGAATTCGTTGAAAGATGTCGAAATTAAAACAAAAACAAAAGAGTACCTCGGTCTATAGTTCGCAATACAATTCTCATTAGAACGTTTTACTGGGTAATAGTTAAAGTTAATAACTTAATTGAATCTTTAAAGCTTTTTAAGCACACACAACACACCTGAGAATAGTCGTTTAAATTAATTGCCGTTATTGAGCTGTGATAAAATAAAAGACACGCCGCAGGTTCTGTCTCTCACAGAGGAGAGCCTTGTGGAGGTCCGTTACTATGCAGAGTGACATGCCAAATGAAACTCCTTAATCTGTGCCCACTCCCGTGGGTTGCAGGTATGTGTGCTTATTTATGTCGTGTTGTACGCTCGTGCTAGATCGTCATTAAATGCATTTTAATGCCCTGTCTATGCTTAAAGTTATGAAGCTGAAGGGTTTGTACGTCTGTATACACTATGGAACAGAAGCGCCAATAGTTACTTTTTTTTTATGGCAAAGACGGCAAACGAGCAAGCGGTTCACCGGATGGTAAGTGATTTCCATCGCCCACATAAATCTCCAACACCATAGATGCTACAAGTGCGTTGCCGGTCTTTAAGGATATTTGGGAGATGGGAGGGAATAGGGAAGGGAAGTTGGCCACCGGTTACCTCGCTCACCGAACGAAACGCAGAAGCACGGATGCCTCTACTTCACGCCGGTATTCTGCGAGGCCGTGGTACCAACCCGGTCGAGCCGGCCCATTCGAGCAGCAGCAAAAGCCGCCGCTTGGCTCTACCACGCTTTACCACCTGTCGAATGGGTTAGGGCGCGGACTACGAAACATCGTAACTTTCGACGTCATAAGTTCGAGCCCGGCATTCGAGAAGATACAAGCTGTGATGCTTAGTCGGAGAATTGACAGGAATGATTTATGATTACTGCTTAGTAAAAATAATAAATAAGTAAAAACAAAAAAGAAATAATTTGAGAGAAACCTCAGTCGACTTTATATTTTATAACCCGTGTCGTGTGAAATGAAACGGTGCTGACTCAGCATAGTGTCCCGGGGTTCACCGTAACGCTGGTCTTCAGTCAGCACCGTATTAGGAATATTGGTTACTTAATAAATAGCATTTCTAGTAATCTTTTAAAAAAAATCATCTCATGAATCCCGTTTATTAAGTAAAGTTATAGGCTATGTAACATCAGGCCACGACCCGTAGGAACGGACAGTAATCGTAATACTTGATTATGTACACGTCATGTGTACGACAGAGGCATGTATAATCATATTAATGCAGGTAAAACCACGTGGAACTGCTAGCATGACCAGACGGTGGGATAACCATCTCGCGTGTTGTTCATTCTTCCCCAATCCGCCTTATGGGAGAGGCCTATATCCCCGCAGTAGATTACTTAGGGGTTGGTAAACATATTTTATTGGATTTCTATAGTCACAGGTACAGTAAAAAGTTTCATCAAACTCCATGTAATAGATACGTACAGTTAAATCCGAAACGTACACACACACACATACATACGGAGAATTTTATATATTAGTATAGATTAAAGCTTACAGTTCAGTTTTGTGGAAGTTGCGATGTATCCGAGAAAAGCTTTCCCTTTAATTAAGCGTTACATTTTGCTTACTTTCTGTAAGTAAGCAAAATTAGAGGAAAATTTCTCATCTATTTGGGAAATAAATTCCTTACATTACCTTCATTTTATGAACCGTGAAACATTGGCATAATCGCCACGTTTGGCAAGCGGATTGGCGATAGCTGGACCAGACCAGACCTTAGACGCTGCTGGCCGTGATAGATCTGCTTCATTGTAGTCTGCCATTTTGAAAAATGGCTATAACGCCATCTATCGGTATCCATTGCTATTTACATCGTTTTTTTTCCGTTGTCGCATTTTACGACGCCCACGGGAAGAAAGAATGGCGGATTCTTAAGGCATTTCCTTAAACTAATTAGAATATATTTGAATTATTCAGAGCTTAATACATTACGTTATATAATTTGATACGTTTTTAAAATAAATTGTTAATACTGTTAACTTTTAAAGACAATGGGTATTTTCTATGAACAAAACGAATACTTCTTCTTCATTATTTATACTTGAGATTGTTGTAATCTGGTGAATAACTACTCCATCCTGGGTTAGTGGACTGCAGTTGTATTCGAAATGACATTGTTTATTATTATGTTGTATTTGTTAGAGCAGAGCGGCGGCTTTTGGTGCTGTTCGAATAGACCGGCTGGGGGGTAGTACCTCGGCCTCACAGATTACCAGCGTACCGGCATCTTGGGATTCAGCATTTGGTTCGATGAGCGAGGTTACCGGAGGCGTGTGTCCCTATCTCCCCCGCTCTCTACCTTATCCTCTATCCCCAAATATCCCTAAGGGTCGGCAACGTACCTGCAGCACCTCTGGTATTGCAGTCATATTGTAGGTGACGGTAATCACTTACCAACAGGTGAACCGCTTCCCCGTTTGCCGCCTTTCCCATAAAACAAAAGACGGCCTGTCACTCTCCTTCTGGCAGCAGCGTTTAAGACCCGATGCGTTTTGTACAACGATTGCCAACCCCCTTGCCCAGCGTGATAAGCATGGCAAGGAGATGAAAGTAAACCCACCGCTGAGCAAAGACTTCCTTCACAAAAATCTGAACGAGTTTTAGAACCCGCCCCGCTGCTCCAGAGCGGTTTGGCGGACTTCGAATATCCTCGAAATAATATTTTTCTTCAGACACGCAGGTTTCATTCCTCGCGATGTTTTCCTTCACCGCCGAGCATGTTGCTTTTACCAGTTTAAGCGTTGTCACTTAAAATTGCTTTTACCAGTTTAAGCGTTGCCGGCCCCAGGGACGAACCCAGCCCACACGCGCTATATAAAACTCAAGCGAGCATCCTGACCACTAGGCTATCACGGCCCGATTGGTGGATTATTAACAGGCTGATAAAGTAAGAGAAAAGAAAAAGAATTCACATGTCTTAAGTATTGTCATTCGGTAACGCCAACTTGGCTTTACTTGAAAACATAAAGCATCCTAAAAGCTGTCTAATGATATAGGCTTTACGGACCGACATGCAAATAAATGGGAACAGTTGAACGCGATACTGTATTCGGAGTGCTTGGAAGTTCGAACACCTCGAATGCCAAATTACCATAGACTCGATTTGCTCGGAGAAATTCCATTTGTGTTACAGAAATTGACTCACTCAGACGTGAAGAAACTCGATGGGTAAGAAAACAATGAAGTTTTAAATTATACACAGAATACGCCTTAGACATGTCAAAAATTATAAATAATCGTATATATCTAATTGTATATATAATATGTATTAGAAATGTACGCACTAAGTTTGCTATTTCAATAAACCAACCTAGTAGGATTTGCTGAAAGAAATTTCGACATATCGAATAATTAGTGCCCTTGTACAAATACTTAAGTATTTAACGTTTTCATGCTTTTTAGTTTTTCATAAATAATTAAAGGAATAAGAGGAATGATATTAAAGTAATTAAAAATTTAACAATCACACATGTGGTCCAGTCACCAACAGTTCACTTGTGTCTTGGTAACAGGGTGGTGGCGTATACCTACATAGATTAATTATTGTATTTGTACATTCATTGTGTGCTTTTGTCCGGTTCGAAATTGCCGCCATAGACGTGACAACCAAGCTCACGTTCCTTTTTTTTTAAAGGAGATGGAGGCAAACGAGCATCAGCAACACTAGAGGAGCTGCAGGTGCGTTGCCGGCCTTAAAGGATATTTGGGGATGGGAAGGAGGAAGGGAATGGAGCTCCAGTTATCTCACTGATCGAACGAAACGCATAAGTACCAGATGACTATATTTCGCCGCTCTACCACGCTTGGTAGAGCCAACGTGCCTTTTGCTGCTGCTTGAATGGGCCGGCTCGACCGGATTGGAATCACGGCCTCGCAGAATACCGGTGTGAAGTAGAGGCATCTTGTGATTCTGCGTTTCGTTCGGTGAGTGAGGTAACCGGAGGCCCACTTCCCCTCCCTATTCCCCTCCTCTTCCCTCCCATCTCCCAAATATCCTTAAAGACCGGCAACGCACCTGCAGCATCTATGGTGTTGCAGATGTATGTGGGCGACGCTAATCACTTACCATCAGATGAACCGCTTGCTCGTTTGCCGTCTTTTCCATAAAGAAAAAGAAAAAATTATATTATCTGTAGTAACCTAATGTAAGTATTGGGGAAGAATATAACTAGTATTTCTCATAATTTCAACCTCACCTGCCTCTATTTCGCGCAGGTATTCTGTGAGGCCACGGCACTACCACGGTCGAGCCGGCCCTTTCGAGCAGCAACAAAAGGCACGTTGGCTCTATCACGTGTGAAGGTCTAACATGTCCATAGCTCTACCACGTGTGAAGGTCCAACATGTCCATAGCTCTACCACGTGTGAAGGTCCAACATGTCCATAGCTCTACCACGTGTGAAGGTCCAACATGTCCATAGCTCTACCACGTGTGAAGGTCCAACATGTCCATAGCTCTACCACGTGTGAAGGTCCAACATGTCCATAGCTCTACCACGTGTGAAGGTCTCACATGTCCATAGCTCTACCACGTGTGAAGGTCTCACATGTCCATAGCTCTACCACGTGTGGAGGTCCAACATGTCCACATGGAGTCACAACGCATCTGTGAACTTCTTCGATTGAAGTTCTTCGCAAGTATACATGGGTTGCAGCGGTCACACACCGGCTGGTGCTGTGTTAGAACTACCAAACAAACAAACATACGAACCAAGACTACGAAATCGTACTTTAAAATAATTTTAAATTTTTTTGATGCCTTTTTATAATACAACTAAAACATATAACATGTTACTATCCCAGCTGAATACATCTATTTACTGCATATCCTTATCGATTCTATTTAATGCTGGCAGCATGCCTTTCGTATGTACAACAAGAGGTAATAAACTGGCTCTGAGGGCATAATGGATATTTTCAGTTCCTACCCCGGAAATGACGAGCGCAATGTCCCAGCCCTTACACGAGAGAGCCGCGATAAAAATGTTACACTTTCTCTGCTTTTATTGTTTCCTAAAGTAGATTGATATTTTACGATATTTTTCCTTCTTTTTTTTTTAAAACTGAACTAGATGCTCATGCTATAACGATTGGCCGTGATCCACACGTTATTCACACGTGACGACGCTCATAATGGATTTTTAAAGAGGGATGGCGGACCCACGAAAAAGCAAGAAAGCAAGTTTCTTTACGATATGTTTCTTCATCACACCGCACGTGGTGCGATTGACGCTGTATGTGGATATCAATTTACGTGTTTATTCTCCCATTGGTATTGTTATGACCTACGTGTTGCGAGATTGGAGTTCAAGGGCCGGTGTCTTTTACTTCTATTTATTTTCACCACCCTCAGAGGGTGCAGAGTTTCTCGCTGATGCGATATCCCTCGCACGTGATCTTCCGCTGTTCTTCCTGACAGTAACCAATCCTTTGCCTCTTCCTTTTTCTACGGAAGTTTCCTCTGCCACTTACCACAAAAGACATCGCTGAACTAATCTTATATTCGATGGTCTTTTTGTAAAAAATATACCAGAATGTTCCCGAAACGATATTTAATTTTCATTTGAACAAATAGGTTTATTTTTCAACCAGTGTACAGCCATTCTTATTTATCTACCAAAGAGTTAACGAGAGTGTAGTTGGAGACGTGGAACAGAGTAAACGACCTGGCTGTATGGACTAAAGTCCTTTGCCTTTCCCATTAGGGATAAATTAATATCATCATCGTAAGAGTTAACAGGACGTTATCGGGCTTTCGTTACAGTATGTATACAATAGAATACTTGGGCGAAAATAAATCATGAAACATAATTATAGAAGCGCGGTATAAATTGTTCTCTGAGTAGAATCAATATCGAGAGACGCATGTTAATGACTGAAACTTTCGTAGACACCTCCGTTCAAATCCAGCTACGCCGTAGACCCTTGTCAAACACACCTGAAACTATGATCGTTTAGCCGTTAATGATGAACTAAATAAGATTATAAATTAATCTGAAAATACCACATATAAGTAAAAAGAATATCTAGCCGTAATCATTCCTAACCTAATTTTTTATTCGTTTATTTATTCTCTAAGCATTACCGATTATATTCATATGACGCTCTGAATTAAATGTAATACTTTTGTAAGTATTAAAGCTTCGATGACTTCAGTAAAAGGAGTATTCGTCGATCGATCATATCTACTAGGTCGAATCGAAGGTATACGGAATTGGTTTATTTTATGGTTTCATGTCGCATTACAACTAGTGTACCAAGTACCGATAAGTACCGTTTATCTATTGAATTGTGAACTCCGTGATTTTAAATAATAGATATAATAGAATATAACAATAGACTTCTTTAAAAGATATTGGGTAAAGAAATAATAATGTTGGTTTAGAACTTAATAAACTTAATCTCCGGTAACGTGGTCGAGGCGCTCGCATTAATTTCACAGTGTTCTTGCGACCTGGGTTCGATCCTCGGCGACGACCACCACTGAAAATGGTAATAGCAAAGTTGAAGTGCGAAATTATCCACGCGCTCGGCGGTGAAGGAAAACACCTGTATGTCTGTAAAATACCTAAGAAAGTTTCGTGATCTTCTCGAAGTATCGCCAGAGGTCAAAAGTTTCCAACTAATTTCTAGCAATTGAGTCCCTCAACTAGGTTCTCGAGTGGCAGCCACGTACAGGCAAACGCAGTGTGATCAGCAAGCTGAAGTGGCAATGGGCCGGCCACATAGCTCGCAGAACTGACAACCGTTAGGGAAAAAAGGTTCTCGAGTGGCAGCCACGTACAGGCAAACGCAGTGTAGGACGACCCCCCACAAGATGGAGTGACGACCTGCGCAGTGTTGCGGGAAGTCGATGGATGCTGGTGGCTCAGGACCGGGCTTCGTGGCAATCTTTGGGGGAGGCCTATGTTCAGCAGTGGACTTGTGATAGGCTGAAATGATGATGATGATGATGAGCCCCTCATGAAAGTGTCTTAGATAATGCTGAAGTTATTAACTATTATCGTTATCATGCCAGGATCACATCCAAAACTAACTGTGGATTGGCAAGAATCAAATTATTTGATTCGCAAACGTACCGATTAAAATATTGATATTTTCTCTACAAATTATATATTGCTGAATAAATAACAATTCAAAGACGGGAGAATGAGGAGGGAGGGGGGGGGGGGAGGACCTTTGCATTCGTGCACAGTATGTAATATTGTATGCATTGCATGGAATGTTATAATTTTATATGTAATGATTTTCTAATTTTTTTTATGATAAAACGTTACATTTCTACTGCAGGAATTTCTACTGTAACGCGGAGTCAGTTTACGTACATAAATTGCACGTCGTTTTCCTCACGATGTTTTCCTTCACCGCTGAGCACGTGGTGAATTCAGCTCTTAAAATTTCTATTAACAATTTTAGTGGTGCCGGCACCCTGGCTGCAGCCCGCGACCCGCAGCGCTGCAGCTAAACACATAGCCACTAAACCATCGCGGCGTCAAAACTTACCACTACTCGTTTGTTGTTTGGTATTTGGCAACTTAAACTTGCTGTCAGCGTTTTTAGTGTTGTTAGAGTTGGAAGTGATTACACGTCTGGATTTGTAAGTAATACAGCACGGGTTAGCATCTCCCGTGAAATAAATATTATCGAATAATAAAATTCTAATTTATAGAGCATTCAAGCCAGCAAGGCCAGAGTGAACAGACATCTAGGCAAGCGTGTACCATCCTAGGCCTCATCTTCGCTTTCCATCGGGGAAGATTGAAGTCAAACGCAAGCCTATTTTTTCATAAAAAAAAAAATCTCGAACACAACAGTGCTTTACGTGTTTGTAATAATTCATATTACGTGTTCGATGTGTTTTTTTTTATAGAAGAAGGGGGTAAACGAGCATGCGGCTCACCTGATGGTAAGTGATCACCGACGCCCACGAACATCCGCAACACCAGAGGAGCTACAGATGCGCTGCCAGCCCTTAAGGAAGGAATAGGCTATTTTCTTGAAGGTTCCTTAGTCGTAACTGTTTGGAAATATCGCTGGCGACAGCTGATTCCACAAAGTCAAAAAGTGGAAAATGTCACAGTAATATTAATGGTGATGTTGACGGTTGATCAAATGTCAAGTTGAAAATAAATTAGCTCGTTCAAATCACCCATTCCCCACACGCAAAGCTCCTATTCAGAATATAAATTAGAAGAGCGTTTATTAGAAAAAGCTATTACTTAAATTGTTTAAACATTTCACTGCGGCTGACGCGCGTAGACGAAAATACACGGGATACTATGTTTTTTTTTAAAACAACGGCCGACATATTTACACTGCCAGGTGAAGTTGTCTTTTGTTATGTAAGAAAAGAAAAAAAAATACTTTGCACAATTCCGCATGCAGAAAAGAAGAAGAGTATATTACCCTAACCCCACACCCCCACTGCTTCTTGCACACCATGCGCCTTCAGCACTACACTCGAAACTAGTTAATATACATCACCAACGTATAAAGCGCTATACGTGTTTCGCCTCGCGACGAGGCATTAACAAGAGATTAGAATTTCTAGTCAATAACCGCAGAGTGGGTGATGGCTTATCTAAGCGGTCGAACGAGGGAGCGAGGCGAAACATGTGTCGTATTTTGCATGCTGAATTGTACAATGACACTTTTTCTAACAGCTTCATATAGTTTCCGCAAAGTAACGCTTTATTCCTTTGACTAAATAAATTCTTGAGAGGGTCAGAAAGAGCTTCTTGGAGGCAGAAAGAATTCAAAAAACTGCTCCTATATGGGTTGATTTCACATGAACTGCCTGCTGCGCCGTGGCAGCCTAGTGGCCAGGAAGCCGCTGTTCACCTTCTAAGTGTCCAAACCAACGAAACAAATCGCACGTAAGTTTCTTAAAACTCATTGGACCTCAATATATGATCAAAATCGAGTTTTCTCATTCTGGGGCAGATCCTCTAAGCTGACGTAATTTAAAATAAATTAAGATCATTTTGTATTGATGGGGATAATTTATTTTCTCACTGAAAACAGTCGAAACTAAACCGAAGAGTGTCAGAAACGGTTAGTGTTTCTGCGTCGTAAACGATCTATTTAACACTCACCCACTCGTATATCGTTATAAGCATCTATACGTAAACCTATCAATGCCATATTGAAGCCAATAAAATACGCATTGCCTCTGAATGCGCCTCCTGGGATCGTTTACCTAAATCGAGCGCGGGTCGATCCCGTGTCTCTTATTTAAGCCTATCGCTATACACGACGTCTTTTACGAACCGTCTCCGACAAACTGCCGAAGGGTACGATATATACGATCCCTGCAGTGATATTCCTGCGTCGATAGAATCATAACTACTTTTGGATTGAAGAATGTGGATATTGATGCTTCTGTTTCGAATCCTTCTCGTAAAATACACGCATGAAAGTAAATCATTTTGTTATTCGTTTTTGTCGATGTTTATACGGAAGTGCGTCTTCATACCGAGGTTCTTTAATAATACGATTTGAGGTGATGTTTTTATCAAAATGATAATCAATCTAATATGGAGACTTTGGTGACTAACAAGGTGGGAAAACCATCCAGAAAACATCATCATAACAGCTTATCACAAGTCCACAGCTGAACGTAGGACTCGCAAAAATTGACAAAAAGCACGGTCCCGAGCCACCTGCACCCATCGACTTCCCGCAACACTGTGCAAGTCGTCACTCCTTCTTGCGTGGGATCACACGCAGTGTGCGTTTGCCTGTACGTGGTTGTCACTCGAGAACCTTTTATTCCCCAACGGATGTCAGGTCTGCGAGCTATGTGCCTACGGCTATGTACTTACGGCTATCAGGGTTACGTAGAGAAAAACCCATCATTTCCTTTTACATACGGCCTGCAGTGAAAACTTAAGTCCAGGTTCCAGGTAAATCATCACTGGTAACACGCACTGGTTGTATAGTATGGTCTTAGTTTAAAAGACGTTAAGTAGTTTCCCGAAGATAGTCCAGCCAAGTTGGATTCGTCGATTGATCTCTGGGTTGAAGGTGGACTTACCTAGATTACCAAAAATGCCATAGACAAGTTTCTCAGACTAGCTAGAGTTGTATCAATTGTTGCCAGATCATAAAGAATTAGAGAATGATGCCGGTCAGCATCGCCGTCACTGCGAGGTGTCTGGTACTGCAAGTGCAAAGCTACCTGGCAAACGTGCCAATTATGGCCAATACTCGCATTGGGAAAACCTTATTTCCAGCAGTTTAAAAGGTTGATGAAGAAGAGACCCTCGTCTCTGGGAGAAATGTCGACGAAAAACCCCACGTCGCTTTTTCCAGTGGGTTTTATTAGCTTGAGAGCGCTGAGTCATGTCAAATGAAAATCTGTAAAATCTGCGTATCCGTATAGCTGATAGGCGTGACCATATGAATATCTTTTTTATTTTTATGGGAAAGGCGGCAAAGGAGCTAGCAGTTCACCTGCAGGTAAACGATCATCGTGGTCCTGCAGGTAAATGATATCCGCACATCAGAGGTGCTGCAGATGTGTTGCCATCCCCTAAGATATTTGGGATACGGAAAGGAGGATAAGGAGCGGGATAGGGAGGGGGTGTGGGCCTCCGGTTACCACGCTCACTGATCGAAATGCAGAAGCACAAGATGCCTCTATTTCACGCCGAATTCTTCGAGGCATTGGTACCAACCCGGTCGATCCGGCCTTTGCGAGCAGCAGCTATTCTCTCCCGCCGCCGCTTGGCTCTAACACGTGAAGATATATATACTCTCTCCGGAAAAAAAAAATTAATGAGCACATAGAGCGGCGTTGTTTTGTTTTTAATACAATAAAACAACTACCGTTTAACAACGTCAGTATTTCTCGAGGCTAATTTAAATTTGTTAAATCTAAACATCATAAGCACCGTGGAAAGCTCTGAAAGAAATATATGTTTAAATTTGAATCCATAATTCACCGTTTTAACACAAGAATGAAGTGGTAAGCGGTAATGTCAAGGTTGTGGGATTACAGGGCGTGGAAAATAATAATAGATGGAAAAGTTTTAGCGATTTTAGCTCCGGTAAGTACTTTGAAATATTATTATTTTTAGAAATTTGCAATCTCTCAAGGCTGTTCTATACGGTCAATGTAAACTTGAAACGCGGGTCGGACTCGAATTTTGCTGAAAATGAATTAGAATAGTGACGTTATTCTGTAAATAATGCACCTGTGTGAGTAATAAAGACAAAGCAGTGTACACGTGTGCGTGGAGGGCTCGTACGAATGGGTTTTTTCGAAACTTATGTCCGTTTGTGTATCGTTAGCGTGGTGAAAAAGATGGCGACAGGGTATTATCCACGTAGTTTCAAATAGCTATGGGTGAAAAGTCGGTTGAAGCAACTAAAATAAACGTCAAGAGAACCCCGACCATCCACGTACTGGTTATTTGGACGAGAGATTTTTTTTTTTAATTATTGGAAGAAATTGAAAAAACAAAAATCATTAGATAGAAAAAGGAAATTATGAACTTCATACGCTACGTTCGTCACCGATCTGTTAGATTTAGGATTGTTATTTTTTTAATCGGGGGACAGAAGATTTTCATAGATAATTCACTTTCACGACATTGGGTCGTGAATCTTCGGGCGAGCTTAACAGGTGCACTTATGCCACCACTATACGACACTTAATGTGAAAGATGGTAAGAAGGTTAGATGTTCTTCTAATCATCATCATCAGCATCATCAGCATTCGGCGTGTATTTCTTGGAGGGTTTGCCAGCACTCGCCACGCTGTACCCACGAGTAGGTTGGCGTAGTCAGAGGGTAATAGTGATGCTGGCTAAATAAATTTTTCGCCATCAGTCGGTCGCCAGATACTCGTTTGTTAGTCGGCAAAGTATGGCGAAGAAGAAGAAGACTCTCTTCTTCTTAGGAACCAGCAAATGTGGTTGGAATTTGGAGACAACAAAAAAAAACAATGGGATTTACCCCATACGTACTTTCCAATTTTGCTTTTAATTCATTTGAAAACTGAAAAATGCCCTCCGCTGTATTCTTGCTAAACAAATATTTATACAAATTGGCTTTCTGTATGTTCTAGTCAATTCTGAATGCCAAGCAAAAAATAAATGTATTATTTTTCGTTTTCATGATGCGGGTTCGTGTAATGAGCGTGTAATTAGTATTTGCATGCAAATAACTATTGTAATAGATTGCATATGCAAATAATTCATGAAAAAGTTACTTGAATTAATACGATTTTTAAGTTTCAAAAGCCTAGATGGTCTTGTCTTCGAAGGTTGTAGGTTTGAATCTTGCAAGGATATATTTGTATGATGAATATAAATGTTTGCACCTCTAGCCGTTGTAGCCTAGTGGTCAGGGCGCTCACTTTAGTGTCATAGAGCGCGAGTGACCTGGGTCCGATCCCCGGTGCCGGCACCACTAAAATTGTTAATAGCAATTTTAATGGCTGTATTTACCACGTGCTCAACGGTGAAGGAAAACATCGTGAGGAAACCTGTATGTCTGAGAAATAATAAAAATATTATTTCGAGGATATGAGATGCTCAGCGTGGTGCAGCAGCGTGGCGGCCCCTTTCCGGCTTCAAAACCCACGCAAATATTTGAAAAGGAGGCCTTTGCTCAGCAGTGGGTCTTTTACTTATATCGCTTACCACGATGTAGGAAATCCGATTATAATTATTATGATATGATTATGAACAATGAAACCGAAAGAATAACGAATTTATGGTAAAGCTTGTTACGAAGTTTTTGTTTCATTCAAGCCTTATCTAACGATAGTTATTTTGCCTGTATTAACGAACTCTAATAAATGTGCATGTCGTACAGTGGTGGTACAATATAGTGTTGCAGACATACGTGGGTGAACCGCTTCTTCGTTTGCCCCCTTACCCATAATAAAATTGTCTTCTTGAGAGCTGTCGTAACTTCTTTGTAGATTTAAGTTCGTAACTTCGAGGACATTTGAGGTCCGCCAACCCTCACAGGAGCAGCGACTTTTCTTAACTCTACAAACGATATCCGAAAATTTACAGGAGATTTTAATTTTTCAGTACATTTACTGCTTATACCTGATGAATTTACATTCTATTCACTTTTGGGTTTAGTAAGCACGGAGCCCTAATACTAACCTACGCTGTGTTCTGTCCATCCGTCATTCTGTTCTAACTTTCAAAGGGCAATATCTTTTAAACCACACAAGGTAGACGGTTGAAATTTTCACAGAATATGTGTTACGACGTTGGACATTGTGTATAAATGTGTTTCTGCTTTTTTTTTGTTTTTTCTTTATCTTAAAAGCAATTAAACATACAAGTGTCTTAACTAGGTATTAATTATAGTGCAAATTATATTAGTTATACTGCTACTTTCCTTTACTTTTATAATCCGGCATCTATTGTAGACGCCGAGACTTTTATAGCATCTCAATTAGCAGACCTTGATGACCCAAAGATGTCGCTTTTGATTACTGATCTTTGTTGTTGTTGTGCTTAGGCACTGAACGGGTAGAATCGAAATTTGTCAAAGATGTATATTGAGCAATGAAATGGGATATTGGATATATTTAATTTAATTTTTTTTTATAGGAAAGGAAATTAAAATTCAATTAATAGTTTTCTAGGGACTAGACTAAATAATGCGTTGCATAGGACGAGCCGCGGGCTGGGGCTTGTATGTATATAATGAAGATCCGGTTAAAGTCCAGACGAAAGCTATATCATTGAAATCCATTTATAAGTTAAGCTCTAAAGTACAGGATGAATGTATTTAATTTACCTATGAAACTTCTTACGACAATGATAAGGAATTTTCATACAATTTCCTGTTCCTCTTCTTTCAAATTATAATATCTGTGACTTCAACGATTATCTTGTGGAATATCTTGTAAAGTATGACCACATCTCTCACTATCGTTCTCGCCTTAAATGGCTCACTATCCAGCAGAGGCGGGATTCTAGAATTCTTTTGCACTCTTTTCCATCTTGTATGATCCTTCTACCCCTTCTTACCTTAAGAATAAATTTCAGTTTCTCTCTTCTACCCATGATAGGGTCCTTCGTTCCTCTGCTAATCATATGATAAGTATTCCGCAACATTTCACTCATTTTGTTGGTGGTTCCTTCACCGTTCAGGCTAAAGGTCTCTGGAACTCTTTGCCCGAAGATATTAGAAAAGGCCCATATAAAATTTCTTTTAAAAGATTGGTACGCGAACACTTTTTAAAACAATCTGATACTTGTTAGTATTTATTCTGATCTATTATATATGTATGTATTAATGTGTTTGTATGTATGTATATATCTGTGTTGTTATTTCTGTATATTATAGTATGTATTTGTGTATCTATATGTATGTGCAGATATGTATGCTTATACATTTATATATGTTTTAATTATGTAGTATATTTCTCAATTAGCCTTTCATATTTATATAATTTTAAATTTGATGCACCTATCACCACATTTCTTCACGCCCTGGGTTGACTGTTAGAGAATGCCGAAAGGCATTAAGTCCGCCTTTTGTAATCCTTTTGGTGTAGACAATAAAGTATAAATAAATAAATAAATAAATATGCGTCAAATCGAATTCGCGAAGGTAAATTTTGTGTAATCGATATGCTTTTACGAATGTTGATGTTTTAGCCAATATCGACTAGATGTTTATCTCCATCTTGTCTATTTGATTGACAAACAACGTAACTTGTATCACTCAATTTCGGGTATAAAGGATCAGACAGCCCGATTAATTACATGTTTAACAAACATCCACGTCAAGATGAAAGGCCTATATATACATTGCTCCCATCCTCTATGAGTGTCCCCTAATGCGTTTCCAATTACCGTCTGCCTTTAAATTAATTGTTTATAATTAACAACACCCATTTAATTAAAGAATGGTGCCAACCCTATCTGACCACGCAACCACACCCATACTACCGCTACTATGAGGTGACGATATAAGACAATCTGGCATCCCATTTCGAGGATGCAGAGAACAAAATTTACGAGAAAATGAGCAGCAGGATCTAGGAAGATCTTCTAGCACGCTTGTCATGTTCTCAAAAAAAGCGAAATTTTGCTTCCTGAAGAACCACAAACTAAGCCGCGTCTGCGTACTTTGTATCAAGAGTTCAAAGCTTACTATAGTTTGAACGTTTATTTCAATGATAAGGAGGAAACGGTGGTACGTGTAAAAAAAAAAGAAAATAACAATTGACAATCAAAATCTGAACTTATTACGCTAAATAGAGATTTTGCATTTCATTTCATTTCATTTAATGATTGAACTATCACGAATCGTTTAGCAAGCAGAATTCACGACTTTAAACCACCGGAACAAGCAGGATTCCGAAAAAGCTTCGATTGTATTGTCGATAGGATTGAACGGCAACATAGAACAACCTCTCACAAAATGGAGTAACGACTTACGAAATCGTTTGGGGAGGTCTAATTTAACGTAAATAATGGACTTAGGTCCAATGTTGCTTCGTAATTTGAAAGAATAATCAAGTCTTGGTAACTCCTAGGAGTTCCAAATTAATGCTTTCAATTTCTATGTACACGAGAGTAAAGGAAAAGATCGAAAAAAAGAGGAAAAATCTGGTTGAAAAGTAACCAAGACCCTTTGGCTTTTACACGCCATGCGGATCGGTGAGGGCAGCCCAGGTACCGGTTTTATACGTGGTAGAGTCAAGCAGTTACTTTTGCTGCTGCTCGAATGGGCCGGCTGGACGGACGGAAGGTTTATGTTAATCAGTGGATTGTTAAGACATGACCAAACAAAGGAGAATTTTCAAATCTATTTCACAAACGCCACTGCATATTTCGGTACACGCAATATGCAAATTTCTCCGTTCATTACGAGGCCCTGCATGGTGCAAATCAAATAAAAAATGCGAGCAATTCGTGGTTTGTACTCCGTTTTGATTATGACGTTTGTTCATCGTTCACCATTTCTGGGAACGAATTGAATGTTCGTTGGAATACAAGCAGTATTTGTTAACACTAATATAGGTTACAGATGAGTAGAGATCTTGGGTAAGAGATCGTGGAACTTTTGAACGACTTTACCGATTGTGGTGAGCACAATACAAATATATCCCAGAAATATTTAGCGATATATTTGTATTGGGCCAAATTATGGCTCCTCATCACCAGTCTGTGAAATTTGGGTTCGGTGATTTCAGTCGCCGTGTGCTATCTGAATGAGAATCCGCCACTTCCTTTCTTCTCATGGTTATCGCGAGGCGTCTAAAGGAAACGCCTTGAACATCCCTATGGCTGTCTGTCAGCCCTGCTGGGCAAAGGCCTCCTTCTCAAATATCTGAGAGGGCGTAGGAGCCGGGAATGCCCGCCACGCTGGCTCCATTGCGGGTTGGCGGGCTTTGCGGGTTGGCGATAGGGGATTACCGGATGAAAAACAAGCAGATGATCGTGAAATCAGCATCCGAAGCGCGAGGTGTCTGGCACTGCTATCGCCAATTCGCTCGCCGAGCATCGCCATTACGGCAAATCCTGCTTATAGTAGAGGCCCATCTCCTGCAGTGAAGTATTTACAGGCTGGCAAGAAGAGGTAATTTTAATTGATTTCATATCCTGAATCGGTCATCAGATCTTCGTCTATTAGCCGGCAGAGTGTCCACCTTGTGCCTATAAGGTTGATATTAAGAAATAAAATTATCTTCTACCCTAAATCCCATGTTACATTTGTTAAAAGCAAAAGAAAATCAAAATATTTATCCCAGTGATACTTGATCCATTTCAAATCAAAGTGCTCTCCGTTTTCTATTGCTATGTAAGTGATACTGTTAACTAAAAACAAAAGTCACTCGTTACTTAGTTATATCTCAAGCGTCTGAAATTGAAGATGAAATTCGTATTTTTTAATTTCAATTTGTCGTTCTCAAACCACCGTTCACTATTCAGTTCTCTGTCAAACAAAGCGTACAAAGAAAAAGAAAAAAAAAGGAATTAACAAAGAGCCGGCCGGAGTTAGCTGTGACATTTCTATTTGGTTCCTTTTCAACATGGCGTCGGTTTCGTTATATCAAATCGTAACATTTAAAATGAGCCTGATTTATTTCATGAAACCGATATTATTGTCAGTCAGTCAAAAGCGCCAATAGCCTAATGGGTTCGGGTGCGGACTGCGAAACATGGCGTCGCAGGTACGAGCCCACCATTCGACTATTGTCGTGAACCACTCCAAATACAAGCTCTAATGCTTAGTTGGAGAGTTAACAGGAATATTAGTTATGTTAGTTAAATAGCATTGCTAGTATTCTTTAAAAAAATAAATAAAAAATAAAGTTACACGCGCAGTTTTGGTGGGATTAAAAAAAAATTACGTTGAACGCTTGGCAAGCAGGCGCCTAAGACGCTGCTGCCACTAGATGCTGCTGCTGCTGTACTGGAATTTCTAGACATCTGGCGTCTGTTGGCAGCCTTGGGTTGTTCAAGGCTTCTCCCCTTAGTCGTCTCTTACTAAACCCACGAAAAGGTAGTGGCGAATTCTTAAGACATATTCACATTCAAATTTATAATGATCTAACGATCTGTTATATATAACTAGCAGAATACCGGCCTGAAGTAGAGGCATCTTGTGCTTCTGCGTTTCGTTCGGGGAGTGAGGTAACCGGAGGCCCCCTCCCTCTCCCCATCTCCCATCTTCAACCTTCTTCCAAACTCCCAAATACCCTTAAAGGCTGGCAATGCACCTAAAGCTCCGCTGGTGTCGATGTGAGAGGCCAACGGTAATCACTTACCATCAGGTGCGCCGCTTGAACTTGACTAACGAACCGATGTGAATTGCGCCGAGCCGCGGTTCGTTCGACTTTAACAAAAACGATATTTGTGTTTGTAATTAAACTATAATTTACAGTTTTTATAATTCAGTTTAATTTTTTCAGTGCTGCTGGTCTGTGCTCGAGGTCGCACATTTAATCTTAAAACCAAGCATACCTCTTCCACTGCACGACATCAATATACTGTGAGCACATTCTGCGTAGATCGGACCGAAATTAATAAATATAAGCTGAAGGTAGCCCGAGTTGACTATGACATCTGGACGTCTAACACCTCAGCCCCCCCCTCCCCCCCCAGCCCCCCAGTGATCACGGCTACTGTGAAGCAATCGAAACGTCGGGAATATAAAAACAGAAATAAAGTGGAATAAAATCAGTAAATAATAGTTTCTTTACAAATATGTAGTATTCGCGGATACACAAGAAAGGCATAATCTTTATCAGCACCATAGAATAATTTGCCAAAACATTTTCCGCTTGCGTCGAATCTTTTTCCGAAAAAAAAAAAATACTGAACACATCCATCACGCGGTTCACGCTTCGAAGCTTTAGAGCGATACCAACAACATGGCTTTCAGCTAAGCTCCTTATCCGTGTGGATTATGCATGGCTTATACTGTGATGTCGAAGGTCAAGCCTGAAATTTACGTGACATTATTGTAAACAAAGATCATAATGGGAACGTGTCCGAATACCTTAAGTAATGTAAAATCGAGTTTTAACGACCTCTTTATTGGGTGAACGAGTAGCTTTTTTGTTGTTGTTTATATTCGTAAGACAATATCTTATTTCGAAGAAAGACATTCGAAATGAGAACATTAAAATATATTTGAGAAGTTTAAGATCACATCTCAACTGTTAGAAACTTTAATGATCATATATTATTAAAGGATTGATTATAGTCATGACCAGTGACTGTATGACCTAAATTCGAACGCTAGTGCTGGCACCACTAAAATGGATGCCTGAGAAATATTTAAAAAAAAAATATTTTCAGGCGGATATGAAGTCCGCCTACCGGCACTGGAGCAGTGTCGCGGACCCTTCCCGGCTCCAAAAACCCTCTTAGATACAGGCCCATATAGCACTTTTGACCACTGTAAAAACTATTGCTTTAAAAAATCGTTTGGCTATAGCCCATTAGGAGTCGCTGAGCCAGCGATGTAAGCTTTCAATGTTTAGGTACAGCACATAAAGGAGAAACCTAATAAAGCTTACAATGATCCTTAAGGTCCCATCGGTAAATTACTTTTAAATCACAAACATTAATTAAAAAAAAAAACAATTCTGCTTTATGTCAATGCATAATTTTAGTATATGGAATTTAAGTATCTGTTTTGTTAATGCAGCTGTGAGCTCTTCCAAAAAAACAAAAACAAAATGGACTGTAGTTAAAAATTTGTAATAGTAACAGATTTACGGCTAATCCAAAATAAGATTAAGACTGGTGTACTGTCTCACATTTTCATGGTTATATAGTAAATAACAGAAAGAAAAAGTTGACGAAAACCGCCAAACAGATTTACCTATAAATAGCAAACATTAAAACACAGATATCAAAAAGAAGTACAGTACCACGAAGCTTGCCAGAATCTGCTATACTGAATATGAATAAACTAAATGGTACGTAACAACATACTGGTATATAAGGAGGAACGACAGAAAGCTTCGATCTTCATCTAGTTTTAAGATTAGTATTCCGGAACACATCACCGTTTTTGTCGGCAACTATTTTAGGGTTCAGGCTATACTGTTCTGGAACTCCCTGCCCGACGAAGTTAAGAAATCGGCAAGCAGGAACTCATTTAAATAATTAGTTAGAGAACATTATTTAAATGGACTTATTTAGTTATTACTGTGTTTCTTATTTATATTTATTTATCTATCTACACATATAACAGTGTATTATTATGTATATTATTTCATATTTTCATTCATTTATTTTATTATATTTAAGAGCCGTGGTAGCTAGTGGTCTGGGCGCTCACTTTCGTGTCATAGAGCGCGAGTGACCTGGGTTCGATCCCCGGTGCCGGCACCACTAACATTGTTAATAACAATTTTAAGTGCTGTATTTACCACGTGCTCAACGGTGAAGGAAAACATCGTGAGGAAACCTGCATGTCTGAGAAATAATAAAAATAATATTCCGAGGATATGTGAAGCTCGCCAACCCGCACTGGAGCACCATGGCGGGCCCTTCCCGGCTCCTAAACCCTCTCTGATACTAGTATTTGAGAAGAAGGAGGCCTTTGCCCAGCAGTGGGCACTTATTTTACTTTACTACTTTATTTTATAATATTTATTTATATTTGTTTATAGTTATTTTAAAATAATTATGTTAGTTAATTTACTAAATAAATACACCTGCTACGGCTATCTCACTAACCCATGGGTCGACTGGCAGAGAATGCCAATAGGCATTAAGTCCACCCTTTGTAACCTCAAATTATAAGGGGTGTAAGCAATAACGTTTTTTTTAAATAAAATATATAAAGGAAGGGAGCTTTGGTCGTTATGCGCTTCAGCCGCTGCTGTTCCGTGTCATCTGTCGGTAGACATTGCGACAGTCGAGACTACTACGCCGACACCACATTGCGAATAAAATGCTACCGGATCGGCCAGGGTAGTACCACGGCCTCGTAGTATACCGGTGTGAAGTAGAAGCATCCTGTGTTTCGGCGTTTCGTTCGGTGTGTGAGATAACCGGAGGACCACTCCACCTGCCCATCCACCATCGTCATCATCATCATTTTAGCCTACTACAAGTCCACTGCTGAGCATAGGCCTCCCCCAAATATTTCCATAAAGCACGGTCCTGAGCCATCAACATCCATCGACTACCCGCAACACTGCGCAGGTCATCACTCCATCTTGTTGGAGGATGTCTCACACCGCGTTTGTCTGTACGTGATTGCTACACGAGAACCTTTCTTCACCAACGGTTGTCAGTTCTGTGAGCCGAGTGGCCGGCCCGTTGGCATTTCAGCTTGCTAATCTTCACGCCTACCACGGTTACCAGGATATCGTCGTTCGATTCGCAGACTCAAGCGCCCAGAGAAACATCAAGCACAACCCTTTCCATAGCTCGGCGTGCTTCCTCATACGGCCTGCAGTAAAGGCCCACGTCTCGGTTCCGTAAGTCTTCACTGGGGAAACAGTGGCACACGTACATAACGAGAACAACATGAAAACCAATCGTATCGAACACGATCGGTCCAAATTAAATGTCACAAGGAAGCCGACGGAGCACATTAAATCAGTGAGAGCCTTCAAACAGAACACAAAGACACGCATCGCTTTTGTAAGGAATCACGTTCGCCGACGAAGGGAAAGCCGGCTTACAGATAGCACTACAAGGACATTTGTTTCCGTTGATTTCTCATTATCCTTGACGTATTATTTATGTACATTTGCCGCGAGGCGCTGCGGGTAAGCTATGAAACCAGGAAAGGTTCACCGACATTTGGCTATACTTATAATGGAATGTTAAATGTTAAAGCTCTCTATGTGAGTTGACATAAAGCCCTCTAATTTATATACCAGCTTTTACTCGCTATTTCTTGAGTATAACCTATGAGTACGAAATAGTTTAATTTATAACGTGGTTTATTAAAGAATAGACACGTTAATTATTTATAGACTTCAGAACAATTAATCCCGTTCTAGGTCAATTTTTTTTTAAGTGACAGGCGTCAAACGAGCAAGCTGTTCACCTGATGGTAAGTGATCACCGTCGCCCACGTATATCTGTAACACCGGAGGTGCTGCAGGTGCGTTGCCGGTCTCTATGGGTATTTGGCAGATGCGAGGGCGGAAGAGAAGGGGACGGTGGAGTGGAGTGGGCCTCCGGTTACCTCACTCGCCGAACAAAACGCTGAAGCACAAGATGCCTCCACTCCGCACCGGTGGTCTGCGAGGTCGCGTATATTGCCGACCAGTTGGAGCATGCCCATTCGTGCAGCAGCAAAAGTACCTCGACTCTACCACGTGCAAAACGATCCACTGATGACACACGAAATTGAGACTTGGTCCTTCACTGCAGGCCGTATGAGGAAGCTCAAAGTGGCTCAGCGCGCTATGGAAAGGGCTATGCTCGGTGTTTCTCTGCGTGATAGAGTCTGCAACGATGATATCCGCAGCAGAACTAAGTTAACCGACATAGCCGTAAAGATCAGCAAGCTGAAGTGGCAATGGGCCGGCCACATAGCTCGCAGAACTGACAACCGTTGGGGAAAAAAGGTTCTCGAGTGGCAGCCACGTACAGACAAACGCAGTGTAGGACGACCTCCCACAAGATGGAGTGACGACCTGCGCAGTGTTGCGGGAAGTCCATGGATGCAGGTGGCTCAAGACCGAGCTTCGTGGCAATCTTTGGAGGAGGCCTATGTTCAGCAGTGGAGTTGTGATAGGCTGAAATGATGATGATGACAATTGATATTAAAACATTTTTATTTTTGAAACTTAGTTAAGTTTATTGGAATTCAACAACTCATTAAATTTGGAAGGACTGCTTTTTTGCTTCGAAGCCTTCTCATTAAGAAGTATTTAGCTATTCCTATCGCCAATTAGCGGTTCAACCATTGTTATATTCCGGCTTGAAGCATAAAGAGCAATTATATTTACAAGCAGTGAGGTATTCCATCCTTGTTCCACAAGGCGACTTATCTGAATGAAGTTATTTGTAGGTGTTCACGGGCTGAAGTTGCTACTTACCATCAGGTAGACTCTAGCCTCGGTTGTCATTTCAACGTTATAAAAATTCGTGGAAAAAAATTGCAAAACTGATGACGTGTTGTTGGTTTTAATTATATTAACTCATAAGCGCCAATAGCCAAATGGGTTAGGCTGCGGACCACGAAACATGACGTCGGAAGTTCGAGTCCGCCATTCGACTGTTGTCGTGAACCGCTCCAGATACAAGCTGTGATGCTTAGTCGGAGGGTTAACAGGAATATTAGTAATATAATTTAATAAATGCTAGTATTCTTTTAAAAAAACAAAATCAAAAACTAAACAATAACTCAGACCTAAAACGCAGTTATTTTTTTTTCTGTATATTACTCTGTGTTTAAATATATTGCTCTGTGTCCGTGCTAAATCAAATTTTTTAATTACCACTACTATATTTGTAACATCGAAATGGAAGACGAAAACAGAATATCATATTGTTTTTGTGAAGTAAGTCATCTTATACAAATAAATTCGTGCGGAGCGTCTCTGGAAGTAGGTAATTATAATTTTTTTAATTTAGAATTTTCGCAAGCAGAAAGAAACAACGGCAATTTCGTTTATTAAAGTTCTAAATATAATTTACCTCACCGTTTGTCTTGTATTGTTTAATATTTCGTATTTATTTTATTATAAGAACGAGGATTCGAAATTCAAATTGAGATCATATTTGTGGACAGGTGATGCTTGTGCAGGCTGGTCTACACGAGTGTGCAGTGCACTTGTGCATTCGTTCGGTGGATCACGTGGTCGCGATTTTAAACGCGGTAGAGCCGAGCGGCGGCTTTAGCTGCTGCTCGAATGGGCCGACTCGACCGGGTTTGTACCACAACCTCGCAGAATACCAGCGTGAAGTTGAGGCGTCTTGTGCTTCTGCGTTTCGTTCGGTGAGTGAGGTAACTGGAGGCCCATGTTCCCCTCCCTGTTGCCCTCCTCTTCCCTCCCATCTCCCAAATATCCTTAAAGACCGGCAACGCACTTGTAGCATCTATGGTGTTGCAGATGTATGAGGGCGATGGTAATCACTTACCATCTGGTGAACCGATTGCTCGTTTGCCGCCATTCCCAAAAAAGAAATGCGCGTGCGTCATACTTGTGAACAGGTGATGCTGGTGCAGGCTGGTCTGGCTGTAAGGCCTGTGCCTGTAAGTTCTCAAATATTTTAGAGATGATTTTGGAGCCGGAAAGAGTCCACCACGCTGCTCCATTGCGTGTTGGCGGGCTTCACATGTCCTTGATTGTTTTTTATTAATACTTCTCAGATATGCCGGTTTCCTCACGATGTTTTCCTTCACCGCCGAGCACGTGATAATAACAGCACTTAAAATAGCTATTAACAGTTCTAGTGGTGCCGGCACCGGAGATCGAACCCAGGTCACACGCGCTCTGACACCCTGACCACTAGGATACCATGGCTCTACGAGTGCTCTCGTATATTGAATAACTCTAATAATGCTAAAATAAAATTGTAAGTAGTTTAACATGACGATGATGATATATATGGGAAAGGCAAATGACTTTAGTCCATACAGCCAGGTCTGATGCACGTCTACTCTGTTTGAGCTGCAAAATGCGACTCTTTAAGTAGTTTAACACTTACACTTTGACACGACACGGGTTATAAATTATAAAATCTTTCTCTTAAATTATTTCATTTTGTTTTTACATATCTATTGTTTTTTTTTTCTGTATAATTGTATTTCTTGTAACTTTTGTGTTGTGTAAATGATTAAATATTATCGTATCTTATCGTACACAATAAATGTCAATAAGTTTTGAATTATTGAATCGGGGACGAGCATATTAGCCAATCGTCTACCGCGGCCCCGGACGTTATTGGGTCATCACAACGAATAGACGACCTGTATAAATACACAGTTTTCACAACGGCCTACAAAGGTACCGCGCCTACAACTTGCTCGCAACTAATTTCGCTAATAAATGACCTTGACGTAGAAACTGTAGCTTCTAGGATAAAAGGTTCGAACGTCTCCGCTAATTGGTTAATATGTTTGGATTAACGTCACTTTATTGCGCCGTTATTTAATATATGAGAGAGAGAGGCGAGTGTAAATGGTAGAGTCGGGAGAGGAAGACCTAGGCGAACATTTCACAGATCAAATCGGAGACGTTTTGAAAAAAGGCCAGGTCAAGAGTACTCTAAACCAACGAGCATGCATGCGAAGATTGATGAAAGCGGAAGAAGCGAAAGACGTATGTCAGGACCGTAGCAAGTGGAAGGAGATTGTCTCTGCCCACCCCGTTGGGAAAAAGGCGTGAATATATGTATGTATGTATAGTGCCGCAGTGTCTTGCGCTAATAACCAATCACAAACAACCGAAATACATTGGTCGGTTTTATTTATAACACATTCGTTTCTATTTACGAAATATCTAATTTTAAGTATAATTTTAAATATATCTTTCATTGAGCCTTAGAAGTCCCTGTTTCGGCTTTTTTTTCCATTTGCGTCATACTTGTAAACTGGCGCTGCTTGTGGAAGTTGATCTGCTCGGGTTTGCAGCGCACTTGTGATTTAGTTTAGTGGATCAGTATATATTTGTATTATGTTTTGCTATGCCAATGGGACTATAATTATATTTTATGATATACAATTTTTAATTTGTATGCATTCTGTGCCTACATTCATCATATGCAATTTAAAGTACAATATATATATATGTATAGTGTATTAATGTATTATCCTATACATTCATTCTTTATTTTCTCTCTGAATTCCATATTCGCCTTAAATGGCTTACTATCCAACAGAGGCGTCACTCTAGGATTCTAGTTACTCTCTATTCCATCCTTAATGATGTAAAGTCCCCGGCGTATCTTCAAGAAAAATTTTGTTATCTTTTCTTCACGCACGACAGAAAGCTGCAATCTTCATCTAATCTTAAGATTAGTATTCCACAACACTTCACCGGTTTTGTCGGCAACTCTTTTAAGGTTCAGGCTATACTGCTCTGGAACTCCCTGCCCGACGAAGTTAAGAAAACGGCAAGCAGGAACTCTTTTATAATATTAGTTAAAGAACATTATTTCAATTTAAATGGACTTATTTAGTTTTTTTGGGGTATTTCTATATTTAGTCATCTGGTTGGGTTGTATAAATAAATACATATATAAGTAATATTTTATAAATTATATATATAATAAAATTAAATAGATAATTAAAACCCAACCAGATGGAAGCCCCCGGCAGGGGAGACCAGCCGACCGAGGGTTAGGGAGAAAGGGAAAGAAACCGGCGGACAATGCGAGCGGTATCGAATAGCACCGCCTTCTGCATTTGAGCTCGGAGCGGTCCGTCACGGAGTCCCAGCCGCGTCTGATGTTCCGAGAGGCTGACTGGGATTAACCCATTCGCAGAGACGACGATCGGAATAATTTCGGTCGGCATACCACCCCACATGTCGGTTACCTCGTGAGCCAGGTCCAGATATTTTGTCTGACTTATTTAGTTATTATTGTGTTTCTTATTTATATTTATTTATCTATCTACATGTATAATAGTATATTATTATGTATATCATGTATAATTACATCACATTTGTATTCATTTATTTTTTTATATCTATTTATATTTGTTTATAGTTATTTTAAAATAATTTTATTACTTGGTTAATTTAATAAATAAATACACCTGCTACGGCTATCTCACCAACCCATGGGTCGCCTGGCAGAGAATGCCAATAGGCATTAAGTCCGCCCTTTGTCTCCTCAAATTATATGGGGTGTAAGCAATAAAGCTTTTTAAATAAAATAAAAAAAACTATTTTATCTATTCTGTAACCGCCTTCGATGTTCTATCACTCCCGAAAGTTGACAGGCAGAGGATAATTGACAGTCTTTGGAATACCGTCGGATAGGCTGGGCTCCTGGGTCGTGTGCGTAACGACTGGTTTGCGGTTTCAACGACGATGTGAACTGCTATCTGTAAAACCTCTCGATCTCATTCAATTTATCAGCTCCCGAGGAAACTGCGCTGCTATCGGTCTTCATTGGCTGTTTCCGAATGACAGATCTCTGGCGAACACTTTGGAGCCTAGGTTTCGCTCTAATGCTTCTTCAATACGGTCTATATTAGATCTGTCTGTTCAGCTGCCTATATGCCGACGCATCAGTTGATGACTTCAGCGCTCATCTCACGCTTGGCTTTCAAGAGTTCTAGATTGTGATCGGATAGCTTCTGAGGTTTCTTCATGCGGCCGTTTGACATTCCTCATACTATTCCTCCTGTTTGTTTTTAACGAATCCTTGTTTTAACAATGTTACTTTGCTTCATATGTATTGTTATAATCAACGGTTTACATTAAACCTATTTAATTTCTTCGATACGCTCTTTGCTATTAAGGAGATTTGCGAATAAAATAGTAATTTCATCATTATATAGTAACTTGAAATAATTTTACAAATTCGTAAGTTGTAATCGTTGAAGGCGTAGAACAGTTTCAAGTGGTATTTAATTTTATGATTTGCTTTTGCTACTTATTGGTATCTATGTTTATAAACATATTACTTGATAAGTTCATGTTTAAAATGATAAGATTTCAGATTAGCCAGACTTGCGATTTCGGAGGGTATAAATACGTTTTGCCAACCGTATTTTACAGAGGTACTGGGCTCTCTTAGAACTTGGTGCCAGGATAATTGGAAGGAGCATTTTGACGAAAGATCACTAAGTAAAGGAATATGGTATAAGCCCATACAACCATATCTATCGCGAAATCCCTGGTTTTATGGTGCTGGTCTGAGTAGGGAGGAAATAGTCATTGCTCATAGGCTTCGATCTGGCCATGTGCCACTGAATAGTTTCGGGCATCTGATGGGTAAAACAAAAACACCTAACTGCAGAGAGTGCGGGCGTGTAGAAGATGTATATCATATGTTAAACGAATGTCTGCGGTCCGAAGATGAAAGATGTAATTTTTTCATACGTTTTCCAAATTTTTAACAAGAAAATGTTTGTGTTTTAACAGTATTCTTGCTTTTCCAGTTGCAGAAGCAGCAAAAGTACTTTATAGATTAGTGTCTAAGTATTTTAACAGAAGATTGTTATAAGTAGCACGATTGGGGTGACGTGGTCACTGCGCGACAAAACCCTATTTAATTAATAAAGAGAAAAAAAAATGATATGATTTCGGAATGCATTAAGATTGGAGAATTTTCTAATATGAAAGTTTTAGTTAAAAATGCATTTATTGCAACTAGTCTATTTATTTAATCTTTCTTGCATTCCTTTATATAGAAGGATTCAATAATAGTCTAGCCTGTAGAGTGAAGGTCTTTGGGAAGTCTATGGGTCTATTGTAAAAATACTATATCAACGATATTTACAAATTTTAACTCCTGTTAACTTGAGTTATATACAAAGCATTTTGTTTTAAGCACTATTATGCATAACGTCGTTTTCATGTAAGAAATGGACGAAACCGGAAAAAAAGTATTCCAAGAGAAATATCATCTTTATGATATAAATTGCCTTGATTGATAAACTTTTGGAATTGTCCAACTTGTGTGTACTTATTACTTTGTCCCTTATCGCACTTTCTTTTGCAACTCCAAGGGAAAGTTTATTATTTTGTACTAGTATTTCGTTGTTCTTCGCTGGTGATTTATTTCTTATACTAAGGAATATCAGTTAAAATGTCTTAAAACGACCGAAAGCTACGATCATTTGTCATTTGTTAACACTTACAAATGTTTAGTTTGTACCCGCGTCCCTGAGAAATCAGTATTATGATATTCTAACTCGTAATCTGTATACATAATCTTTTGTGAAGTTTATTTCTATAGGAGTATACCGGAGTTAAATACTATGTATCTTTTTTGAGTTACTTAATCTAAGAGTAATGGTTATTACTTCTTATGAAAAAAGATGTCATATCGGAAAATAAAGATGAACAGCTTTGCACAAAACAAGGACGACGCTGACAATACGTTTATTTAAACTACAAGTTACAGTACCCGTGGTATTGTGGGGTCTGAGGTATTAGACGTCCTGATCCAGACTTTGCGATCATGTAGGAAGAGCCATATGTCACTTGTACCCTTCGGATATATGTAAAACTTGATACATTTTAAACACATATGAAGTGCAAAAATTTGTTAAAAAAAAATTTTTTTTAGGTTTTTTGATACAACGCAATTTTTTGGTTAGAGCATAATTAATATGGCACGACATATCTTTATTTTTATTGGTCACTTGATGGTAAGTGATTACCGTCGGCCACGTACATCTGTAACACTAGAGGGGCTGCAGCTGCGTAACTGGATTTCAAGGATATTTGGGGACTGGAGGACAGAGGGGCGAATGAAGGGAAGAGGGGGAGTGGGCCTCCAATAAAAACTACCACTAGAGACATGAATATTAACATGGCATGAACATTTTTAGACGTGGTAGAGCCTAGCGGCGGCCTTTGCTGCTGCTCTAATAGGCCGGCTCGACCGGATAGGTACCACTACCTCGATCGAGAATATCGGCGTGAAGTAGAGGCATCTTGTGCTTCGGCGTTTCGTTCGGTGATTGAGGTAACCGGAAGAGGCCCACTCCCCCTCCCCATCTCCGTGCTCATCCTCCCTCCCATCTCCCAAATACCCTTAAAGGTCGGCAACCCACCTGGGGTACCTTTTGTGTTGCAGATGTACGCGGGCGCAGAGGGCGTTTGCCTCCTTACCCATAAAAAAAAAAGCTTTGCACTGTCCACTCTATGTAAATTATCTGCGCTAAGTTTCAAAATGGAAATCTCGTTTCAGAACAGATAACTATGAAAAATAGCACCGGAGTGGAGGTCTAAATAAGTGTGAAATTGTGTGTGAACGCGCCAAAATGTCTGTCTATGTGTTGAAAAGAATAATTCGGCCGATAGCGGTGTTGTGTGTAACGTACCTGCACTTCGCCTGGTCGGTGAGCTTTAGAAAGCTCGCGGACACACCCGTATGAATATACAATAATTAATAATTCTTGAATAATTGTATCTACTTAAACTACTTAACGCAAAACTAGGTACGAAAAAAGGCGATGAGCTGATAGTGGGGAACTTTGGAGTAGAGCAACGGAACCCAAGAGGGCAACAGCTGGCTGACTTCATGGCAAAGGAGGGATTCTTTATGATGAACTCCTATTTCCAGAAGCGGCCCCACAGGAAGTGGACATGGATGAGCCCGGACGGTACCACAAAAAATGAGATCGACTTCATCATGACGACCAAGCGTCAGCTGTTCAGTGATGTCTCTGTGATCACTAGGGTAAAAACCGGCAGTGATCACCGAATGGTCAGAGGCACACTGAACCTTAACATTAGGCTCGAGCGGTCTCGTCTGGTGAAGTCTACGCTCCGCCCACCACGTGCCCTTATCCAGAACCCCGAGAGCTTTCAGCTGGAATTGCATAATCGCTTTCAGTGCCTAGACAATTGCGTTACAGTGGACGATACGAATAGCAGGCTAGTGGAAACTGTCCATGCGGTAGGAGCTAAGTTTTGCAGGACCCGCCGCACGAACAAGCCCCAAAAGCTCTCCGATCACACTCTTAAACTCATGAAAGCCAGGCGTGAGATAAAGCTGCAGTCTACAAAGAATGCGTCAGCGTATCGGCTACTGAATAGACAGATCTCCAAATGTATGAGGCAAGACTTACGCAAATTCAATACAGCCTGTATTAAAAAAGCGATAGAGCGGAACCAAGGCTCCAAAGTCTTCGCCAGAGATCTGTCTATCGGAAAGAGCCAACTGACCAAGCTGAAGACCGAAAGCGGCGCAGTCATTTCCGCTGTAGCCGAGATTTTGAGTGAGATCGAGAGATTTTACGGACTGCTGTACACAACGTCGTTAAAACCACACACTGATGTGATTAACGACCCAAGAGCCAAGCTTATCCGACATTACTCCAATAACATCCCGGACGACAGTCTGAGCGAGATTAGGATGGCTCTCAAACAGCTTAAAAACGGCAAGGCGCCGGGTGAGGACGGAATTACAGTTGAGCTTCTGAAAGCGGGTGGAAAACCGATACTTGCTGTCCTTCAGAAGCTGTTTAATTCCGTCATTCATGGCGGTGTTACGCCGAAAGCGTGGAGCAGAAGCGTGGTTGTCCTATTCTTCAAGAAAGGGGATAACTGCCTTTTGAAGAATTATAGACCGATATCGCTTCTAAGCCGCGTCTACGTGCTGTTTTCGAGAGTCATCTTAAATAGTCTAGTGAACAGAATTGTCGACTTCCAGCCTCCCGAACAAGCCGGATTCCGAAAAGGCTATAGTACCATAGACCACATACATACTCTTCGCCAGATTGTACAAAAGGCCGAGGAGTACAATTTGCCATTATGTCTGGCGTATGTGGACTATGAGAAAGCCTTCGATTCAGTCGAAATTTGGGCGGTGCTACAGTCTCTTCAGCGGTGCCAGATAGACTCTCGGTATATCGAAGTGCTGAGGTGTTTGTACAATGAGGCTACGATGTCTATCCGAGTACAGAATCAGAGTACGAAACCAATCCAACTGCAGAAAGGTGTAAGACAGGGTGATGTCATATCCCCGAAGATCTTCACCGCTGCATTGGAAGATGTTTTCAAGCAGCTGAACTGGAAAGGATACGGTATCAACATCAATGGCGAATACATCACTCACCTTCGATTTGCCGACGACATAGTTCTTATGGCAGGATCGCTGGAGGAGCTCAGTACAATGCTCAATGACCTCAATAACGTCTCCCAACAGGTTGGTCTTAAGATGAACATGGACAAGACGAAGTTCATGTCAAACGTCCATGTCACACCAATGGAAATTGTATTGTTATGACACTATACTTTAATTATGACATTAATACTATAATTTTGACATTCTTAAAATTTCTTTAATTTCATATTTGTCATTGTTTCGTTCAAACATTAAAGACGATTTTAAGCGTGGTAGAGCCAAGCGGCTGGCTACTGCTTGAATAAACGACCAGCTCGCGGACACACCCGTATGAATATACAATAATTAATAATTCTTGAATAATTGTATCTACTTAAACTACTTAACGCAAAACTAGGTACGAAAAAAGGCGATGAGCTGATAGTGGGGAACTTTGGAGTAGAGCAACGGAACCCAAGAGGGCAACAGCTGGCTGACTTCATGGCAAAGGAGGGATTCTTTATGATGAACTCCTATTTCCAGAAGCGGCCCCACAGGAAGTGGACATGGATGAGCCCGGACGGTACCACAAAAAATGAGATCGACTTCATCATGACGACCAAGCGTCAGCTGTTCAGTGATGTCTCTGTGATCACTAGGGTAAAAACCGGCAGTGATCACCGAATGGTCAGAGGCACACTGAACCTTAACATTAGGCTCGAGCGGTCTCGTCTGGTGAAGTCTACGCTCCGCCCACCACGTGCCCTTATCCAGAACCCCGAGAGCTTTCAGCTGGAATTGCATAATCGCTTTCAGTGCCTAGACAATTGCGTTACAGTGGACGATACGAATAGCAGGCTAGTGGAAACTGTCCATGCGGTAGGAGCTAAGTTTTGCAGGACCCGCCGCACGAACAAGCCCCAAAAGCTCTCCGATCACACTCTTAAACTCATGAAAGCCAGGCGTGAGATAAAGCTGCAGTCTACAAAGAATGCGTCAGCGTATCGGCTACTGAATAGACAGATCTCCAAATGTATGAGGCAAGACTTACGCAAATTCAATACAGCCTGTATTGAAAAAGCGATAGAGCGGAACCAAGGCTCCAAAGTCTTCGCCAGAGATCTGTCTATCGGAAAGAGCCAACTGACCAAGCTGAAGACCGAAAGCGGCGCAGTCATTTCCGCTGTAGCCGAGATTTTGAGTGAGATCGAGAGATTTTACGGACAGCTGTACACAACGTCGTTAAAACCACACACTGATGTGATTAACGACCCAAGAGCCAAGCTTATCCGACATTACTCCAATAACATCCCGGACGTCAGTCTGAGCGAGATTAGGATGGCTCTCAAACAGCTTAAAAACGGCAAGGCGCCGGGTGAGGACGGAATTACAGTTGAGCTTCTGAAAGCGGGTGGAAAACCGATACTTGCTGTCCTTCAGAAGCTGTTTAATTCCGTCATTCATGGCGGTGTTACGCCGAAAGCGTGGAGTAGAAGCGTGGTTGTCCTATTCTTCAAGAAAGGGGATAACTGCCTTTTGAAGAATTATAGACCGATATCGCTTCTAAGCCGCGTCTACGTGCTGTTTTCGAGAGTCATCTTAAATAGTCTAGTGAACAGAATTGTCGACTTCCAGCCTCCCGAACAAGCCGGATTCCGAAAAGGCTATAGTACCATAGACCACATACATACTCTTCGCCAGATTGTACAAAAGGCCGAGGAGTACAATTTGCCATTATGTCTGGCGTATGTGGACTATGAGAAAGCCTTCGATTCAGTCGAAATTTGGGCGGTGCTACAGTCTCTTCAGCGGTGCCAGATAGACTCTCGGTATATCGAAGTGCTGAGGTGTTTGTACAATGAGGCTACGATGTCTATCCGAGTACAGAATCAGAGTACGAAACCAATCCAACTGCAGAAAGGTGTAAGACAGGGTGATGTCATATCCCCGAAGATCTTCACCGCTGCATTGGAAGATGTTTTCAAGCAGCTGAACTGGAAAGGATACGGTATCAACATCAATGGCGAATACATCACTCACCTTCGATTTGCCGACGACATAGTTCTTATGGCAGGATCGCTGGAGGAGCTCAGTACAATGCTCAATGACCTCAATAACGTCTCCCAACAGGTTGGTCTTAAGATGAACATGGACAAGACGAAGTTCATGTCAAACGTCCATGTCACACCAATACCGGTTGTTGTTGGGAACAATAGGCTCGAAGTTGTAGACGAGTACGTATACCTGGGACAAATTGTCCGATTAGGTAAGTCCAACTTCGACTTAGAGGTCAATCGACGAATCCAACTCGGCTGGGCTGCGTTCGGGAAACTACGTCATATCTTCTCGTCGAGTATACCGCAAAGCCTCAAGACGAAAGTATACAATCAGTGCGTGTTGCCAGTGATGACATACGGATCCGAGACTTGGTCCTTCACTGCAGCCCGTATGAGGAAGCTCAAAGTTGCTCAGCGCGCTATGGAAAGGGCTATGCTCGGTGTTTCTCTGCGTGATAGAGTCTGCAACGATGATATCCGTAGCAGAACTAAGGTAACCGACATAGCCGTAAAGATCAGCAAGCTGAAGTGGCAATGGGCCGGCCACATAGCTCGCAGAACTGACAACCGTTGGGGAAAAAAGGTTCTCGAGTGGCAGCCACGTACAGGCAAACGCAGTGTAGGACGACCCCCCACAAGATGGAGTGACGACCTGCGCAGTGTTGCGGGAAGTCTATGGATGCAGGTGGCTCAGGACCGAGCTTCGTGGCAATCTTTGGGGGAGGCCTATGTTCAGCAGTGGACTTCTGATAGGCTGAAATGATGATGATGATGTATCTACTTAATGATAAATCACTGTACTATGTATAATTATTTTGTTAATGATAGTCATCATTAATACAGAGCCATACAAAATTATATTATACGGTAGGTTAAAATAAATAGCACTCTAAAATTATGTAAGATATTATATTATACTCAAACTGTGAAAAAATAAAACATTAGTAAAACTTTATTTCATTTTATATCTACCACCGTTTTGTTGTCAGGTTTCTCTAGTGAAGAAACATTTTATTGGTCTAAAATCTTTAAATCCATTTGGGTATGTTTTACCCATTCTGTACATCTCTACCTTCTACCCTCAACATACACAACAAATTGAATAAAAAAAAAAAACTCAAGTGTTAGCCATGAAGCTCGTTTCACATCCAGGCTGTATGGTTAAGAGGCGCTTCACATATCGATTTTAAATAACGTAGTTACTGAGCGTATCTTATAATTATTTCTATTTGCGTTTTGGTCTTTTTTTTAATATAAAATCTAAGAGTACCTATTGCAAATTTATAACTGTTATAACATAATTTCCTTACAATTTGTGTGAAAAGGTCAATGTAACGTACAACCTACCGTTTTATACCGTTTAAATTGTACGTATATGCAAAATATCTCCTTACTTGTCGCAACAATGGAAATTGTATTGTTATGACAGTATACTTTAATTATGACATTAATACTATAATAACCTTCTTAAAATTTCTTTCATTTCATATTTGTCATTGTTTCATTCAAACATTAAAGACGATTTTAAGCGTGGTAGAGCCAAGCGGCGGCTTTAGCTGCTGCTCGAATGGCCGGCTCGACCGGATTGGTACCACGGCCTCGCAGAATACCGGCGAGAAGTAGAGGCATCTTGTGCTTCTGCGTTTCGTTCTGTGAGTGAGGTAACCGGAGGCCCTCACGCCCTCCCTATTCCCCTCCTCTTCCCTCCCATCTCCCAAATATCCTTAAAGGCCGGCAACGCACCTGCAACTCCTGTGGCGTTGCGGGTATACGTGGGCGACGGTAATCACTTACCATCAGGTGAACCGCTTGCTCGTTTGCCGCCTCTTCTATAAAAAAAAAACGTTAAAATGCAAAATCCTCAATATCAAACTCCCGTTAAAATATTTGTTATGCGTTTACATTCTACAACTTTTCTCTCTGTGAACCTCATAGCTTTTTTCGATCAATGGGAATGTATTCTTGTGCAAAGGACACAATTAGCAAAATCTAGAATACATTTTTGATGTTAAAATAAACATGAATATTTTCTATTTATTATTGGATCAGGATGAAGGCGGCTACTGCAGCCGATAGACATCTTCTTTTGGGTGGTTCCATGGGATAAGGGGGAAGGGCAAAAGAACATCGGATCAGATCTATGGCTTGCTAATTAATTCATTTGTTTTCTCAAACATATACTAGTATGTACACAAGCCTATGAAGGTTTCCTCATTCTATAAGTCAAACTTTGTAAATATACATAGGTTACAAATAATTAAAAAAAAAGAAAAAATCTATTAAAAAAAAAATATGTTAAGTATCGCCTGCACTTAACAGTAAGGAGGTGGTTCGAGTTGTTTCTGTGTTGTCACTATTCTTTCACTGTGAGAGATCAGACAACTATATGTGCTCTAGTGACACCGCAACCCATCACCTTTCTGTGTTACTTGGATTTGGCAGATTCGGATGGATTTTCCACGGTTATTCGGTCGCGTACACTTGTTTGTCAGCATGACTACGTATTAGTGAAGTTGGCATTAGGAGAAGAAGATTTAATGTTCTCTTTTACACCCCTTAAATAGACCTCTCCCGTTGGAAGAATTTTCCATAATCGTCACTCCTCACAAGAAGCTTCGGACTGTTCTCCGTCATCAGCGTGTGTTTTGTAATCATTTTCCGAGATGACTAATACGCGATCTATGGAACTTTCAAATCGCCTCTTATGATACCTACGTGAAGCGAGACGATGGCAGTTTCTTACACCGCTTCGTCACGATGCAGACACAAGTTGGGCGAAAGAAATAAAAATATTAACATTTGTATACTAAGATATAATAGCTAGGGACATAAAATGCTCTGATCACGCTACGCAGACTATATCCGCTAAGTTTCATTCATCATCATCATCATCATCATCATCATCATCATCATCATCATCATCATCATCATCATCATCATCATCATCATCATCATCATCATCATCATTTCAGTCTATGAGAAGTCCACTGCTGAACATAGGCTTCCCCGAAAGATTGCCACGAAGCTCGGTCCTGAGCCACCTGCATCCATCGACTTCCCGCAACACTGCGTAGGTCGTCACTCCATCTTGTGGAGGGTCGTCCTACACTGCGTTTGCCTGTACGTGGCTGTCACTCGAGAACCTTTTTTCCCCAGCGGTTGTCAGTTCTGCGAGCTATGTGGCCGGCCCATTGCCACTTCAGCTTGCTGATCTTTGCGGCTATGTCGGTTACCTTAGTTCTGCTGCGGATATCATCGTTGCAGACTATATCACGCAGAGAAACACCGAGCATAGCCCTTTCCATAGCGTGCTGAGCAACTTTGAGCTTCCTCATACGGGCTGCAGTGAAGGACCAAGTCTCGGATCCGTATGTCTTGAGGCTTTACGGTATACTCGACGAGAAGATATGACGTAGTTTCCCGAACGCAGCCCAGCCGAGTTGGATTCGTCGATTGACCTCTGAGTCGAAGTTGGACTTACCTAATCGGACAATTTGTCCCAGTTATACGTACTCGTCTACAACTTCGAGCCTATTGTTCCCAACAACAACCGGTATTGGTGTGACATGGACGTTTGACATGAACTTTAAAATATGACATGAACGTTTCATTGAAATAGAATAATTAGTATCGGAGAAGTCAGCAATAAAAAAATTGCATCGGAGCCGGGGAATGAGTGGCTTGCTAATTAATTCATTTGTTTTCTCAAACATATACTAGTATGTACACAAGCCTATGAAGGTTTCCTCATTCTATAAGTCAAACTTTGTAAATATACATAGGTTACAAATAATTAAAAAAAAAGAAAAAAATCTATTAAAAAAAAATATGTTAAGTATCGCCTGCACTTAACAGTAAGGAGGTGGTTCGAGTTGTTTCTGTGTTGTCACAATTCTTTCACTGTGAGAGATCAGACAACTATATGTGCTCTAGTGACACCGCAACCCATCACCTTTCTGTGTTACTTGGATTTGACAGATCCGGATGGATTTTCCACCGTTATTCGGTCGCGTACACTTGTTTGTCAGCATGACTACGTATTAGTGAAGTTGGCATTTGGAGAAGAAGATTTAATGTACTCTTTTACACCCCTTAAATAGACCTCTGCCGTTGGAAGAATTTTCCATAATCGTCACTCTTCACAAGAAGCTTCGGACTGTTCCCCGTCATCAGCGTGTGTTTTGTAATCATTTTCCGAGATGACTAATACGCGATCTATGGAACTTTCAAATCGCCTCTTTTGATACCTACGTGAAGCGAGACGATGGCAGTTTCTTACACCGCTTCGTCACGATGCAGACACAAGTCGGGCGAAAGAAATAAAAATATTAACATTTGTATACTAAGATATAATAGCTAGGGACATAAAAATGCTCTGATCACGCTACGCAGACTATATCCGCTAAGTTTCATTCATCATCATCATCATCATTTCAGTCTATGAGAAGTCCACTGCTGAACATAGGCTTCCCCAAAAGATTGCCACGAAGCTCGGACCTGAGCCACCTGCATCCATCGACTTCCCGCAACACTGCGTAGGTCGTCACTCCATCTTGTGGAGGGTCGTCCTACACTGCGTTGGCCTGTACGTGGCTGTCACTCGAGAACCTTTTTTTCCCCAGCGGTTGTCAGTTCTGCGAGCTATGTGGCCGGCCCATTGCCACTTCAGCTTGCTGATCTTTACGGCTATGTCGGTTACCTTAGTTCTGCTGCGGATATCATCGTTGCAGACTATATCACGCAGAGAAACACCGAGCATAGCCCTTTCCATAGCGTGCTGAGCAACTTTGAGCTTCCTCATACGGGCTGCAGTGAAGGACCAAGTCTCGGATCCGTATGTCTTGAGGCTTTACGGTATTCTCGACGAGAAGATATGACGTAGTTTCCCGAACGCAGCCCAGCCGAGTTGGATTCGTCGATTGACCTCCGAGTCGAAGTTGGACTTACCTAATCGGACAATTTGTCCCAGTTATACGTACTCGTCTACAACTTCGAGCCTATTGTTCCCAACAATAACCGGTATTGGTGTGACATGGAGGTTTGAAATAGAATAATTAGTATCGGAGAAGTCAGCAATAAGAAAATTGCATCGGAGCCGGGGGGAATGAGTGGGCTTACACTCGCTTCGCTTAGCTCAGCTAGCTTCGCCCCAGTAACCATAATAAACATTTTTTATTTAAAAAGTATAGATAAACAGCACCGCGTACCGTACAATTATATTTTGCTTGTGATCGTAATATGGTGCATATAAATTTCTTTCGGAGCGCTAAAATCAGAAGCACCCTTAAAACAGTCACTTAATTAAGTTGTTGCCACACAACGTAATCTGCATAGCCAACGGTGCGAACGTAATTCTCAACGTACGGCAACACTGGAAGAAGTAAGCGTGTTTGTGAGTAATCGTTTCAGCACCCTAATGTGTTATTACCTTAACATGTCATAACAATACAAACATCACTTAAACATTGCTGCGATTTTTATTTACAATTTTTTTTACTAATGCTATCAATATTAGGGTACTATTTATTGTATTTGGAGGATTTATAAATATAAATATAGATGGTAAACCATAAAATAAATTAGCTTCAATAAAATATATTATACATAAAATTAAATATACAAAACCCTACGAAACGGAAGCACTCGGCAAAGGAGACCATACGGCAGAGGAAGCTGGAGGGGGAAAAGGAAAGAAACCGGCCGATGATGTTCCCAGTATCGACGAGTACAACCTTCTGCATTTGAGCTCTGAGGGTCCTGGCCAGCTGTCTGGTCAATGATGGCCGCTCCGAGCAGGCATGTCGAGTCCATTTCGGAAGCCGGTTGATGGGAGGATAATTCACTGCAACTATCCCTGTAGTGTGCAAAGGTCGAAACGGCAAATATCTAAAAGGGGTTTCGGAGCCGTGAATGGTCCGCCACGCTGCTACAATACGGGTAGGCGGACTTCAAAAGTCCTCGAAATTCATTTAATATTTTATTATTTCTCAGTCACACACAGGTTTTCTCACGATGTTCTCCTTCACCGTCAAGCACGTGGTAAATTCGCTCTATAAAACTAAAGCGACCGACATTTTAATTATTGTCGATGTCGCCGGGTTGTTGAAAATTACCAAATTCATATGCACACGATGTCTTAAGTATATCCTTTTTGGTTATATTGTCAAGTTTTAGAAAAATTGATGTACGAGGTGATTGACAGACAGTTTGTACATAGCTGTATTTCTGCCGCGTTGAAGTGCGTCAGGATGTACAAGTAACATATTTATTTCTTTTATGTAACATTTTAGGCGTACGTTGTTAAATTATCTTATAATATCTTATTGTAACTAAGATGAAATAGACGCAGTGTAAAGTAACCATTTTTATGGGTCAGTCGGCAAACGAGCAAGCGGTTCACCTGATGGTAAGTGATTATCGTCGCCCACGTACATCTGCAACAGCAGAGGTGTGCAGGTAGGTTGCCGGCCGTTAAGGGTATTTGGGAGACGGGAGGGAGGATGAGGAATGAGATGGAGAAGGCGAGTGGGCCTCCGGTTACCTCACTCACTAAAAGAAACGCAGAAGCACAGGATGCCTCTACTTCACATTTGGCTAAACCACGAATAATATGCCTTCCAGTGCCGTGGTTTTTCTTGTATATTTCTCTATCGTTAAAACAGTAATACGAAACGCTTTAAACACGATGTGATTATAATGCAAACTCTAAAGTATAACACCAAATAATCATAACAATTAAGTAATTGACTTCAAACTTTATTATTCCATTCTTTTCAAATTCTAAGGATACTATTCTGAAGGTGTGCCTTATTCAATAAAGAAAGAAACCTCAAAAAAGGTTTACAATCGGCAAAGATATCGCGTATTATACGCATAAAAAAAAACATGGAGACGAATTTATATCCTCCTCTTTTTGAAGTCGGTCGAAAACTATCTATGGTTCGCGCTAAAAATCTCCAACTGAATGAAAGAAAACATATTTTTTTCGATAAATACACTGATATACAGTGTATCAAATGTCTCGCACTTGGTCTCAACCATAAGGACACAAAATATTATAAATCTTCTAAGATTTCGAGCAAAACGTTGGAAGTAATTACTCGAGTTTCGTTAAAGTGATTACCCTATAAATTGTCACGTCCTATCTCGCTGAGGTATATTCCAGAAAATGAATGGTTTATTCAGTACCTAATCTCAAACGCTCTATCTGGGTTGCGTTGAAACCGACAGTAAATATTAAACTTTGCTTTCACATTTCTGGAGTGGTAAATTATGCTCTAGTGGGATTCGATTACTTCTAGCACCTTAAGAGCTGATGACGGCTAACGTTCTTTGCATCGGTCTGGCATGGATAGCGCTGCAGTTAAAGGATCTACCTCCGATTCCTCCGATAGCTAGGTGGTGAGCTCGTATCAAGGAGTTTTGTGTACCGTTGTACGATTTGCACTAAGACGACGGTCGATCAAAGGGCACGCGCGTCAGATCGTATTCACGACGTAGAGCGCTAGGCTCCAGACGAAGCTTTCCTGCCGATCTTCGAAGCCTGGATGCATCGGCGGGGAGGAAGACTCACCTACAGACTCGCACAGATAACTATCCGATAATAGCCGGACACGGGTGCTTCGGTATTCATCGGTGCAGGATCGGAGGAGAGACGATGGCGAACTGCTTTCACCGCGCTGGGAGCAATCAGAACTACGCATCGCACACACTGACGGTGTGCCAAGCATGGGAGGCGGAGCGGAGTATCCTGGTGAACCACATTGGGCTTGAAGGGTCGTTACTGCCTTCCGTGATTCTGAGATGGTCCAGAGGGAAGCTGCTGAGCGGAATCGAGAGAGGACAGGTTCCGTTTGGAGACGGCGCGATAGAGGCGTGCTTGCGCCTCGTCATGGCCCTCCCAATATCAATGGTGTTACCCAGCCAGAGGTGACGACGTGGCCTCTGGCTGGGTAACACCAAATGTCCAGTGACGAGGAGGAGGAGGAGGAGGTCCACGAGGAGGACGGTGACTCGAAGTGGTCTCGAGCCACTGTAATAGCACCGTGAAGGTGCTAGGGGCAGCGCCTTCGGAAGAGGATTATTGTAACCAAGCGAAAGGGGGGGCCCCGGTTGTATTCCGGACCAGTTAACGGAAATTCCATGAACCTTCGTCAGCGCTGATAGCGACCACCGTGAGGGTTTCAGTTGGTGGAAGTACGACATGACCCGGCTGTCCCCCAAGGGCTAGGTAAAAAACAGACACTAAGACGGCGACAGGCTCGCCAATTGTCACGTTATCTAGGCATTGAAGTATCCTAGTCCACAACTGTGACAAAAATTAATTAATTGTGAAGAATTGTTGAAGTTGTTGTTGAAGACGGTTGTGTTGGTGAACTTCACTCATCTTCAAGAATAAGTAATGATACTTTTTTTCATTTCTCAGTCGTGGAGATTCCCTCGTGTTTTTCTTAATCTCAGACCAATTGTCAAATTCATCACTTATTTAAAAATTTAGTGATGCCAGGATTGGAACCTAGATCACTTCCGTTTTAACATATTAAAGCGAGTGCTCAGACAACGGCTCTAGAAAGAAAGAAAATTGTCGCATTCAAATTATACAATGAAATCCCACAAGCTTTTGTTTTATGTTACACAAATGTAAGAAGTTTATATTCATTTCAGTTGTATAGAAATTCTTCGTTTGACTTCGTTTGATAGGACATCAATGGGCTTACCACACAATCCTCGCTGGTAGATTCTCTCACAACAACCAGATAATACCAATGTGAACATTTATAATCTGCGACTATATGTTAAATTTTTTCTCAATATCTGTAACAGATTTTACGTAACATCAATTCAGTCTGATAGAGTGAAAAAAAAATCTATTTGATTTGTTTTATTTATTTTCATGGAGATAAAGGTTTTGACTTTAAAACATCAAAGTATGTTTATTTCGGAGGGTATTTTGATAAATCCTTGTAGAAGGATTAAATTTTAATAAATAATCTTACGCAAAAAGGTTTAAAGACTTAAAGTAACAAAAAAAAAAGGAAATCAGTTTAACATTTCAACTTAATAAAGTCTACAACTTGTTTCGAGCTTTAATCTTCCGTTTCTTTCCCTAATTTATAAATGTTAAAATAAAACGTAACTTGAGAATTAAAGAAAATATTAATATTTCAAGAGTATTTTGTCATTTACTTATCACTAACTCGACGGCCAAGCGTGTCGATTGTATGAAATTATGCCATGGAAATAGGCTGGTCCTTCATTGGACTCTCTAGAGGATGCATCTTCAACAGCCTGTGTAAGCCCACAGCTGGATATTGACGTCAACGAAATCTGGACATGCCATGGACGAAACACTTACGCATATTCTCACCTCGCTCGGCAGGTGGGTTTATAAACGGAGAGGCGTATCGGCTCTACACTAGAGTCGGTACTCTCCAACGCCAGTATGTGACATAAGGGCTGTTTTCAACGTGATAGAGCCAAGCAGAGGCTCTTGCTGCTGCTCGAGAAGGACCTGCGCGAACAGGTCAGCAATAACCGTCGGTATTCCGCGTGGTCGTGGTGCTACCCTAGTCGAGTAGGCCCATTCGAGCAGCAGCAAAAACCACTGCTTGGCTTTACCATATACAAAAATACATTCCGCAGTGGACTACTTACAGGCTGGTAAGGTAAGGTGAAGCGGTGCTCAAACTGGGCATTGAAATGCGAGAGTACTGAATATCAGCTTCGCTGGTACGAGCACAGATTAATATAATATGGCTCGTAGCCAGTACTGCGCGCTTGTGGAACTGACTGCTCTGCTTGGTCAATTTCAACGTTCTTTTTTCGTTTGGTTAATCTTCCATAGAAGGCGTGCCGGATAATATTATACCGGCGTGAAGTAGAGTCGTCTTGTGATTCTGCGTTTCGTTCGGTGAGCGAGGTAACCGGTGGCCCACTTCTCCCTCCCCCACCCTCTCCTAAACCTATCTCCCATCCCTCAAATATCTATAAAAGGCTGACAACGTTCCTGCAGCTCCTCTGGTGTAGCTGATGTACGTGGGCGTGGAGTGACCTTTTTGCATAAAAGTTAATTTAGATAAGTGAGCGGGTGCCGGCCAATTCACTCGCGTGTCAAGAATTTCGTCACAAAGAGAGAACTGAACTTAATTGAGATAAAAAGTCCTCTCCACCCCATTACATGACACATCCCTCTGCCAAGTTTCGTTCATAATCTCCTAAGTTTAACTTTAAGCGTGATTGAACGACAGACATACGAACTTTCACATTTGTAATTTTAAGTAGGATTAAACATTGCCTTCAGTACTTACACTAATCGTAGTATAATTGCTTTCAATTCTGCGGTGTACGAAGTAATATATATATACATTCTTATTAAAATATATATACATTCTTATTAATATACATATATATATATATTTATTTTAGTCCTTTCTTTTTTAACTTTTTTAAAGTGTGTTACTTTTCATCCCAGGGTTTTTAACGATTACAAAACAGGAGGGGGGCGCCTGCCACAGTCTCAGTGCATTGTTCTTCACATAGAGGATCGAAATAGAGCCCCCTGGTTCGGAAGTAGATCCTTAATGACTCACTTTTCGTTGCTTCAATTAAAAAAAAAAGCTCCCTCACAATTCGTGAAATTGCTTAATCAAACTTACATACATATAAAGAAGATATTGTATTTTAATAGAAATGTTTATAAATTCAAACAAATATGATATGGCTTCGACGTTAAATACATCAAGAAGCTAAAAATCTTCGAAGCGTACGTGATGCTAAGGTTTTCTTTTTAAAAAAGAACTGCTATGAAAAGCTCATTCTGTGTTTAAAAACTCGCGAAACAGTGTAGCCTCGGCTTAGAGCTGCATTCAAGTAAACTTAACTGAAAGAATAAGTGCATAGATCAATTTTTGAGCCTGAGGTTATCTGTAGCCTTGGTACAAATAAGGATACTTTGATCCTAACATCCAATTAAATAAACTTATTTTAGAAAATTGACATAACCGCTTTATTGTTTATAGTAATGCATCGAAGCTAGACAATGATGGAGTTATGGGAATGGCTGTTTGGATCCCTGAATATCAAATTATTTTATATTATAATTCTCCACCAACATCATCAATCTTTACCATTTTGTCGAATTAATATGGATATTATATAAATATTTGGTGAACACATCCACGCTTCTGCAACTGAGGCAGATTGTAAAAAATAAATTGATCTTATATTTTTTTTTTTTTTTAGAAATGAATACTAGCAATGCTATTTATTAAGTAACATTGCTAATATTGCTGTTAAACCTCCAACTAAGCTTACAGCTTGTATCTAGGGAGGTTCACGACAATAGTCGAATGGCGGGCTCGAACTTACGACCTCATGTTTCGCAGTCTGCACCCTAACCCATTTGGCTATTGGCGCTTCAGGCTATTGATTTTTTTTATAATCAGATTCATAACTGGTTTCGCCTTATTACATCTTATCCAAATACCCTAAAGAATTTCAAAGAAATACAGAGAATTTGTGACTCTCCCGGGATCAATGATACGAAAATACAACCCAATAAATTTGATAAAATTTACGTTCATATTTTAAAAAGTGTTACCTGCTTTGTGAGGGAAATGTATCCGCCTGAAAAACGTTTTCACATGCCCTCATTCACCCATTATCCGCGATGTAAGCAGACGCGGTGGGAGTGTTCCCGGAAATTCGGCCTCCGTGCGAATACAGACTGACAAGCAACATTTCTAGGGCGACGTTGTATCATTTTAACTTCATTATCGCTATCCCTTAAGTGGTGACCCTAAAAGCACTTTTACTACATCAAAAGTATGAAAAGAGATCTCGTAAATTTCAAATGAATTTGACACATTTTATGATTTCTGTTAAGTAAAAGTTATCATAACCAATTTATAATTTATGAAATATAGTCTATATTTTATGAAATTAAAATTAAAAAATGAAAACACTTAGACACTACTTGATGACGTACATTTAACCGACCTAGAGTCAAAATTATATTCATTTTAAAAATATATTTGCCCTGACCTCATTAGACAGAAAGTCCAACATTTATGGATATAAAAAATGTTTTCAACAACGTAACAATATCATTACTACTTGTTTTGTCTTAACATGTAAATTAAAATCACTTTTCCTAATTAATACTTTCGAAAACTTACCTTTCAAGTATGTAACAAAACACTCATCTCTATACAAATAAAAAAAAAATTCACAGCGATCGAGGCATCAAAAGCACAAGCACTTAATAAGGGAACTTATTAGAAGCGCAACAGCGAAAGTTTTTATGGATAAATTTCGCGATATCGATGGGAACACCGTTCGGAGCGCACGACCACACCGTCCGCCGGTCGGTGTTACACTGGTGTACTGAACTACTGAAAGCCAGTCGGCGAGCTTACAATGCAATTGGAGAACTGACGGGGCGATTCAAGATACAGAAGCTTTCACACTGCTCTTTTGTACTTGTTAAAGAGTAGAGGATGATACTTTAGCATTGACATGGACAATAAGAAAGTTGTATTGTATACAACTTTCATGCAATGTGTTGAAAACAGCCGTGGTAGCCTAGTGGTTAAGGCGCTCACTTTAGTTTCATAGAGCGCGAGTGGCCTGGGTTCGATCCCCGGTGCCGGCACCGCTAAAATCGTTACTAGAAAATTTAGGTGCTAAATTTACCACGTACTCAGCGGTGTAGGAAAACAGCATGTGCAAACCTGCACGTCTGAGAAATACTAAAAATATTATTTCGAGGATATGTGAAGTGGCAATGGGCTGGCCACATAGCTCGCAGTACTGACAACCGTTGGGGAAAAAAGATTCTCGAGTGGCAGCCACAAGATGGAGTGACGACCTGCGCAGTGTTGCGGTAAGTCGATGGATGCAAGTGGCTCAGGACCGAGCTTCGTGGCAATCTTTTGGGTAGGCCTATGTTCAGCAGTCGGCTTGTGATAGGCTGAAATGATGATGATCATGTTGATGTGAAGCACGCCAACCCACACTGGAGCAGTGTGGCAGGCCTTACCCGGCTCTTAAACCCTCTCTGATGCTCGTATTTGAGAAGGAGGCCTTTGCTCAGCAGTGGGCACTTACAGGCTGCTACTATACTTTACTTTTACAATATATTGTAACAAAACAAATGTTTATGGGTCTTGTTGCGTATAATATTTACGCTCAGTCAACTCCTAGTCAGGCCACGCTGAAGCAGCAAACAGTAACTTGAGATCTCGCTCAGTTTTGGATTTATCGGAGCGTAAGCATCTTTCCCTCGACTTCGATCCAATATATATTGCTGTCTCTGGCTATTTTCATTGACTTCAAAATCGAGCTTTTCATAGACACACTTATTTGTATGTTTTTTTTATGGCACAGGAGGCAAACGTTCAAGTTCAAGTGGCTCACGTGATAACCATCGCCCACGTACATCTGGCAACACCCGAGGAGCCGTTGCCTTTAAGGAAATATCCTTAATATAGGGGGATGGGATGATACCCCAATAGGAGGGGAAAGTGGGTCTCCGGCTACCAGCCTCACCGTCAGAAACGCAGAAACACAAGATGCCTCTACTTCATGCAGGTGGTCTGCGAGCCGATTGCGAGCCGGCCCATTCGTGCAGCAGGATAAGTTGTCGCTCCTAATTGTTCTTATAATAAGTTACCCAATTTGATGCGAATGTATCAATGTCGTGAGTTCTTTCGTCTTTGTCTCTGAATTGGTTTGAAAGGAATCCGATACCGTTAGAGACAAACACGTAAGGTGCGTTCATTCGCCTTGACTGATACTAAATGTCCGTGCATCCGCTTCTCAATACGACACCTGTCACTTTTTAAAAATGTCAATGTCCAGAACGAACACCGAGCGCTGGTGAGGCGGCCATCGGGTGAAACTGACAGTTTGGTATCGAACGGTCACGCGGGCGCATGCAACCACGTTCTCGGTGGACGTTTCTTTTTAATCTAATTCGATCTTAGCGATCTATAATTATTTGGTGAAATTATTAATTGTACTATCGAGAATTATAAGTGAAGTGATTATTGCCATAGTTATTTTATTGGAATACCGTCTCCCTACCCGATGAACCACGCCTATCCGAAGATGTCTAATAACTCCGATAATAGTTGAAAGACTTTAAGTATATAAATAAACAACTCCGCCCTACTATTGTCCGGAACACGTACATATCATGTTTACTACAGGAATCCAGGGCCGGTCGCATAAACAACGCCTCGCAAACCATCCTCGGCAGGACGCGGTATTATTTTGCAATAATTCGTCGTCTATCCAACCATTACATCAGATTTTGCTCCGTATCTCCTGATCGAATATAGAAATTCTGTGCGATAGGAGTCCGAAGTGTCGTAATGGGCCGACAGCATGTGCTGTATTAAAATTTATATCCTCTGTGCCGACAGGGAGTGCTACGGATGGTGTACGTGGCCATTGTTATTTAGAAGATATGTCTATGATAATGTGATAAAGATAGAGTGTGGCTTTGTATATTCACGTGGTGTTTTCTTCATCATCATCATATCAGCCTATCAGAAGTCCAGTGCTGAACATAGGCCTCCCCCAAAGATACACACAAAGCCCGGTACTGATCCATCGACTTCCCGCAACACTGCAGGTCGTCACTCCATCGTGTGGTCCCACACTGCGTTTGCCTGTACGCGGCTGCCACTCGAGAACCTTTCTTCCCCAACGCGTGTCAGTTCTGCGAGCTATGTGGCTGGTCCACTGCCACTTCAGCTTCCTGATCCTAACGGCAACGTCGGTTGCCTAGTTCGACGTTATCTTAGGAAATAGTGAATCCATTTTAAGAACTGTTGTTTAACTTTGATAATATATAATATGTATGATAATGTATATAACATTGTCATCATTTCAGCCTAATATGAGCACACTGCTGAACATATGCCTCCCGCAAAGATTGCCACAAATCACGCTCTTGAACCACCGGCTTCCATCGACTTTCCCCGTCAACACTGTGCGGGCTGTCACGTCCTCTTATGGGGGATCGTCACTTCATCTTGTGGAGGGGTTGGGGGGAGAGAAGTGTCCTTTGCCTTACGTGACCGGATAATATATAAACACGTGGTGTTATCTTTGGAACTACTGAATCGATTTTATGAATTCTTACACTTGTACATTATTAAAAATTACATATTATATGTTGTTATTGAATCTCCTCTGGTGTTGCAGATGTACGTCTGTAATCACTTAACATGACCCGCTTGTTCGTTTATCACCTTTCCCATAAACAAATATATTTAAACCTTTTTCATATAATGTTCTATATTGTGGAGGAAATCGCATTCATATCCACTTAGAAGTTTAGAAGATATTACCGAATACACTATGCTATGCTTGATTACGGAAAAAGATGTATTCGTTAGAAAATCGAAATCCGTTTGAGTTGTCTACCATGTTTTCGCTTGGTTAGTGATTTGATTGAAGACTCAATTACCGGTAAGAGGCATTACATCTTAATTCTCAGGGTTAAAACTCGCCTACATCTTTAATTTTTTTTTTTGGTCACAGATAGATTTATTTTGGATACTTGGAATGAAAATCGAATAAATAATTATTTTGCCTCTATTTTGAAAAACTTTTGGCATTCTCCGGTAGCAAACCCGGTGAAGAGACTCGCCACCTGTGAGACGGTAAGCGGATCGTATCAAATGGAAAATCCATAATCTCTGCTTAGCCGTTTGGATGACAGGTGTGAGCACTTGAATACAGATAAGATGCGACGCTACTGACGTTGAAGGATAATTCGGTCAGTGCTTGTAATAAGTTTGTCTAAGAAATTGTGAAAAAAGTTACTTTAAGGAGAAAAAAATACCTAGCCTTAATAATACAAATAAAACGCAAGTCGACAAAAGGGAAAAGGCCCGGGCGGCGATTCCTTGGTCAGCGTGCGGCGAAATGAAACGCGGGCAGCGGAAGCCGGCGCGCTCTTTGAAGTCCCGTCGTGAGTAAATATACGGCTTGAGTCGAAGTAACAAAGTAAAAGTATCTCGTGATAATAAATACAGTAGATTTATTTATATTTGGTGCATGAAACAGAAATAGCATTAGGAAATGTGGTTCAATTTAATATTGCAGCATTGTATACAACCTGTATATGTAAATTAAAAAACAATAATTTTGTCTAATAATGTTCGACGTAAGGGTGAATTTAAAAAAAAATACTTAAGCCAGAAACGGTTAAGTTGAGTTCTAAATCTTAAAGTATGATAAATGTAACTTGACAAATAATTACCAACCTTTTTCTTCTCAGAGCGTCGGTTACTGATTTTATTGTCGCTTCGAGTTCTCCGTTAGAGAAAGTTTCTCCGGAAAATTATTGGCCGGAAAAAAGAGCTTACTGCTAAAGAAAATTTCGCCATTTCCTTAAAATATTGTTACGAGCTAAGGGTTGGGAGATTGGAGTAAAATGGCCGGTTTCTTTAACTTGTATTTATTCTTTTTTTATACTTACAAAAGATGCAGTCTCTTCTTGATGTGCAGTCGCTCGCACGTGATCTTCCTTATAGTAACCAATCCTCTGTCGTTTCTTCGTTTTCCTCTTCTTTTTTTCCTTTTTCTCTTCCCTTTTTTCGTGATCTTCCTCTCCACTTACTTCAAAATTCACATGATTGTTCCAGAATATTCTTAAAACAGTATTTAATTTTTTTTGAAGAAAATTAGGCTTATGAAAACCAGCGTACAGCCACCCTTATTTCCCTTTCAGAGAGTTTTGGTAATTTATAAAACATTATTTCTTTTGAATTGTCATTCGAAGATGTAAAAGTTGACAAGTCGTTATCCGGCATTCATTATAATATGATCGACCATAAAATAATGGAATTTAAATCACAAATACTTCTTATTTTTCAAAGAGTATAAAGGACTATATCACCACTTTCCCCAAATACCATCCTCGTAGGGTACACCATACTGATTGTAATACATTGCTGAGCGATTGGTCATAACAAAATTAATTGGTCATAAAAAAAGCTGTAATTATTAAAGAGGAGTAATAGAAGCTACCAGCAGTAAGAGACTCGGTATTGCGTACCAACCAGCTTGCAGAGCGTGGCGAGTATGAATATTGTTTTGAACAACAAATTAACAATGCTAGAGACTTCCTCGTTGATTGTGGAGCGCGGAAGGATTAAGCTCGATGTTCCACTGTCGGAGGAACTTACATCGTAAAAAGTTTTGTTTTCAGCTATGTGGGTTGTCTGTTCAGGTTTTTTTGGGACGTTTTCACATCGCTGAACAAGTGACGGTCTGCATTAATCATTGCTATTAATCATTAATGTAAGCAACTATTTACTAGCCCGGAGGCTCACTCCCCCTCCCCACTCCCCACTCCCCCTCTTCATCTTTCAGTGCCCTCAAAGGCCGGCAACGCACTTGCAACAACTCTAGTGTTGCAGATGTGCGTGGGCGACGGTAATCACTTACCATCAGGTGAACCGATTGCTCGTTCGCCATCCGTCCTATAAAAAAAAATGGGCTGTATAATATTATATATGTACATTCATACACACATATATATAACATTGTCAGAGAAAAGAAATCATGGCACATGTGTTACCAAGCGCGGTATAAATTGTTCCCTGCGTAGAATCCATATCGAGAGACGCCCTCCAACGACGGAAACATTCGTAGAGTCTTCGGCTCAAATCACTAAACAAGAACTACGTCGTAGACCCTTATCAAACGCGTCAGAAGATATGTGCGCTTCGTCGGTCTATAATGAAATATATATGACTAATTCTTACAATTTTTATGGGTGACTTATATTATGTTATATATAGATAACGTTTATTAAAACTATTATATTCTATATATATACATTTCTGTAATCTGTATTAATATTAAACTATTGTTAGTAATGCAAATTAAAAATATATCTAACCCATATACCTTAATACGTAACAGCCTGTAAATAGTCCACAGAAGGATTTTCTACCATAAGAAGAATTTTCTACCATAAGAAGGATTTTCTACCATATGAAGGATTTTCTACCATAAGAAGAATTTTCTACCATTAGAAGAATTTTCTACCATAAGAAGGATTTTCTACCATAAGAAGGATTTTCTACCATAAGAAGAATTTTCTACCATAAGAAGGATTTTCTCCCATAAGAAGGATTTTCTACCATAAGAAGGATTTTCTACCAAAAGAAGGGGTTGATACAATCGGCACGCGGTAGCGGTCGCACTACCAGAAGATTTTCAAAGCATGATAATGTTTTCAAAATACGTTTTACTGTTTAAGAAATGTATATATCAAAAATAATACATAATTTACTTATCGCTGGTTTTCTTTTCTTAAAAGTTTACGTCTTTAGGTAATTTATTGTATACTTGTTTACTATATTTAATTAAACTTCTAGCTGAAAGAGACAAATTTGGACATAACAAAGGGAGAAGATTTCAAAAATTGTAAAAGCTTTCGCGACGTAATAAACGAATAGACAATACAAAGTAATCGCTGCTCCAAACCGCTTGTTAAATTCCACAATGAATACCACCAAAAAAAATGTAATTCAACATCTTTAAATATAATGAATTCCACGATTAACGCGAACAGTACATATTTGAAAGAAAACCTATTATTTACGGATTTTATCGCGTTTAATTTAGATTTTTATGGCCGTGGTCACTGTGGTTGGTTGTATTTTAAGCCGAGCTTCGGTCAAAACTTATTACGAACCTCGGAGAAAGACTAGTCAGTTTTTACCATCTATCAAGTGTAATAACCCTCTACAAGATGCAGGAGTATCCAAGCTTGATTATGAATGTGGTCTCTCTTACGTAGGGTTAAAATATCAATTAAAACCCGCATAAATGAACACATAGCTGATGTGAAACATAGGCGCTCTAGGAAGTCTGGAGTAAGTGATATATTTTTTTTGATTTTGAGCTCAATATTGCCAACAGACTCTTGGTCCAGTCCATTTCTTAGTTTCAATTAAACGTATAAATTATGAAAGGTTAAACTTTCTATGTTTGCAGATGACATTAAAATTTATGTAACTGTTAATTCTTCTAGCAATGTTTAATTTATTTAATGAAATAATAGAATATGCTCTATGATTATTTTTCTTATCTGTCTGTGTGTGTATATGTACTGTCAATCTCATGAAAGAGTTGAAAACCCACAATGTTAGCATTTGGAGAAAGAGATGGTTTATCCCCCTTACACGATTTATTTTTATTTTATTATACTACTATTTAAATTATAAGATACAAGCAAATCCGATGGCTTTCTACGGCCAGAATTGTCATTTATGAATGTGATATACATGTAACCATGTTCATGAAATGTTTTAAATGATGGTGAAAAATGCAATGAAATCCACTTAGTGGTTAGGAACTTATTGAACACACAGACAAACGCGAATTGAGTCTTAATTTTACGATTTTAGATAATAAACTAAATAACATTCATTAAAATATAAGAATACAAGTAAATAAACATTTTAAAATCCTGGCATATATTTTTAAATCCTAACTAAACAAAATCCTTTATTAAAAACTTATAAAGCTAAGCGATTTTTCTTCATTCTGGGACAACATTGTTTATGTGTTTGAATCTACATTATGCTTCACGGGCAGCGCGATCCGTCCATAAACCTACCCTATCCCATTTAGCCTTTAAAAAATGGTGACCTCAAGTAATTTAGTACTTACTCATTTTTCAAAGTTACTTTATAAAATATGTAGGAAAGCAACTAAAAAGAAACATAAAAATCGTTGTTCATTACTAATAGAAATTGTATTTATGGTATTCAAAAAAAAAAATACATACTTATGATCTGTTTTCATCAGAATTGTTTGCACATGTTTTTGATAGCTTTAAGTTTAGTTAAATACAATGCGTAAATACTAATATATATCACTTGTGCATTTGCCGGATTAGTGAGAACACATTTTTTTTTTATAGGAAAGGAAAAAAAAAATAAAAAAAAAATATTTTTATTTACAAACGACCAAGCAGTTCACCTGATAGTGATTCCCGTCGCTTACGTACATCTGCAACATCTGAGGAGCTGCATGTGCGTTGCCGTCCATTAAGGGTATTTGGAAGTTGGGAGGGAGGCTGAGGAGGGTTACTGACTTACTCACATCGTTGTCATTACAGTCTGTCATAAATACACTACTAAACATACGCCTCCCCAAAGAGTAACCACGGTCCTGTGTAATTTACATCCATCGAATTCCCGCAACACCGAGCAGGTCGTCACCCCATCTAGCAGAGGTCGTCACCCCATCTAGCAGAGGTCGTCACCCCATCTAGCAGAGGTCGTCACCCCATCTAGCAGAGGTCGTCACCACATCTAGCAGAGGTCGTCACCCCATCTAGCAGAGGTCGTCACCCCATCTAGCAGAGGTCGTCACCCCATCTAGCAGAGGTCGTCACCACATCTAGCAGAGGTCGTCACCCCATCTAGCAGAGGTCGTCTTACAATGTGTTTTTATACTCGCATAGGTAACAATTAAAAGCAAACTTTTTCTCCTGTAATATTTTTTAAATCATCTTAAATATAATTACAGGAGAATAAGAGCCGTGGTAGCCCAGTGGGCAGGGTGCAGGTGGCACTATAGTTTCAAAAAGCGCGAGTTACCTGGGTACGATCCCCGGTGCCGGCACCACTAAAATTGTTAATAGCAATTTTAAACGCTTTTCCAAGTGCTCGGCGGTGAAGGAAAACATCGCGAGGAAACCTGCATGTCTGAGAAATAATGAAAACTATTATTTCGGGGATATGTGAAGCTCGCCAATGCTTCTCGACTCCAAAATCCTCTCAAATATTTGAGAGGGAGGCCTTTGACCAGCAGTGGGCACTCACAGGCTTCTACTTCACTTTACTATGACCCGACCGGTTTAGTCTTTAGGGCATTATCGAATGTTGTATGAATCAATACACCTTTGACAGCGTCATTCCATGTTTGAAATTTTCCCGCGGCGACGCTGTCCAAATTAATAGCTGACGTCTACGAAAAACTAAAAGATCAAAATATTTTTTTTGTTTAGTTATTTTTATAATTATTATGCATCACCATATCATGTACTATGTGTGTAGATGCAAGTATAGGAATAAAAGTCTATATGTCTTTATAAGTCAAGCTAAGCCAGTAAAAAACCTACGACGTATATGAGTAATTAGAACCAGGTGGCAAACCTAGGAGCGGTCAGAGCAAACCTGTTAAGCATTTCTGCTGCCCTTCAGCTCTGAAACTAGGCAGTAGACACTTACCATCAGGTGCACTGTCAGCTAGCTTTGCCATTTTTTATACACGTCTATATAAGCCTTAAGAAGTAGGACTTCCGGACTTAGTGACTTGCCAGAAAAACAAAACTAACTCGACTAATAGTGAATAATTACATTGGGCGAGGCCTACACCATCATATTATCAACTGTCTGAAGATGAAGATGAAAAACCATATAAAATAATAATTATAAAGAGAAAACAATGAAAGAATATATAAAGGACAAATGAACGACTGCAAACAAAGAGCTCAATCAAGACGAAGGCAAAGAAGTTTCAAGTTTAATTAATTGATAAGGAATGTCTTGGACCGAGGCTGCAATCGAAAACTTAAGAGAAAATATTACTTTAATTTAGGATCAATTTGCTGACGTATGGCACTGGAAACAATTTTATGATTTATGCTTCGTTGTGGTGAAAACCACTACGTCAGCAATATATGACAGACATCGAGGTACGTTGCTCGAGTGCATTGCGCTTGAGTGAGCTTCATATTATAATATACAGAAAGACTTTGAATTTAAACGACTGAAATTTAACGAATAGTTGTATATGTGATAAATAATATTTAACGGAGCGTTGTTAGGGGAAAATAATTATGTAGTTAAAATGAATAATGTTAAAAAAATAAAGAGCTATATCGGTTTATTAGTATTAATAGACTATGTTTCATCGTTTTGAGTTTAAAAAAAAAACGCGTTATCTAATTAGGCTCTTTAAGTTGCAGTATAAAGGTTTTTGCATTTCTCTCTTAAATTTTTTCACTATTTTACATAATTATATGCACCAGTTCTAACCAAGCTCTAGTAAAATGTCAGTTCATATACAATAACAGTCGTGATAGCCTAGTGGTTAGGGCGCTCTCTTTAGTTTCATAGAGTTCGAGTGACCCGGGTGGAGGCACCTCTAAAATTGTTAATAAGCACATTTAAGTGTTGTATTTACCACGTGCTCGGCGGTGAAGGAAAACATCGTGAGGAAACCTGCATATCTAAGAAATAATAAAAAATATTATTTCGAGGGTATGTGAAGCCCGCCAACCCGCACTGGAGCAGCGTGGCGGGCCTTTCCCGGCTCCAAATACCCTCTCAGATATTTAAGGAGGCCGTGAGGAAAAGGGTAATGTGGGATGGGAGAGTGGATGAGGAGGAGGGGATAGGGGAGCACCTCGGGTAACCTCACTCATAGAACGAAACGCATAAGCATAATATGTCTCTACTTCACGTCGGTATACCTTGTTTTTTTGCTATATAAATAAAGTTAAGTCATTGATTTACTTACTCTCTCACGCAGAGAAACACCGAGCTTTCCATAACGCGCTTAGCAACTTTGAGCTTCCTCATAGGGCCTGCAGTGAAAGACCAACTCAAAGTTGCTCAGCGCGCTATGGATAGGGCTATGCTCGGTGTATCCCTGCGCAATAGAGTCTGCAACGATGATTTTCGCATCAGAACCAAGGTAGCCGACGTAGCCGTAAGGATCAGCAAGCTGAAGTGGCAATAGGCCGGCCACATAGCTCCCAGAACTGACAACCGTTGGGGAAAAAAGGTTCTCGAGTGGCAGCCACGTACAGGCAAACGTGGTGCGGGACGACCAGCCACAAGATGGAGTGATGACCTGCGCAGTGTTGCTGGAAGTCGATGGATACAGGTGGCTCAAGATCGAGCGTTGTGGCAAGCTTTTGGGTAGGCCTATGTTCAGCAGTGGATTCGTGATAGCCGGAAATGAATAAAAATTAATGTGTTTGCCTTTTTGTTGTAGTATCAGTTAGCAACACTTAAATTATATAAATAAATAAATCTCAATTTGTCTGTTCGTTTATTTTAACGTGTATAATTTGTCAAGCGTAAAATTTGAGAAGAAAAATAAAACAAAAAGAGGATACCTACGGAGTACGTTTCGCGTGTGCTCAGTCAGCCTTATTTTCTCATAAAAAGACTCATATATATTCACCCTTACTACTTACCTAATAAAAAATATTAACATTCTTCCTTTCATTTCAAATTTAGGGCGATTATACGCTTTAATAAAATCGATAAAGCCCTTAGGTTCTAAACGTCCACGCTGTGCGCGCGGCATTTATTGAACTAAATTGAATTATCGACTGTGGATTTGTTTTAACTGTTAACGCGAATTTATTTTACATTTCAATTATCTCTCATTTCATTTCAAGGATAATTCTGTTAGGGGTGTGCTAAAAATTTCTAATATCACTAATAATGAGGAAATAAGACATGACAAAAATGTTACAGTCCTGTAACTTAATCAATTATATGATTCTTCTTTATCAGTCTATACAAGACGACGGCTGGATATAGGCTTCTCGTATAAAGCCCCAGCAAAAGAAAAGGGTTTCAGAAAGCTCCGAAAATTTGAATACTTATACATGTGTGTGGCGAAGGAAGGAATTTGTATTGCGAACCCCAATTGTAAGCCAAAATTCGGTTTGCAAATTACCACTGAAAGAGTTCTACTTCTTTTTTCTTTTTCTTTTTGGATACATAAACGAGATGATTTAGTAATGGGGGTCAGTAGAGCCAGAATAGAATGGCTATAGAATAATATTTTGTCTTTCGTTATTTCCGCATCCATATCAAATTTTCACTGAATGTTTGTTTTCAATTAAACAACTGCATTTTGTAGTTTTAGTCTATATGGCTCGCCGCATCGATCCCGTTGGGACCGTACTTATGATGAGCTTCGAACTGTTGACGTTTGTTATTATTATTTTATGTTCCTCGTAGAAGCAGTAAATCCACGAACGCTGTAACACACGTAGACAAGTTACATTTTTGTTTATTATAAATTTTGTTACGTGGTTTAAAGAGTCGATTAAATATCCTGGGGATATCATGGCGGCGCAGGAAGAACATGGGACATTACTATATTTATTTATATATTTTTATTTCTTAAAACTTTATTTGCATACATTAAGAAAAGCAATACAAGGGGCGGACTTAATGCCTTTTGGCGTTCTCTACCCATCTGTCGTTTATTGTACTCATTCATCCAAAACCTGGAGCCGTGGTAGCCTAAGGATGCTCGTATTTTTAAAGTACTCGACTGACCCTCGTGATATTAGGTGCTGAATTTATTACATTATGGGTGGTCAAGTCAATCGTGAAGAATCGAAGACGAAGTCCACTGACCTTGTGAGAAGGACTTGGCTTTATGCACAACCTGATCATTCACACACAATTAAAACCAATATACACTGTGTAAATTTAGATTTTTTAAATTGTTATTTACATTAATAAAAAATATCTTACAAATATTGTTTCGAACCAATTAAAAACATCACGACTCCCAATTAATGCTTTAATAAATAATTGCTATAGCGTCGTGTGTGGCGAACACTGATCCCATTACGGGTTAATTACAAAAACTAATTTGCAACATCGGTCTAATGGAAAAAAAAACAGAAAAATATAACTCATTAAACTTTCTAGGTGAACATTTCGAATAACTTTTAATTATTACGATTCGATATTTGAACATGACAAAAAAGTTGTCTATACTTCATTGATCATAATGTTTGTGGATATTTTTTTTTATACGTTTTATTTACATTACATGCCGCGGTATGGAAGTAACTAATAATGAAATATAGAATGAAAACCGTAACAATTTTCGCATTTAGTGATATATGAGTAAAGTCCAAAGAAACATTTTAATGAATTTTCGTTTCTAATAGGTTTTAAGCGTATACAGGGTCCCATGAAGCAATTCATCCTAGTCCTTAAAAAACTCTATAACCTCCTATGATACCATGGGCTTCAATAGCCACTATCCAGGGAGATGATGTCACTAATGTTGGACACACAAAATGTCTGTCTGTATATCATGTCAAACAATTCCACATCGCCGCGATAATCGTGTGTAATGTACCTCCGCTTCACCTGGCGAATCGGAGAGCTTCAGGCGCCATCTCGTGGCCACAGGTGCAACATTACGCTATCTCGGGTGGTTGTGAACGTACGTCGGAGCGCGGCAACATCCACTGCTGGGTGCGTCGCACATTTTGGATCCCACGCTTGTGAACTTACGAACTACTAGAGTCTGTGCGCTCGACACGTATAAAGTTCACAATTCCGCAGAGATCCCTGCTGATGTCACCGCGGAGCTGAAGGCGACAGCAACCATTAGAGTGAGGAACGTCTTCGTTCGACGAGTGAGAGGTGAAACATGCAGATAAGTTATATCCATTTGCTCGCCGGTCTTTTCATCATCATCATCATCATTTCAGCCTATCACAAGTCCACTGCTCAACATAGACCTCCCCAAGGATTGCCACGAAGCTCGGTCCTGAGCCACTTGGATCCATCGACTTCCCGCAACACTGCACAGGTCGTCACTCCATCTTGTGGGGGTTTGTCCTACACTGAGTTTGCCGTTCTTTTACATACATATAATCAATGAGCCTATCCCGTGGGTCTGAGTTATCTCTCGTATTACACGAAAATGTTTTGCCCCCACTGCGCGTATTCCTTCGCGGACACACCAAGTGTATTAGACAGAAAAGTTGAGTTTTATTTTAGTTGGAGTTTAATTAAATAGATTGTAATATAGATATACATTTATTATAATTTTTTTCCTCTCTTTTTCTCTTGTTCTCTCTATTCTATCACCTAAACCTACTTCATTTCATCTCTGCATCGTCCAAAGGTTGACTGACAGAGAATGCTTCTGGCATTAAGTCCGCCTATATACATTCTCATGTATATGAAGTTTAATAAATAAATAAATAATACGGTTGATATAGAGTTTCTATTTAAATGCACAGGCTCGTGTCGCACATATTTATCGAAGCCACTGAAACGACAAGACGGCGTCTCATCCTTTCATTCGTCCAGTTAGAGGAGCTAATCCTCCTTTTCTAATACGAGGATTTGCTTCTATTCATGAACGCGATACCTGCCACCACATATCATAGACACTGTCTCTCCACCAGTCTGTCATTTTTGACGACGATTTGGCCACCATCGAGCGGAAGCTCCAATATTGTTTGGCCTTTTCTTTAGTCGACTCTTACGACCCTCACGGAATGAAGAGAGGTGACAGACTAAAGTAGAAGTCACTATTCCGTCATCTTCGAGACGATTGTGCCGTATATAGAGACAGTCATGTCATTTTCTAGACGGCATTTTCTTTAGTGGACTTTTACCACCGCGGCACTCTGTCCATATTAGGTGTACGTAAATCTCTATTATATTAAGTCTAAACTTAATGCAAGGATGCTTAACAAAAAGCGAACATACACGCCTGCTTAAACAAGAAGTACAAAAGGTGCAGGTGACAAAGTTGGTACAAACTTGTGGCTATTAAACCGTCAGAGCCCAACTTCCTTACGCTTAATGCAGCACTGAACATTTCTAAATGTACATATTCTTCATCGAACTTTATACTAAATATCGAAGCGAAGATTTTGATATTACATTAAGAAATCATCATCATCATCATCATTTCAGCCCATCACAAGTCCACCGCTGAACATAGGCCTCCCCCAAAGATTGCCACGAAGCTCGGTCCTGAGCCACCTGCATCCATCGACTTCCCGCAACACTGCGCAGGTCGTCACTCCATTTTGTGGGGGGTCGTCCTACACTGCGTTTGCCTGTAAACTTTGAGAGTGTGTATAAAAATTAAAATAAACTTTTAAGTTAATTATACTAAACAAAATTACTAATAAAAATGTGAAATTTTGTTAATTCACAACAGACTGAACGAGATCAATGCGAAATTAATTTTTTTTAAAAGAAATATTTCATAAATTTGAAACAAGCTATTTCAACAGACACGATGGTGCAATATAGTTTAATAAAAATGTTACGTACGTATATTGAATGAAGTGAGTTCGAAAATAACAAGCAAACAGAGGACGGTTGCGTGGGCAGTTGTTTTAATATTGGTGGAATAAAAAAAAATTCCGTAAGAGACAAATTTATTAAAAAGAAAACGTGAAAGAATTGTCTATGGCTTAACTTTACAAGTACGTCTGGTAAGATGTCAGATTTTAAAGGTCTTTATGTTATCCCAAAACGATATAACCGATGTGTTAGATCAATGTTAGCTTCAAAGCTAAGTCTTACTAAATGTCGAAAATATTTATTCTTCCACTTATTTGTCGGCTTAAGTCGACGGGCGGTCACAGGACATTCGTTTACGTGGTAGAGCCAAGCGGCGGCTTTTGCAGCTGCTCGTATGGGCCGGCTCAGCCGGATTGTTACCCCAGCCTCGCAAAATACCGGCGTGAAGTTGAGGCATCTTGTGCTTCTGCGTTTCGTTCGGTGAGTGAGTTAACATTCGTCATCCTCATAGCCCATCTCCCAAATATCCTTAAAGGCCGGCAACGCACCTGCAGCGCCTCTGGTGTTGCAGATGTATATGGGCGACGGTAATCACTTACCATCAGGTGAAACGCTTACTCGTTTGCCGTCTTGCTCATAAAAAAAAAATACATATATCCCAACAGAATCTAACGATATCAAGCGATGACCTAATGATGCTTACCAGACTGGTCACTTTGTGTATTGCAGACTTGATTATAACATGTTCGTATAGAGGCCTCTGCTTGTGGTGGTTACATAATTCCGAACAGGTGCTGCTTGTGGAGGCATGTCTGCTCGAGTTTGCATATGTCCTTTTAAGATTCACTATATTGTTGTAGCATGCTCTCTGTATCCTATGTTTTTAATATAATGTCTACGGAGATCCTTACGCCAGTTTCTTCTCCGTCAGAGGAACCACATTACGAAACAGATACGGGACGAGAAGTAGATTTATAAAAATGATAACATAATGATATTTGACATTTGATTATCTTAACCGATTCTACGATAGATATCTAGAAATCGGTCGTTTCTATCAGACCGTGTGGTTCGTGGTTTCCTCGAGGCACCAAAAAAACATCTGTTCTATGCAGGGTTCTTAATACCCATAGTTAACAATGCTAGAAATTGAATGTCTTTTGCAGAAGACTTGCTGAATTCGAACAGAAATAGTATTGAATTCGCTATTCTATATTATACTTATTTTAATTCTGTAACAGACGTTATTTGTTTGAAAAGCTTTTAAAACAATTAAGGCACGATATTATTTGCTCTTGCAGAATAAGAACAACTTTGTTACGAGTAATTCAAACGGACCGACTGAGTCAGCGCAGAAGACGTTAAATTAAATGGAAATATTTGATGGATTCGTCTTAACTTAAAAGCGCAACGATAAGCTTTAGGACGATATTTTCGAATATTAATGCAAATGACAATTACAATGAAAAACGTAATAAAAAAAACCATCGTAACAAAACAGCCGTGGTAGCCTAGTGGTTTGGGCGGTCACTTTCGTTTCCAGGAGCGCGAGTGATCTGGGTTCGATCCCCGGTGCCGGCACCACTAAAATTTTTAATAGCAACTTTAAGTGCTGTATTCACCACGTGTTTGGCGGCGAAGGAAAACATTGTAAGGAAACCTGCATGTCTAAGAAATAACAAAAAAAAAATATTTCGAAGATATATATGATGTTTGCCAACCCGTACAGGAGCAGAGTGGCGGGCCCTTCCCGTCTCCAAAACCCATTCAGTATTTGAGAAGGAGGCATTTTCTTTCTGTACCCTCGGGTCACTCGGATTTCCGGACACGGGATTAAGCTCCACTCTGTATTCCCTAAAACTCGATAAAGTGTCTGCAACGTTATGCTGCTTCACACCAACATAACACTTTGGATGCCTTTGCCTAATTATTCCCGAGCATGCATACTAAATTACTCTCATTTGCATTTTACACATCAGTGTTACAGCTGGGTACAAAACCAGCTATACACGGATCAAAGTGTTTTAAAGTTAAACATGTTTAACCACTCGGCTGCCATAACTTGCATATGTAATCCTGGTAGTACAGTAGAAACTTTTCTACGATATAAGGAAAAGAAAGTGTTGATTTTAAAACTGTTTAGTGTATACGTGAATATTCAAATAAGTATAATTCAAACGTTAGTTAAGAGATTGATTAAAAAAATATATAAAAAAGGATATCTATGGAGTTTCTTTCGCCTGCTTCTTCTCCGCAAGAGGAACCTCAACAGGAAATAGCTGTACCTTTTAAATCGTAATATGTAAATTTTCATGTTCTAACAAATAATAAAAAAAACAAATATTCCCATACAGGAAACGTGTTTTTTCAATGATTTCGATGCGTTGAACTTGGTATGATTATAAAGTGAACTCTAAAGTAAATAACAAAAACCGAATTGAAAAAAAGAAAACACAATTTTCTTCGGTAAATATTTAAGACAGATATATTATCCTGTTGTATGGAACACTCGGGAGGCTAGTCCGACTCACACTTTGCCGGTTTTCAGTAGCCCATTGTCACCCGGCGCGAAGTCATACATTTGACCCTTCAACTTTCGGTTCAGGATCAGGAACCTGAGAAAATCTCCTTGTTTCTCTGACATTGACAACAAGAAGCGATAGTGACAACGGGTTGGGTTACTGGTTAGGGTATAGGTACTATTGAGCCCTAGGTCCCAAAATAAAAAAAAAGAAGGTCCTGGGCTCGAACCGCAGCAGACTATCTGTGTAACCCACAAATTGTTGGTGTCTTCGGCACTGCGTCTGATACTCCATCCAACTATATCGCGCCTTATTGTGCTCTATGACCATACATGCGGAAGGTGGGTACTGGTGAGAGCTTCTGTGCTTGTGGCACATCCGTTGGTATTCGTCATTCATCATGGTCGAAATTGGTCAGGTGGATCATCGAAATCGTACTGCATAACGAAGTCATAAAAATATATTTTTTTTATGAGAAAGGCGGCGAACTAGCAGTAGGTTCACCTGATGGGAAGTGATTACCGTCGCCCACGTACATCTGCAACACCAGAGGAGCTACAGGTGCGTTGCCGGCCTTTGAGGGTATTTAAGAGATAGGAGGGAGGATAAGGAGTGGAATGGGGAGGGGGAGGGGGAGTGAGGTAACCGGTACCTCAGTCACCGAACGAAACGCAGAAGCAAAAGATGCCTCTACTTCACGCCGGAATTCTGAGAGGTCGCGGTATTAATCCGGTCGGGCCGGCCCATTCGAGCGGCAGCTGAAGCCTCCGCTTGGCTATACCGCGTTAAAATGATTCTATTTGTCCATTTTTTTTTTAATGATTTTTATAGTTCATACTAAATATATTGTATTGTTGATTATTGTATGTTAGGTGTAACCCTATATACCCCGAAACTTAAGAAAGATCAAATGAAATAGTAACTTAAAAAAAGTCTTAACAAATTCCTTAAACCAAACAAATGCTTCAGAATCCTGTCACAATTTTTCATAATTAATGAATACTTATTATTAACTTTCCACAGTAAATAGTAACAGGTTTGTACAGAAACGATTTCAGTAATAAAATGTTTGGCTGATAAACTGCCAAGGTACACTTTCGACACGGTTCCTTTTTTAACAACACCATTTAATATTTCTTCATTTACAAGGAAATGAAGAAAACGAGATATAACAGCGAACGAGGCTCTATAGTCAAAAGTTCACAGACACCTCGAGTTTTGTCGAGAGGCGTTTGTGACGCATCAAGAAATAGAATTTATATCATTGTTCTTTAAAATAATCCTCTTTCCTTTTCAATGCTTCAGAAATCTCTATTCTAATGTTAAATGTAATGTAAATAGCTTTTAGAATGTTGTTTATTCTTTCTTAATATGATCGGGCTGACAAACGAGCTTACAGGTAATTGGCTACAGCGAGTCGTGGCCTACATCACTTGTTCGTGTTGTAATTTCAATTTATATAATAAGGTAAATAAGATAATATCAATATATTCCCTTCCAAAATTAAAATGCAAATCAATAGTTAAGGAATGGTTGCACTAACTTTACAGAAAATCTACTTCATAACTAAACTAGATTCACATCACAAGTTATATTCACAAAATAAAACACAAACACGTGTGTAGGTTTCACATTCACACTTCACATGACATTACACTGCACAACATAAATATACACAACATATTTGCATTCTTACCGAGACGTCCTTATATCTTTTATTTTTATGGGATTAATATTTTCTCTCCCATCTTGTTATAATTTGAACCACCGTAATGATCTCTGTTTCTCCTAACACAATATATGCAATAATATATAAATTAATTGGCCCTTTATACCTTAAGTTTAGATATCAGTAAAACACTAATAGTAAATAATGCTCTTGTTTTTTCCGTGCGGTGGAGACCTGGTGATCTGTAATACAGGCTTTTTACGCCTATCTCAGACACCAGCTCCTCACACATCCTAGACTATGAACACACCTATATTTCTATGGATATTAATTTTTCATTAGATAATCATGTATGGCCTGTTTTTGTGAGGAGAAAATAAACAAATACTATTATTATTATTCTTATTTGGTACTTTAAGTCGTTGACTTTTAACAAGAATATAGATTTCAAATGGTTTATTTATTATCACTTTAAGTTCTAAACTCAGTTACTCAGGAAAAAAGGTATATAAAAGCTTCTTGCAGGTTATTGGAAGGTATATAGTAGTTTTGTTTTGTGGTGAAGCAGAGCGACGGCTTAATCTGTTGCCAGTCCAATGGGTCGGGTCGATCGGAGTGGTCGACCACGGCATCGCAGAATACCGGCGTGATGTAGAGCATCAGCGTTTTGTTCGGTGAGTGAGGTACCCGGAGACCTACTTCCCTTCTTCAAACTTATTTTTTCTACAATGTCAAGACTTCGTAGGAATATTTAGAACCACGGGTAATTTAAAGGCACTAGTAAAGGTTGTCATAAGGATTTATTACCCCTCTATGAGTTATTAATGTTGTATAGCCAAGCTGCAGCTTTTGCTGCTGCTCGAATGGGCCGGCTCGACCGGGTTGGTATCACGACCTCACAGAATACCGGCGTGAAGTAGAGGCACTTTGTGCTTCTGCGTGGTGTAGTGAGGTAACCGGAGACCCTCTTCTCCACCCCATCCCCCTCCTCGTTGTCCCTGCCATCTCCCAAATATCCTTATAGGCCGGCAATGCACCTGCAGCTTGTAGATCTACGTGGGTGATTGTGAACACTTACCGTCAGGTGATCCGCTTGCTCCTCTGCGCTCCAGAAAAAAAAATCTAAAGTTGTCGTGGTGGTCGACGTTGGCAAGGATGTCATCATCATTATCACAGTCATAATTGCAGCGAGGGTAGAGCCTCGCTGCAACTCATACCAAATTTAGATAAAAAAAATTTTTTTTTTTAGTATATTACAATTATATTAAACGTCAAGAGATCACTCAATTCCCTGTTCTTAGAGAAGACAATCTTAGGCATAAAGGATATTAATAAAAGTCGAATCACATAAGTACCTCTCCAACCAAGGAAGTTTCATTGTATCGTAAATAAATTTCAGTGTCCTTTGGGAAACGTAATTGATCAAAATAAAGGAAAAGCGTATTCTATTAACTTGGATTGCTTTATTTAGCCTGGAAATATGTTCCAGTAAATGTCATACTTATTTTTTCTGTTTAATTATTATTCCTATGAATAGACGTGTCCGTCACCCGTGTAGGGGTTACCAGAGATTAAGGATTACCGTTCGTCATGACTCTACGTAACCAAACCTACCTATTCAACTCACTTTTTGGTAGACACGTGACGGAAGGCGAACGTCCTTGCCGGTTTTGTCATGAGATTTTCGAGGCTTTTCCTTCGGTCGCTTCTTACTACACCCCGGTGAGAATGGTGATAGAAGATATCCTTACGCCGCTCCCACACGGGAGAGAAGCTTTAACATGCGATTGGCTCCTTCTCTACCTCGGAGAGGTCCGAGTTGGTACCGCACACTTAAGTCAAACATCAGTGCGATTACCACCTGTCGGATCTTCTCTCGACACCTTTTGGGCGACGAAGGAACTGTACCGGGGCTTGACCCCTTTCAGGAGTTTCCATCGCCGCACGTGGTAATACGTGCGGGTCTTTGGGTTGATTTTAGCATGGGTTTCGACTCTGGAGCAGTCGAGCACAGTGGTTTTCCTTTTTCTGCCCACCAGCGAGAGGCATGGGGTTTCGGAGGTCTAGGTGTTTTACCTCGGCCAGCTCTCTGGGAAGCGCCCTTTTCTCAGGAGGCCGAGCGTGCAGTGGAGCGACGTTCACGAGGTGTGCGTGTGATGAGGCATCTGCACGCTCGAACATGTTCGAGGCAAGGCGCTTCACAAATTCCTCCAGGTATTCTAGTTTGAGGTCCCGCCTGATGGTGGAGTTCCTCATATAACGCGGCGCCCCGACTATGGTACACAGAGCGGTGTTTTCTTGCGTTTGCAAGAGCTTTCTGTTGGTTGCGTCGGTCTTGCCGTACCACGCCGGCGCGGCGTATGTGTGTTGGGATCACAATGTGATTACTATTGTGTTGCGGTTCATATATAGAGAGCCTGTGAGGCATTCCATCTCATTTCTCAGGGGTATCGCATCTGTAATCTTCTTCGATTGAATTTGTCTGCATGTGGTTAAGGGCTTCGCTTACCATCGGTGGACTGTTACCACCTTATATATTATACGCATTTGTGTATATGTATTCATTCTGATAGTATATATGTTTATTAAGGTCACTGAATGTTTTTCGATTTTACTGTTAAGTTTTTTTTTTTATGGAATCGACGGCAAACGAGTAAGCGGTTCACCTGATGGTAAGTGATTACCGTCGCCCACATACATCTGCAACACCATAGAAGCTGCAGGTGCGTAGCCGGTCTTTAAGGATATTTGTGAGCTAGAGCTAGGAGGGAAGAGGTGGGGAATAGGTAGGGTGTGTGGGACTCCGGTTACCTCACTCGCCGAAGGAAACCCAGAAGCACAAGATGCCTCTAGTTCACGCCGGTACTCTGCAAGGTGGTGGTACCAATCCGGTCGAGCCGGCCCATTCGAGCAGCAGCTAAAGCCGCCGCTTGGCTCTACCACGCTTAAAAAGTAAAGTTATTGAAGCCTTTTTGTTTTATTACTCACATTTTTTTGTTAATGTACCTTAACAATATTTTAACACGCTATGGGTTGATTGGCAGAGAATTCCTAAAGGTATTAAGTCCGCTCTGGGTAATGCTTTTCTTAAAGTAGATAAATAAAGTAAAAATATATAATTTTTATCCAATCCAATAATATATTTGCGATAGAAAAATGAATGAACACATTTTAAAATTTGAAATGAACTGCAGTAAGGTAAGTCTGATTTAAACAAACACAGCATCTAAAACGTCCACATCACTGAAATTAATATTTGTCATGGCGCTGCCGGCTCCTCGTCTCGCTGAGATCGAGGTTATTCGACGTGTTCTATAGCATAGCGGAGATGAAACTGTTTCTAATGGGAATCCAATTATATTTATTTATTTAATCTTCATATACTTGAGAATGTATATAGGCGGACTTAATGCCAGAAGCATTCTCTGCCAGTCAACCTTTGGACGATGCAGAGATGAAATGAAGTAGGTATGAAGTTGTATCTGTGTAATGTATTATAATTACGTAGTAATGTGAACAGAGATTATGTTTTAGCGAATGAATTACGACTGATGTATTTTTCACGCGTCACAATTCAATTGACAGAAGTAGGATTTCTTTTCTCTATTATATTTATTTGTTGATCATATTTGATACTTGTATATATGTTAACCTTTTGTTTATTGCCTATAAGATCTACTACTTATTGACATAAAAATCTTACAAAAGTCCTCGGCAGGACAAAGGCCTAGTTTCCTGAGAAAAGCTTGTATGCAACATGAAAGGTTTTTCCAACACGCTGGGCATGCGGGGCCACAGTGCCGGTGCTGCTTCTCATCACCCGTCTGTGGGATTGAGGTTCGACGTTGTGTAGTGTTATGGTGATGTTCCTAGTATCTGTCATCTTTGTCCCTTGTACGGTTGCTGTGCGTTCGTTTTCTCTATGAAATGGCCATAAACATAATACGGATATGGAATTTCGTTTTTTTTTTTTTAGGAATGATGAAAAAGCTACGATATTAAAAGAATATATAAATCGCATTAATACACAAGCCGGCGAGCTTTAATTTAATACAGCGGCAAAGTATCTGACCCAAGTTGCCTTATTCCGTTTTTACATCAAAGCTTCAAGCTGAAAATTCGTCACAGTATTTTATACTAATATATATATATATAAAATATTTGTTTTGTTTCCTTTCCTAATAAGTTACTTATGTTTACATATACGTGCAATAAGTTGTTAGTGAAAGTATTGTTAAGTGTTTCTCAATTAAGTTAGTTAATCAAATTATTATGATGTAAAATAATACATGGATGATTATACATCGCTCTCAAGCCGTTTCTAGAAAAAATATTGTTATATTAGATTATTAAAACGTATTGTATATTTGAAAAAATTACAAGGAAAAAAAGGGGTACCTATGTAGTTTCTTTTCCGTCAGAGGAACCTCATTACGAAGCGGTGGTAGATGTTAAATGACGTTCGACAAGTTGAAATGCATGTTTCTGACGTTGACTAAACGATTTGATTCGATTTGATTGAACGAACTCAATGCACGGTCATTCGTATTTGCCAAGTTTTAATTTAAACAAATATAATTAATTTACACTTGCTACAGTTGTCACTTGGTGTAACTTCTACCTAATGTCAGTTATTATTATCTCTTGATGTTTAATCTTTGTTACATATGAGCACTGGAACACCACGGGCACGTTTATGGGTAAGCAGGAAAACGAGCAAGGTTCACATGCTGCGCCGCTGGTGCGTTGCCAGCCTTGTTCGGTTTATTAGGAGTAGGGGAGAGGCTTGGGGAGGAGGGAACTGGGCCTCCGGTTGCCTCACTCACCGAACGAAAAGCAGAAGTGCAAGATGCCTCTACTTCACGGTGGTGTTCTGCGAGGTCGTGGTACTAACACGGTCGAGCCGGCCCGATTGAAGCAGCAGCTGAAACCGCCGCTTGGCTCTACCACGCTTAAGGCATTCTAAGAGTATATCACAGAGTACATACTCCAAACCGAAATAAGTAATTTGCTTCCTTCTCTACACACTCACAAAAACTATGTCCATTGTGCTTGACAACCTTTTAACACAGATTAATTCAAAGCCTTCATATCCTTGCTACCACTTCGCATTTAAAGCGATTTAAGTTAAGTCGGTAATGTGAGTTGGTTGGTTTACATCTCCGCTTTGTGTGAGGTAACGGGGTAGAATGAATTATCTACTTTAGTATCATGCCAGCTGAATAGGAAGCGTGTTCACTTTCTTGTTCTGAAACAGAGCTTTTAACTGTGTCAAGAGCCAGCGGCGTGAGATCCTACCACATCCTTCCTTTCTATGGATGTCGTAAGAAATTAATGTCTTTCAAAATCTCATGGCAATTACTCTCTGCAAGTGAAATAAAAAGAAGTTAGCCACGGGGCTCATAGCTCGTTACCTTATAGAATAAAAGAAAGGAAAAAAAAAATTTTTTTTCTTCATCCTTATCTTTGTCTTTACGTTACCTTAACAGCCTGTAAATTTTTACATTAAACAGGACATACGCCTATCCGGATTTTAAAAGGCATTCGGATTGAAGATCGCCGTACTAGACACCAAGTACCATAGACGCTACTGACTTTGCTTAATTTATCATCCTTATCCTTATCAGCCTATAAAAGTCCACCGCTGGACATTGGTCTTTCTATGAAAGTGCCAAAACGAACCAGCGTGTCTTATATGGAGGATTTACTTATAATCACCGCGCTAGGTTAAGTTGGTGACCGTAGTTCAGGTACTCTGATGTAGATGTAGCTGCTCATTACCACTCTGTAGAGTCGTAGAGTCTCTACGAGCTCTACAACGGAGTAGGTTTGTTTCAGTATCGGCCACCGTAGACGGTACTGCCCGTCTACTTTTATTGGTCTGTTATTTCTCAGGATATTTATTACACTATCTATCAGTAGCCACCACACGTTGGGATATTCAAATTTTCGAATCGGAAGACTCGGGTTCGTTCCTCTATGCGTGGAGGGTTCGCATCAATCAGTTCTTCAAAACTTTGGTATGACTCTTATCATTAACATGGACACTAAGAGGACGGCGGGTTTGTCTGTTATGTTGGCCCAAATAAGCTCTGTTTGAAAGTGGATTAAAGGACTAAAATATCTAGAACTGTGACTACCCCAGTATTGAGTATACTTTCATTGTGAGAGCTTTTTTTATGGGAAAAGCGGCAAACGAGCTAACCTGATGGTAAGTGATTACCGTCATCCACGTACACCTGCAACACCTCTGGTGTGGTACGTGCAGGATGAGGAGGGGAATGGGATAGGGGAGTGGGCCTCCGGTTATCTCACTCACCGAACGAAATGCAGAAGCACATGATGCCTCTACTTCACGCCAATACCTTGTTCTATTCCATTATATTCTGAAAGAATAAAATGATTATGTATCGTTTCATATTAAAGAGCTTTGCTGTATAATATCTTGAAATTAATGATTGAAATATATAATTATACTAAAGAATTCGTTATTGAAAACAACAAAGTCTACAAAGAATGTTACGTCTTCATTCTTAGAATTAATCGCTTTCCATTTCACAGCTTTGGATCATATTGAAATGTAATGAAATTCCTCAAACAGATACTCTAGCATTTTTGTTACATTTCTGATTGTGACAGTTTAATAAGAATTGCGATGTGACGTTAATACCAGGAACAGGCGAGCTTGTGATGACAGTTACTAGACTCCGTAGAGTCATTGACTGCCTCATGGGCCAACGTATACGATTGTACAACAAAATCCCAGTGAGTGCGCGGAGTTTTCCTATCAATGGGATTAAAAAAGATTTTACAAAAGGGGTCATTATTATATAAACGAATATATGAATGTTGAAAACCCCTGGGAATGAGTGGATCGCTCCCGAGCTGTTTCTAAAAGTTGTTTAGTTATCAATATATTATTACATTAATTAAAATAAACGGTTTTGGAACTTAACTCTTATATTTGATTTAAATATAACTTTTTCATTCTCGGAATTGAGTAATTTAATTTTTTATATTTTTTGTCTGGAGTAGTGAGGCGGAGAGGCATCGCTTTTTCGTGGGTGCAAGCACTGCGCTGCCTCAGGGTGGTAAGTATGGGCAAGACTTGCATTTCTGGAACATTCCTAAAAATATAAAATCGAAATCTCGTAGAACAAATCACAGATACATAATTTCAGGCTTTTCTTTAAAATAGCTGCGCCCTTTTGATGTTACTTATATATAATAGACAAGGGACAAAGATCCAGACAGTATCCAGAACAAGTACTCGTAGTCCATACATAACGTGGAAGAGCCAAGCGACAGCTTTTGCTGCTGGACCGGTTTTTGTGTGTGTAGAGAAGGAAGGAAATCATTTAACATTCTGGAGCATATATTTTGTGACATATTCACGAAATGCCTTAAGCGTGGTAAAGCGAAGCGGTGACTATAGTGCTGCTCGAATGAGCCGGCTCTATTGGGGTAGTACCACGACCTCGCAGAATACTGGCGTGAAGTAGAGATACCTTGTGCTTCAAAGTTTCGTTCAGTAAGTATACCGTTAAATATATTGTTAAGTAAGGTAATTGCATCGTCTATTTCACAAAAAATCCTCAAAAGGCCGACAACGCACCTGCAGCGTCTGCAGCCTCTGATGTTCCAAAGAAATAGCAGCACAGTTGTCATCAGAGCTTATTCGGGAGAACATGACAGGCGACGAGCCTGCCGCCATATTAATATCCGAATCTACGACACAAGTACATAACTATGGTAAATCTGACTGCAACGAGTCCTCCATACATCTGGCCCGGGATATAGTGGCAAATTTAAATATTAAGGTTTAAATATACTCACTAGAATAAAAAAAAAATAATATCGTTGGCTGTGAGAGAGATAAATGAAAGCGTTTATTTTCACCAAACACTCGTTTAGCTCTACATGAAGTCTACTTCCTTATTAACATAAATAAACGATAATTTATTAACATACACCGTTTTAAAGTAACAATGAGACGTTGCACACTGTTTAATATTTACAGAATTAAATATAAATACAGAACAACCACAGGTTAATATATTTCACAGCTGCTGCCTGGAGTCTTTAGCCCTGCATTATCTTTAATTGTTTTCTACTAAATTCGTCATATATATATATATCTATGAATGAAACTTTGTTATACTGACTATTATACATACGAGGCTAATATAAGAGTTTGTAATAATTGCCAGTAATAATTATTTATTTATTTTAGATGTTTTATTACACAAACAAGTACAATTGGCAGACATTTTCTACCAGACAACCCCAAGTGAAATAATAAAATATACTTTGGTAATTATACTTATGCTCATTATAAATAATGTACATATTCACGCGTTGTTGCCAACGGGTTAGGCAGAGACAATTTTCTTCCACTTGCTACGGTCCTGACATACGTCATTCGCTTCTTCCACTTTCATCAATCTTCGCGTGCATGCTCGTTGGTTAAGAGGAGTCTTCACCTGGCCTTATTTTCAGAACGTCCGATTTGATCGTGAAATGTTCGTCTAGGTCTTGCTCTCCTGACTCTACCATTATAAATAATCTATTTTAATAACGTGAATACAACAAATACGTATATACAATCGGCTATTTTTGCAGTGTTTAAATAAGAATATCTTCTTGTATATACAATACACGGTGACTATATCAAATCGTAAGACAACAGTGGTTGCACCGTTGATTGGCAATAGAAATTGGCGAGAGGGACCACCTTCGTATGTCACCCACACGTCATCTGGCTAAGTACCAACTTAGCCATACGACTCCTATGCAGAAAATAAGCCTACTGAAACTTTGAACTTTAAACTTGCTATCAGCGTTTTAAATTTTTTGGACTTGGAAGTGATTGATTACACGTCTGGGTTTGTAAGTATTATATAACTATTGTATATACACTGAATTATATGACTATTGTAATTTATTATGAAAGTAAACCTAAGTTTAACAATAGGTGGCAATTGTGTTACGGGAACGGGGGGTGGCCGTGCGGTATCGGCATAAGAATCTGCCATCCCCTTTACCTCTTGTGAGCAAAGTCTCCCTACAGATGACGGAATAGCCATTTCAAAACATACCAGACCGGTGGCGGTTAGCAGTGTCCAGGGTGCGAGGTGATTGGTACGGCGATCATCAATCTCCTTATGGGAGAGGTCTACGTCATGCTGTGGGCTATTTACAGGATGTTAAGGAAGTAATACTAAATTTCTTTCTTCAAATGCCAGACTCACTTTCAGGTAATAAACGAAGCACTGCCGACCGAATTATAAAGTAAAATCATAATGCAAACAATTGATACGGTTGTTGGCACTTGCTAAGTACGATTTGAATCTGTAAAATTTCCTTTTTTTTTTTTTTTATAGAAGAAGGGGGCAAACGAGCGTGCGGCTCACCTGATGGTAAGTGATCACCGACGCCCACGAACATCCACAACACCAGAGGAGCTACAGATGCGCTGCCGGCCTTTAAGGAAGGAATAAGCTCTTTTCTTGAAGGTCCCTAAGTCGTAACTGTTCGGAAATACTGCTGGCGACAGCTGATTCCACAAAATCGAAGTGCGTGGCAGAAAACTTCGATTAAAACGCACTGTGGTGGAATGCCAACCATCTAGGTGGTATCGATGGAACTTCGAATTCTGTCGCGATGTACGATGCTGAAACTCAGCAGCTGGGATCAATCCGAACAGTTCCTCAGAACATTACATTACAAGACAAATTTTACAGCGAAAGTAATATATTTTATATCAAGAATCAAAGTAAATATGAAGGTATTTGTTCAAGACTATAGTTGATACGATAAGGTGCCATTGTTCGGTTTCTGTTGGAAGAAAAACAGCTGATAACATATTTCATTACTTTCGCTATATCATAAAACATCAAGTCGCTCGTCTGGAAGCGGCATAATAACTTCTCACCCCTTTCCTTCCCAGTTTAGTCCGGGGAGGCGACGTTTTGTTGAACTCAGTCGTGCCAAATAAAAATCATCGCATTCTGCCCACCTCAACGGTGAACAAATGTAAGCGCTTATAAATATATTATATTACTAAGTGAAATATCATTGATATAGTTTCAGCTACGCCGATACCACACAAAATTATGTATATATTCACGCCTTGTTTCCAACGGGGTAGGCAGATATAATCTTCTTCCGCTTGCTACGGTCCTGACATACGTCTTTCGCTTCTCCCACTTTCAAACTTCGCTTGCATACTCGTTGGTTTAGAGTACTCTTGACCTGGCCTTTTTCCAGAACGTTTCCGATTTGATCGTGAAATGTTCGCCTAGGTCTTCCTCTCCCGACTCTACCATTTACACTCGCCTCATATATTTGTTTCGTTAAAATTAATAACAATGGAAAGCAACATGAAGACTCGATATAGATTCGATATGAAGGTAAATTGAAATGTATACATATATACACCCAGCGTCATTTCAGCCTCTATAAGTCCACTTCTAAACATAGACCTAACATTGCCACAAAGCTCGGTCCAGAACCACCTGCCATCCATCGACTTCCCGCATTCTTATGTAGATCGTCACTCCATCTTGTCACCGTACACTGTATTTGCATATACTTGGTTTATATTCAAGAATCTTTCTTCCCCAACGGTTGTCAGTTTTGCTAACTGTGCGGCCGGCCCATTTCCACTTCAACTTGCTGATCCTTACGAACTGATCTGTCGTTGCAGAATCCATCTTATCCAATATACATTCATTAAACCAGCCACGCATATGATACCCGCTCGTACATGTAGGCCCACTCCTATACCTCGCTCAATTACCTTCACTTCTTGCCATGCCTCTAGTTGCCAATAAACTTGATCTGAATATGCTTTAACATGCCAGAGCTCAGTGTTGGGTTAAGTATCCATAATTCCAGTTTTTATTCCTATTCCTTTGCAGTCCATGCAGTTAGGTTGTGGAACTCACTACCACCTGCCATAAGAGATTCCGGAACTATACTTTCATTTAAGAAACGTGTAAAGGACCACTACTTAGCTTCGTGTTAATGGAATATATATTGTATATTTACGACTATGTATGCATGTATGTATATGTATACCTATATATATTTATTTAAATATATCTATGTATATTATTTTATTATATGTAATCTTATTTATTTAATTGTATACATATTTATGGATTTATTATATTTTACATATTATGAAATGTACGCACTAAGTTTGCCATTTCAATAAAATTTCCTGTTAGGGTTTGCTGGAAGAAATTTCAAGGTATGGAATAAGTAGTACCCTTGTAGTAATACTATGTTTTAATGTTTTTCATGCCTTTTTGTGTGTACATAAATAAAAAAACTGTTTGCTGTGACCTTGATAGTTCTCCCACATTTATAAAAAGTTCCTTAACGTAAGATAAGTTAGCTACTCGTAGCAAAATTTATAATGAAATTAGAAGTTACGTAGATGTGCCTAAATTTATAAACGAATTTACATTACGACCCTTTGACGTAATACGCGATCATTAAAATAATTCAGGCTTTCAATCCCTTATGTCGTGATGCCCGCACAGGTGCCGATTTTTATTATATATTATATGATTACATATATCTATGTATATATGTATATTTACGCCTGCTATCCCGAGGTTATGGCTTATATGTACTGCATTACACAGAAAAAATACTCACGATTATTATGTACGTACGATTATATCGCAAGGTGACACGTGGTAGAGCCAAGCATCGACTGTTGCAGCTGCTCGAATGGACCGGCTCTACCGGGGTACCACGACCACGCTGAAATAGAGACATCTTGCGCTCTGTTCTTTGTGTTTACATTATGAATATCACTATTCTTATTTTTATGTACATACATTACATTATCATATACGTATTGAAAACCCAAAGTTATAATGTTTAACTTTTTATCTCAACGGGATGTTTAAGAATTACGATTATTGATCATCGTTCTGCATCAATCATGCTTTAGTGAGCGGTGTCCCACAAAGGATGACACCTTACATTTAAGTGCTTAATTTTCGTGAAAAAGGAGTAAAAAATTCGGACAATCTTTATCAATGGACTGTCTCAGAGAGTGTAGCGTAAGTGTAAGCATGGAATTTTCTGTAAAACTCGGCTCCTGGTTAAAACTCAAACCTGGCTCGGAAACAATGTGCTGATATTCTTAAGAGTTTACGACTGGCCCTCGTCTAGTCCAGATCTGTATCATCTGGACTACAAATTGTGGCCGGTACAAGACGACATGGCTTTCGAGTCTCACATTACGTAAATCAATAGAACCGTGACCAGAGAGAAATCCTTGAATCAAAGCCAAAGACGGCGTCTTTGAATCAAATTGTTTGTAATTAATATGCTTAGTAGTTAATATATACTACGTACATTCCAGTACATTCCGGGCGAACATCGTTCTCAAATTTGAACTTGTCCGATAATCTATCTTCAATACGAATGATGCCTTTATGCTGCTCACAAAGCTTTCTGATTTGTGTGGGATGATACTCTGGAACTCCCATAACTGATAAAACATGTCACAATTTATGTCAGACTAGGCGATATTAAAATATTGTTACGTCCGAAAATGGCCATTAAGTTCTAAGATAAAACCTTTAGTTTACACTTTTGTAACACACTTCATCATTATCATCATTTCAGCCTGTCAGAAGTCCACTGCTGAACATAGGCCTCCCCCAAAGATTGCCACGAAGCTCGGTCCTGAGCCACCTGCATCCATCGACTTCCTGCAATACTGCGCAGGTCGTCACTCCATCTTGTGGGGGGTTGTCCTACACTGCGTTTGCCTGTACGTGGCTGCCACTCGAGAACCTTTTTTCCCCAGCGGTTATCAGTTCTGCGAGCTATGTGGCCGGCCCATTGCCACTTCAGCTTGCTGATCTTTACCCAGTTATACGTACTCGTCTACAACTTCGAGCCTATTGTTCCCAACAACAACCGGTATTGGTGTGACATGAACGTTTGACATGAACTTCGTCTTGTCCATGTCCATCTTAAGACCAACCTGTTGGGAGACGTTATTGAGATCATTGAGCATTGTACTAAGCTCCGCCAGCGATCCTGCCATAGGAACTATGTCGTCGGCAAATCGAAGGTGAGTGATGTATTCGCCATTGATGTTGATACCGTATAACTTAACGTAACACACACTTAACTTTCAATAAATATTTTGACTTTGTCTTTGAAAAATAATGATTGTTTTACGATATCGTAAGAACTTGTGTATAAGGTCATACAAAATTGCTTAATTATGCCTCGACTTGGTACGCCGCGCATGTAGGTCTGTAATAAATTTAAAAATACTAGGCATATTATGTAAAACATCTTTCACCGTAAGCATCAAATTAAAAATAATTATAACTCCTTTAACCATACATAAGGTACTTTAACCATACTGATCAGTAAGAGAACCAGCTCCGCCGTTCCAGTAAAGAAGTATATGTTTATATTCACGCCTTGTTCCCAACAACAACCGGTATTGGTGTGACATGAACGTTTGACATGAACTTCGTCTTGTCCATGTCCATCTTAAGACCAACCTGTTGGGAGACGTTATTGAGATCATTGAGCATTGTACTAAGCTCCGCCAGCGATCCTGCCATAGGAACTATGTCGTCGGCAAATCGAAGGTGAGTGATGTATTCGCCATTGATGTTGATACCGTATAACTTAACGTAACACACACTTAACTTTCAATAAATATTTTGACTTTGTCTTTGAAAAATAATGATTGTTTTACGATATCGTAAGAACTTGTGTATAAGGTCATACAAAATTGCTTAATTATGCCTCGACTTGGTACGCCGCGCATGTAGGTCTGTAATAAATTTAAAAATACTAGGCATATTATGTAAAACATCTTTCACCGTAAGCATCAAATTAAAAATAATTATAACTCCTTTAACCATACATAAGGTACTTTAACCATACTGATCAGTAAGAGAACCAGCTCCGCCGTTCCAGTAAAGAAGTATATGTTTATATTCACGCCTTGTTCCCAACGGGGTAGACTGAGACAATTTTCTTCCACTTGCTACGGTCCTGATATACGTGTTTCGCTTCTTCCACTTTCATCAATCTTCGCATGCATGCTCGTTGGAGTACTCTTGACCTGACCTTTTTCCAGAACGTCTCCGATTTGATCGTGAAATGTTCGCCTACGTCTTCCTCTCCCGACTCTATCATTGTAAATAATCTACTTTAATAACGTGAATACATTAAATACGTATATACAATCGGCTATTTTTCTGCTTATGTAAAAATATAAATAATTTCTTTGAAACTATTTCCGATTTAATCCAAAGTTTAAAAAGATAAAAAAACTGCTAATAAAAAAAATAGTAGTGTCACATTTACATAATCGTATGTCCAAACGGACGTGAACCTTCTACGCTTCGGAATAGAAATGCTTTTTGAAATTTGGAGTACTTAAGATCCATATGTTATAAACGTTTTGACTCAAAAAAGATTTTCTAACTTCACGTGTACTTATGTTCTCTAGATTTCGTAGTTTATATACAGCTCTCAGAAGCTCGCGTTAAGCGGGGTCAATCATATCAAAGAACAAGGGTATCATCCCATTTTTGAAGTCGTATTAAAACTTCTCTTCAGTTCGAGACGTTTTCTTAGGTTTAATTTGAGACGTTTCAAAGGTAATGAATATTTGGTAAAATGATCTTACCGTGAAACCGCCGCACCATTTCTTCCCATGGGAAGCGTAAGATGCGTTAAGGGAGCCTGGGAAATGTCACGGGGATCTTCGGGCACTAGGCGTCGATAGATCTATCTCTCGGATAGGTTATAGTGGTTTGCTGACGCTCGAAACTCTGTAATGGGCTGTGGCGTTCGACCGCTGTGCTACGGGTCGCGCTTTTGATTCCCGCACGAGCGAATACAAAACAATTTGTATGGAGAAAACGTTAATAATAAATCTTCCGATTCTGGATGTGCAACGGCTCCACGATGGTGTCGAAACTCCTAAAATGGGAGTCAAGTTTAACATTTCATAACAGGCAGCTTTTACTGCTGCTCAAATGGGCCGGCACGACCACGCAGAATACCGGCTTCTTGTGTTTCAACCCCTCTCGTCATCTTCTCTACCATCTCCGAAATATGCTTATAGGCCGGCAACGCACCTGCAGCTCCTCCCTGCAGATGTCCGTGCTGATGTGCATCAGGAGAGCCACTTGCTCGTTAGTCTCTTAAAAAAAAAAAAAGATACAGAGAATCTATTGTCGCGATTCTGGCAAATCCCGAAATGTCCTCTAGAGCTAATGTCGAAAATTATTAGTTCAAAATAATAAAATCGTCCAAATATTGGTGGACCCAAGAACAATTTAAATAGCTCCATAAAAAGATGCAATAGCATTAACGCATTTCTATGGACATTTAATATAATTATAAACAGTTTTGATAAGAAATTAAATGTGTGCTTAAATATACTTAAAAGTCCAGCGTGGTTAAGCCAAGCGGCGGTTTTTGCTGCTGCTCGAATGGGCCGGCTCAACCGGGTTGGTACCACGGCCTCGCAGAATACCGGCGTGAAGAAGAGGCATGTTGTGCTTCTGCGTTTCGTTCGGTCAGTGAGGTAACCGGAGGCCTTCTCCCTCTCCCCTTCCCGTTCCTCATCCTTCCTCACATCTCCCAAATAACCCTAAAGACCGGTAACGCACCTGCAGAACCTCTGGTGTTACAGATGTACGTGGGCGACGGTAATCACTTACTATCAGGTGACCCGCTTGCTCGTTTGCCGTCTTTCCCATAAAAAAAAAAACCTTTTTGTACAATAAATAAATCGTGTCGTATTTGAAAGTATAAAACACTTTTACAACAACAAAGGAGCACTTGTTCCACTTGATGGTCAATGGATGCTTTGGCCCATGACCCATAGATACCTACGTATATTCTCATATCTTTCTAAACAGTCTGCAAATAGTCCACTGCAGGAAATAGCACCGGCACTCTCTCTCTCAGATGCTATGGAACCAATTCCCCAGTAGAAACTGAAAGGTGAGAACGATCACGACCATTTGACGGTAATTGATTACCGACCGCCCACGTACATCTTCAACATCCGCAATTCACTTGCAGCTCTTTAAAGATATTTAAGGTAGAAGAAGGGCACAAGATGTCTTTACTTCACGCCGGTATTCTGCGAGGCCCATTCGAGCAGCAGCAAAAGCTCTACAAACATGTCCATACATATCCAACAAAAATACCAAGGACTAAAGGATTCGGTGTCGGCCCGCCGGCCTTAGCAGCTTCTGCGAAAGAAGACGACGCTGCTGGCGCCGACACGACGCTCAGCGTCACGTCTCTGCTGCCTGCAGCGGTGTCGGGTGTCTGCAAATAAAATCTTTCGACAAACTCTTCGAGTGGGTCTCGGCAACCCATGATTATCACCGATAAGGGTTGAAGTGGATCGAATTATTTTAAAACGCCTCGTGTAGGTCGCGACCCGGGGAACGCGGACCATCGAAATTCATTTTGTTCTCGAAATAAACCCGGAGCATGACAATCATAACATCTGTTTCCACCTGATGTTTACATATTCAACGTATATCGTATTTCACACGCCAGCGATTTATTCACAAGAACCCTTATAATTTAGCGTGTTGGTTCGTTATTACTTTAAACAAGATTTATTAGCGAGATTATGTAATAAGCTTGAATGTTATTAAGTCAACAAGGAAATTAAATATTCACAATTATTTACGGATTTTAGAGCGTTTAATTTTAGTTTTTATGTTTCCAGTCTCTGGTGGCGTTCACGAGTGCTTTACAGCACCCGTGGTCACGAGTGGTGTAACGTAAGGCATTGAACGTCCTGACGTTATAGTTAACTCTGGCCACCATCAGCTTTATGTTAGTATTTTTTGGTACTATCTACAGAATATGCTCACAGTATCTTAAAGTCTTGCAGTGGTACGCTTGGTCATGGATTAAATTTTATTAATTACCGGATGCCAAGCAAGTGGTAGCACCTAGTCATCTTATCTATTGAATTTAGGATGTTTTTAAATTTTAATAACCAATGGGATCTGTGTTCTTTTGCGAGGATACGAGGTGTAACAAATCTGATGTAATGGTTGGGGCGATCAAGAATAGACTTAAGACTGAAGAATTCTAATTAAACGCGATAATACTCGTAAGTTATAGTTGCATTAGTCGGGTTAACTATGGCATCAGGCCGTTAAAGACCTCAATCCTCCCGCGACCAAGGCTAAAGCACAGTCATCATCATCATCATCATCATCATCATCATCATCATCATTTCAGCCTATCCGCAAGTCCACTGCTGAACATAGGCCTCCCCCAAAATAAATCACAGTAAAGCACTTGAAACTTCGTATAAAAAAAAATCTAAATATTTAACCTCGCGGATATCCAACGGCAGGACGTATTTTAATCGCCAACCCGCTAGCTAATCTCCTCTAGTGAGAGGAGATTAGCTAGCGGGACTCTCCTATGTGGACTCCTACGTGGTAGAGTAAAGCTGCGGCTTTTGCTGCTGCTGGAATGGAACCGGCGCGACCGGGTTCATACCACGGCCTCGCCGAATACCGGCGTGAAGTAGAGGCATCTTGCGCTTCTGTTGTTTGGTTCGGTGAGTGAGGTAACATTCGTCATCCTCATATCCCATCTCCCAAACATCCTTAAAGGCCGGCAACGCACCTGCAGCACCTCTGGTGTTACAGATGTACGTAGGCGACGGTAATCACTTAACATCAGGTGAACCGCTTGCTCGTTTGCCGTCTTTTCCATAAAAAAAAGTCTCTACCGGCAAAGCACCTGCAGCACTCCCCCAGATATAATATTATTTCGAGGATATGTGAAGCCCACCAACTCGCACTGGAGCAGCGTGGCGGGCCTGTCCCGGCTCCTAAGCCCTCTCTGATACTCCTATTTGAGAAGGAGGCCTTTGCCCAGCTGTGGGCACTTAAAGGTTGCTACTTTAAGACTAAATAGGCATAAATAGATATAAATTACAATAATTATCTTGACAGTCATTAGCTAATCTAGTATTCTCACATTATGCTGTCTATATCTCGTAGGAGACAGCTGAAGGGATGATAATGTTGTTATAAATAAATAAGTTAAATAAGCTCACCCACTTTTCACCGGACAAAGTGACAGGTGGTGAGTCCGACACCGTCTTATTATCTAAGCCAAAACGGCACAAAACGAAAGTATTGTAAAATTCATTGGTACGTGATCAGCGATCTCTACTCGTGCCTTAGCATAAAAAAATAGAAATTAAAAAAAAAAAATTATACAAAGAATAACACAGGATGCACGACTTTCATAAAATAGTTATACACTTAAGTCAGATATTAAAAAGTGCTTTCTCTGTGACTTTACTAAATATAGGTCCGGGTATTTGATATAAACGTGAAATTACAGGGCTTAGAGAACGCTTACAGCCACATTACTCGTAAAAAAAAAACTCAACAGCCTCCTTAAGGGTTTATAAGAGAAATGTTATTTGTAAATATTTTTCTTTTACTTTGTGTGTTTTATACTTTTTTTTGTACAGTGTTCACAAAGATTTCGTTCTATTCGTCTGTCTATATACATATGTATATTAAAGTGTGTAAGGGGGAATATACCATCTCTTTCTCCAAATGATAAACACACCGACACGTGGCGTATCCTGCTTCATTCACTATTGCGCTTCCTGTAGCTTGCTCGGAGTGGTAAGTATGAGCAAACGTTCCAAGAAATATGTGCTGGCTTCAGCTGAAGACTTCTTAGAGAGGTCTATGTTCATCAGTGGGATAAAATATATTGATAATATATATGAATTGCGCTTACTACTAAACATCACTTTCATGGTGAATAGGGTAGTTCGTCTATCCGACCACAACAAGAACTGAATGCCGGCTTTTACCCTGAGGTCACCCCTTCTTTCCCGCTAGCTGTCTTTTACTTTCGACTGCCATTAAACCTATTTAGGACAAAAATATGATCGAAAAATTAAAAGTCATCAGCTGGTCGCAAGCGTGTTAGAGTCAAGCGGCGGCTTTAGCTGCTGCTCGAATGGGCCGGCTCGACCGGATTGGTACCACCACCTTGCAGAGTACCGGCGTGAAGTAGAGGCATCTTGTGCTTCTGCGTTTCCTTCGGCGAGTGAGGTAACCGGAGTCCCACACACCCTACCTATTCCCCACCTCTTCCCTCCTAGCTCTAGCTCACAAATATCCTTAAAGACCGGCTACGCTCCTGCAGCTTCTATGGTGTTGCAGATGTATGTGGGCGACGGTAATCACTTACCATCAGGTGAACCGCTTGCTCGTTAGCCGTCTTTTCCATAAAAAAAACAAAGTCTCTACCGCCGAAGCTGTCAAGACCACAGGGGTAAGAGCGTATGTAGATACCGATGGTGGCGTGGGGGTTTCGGTCGGTCCAACGACTTCTTTGTTGATCCCCACATAATCGGTCACCGATTTTGGTGACTGGTAGGTGTTAAGAAGTTTCAAGCTTGCGTGTGGCTTACTTATTGGGGTTTTCTTTCATTCAATTATTTCGTTTGAAATTAAACTATTATTAAAGGATTTCATCGCTTTTAATAAGCTTCAGTGTAAGAGCATATTCTAGATCGCTCCAACCATTACATTAGATTTGAACAGATCAGACATATCATCGCTGAAGATTCACCGATTCCTGCCGAGAATGATTCGCGAGACAGTTGGAATTGATAAAAGAAATCCTAAGTTCAATAAAGAAGATGACCGGGTGCTATATACTACAAATGAAATCCAAGACCAAGCATACCACTGCACGACCTCATGATACCGGAGCTGATTCTGACCAGAAATAATCATTATAGACCTAACGGTAGCCCGGTTAACTGTGACATCAGGACGTCTAACACCTCAGCACCCTGTTACCAGGAGTGATCCAGAATTCGGGATCTAAATAAGCTTATTAAACGTTATAATATTTGTAGATAAAGGTTTCATTTCACATGTGTAGTGTTCGCGTAAATACAAGAAATCATTATATGGTTGAATTGAAGCGCCAATAGCCGAATGGGTCAGGGTGCGGACAGTTCGAGCCCGGTTTTCGACTATCGCCGTGAACCAGTCCAGATACAATCTGTAATGCTTAGTTGGAGGGTTAACAGGAATATTAGTAATGTTACTTGATAAATAGCATTGCAGGTATTCTGTTTAAAAAAAAAAATTACAAATAGGTACATAATTAGCTGGTTAAAAATAGTTTTCGGTAAGTAATCTGTTCACATTCTAACCAGGGCACGACTGAACATATCATTGAAAAAAATAGCAGCCTATAAGTGACCACTGCTGGGCAAAGGCCTCCTTCTCAAATACGAGTATCAGAGAGGGTTTAGGAGCCGGGAAGGGCCCGCTGCGCTGCTCCAGTGCGGGTTGGCGGGCTTTACATATCCACGAAATAATATTTTTATCATTTCTCAGACATGCAGGTTTCACGATGTTTTACTTCACCGCTGAGCACTTGGTAAATACAGCACTTAAAATTGCTATTAACAATTTTAGTGGTGCCGGCACCGGGGATCGAAACCAGGTCACTCGCGCTGTATGACACTAAAGTGAGCGCCCTGACCACTAGGCTACCACGGCTCTTCAACGTTGAAAGAATTTATTTTAGAATGCGTTCTTTGAAGTACAGAAAATTGAAGACGGTAATTTCGTGAACTTTAGATATTAATACTCCATGTTCGTGTCGCATCGCTAATTCGCGTTTGGTATTTCGAGCCGATGACTTCCAGCAATGAGACTTTACAAACTGTTTATTAATGTCATTTTAACTAAATAGATCAGATTTTAAAGTCCAAATAAGGTTGCTCGCGAACCGGAATGTTTAGTAAACATCGAAGAAATAAGTAGACCAACGTTTTGCTATAGCATATAGTAGCTTTCAATGTACATATATGAAAATATATTGTATCTATACATATCGAAACAAGCTTTTTCGTATTTTATATACAAATTCAAGATATTTTCTTATCGCATTTTACTTACATTTGATAATAATATATACGCCGCCGTTTTGGTTCGATAACTTGTTGCCATTTTGTAGGTAGTGACATAATCCCATTGCTGTTGAAATTTTGGGATTTCTGTTCGAAAAACGGTGACAAGCGGTTTTGACAGACCTCTGTTAATGTTAACCTAGAATTCTGAATGGTCCGAAACAGGTGAAAATCTCACCTTCCACTCTGAGGAACGAACTTGAACCCATGGGACTCATACTCGAAGTCAGATCCCGTAATAGATCGGTCACTATGACGTCGTTATAAAAATCCACCTCTCACTTACTGGGTCTATCAAAAGTCTAATCAATACTGGGGTGGTCAGAGGTGGTGAGACTGTCGACGTCTTGGCGTCTACACCAACGTAACAAATCGGGGATCGAACCCAGGTCACTCGCGCTGTATGACACTAAAGTGAGCGCCCTGACCACTAGGCTACCACGGCTCTTCAACGTTGAAAGAATTTATTTTAGAATGCGTTCTTTGAAGTACAGAAAATTGAAGACGGTAATTTCGTGAACTTTAGATATTAATACTCCATGTTCGTGTCGCATCGCTAATTCGCGTTTGGTATTTCGAGCCGATGACTTCCAGCAATGAGACTTTACAAACTGTTTATTAATGTCATTTTAACTAAATAGATCAGATTTTAAAGTCCAAATAAGGTTGCTCGCGAACCGGAATGTTTAGTAAACATCGAAGAAATAAGTAGACCAACGTTTTGCTATAGCATATAGTAGCTTTCAATGTACATATATGAAAATATATTGTATCTATACATATCGAAACAAGCTTTTTCGTATTTTATATACAAATTCAAGATATTTTCTTATCGCATTTTACTTACATTTGATAATAATATATACGCCGCCGTTTTGGTTCGATAACTTGTTGCCATTTTGTAGGTAGTGACATAATCCCATTGCTGTTGAAATTTTGGGATTTCTGTTCGAAAAACGGTGACAAGCGGTTTTGACAGACCTCTGTTAATGTTAACCTAGGATTCTGAATGGTCCGAAACAGGTGAAAATCTCACCTTCCACTCTGAGGAACGAACTTGAACCCATGGGACTCATACTCGAAGTCAGATCCCGTAATAGATCGGTCACTATGACGTCGTTATAAAAATCCACCTCTCACTTACTGGGTCTATCAAAAGTCTAATCAATACTGGGGTGGTCAGAGGTGGTGAAACTGTCGTCGTCTTGGCGTCTACATCAACGTACAATCGGTATTCGAACTCCAGTCTACCGACTCGGAGGCAGATCCATGACCACTCGGCTATCAAGGATTTTCTTTTATTAAAAGGAAAAATATTTCTGTATTCATATCAATAAATACAGAAACTTATTACAGACATCATTAATATCAATTCATTTTGTAACCGAAGCGGCAATCATAAAAGGTTTTTCGTTCATTTCTCTTGTCGCTACGTAAAATTTACGAACAGATGCTATATATACATCGCATGACAGGCAATCACAGCAATCACAGCAATCACTGCAATCACTGCAATAACTGCAATCACTGCAATCGCCAATTCGCTTGCGGAGCATGGCGAATGAATCTGTAGCGTACCTTCTATTTAAATTGTTTAAATTGTAAAATAAAATATTTCATTTATTTAAATAAGCATGTAACTTCCGGACAAAACTATCTTACTTTGTTATAAGTAATTTTCTGTGTATCGCAATGCAAGAACTGGTACGCGCCTCCCCGCTACCGGGTTGCCCGAGCGCACGGCCGCGCGGCCAGTCGGAATACAGGAGCTAGCCACAGCGCATGTCGCTCGCCCCTAACCGATTTCACTTGATATACAGCTCTTAAACAATATACGCAGTGCTACAATGGACGACTTGTTTATTTTCCCCGCTTCCTACTCGACCTCTTCAAATCCGACCCACTCGAGGAACCAATGCTCAACAGCAAACGACTTTGACGACTCGGTGGCGTAGTGGCTAAGCGTTTAGCTGCGGCGCTGCGGGTCGCGGGTTCGATTCCCGCACGGGACTAGTATTTGTAGGGCCTACAAATAATCGTCCCGGGTCTGGGTATTTGTCCATGTGCTATTTATGTATGTAAACTGCCTCCGCGACACAGGAGAAATTCCTACAGTGGAAGGTTAATGTTTCTTTTTTAAAAAAAAAAGTAAACTATTGGAAAGTACACATAATGTTTTCTTGTATTTACCCGAACACCACACATTTGAAATGAAATTATTATTTGCGGAGAACTCAAGATACTGTAAGCAGATTCTGCGTAGATCGGAACAAATTTAATAATTAAAAGCTGAAGGTAGCCCGAGTTGACTATGACATCAGAAGGTCTGACACCTCAGACCCCCCGTGACCACGGATGCTGTAAAGCAATCGAAACGTCGAGATAATAAAATCCGTAAATAATACATAGTGTAGTTTCATTTCAAATATTTTAAGGTTTCTTAAGAGAAAGGAAGGGACAAAAAGACATACTAATAAGTTAGACATACTAATACGTCAAAGCAATGATATTAATGTCGCGTATGTGCAATATTTTTAACGTGGTAGAGCCAAGCGGCGGCTTTAGCTGCTGCTCGAATGGGCCGGCTCGACCTGATTAATACCACGACCACCTAGAATACCGGCGTGAAGTAGAGGCATCTTGTGCTTTTGCGTTTCGTTCGCTGAGTGAGGTGACCGGAGGCCGTCTCGCCATCTCCTTCCACATCCTCCTTCACAACTCCCAAATACCTTTAAAGGACAGCAATGCACCTGTAGCTCCTCTGGTGTTGCAGATGTACGTGGGCTACGGTGATCATTTACCATCAGGTGTACCTATTGCTCGTTTGCCGCCTTTCTCATGATTAAAAAAAATCTAATTTTTTTTAATTATCTTATTTTAATTGAAAACTTACAGTGATACGTAGCTTGATAACTGAAAAACTATTGACGGTTTTATAGCCTAGTAGGTAGTGACATAATCCCATTGCTGTTGAAATTTTGGGATTTCTGTTCGAAAAACGGTGACAAGCGGTTTTGACAGACCTCTGTTAATGTTAACCTAGGATTCTGAATGGTCCGAAACAGGTGAAAATCTCACCTTCCACTCTGAGGAACGAACTTGAACCCATGGGACTCATACTCGAAGTCAGATCCCGTAATAGATCGGTCACTATGACGTCGTTATAAAAATCCACCTCTCACTTACTGGGTCTATCAAAAGTCTAATCAATACTGGGGTGGTCAGAGGTGGTGAAACTGTCGTCGTCTTGGCGTCTACATCAACGTACAATCGGTATTCGAACTCCAGTCTACCGACTCGGAGGCAGATCCATGACCACTCGGCTATCAAGGATTTTCTTTTATTAAAAGGAAAAATATTTCTGTATTCATATCAATAAATACAGAAACTTATTACAGACATCATTAATATCAATTCATTTTGTAACCGAAGCGGCAATCATAAAAGGTTTTTCGTTCATTTCTCTTGTCGCTACGTAAAATTTACGAACAGATGCTATATATACATCGCATGACAGGCAATCACAGCAATCACTGCAATCACTGCAATAACTGCAATCACTGCAATCGCCAATTCGCTTGCGGAGCATGGCGAATGAATCTGTAGCGTACCTTCTATTTAAATTGTTTAAATTGTAAAATAAAATATTTCATTTATTTAAATAAGCATGTAACTTCCGGACAAAACTATCTTACTTTGTTATAAGTAATTTTCTGTGTATCGCAATGCAAGAACTGGTACGCGCCTCCCCGCTACCGGGTTGCCCGAGCGCACGGCCGCGCGGCCAGTCGGAATACAGGAGCTAGCCACAGCGCATGTCGCTCGCCCCTAACCGATTTCACTTGATATACAGCTCTTAAACAATATACGCAGTGCTACAATGGACGACTTGTTTATTTTCCCCGCTTCCTACTCGACCTCTTCAAATCCGACCCACTCGAGGAACCAATGCTCAACAGCAAACGACTTTGACGACTCGGTGGCGTAGTGGCTAAGCGTTTAGCTGCGGCGCTGCGGGTCGCGGGTTCGATTCCCGCACGGGACTAGTATTTGTAGGGCCTACAAATAATCGTCCCGGGTCTGGGTATTTGTCCATGTGCTATTTATGTATGTAAACTGCCTCCGCGACACAGGAGAAATTCCTACAGTGGAAGGTTAATGTTTCTTTTTTAAAAAAAAAAGTAAACTATTGGAAAGTACACATAATGTTTTCTTGTATTTACCCGAACACCACACATTTGAAATGAAATTATTATTTGCGGAGAACTCAAGATACTGTAAGCAGATTCTGCGTAGATCGGAACAAATTTAATAATTAAAAGCTGAAGGTAGCCCGAGTTGACTATGACATCAGAAGGTCTGACACCTCAGACCCCCCGTGACCACGGATGCTGTAAAGCAATCGAAACGTCGAGATAATAAAATCCGTAAATAATACATAGTGTAGTTTCATTTCAAATATTTTAAGGTTTCTTAAGAGAAAGGAAGGGACAAAAAGACATACTAATAAGTTAGACATACTAATACGTCAAAGCAATGATATTAATGTCGCGTATGTGCAATATTTTTAACGTGGTAGAGGCATCTTGTGCTTTTGCGTTTCGTTCGCTGAGTGAGGTGACCGGAGGCCGTCTCGCCATCTCCTTCCACATCCTCCTTCACAACTCCCAAATACCTTTAAAGGACAGCAATGCACCTGTAGCTCCTCTGGTGTTGCAGATGTACGTGAGCTACAGTGATCATTACCATCAGGTGAACCTATTGCTCGTTTGCCGCCTTTCTCATGATTAAAAAAAATCTAATTTTTTTTAATTATCTTATTTTAATTGAAAACTTACAGTGATACGTAGCTTGATAACTGAAAAACTATTGACGGTTTTATAGCCTAGTAGGTAGTGACATTACCTTCGGAGCCTGCATGAATGTCAAAGAAGCGAGATAGGTTTATCAGAAACGAGACAAATGGAAGTCCTTAATCTCTGTCTATTACTCTGGGTAACAATCGCGAGTATTTATGTATGTATGTTAAATACTCTATATTTGAGATTTTGGGGTAAATTCGTCGAGAAGATGTTACATAATACAGACGAACTTAGTCTGTTGATTTTATGATTATCTGTCTGTTGGCATACTTTAATGTAAGGAAATTTATAAAGGTTACTTTTGGTTAGAATATATCTGAGAGAGTACGACTGGTAAGCTAACCTTTGTGCCATGCAAAAAAAAAAACACAATTTTTCTTCCTTTTCTTCATCAGTCCACTACTAAACATAGACTTCTTCAAGAAAGTGCTGAGCGTAACCTTCCAAAAGATGCATGGTAACCTTTCAGATTTCATGCATAAGTCTGTCTGTGCGTAGCCCGCCGGGCAATAGGGTCGGTGAGAGCAGTAACGGTACCCGGGCGCTAGTGATGCTGCTAGTCTCAGGGATCTCTGTTCGCCGTATTATGATGTAGTTTCAGCCATCATTCGATCGCCGGGGTTCCGCACAGATTATTGTCTTGAAGCAAGTAAGTTAAATCAAGTAAGCGTTATTTTAGATACGTGAATGTGAGGTCGAATGAGTGTTGCGTACCAGGCAGCCGAAGATATTGGAAACTGTTCGCCATGCTCTAAATCTGCCAGGAGGTTATCTTTAATCGAAAATTGCAGTCTCGGTTGTAAAACATTTTTTGTTTAAAAAACTTTATTGCTTACACCCCTTATAATTTGAGATGACAAAGGGCGGACTTAATGCCTATTGGCATACTCTGCCAGTCAACCCATGGGTTGGTGAGATAGCCGTAGCAGATGTATTTATTTAGTATGTAAATAAATATAACAAAACTTATGAATAAAAATATGAAATAATATACATGATATGCATAATAATATACTTTTATATATGTAGATAGATAAATAAATATAAATAAGAAACACAATAGTAACTAAATAAGTCCATTTAAATTTAAATAATGTTCTTCAACTAATATTTTAAAAGAGTTCCTGCTTGCCGTTTTCTTAACTTCGTCGGGCAGGGAGGTCCAGAGCAGTATAGCCTGAATCTTAAAAGAGTTGCCGACAGAACCGGTGAAGTGTTGTGGAATACTAATCTTAAGATTAGATGAAGATCGCAGCTTTCTGTCGTGCGTCAAGAAAAGGCAACCAAATTTTTCTTGAAGATACGCCGGGGAATTTACTTAACATTGCTATATAAATTAAAAAAAAAATGCCATGCCATATCAAGATTGTAATGTTACGTATAAACTGTTCGTAGCCCGAAATTAATTGACCATTTTAATTTTATGTTCTTCACAAACGCAACGTTTATACAAGCCATAATATATCGTACAAATAAATTTCCTTAGAGCAGTTTTCATTGTTGGCGAAAGCTAGATTATACTGAATTTATTCGCGCTATAAATGTAAACTGTTGTGCATTGTGTTATTAATAGTTAAAAGGAGAATATGTTAATGAGTTTACTTATTATTGAAGCGGAATGTTAGTACCGAGCTTAACGATAACTTGTTATGACAAACTTCTTTTTTTTATCACATAACGACCCCCCCCCCCAAGATGTTCGAAGCTCGGTCCTGAGCCACCTGCATCCATCGACGTCCCGCAACACTGCGCAGGTCGTCACTCCATCTTGTGGGGGGTCGTCCTACACTGCGTTTGCCTGTACGTGCCTGTCACTCGAGAACCTTTTTTACCCAACGGTTATCAGTTCTTCTGGTATGCGGCCGGTCCATTGCCACTTTAGTTTGCTGATCCTTACCGCTATGTCGGTTACCCTAGTTTTGCTGCGGATATCATCGTTGCAGACTCTATCTTTTTGTCGTGGTAGAGCCTAGCGGAGGGAGCCCCTCTGCATGCTAGGTCTTCTGCACCGGAAATCTGTCCGGCAGTTCACGGGTCTCGAGGTTGCCCTCTTTACCCGAGCATCATCTCGGGGGGCAACGACTCCCCCGGTCCTGGGTTCATTATTTCTGTGGGTTTTGGGTATCCTTGTTCTTGTTCATCTCGCCTGGGTGTAGGAGCCCCTCTAGTGTTGTAGATGTACATGGGCGAAGGTAATAATTAACCATCAGGTGAACCGCTTGCTCGTCAGCCGCCTTTCCCATAAAAAAAAAAGAGAAACACGGAACAGGATAGCTCTTTCCATAACGGGCTGCGCAACTTTAAGCTTCCTCATTTTTAATATAATACTTGTTATATCACGTTGTTCATAATATGGATTTCGAAAACAGAGAAAACTTTCGAATACAAATCAAATCAAATTCATCATTGCGTCCATGAGTAACAAACATATTTACTATCCGTTTCATCATGAAGTTGAGGCTTAAATATAAATAAATAACGACAAAAATTTAGAATCATAATTAAAGACTAAAAAGATAACAAATACTAATGTGAAAGTCAGATTATTTACAGTTTTATACTGTAGCTAGTTGTCAACTTCGAAATTGTTTTTTTTATTTCTCAGATATGGCAGGTTTCCTCGAGATGTTTTCCTTCACCGTTAAGTACGTGGGAAATACAGCACTTGCAACAAAATTGCTATTAACGATTCTAGTGGTGCCGGCGCCGGAGATCTAACCCAGATCACTCTCGCTCTATGAAACACCGGAATAGCTGCAGGTGCGCTGTCAGTCTTTCAGAATGTTTGTGGAGGTTGGACAGGCTCGGAAAGATATTATCTTTCCACTTGATGGTGATAAGGTCATTACAGTCGTCCGCGTACATCTTTTATTTATTTAACGTGGTAGAACCAAGCGCCCTTTAAAACTGCTCGAAAGGGCCTGCTCGACCAGCGTGGTACCACAGCCTCGCAAAACCGTCGTATCATAGGTGCTGTAGATGCGTTACCGGCCTTTAAACCGTACTTGGGAGATGGGAAGAAGGACGAGGAGGGGGATGGTGAGGGGGCGTGGGCATCCGGTTACCTCACTCACAGAACGAAACGCAGAAACATAACATGCCTCTACTTCACGGAGCAGCAGCAAAAGCAGCCACTTGGCTCTACCACGTATAGAAAAATTTCAAATTGTGGACACAAAAATGAAACTCGGAGAAAAAAAATCTATTATTACAAGAACTTAATCCACCTAAAGCTAAATGTAGTCGTAAAATGTAAATGGTGTTCAATTACCAAGTTTCCTGTTTCCTATTCATCTTTTGTTCTAAACTTAGCTTTTAATAAAATTAAAGAACTGTTTGGTAACAAATTAAATTATAGCTTAATTGTAATATACAATGGCATTTAATTATAAACTTCTGTTTGAGGCCGTGGTAGGGTTTAATAGTACTTTTTTACAAGCTGTGTTACTTCATAAATCATTGAAAGTTTCTGATTTGATAATTATCATTTCGGCCTATCACAAGTTCACAGCTGAACGCAGGCCTCACCCAAAGATTACCTCTCATTATAAGGGCGGTTTTTGCCTAAGTTGCCACTCCTGGCTGGCGTGTTGGCAAGCGCAGTTTTTTCTATTTCATGGTATAATGCAGGAAGATGCTGCTGCTCATCTCCTAACATATTTCCCTCTGTCGACATAAATGTTGTAAACAACATCCACAGGAAATGGAAAATTCTCTTATACCGCCACTACACGGTAAAAACGTACAGATAGAGTTTTTGACTTAGCCTTTTATGACACCCATGGTCAGACAGGGTTGGCGCTGTCGTTTACTTCCGACAACCACACGTAACGAATTGAATAATAATTAAACATAATCTTTTAAAGAGTATTTCTGCTTTTTTTACAATGTTTTCGTACACGTAGGGTTGTCAACCTTACAACCATCTAAAATAGAATATTGTTTGCTATTATATGTAGGTGTACTTCATAATCAATAAAGCTTATAAGGTACGCTAAAATATTATTACAATTAAATTAAAAATTACACTTAATTTTAAATAAATAAGTAATACTCTTTTTTATAAGTAAGTTCTCTTTATTTACTGTCTCTAAAGTCAGATATACTAGATTATTTCTAAACAAAAAAAATATTTGGCAACCCTACGTACAACGTACAGCACTCGGTAACATGACATGACGTGATGGAACACTATTTAAGGCTATCTCTATTAACCAGAAGTAATAAAACATATTATTTAATGGATATGGGAAATCCGCCAACCTGCTCCAAAATTCTCACAAAAAATGAGAGGAGGCTTTCGAGGGGGAACTTCGAAGTTTAGTTTTTTTAAATTTTGATTGTGTCAAAATGGGATGCGCTAACATTCGAGGGATAATTTTTATTTTCAGATATCGGCACTTCTGCCCACCTCAAAAGTGAATACGTGCGCGGTTCATTTATGTGTGTATACGAAGAGATAAAATTTTCAGATATCGGCACTTCTGCCCACCTCAAAAGTGAATACATGCGCGGTTTATTTAAGTGTGTATAGGAAGAGATAAAATTTTCAGATATCGGCACTTCTGCCCACCTCAAAAGTGAATACGTGCGCGGTTTATTTATGTGTGTGTATACGAAGATAAAATTTTCAGATATCGGCACTTCTGCCCACCTCAAAAGTGAATACGTGCGCGGTTTATTTATGTGTGTATACGAAGAGATAAAATTTTCAGATATCGGCACTTCTGCCCACCTCAAAAGTGAATACATGCGCGGTTTATTTAAGTGTGTATAGGAAGAGATAAAATTTTCAGATATCGGCACTTCTGCCCACCTCAAAAGTGAATACGTGCGCGGTTTATTTATGTGTGTATACGAAGAGATAAAATTTTCAGATATCGGCACTTCTGCCCACCTCAAAAGTGAATACGTGCGCGGTTTATTTAAGTGTGTATACGAAGAAATAAAATTTTCAGATATCGGCACTTCTGCCCACCTCAAAAGTGAATACGTGCGCGGTTTATTTATGTGTGTATACGAAGAGATAAAATTTTCAGATATCGGCATTTCTCAAAAATCGGCAAAAAAATTCAGATATCGGCACTTCTGCCCACCTCAAAAGTGAATACGTGCGCGGTTTATTTATGTGTGTATACGAAGAGATAAAATTTTCAGATATCGGCATTTCTCAAAATCGGAAAAAAATTTCAGATATCGGCACTTCTGCCCACCTCAAAAGTGAATACGTGCGCGGTTTATTTATGTGTGTATACGAAGAGATAAAATAAAGAACTTTAATGTTTTCTAGCTTCAGCGCACTGAACAGTTTTACTACTCTTAAATCGTGAAATGAATAAACGACGTCTAGACACTGACAAAAGGAAGGATTCCGTTTCAGGGATAAGGTAAGTTTTATTTCATTGTGAAATTGCTTTCTTCGCGAGTGTTTATCACCAAATTAACTAAGCTTAATTAACAAAATTACACTAAGGCCACGATAGTCGAGTTAAGGGATCTATCTCTCATTCGCATGATTATCTTAAACAATAAGACGGTGAAAGGCTCACCCATTTCTCAATAAGCTCACTCATCCAAACAAGGTCAGGTAGAAACTCGGTCGAAACGATTGAAATTTAAGTGTAGAACTCTGATCACCCCTGACTTCGGTATATAGTCGTCAGAGCTTATTTTGATTAATAATTAAAGCTTATCAAGTGATAACTGTTCAGTCATGATTATGAAAGGTGGTTGCATGTTCTTCTCCACTCATCTATAAGCAATTCGAAATTTTCGAAAACAGTTCAAGGCGTGCCGTAAGTCCCTTCAACGTTTCTTTGTTCTTCTCTAGCAGTTTTTTAATAGTCCACAGCTGACGAGGCCCGTCTCATAAGAAGGATTTGTCTTAATCGCCACGCGTGAATTGGCGATCCCAGTACCAGACACCTCGCACCTTAGACGCTTGTGCCCATCAGCGGTCTGCTTCATTTTAGTCCGATATGGTTATAACGCCATCTATCGGCAGCTATAGCTGTTTTCAAAGCTTTTTCACTCAATGTTCTGTTCCCTTAACGTGATAATGTTCACTACAAATTTATAACGGATTGAATTGGAGACGATTTTAGTTATTTCCACTAAGTGTACAGAATAGCATTCTGTGTAAAATTTAATCAAAAATTTTAATTGCGAAAACATTAATTACAAAAGACCTTTCTTGATATTAATTCGAATAGGGCAAAGCATTACGCTTTAATTAAATTCTCATTTTTTTTTTTGATGGAATTTACGTATCTGCCTTCTTTTTGTGGCGTTGCCCGTTTATTTCAATTTACTGTGGCATTTCTCTGTCTCGAGAGAAATCATAGTGAAATGTAGAGCATATCAGATAATTATATCAAATTTTGTTCCTTATAATTTATTGTACGCGTAAACGGTTTACATTTGTCTGTTGCTGTCGTATCATATACAAATTTAGCTAAACACATAAATACTATTTCAAAGAATAAACAAAACTGTCTTACTACATACAGATATTTGGTTTCATAATATTAAAATTTAAACATTGCTATCTTGAACAGTTTTATGTTTGAAAGTGATTTTGCAATTGGACCAATAGATTTCAAGTAATTTTTGTTTAAAGAAATACCTTCATTTGTGTATATATTGTATATATTGAAAGAGAACGAAAGGAACAATGTTTATTCGATGCTAAAACACAACAAAGATGAAACTCGAAAATTAATTTAAATTATTAATATAATAATATTCTACACACATACAAACACTCTTTCTCCTTCTTATATAAAATAGATTATATATAAAAAATAGATAAGACGATATATAAAAAGCCATCTGACATAAGTTCGATCAGCTATGTGCAGGTCTCGTACCGATGAGTTTTTCAAATTTATGTCGTTAGGTTACATACTAAGACAGGCTGTCACGTTGCCCCAAATAAGCGCTGGTGAAAAGTTAGCTGAAAAAACTAAAATATCTAGATAGCACGGCGGTCGTACGTGGCAGAGTCTAATCGCTCGATGATGCCTTATTAAGAGGCGAAACACGTATTGCGTTAAACGTTAGTGCTGTAAACGAGTTTAGTGCATTGTGATATTGTGGTGGATTGTGTGATTGAAGTACTGCACGCGTATTTAGGAGGGAAATGATCTTCTTCTCTTTGGACTAGGTAATATGTATGATTTGTTTATTTTTATACATGCGGCATTGTTCAAAGTAACTATTTTCTAACATCTCTGAAATTCTCTTAACCTCTGACCACCCCAGTATATATGGAGATGAGTGGACACATTTATTAATACAATTATATTGCTGTTTTCTTAGGCGGACTTTTCACGGTTTCAAAAATCTCTTAAATCTTGTGATAGGAATTTTTCGCTTGAGAGATATCTGTAGCCTGATACTTGATACAAATATTTTCTACTAAGGATTCGAGCCCACAACCTTAGATGCGAAGGCAGGGTCACTTACAACAAGGCAATCAGACCGTCAACAAGACTGAACATGGACAAACAACCAGAACCGGAACAAATATTTTTAGGCAATTGAAGTTAAATAAATTTTAGGGATTTATTACGTTTAATTTTAACTTTTGCACTTACCGAAGCTTCGGGTGTTTTACAGCGGCCGTGCCCACGCGGGGAACTTTTAATCATTTATTTTTGGTTCGATCTACGCAGAAGGCGCTTACAGTATATGAATGAAGGAGCCGACTGAAGAACAGTGCTGTGATATCACTGAGACGGGAACCTTTTTGACATCGCACAACAAATTAATCTTTTTCATGTTTTTTGTTTTTTTTTTGTTTATTTAATGCGTTTTTTATTTTGTGTTTTGTTGTGTGATTGCCTAATAAATGTGTTTCTTTCTTTCTTTCTTTCTTTCTTTCTTTCTATATTGAGGTGTGATTGGGTTTGGATTTAACTTTATGGTGTGTGGTTGAGGCGATCTAGTGTACGATCATAGACTGCGGACATCTTCGGGGATCGATATTTAACGTTAGCTATTCGTTGTTTTACGCGGGTTTTAATGACTCCTTTAGTTCGTCTTAAAATAAGCATTAAATCCCGCGTAAAAGAACAAATAGCTGTGCATTCGCGTAAATCAAAGATGTAATTATTTGTGGGCCATATAAATATTTAACCTCTGTGACAACAGAGCCGATATTTTTTGTCTGTTTGTTTTGTATTTGTTCTTTATTTCGTAACAAAAAAAAATCTCGTAAGACTACAAAAACTAGACCCAAAATTCGTATGAAGGTTCCTTCTCCAAAGAGTCTTTTTCTCTGTATAAAATATCTTTATTTTTGCACGCACACAGCCAACTAGGTATAAAATTTCAAATCTAGATTTATCTGTGATATTCAATAGTAAAACGCAGTTATTTTTTTGTAAAATGTTTTAAATTCAGACAATACGTATAGTTCTCATTGAGAAATTTCCAAAAAGATTAGAAAAACAGCTATTCACAATAATTCAGAATAAATCGTTAATATTAAAAATCCATGAAGAAATTTACCTTAACAAATGTAATAGGTTTTTTGGAGGTTTACATCCTTTTTAAATTACGACTTGAACTAAAATATTAAGAAAATGTATGCAATTGTTTATTTTTATTTTTTACAGGTACATTTTTGTTAATTTAATTATTATTTATTGTTTTGTTATTTCAATTCAAAGTTTAGTTTATAAATGATCAAATTAATATTGTGGTGTACTTACATATTTATTATTTACAAGTATTATTTTAATTATTACATAGTTTATTTAAAATAAACATTTCAATATATTTAACCTTCTTAATAAGAAGTAATAGTATATTTACATTCTCTAAAAAAGTACATTCAATTCACAATTATAAAGTAACTATATTAGCTGCGCCTGCGCAAGTCAGTCGCGGGACCACTGTAGCGTAACGCCTGGCGCTTGTTGCACCGCCGCCGATCTTACGCTTTGGTAAATCGCTTAGACCAGGGATCCCCAAACTATTTTGGCAAAGAAACCCCTTTTCCAAAATGAACTGATACCTCAGACCCCCATTGTGACTTTGGGAATCCGAGGCTTAGACCTATGTAGTTGTGCTATTTCAATCACTACATTCTATCTCTCAGCTTGTGTAGATCTGTGCTATCTTTCTCACTCCTTTTGATCTTATTCCGTGTACTATATTACGTTTGTACGAACAATAAACTTTATAATTTCTGTATATTCTTATCAGCAAATAATGGCCCGCATACGTAAACTGGAGATTATTGATGCTGCGAACTTTGTACCGGTAATCTCATACTAGAGATGTACAATAATAAAGTGAACGAACTAAAATTACATAGCTTTCAGTGTCTCATATATAATCGGAACCGAGCCAATTAAACCTTCGGCAAAATTTCTAATCCAAAAATCTTTCAAAGGAACTTGAACTGAATATGACGCAAATAGAAACGTCTTTTATCAGTGCTTCGACCTTCCTTCCCCTTCATCAGATAAACCGTCAAAAGATAAGGGCCATTCAACAGATTGCCTTTTTCTCTTTCGGATTAGAAATAATCAAAACAACTGTCATAGTATCATATCCAAGCTATGAGTGTGCTTCATACTATTTTGTATATTTTAACTTATATTCTTTACGACAGATGTCATATAATATGTAGTGTATTTCTTTATCTATTTAATCCTCCTTTCACTATACACGGGACAACCTTTTGTACACTCAACAACTGTACATGGTACAGTCCAACGTTGGCTTTTGCCGTTGCTCGACCGGGATATTACCACGACCTCGCAGAATACCGGCGTGAAGTAGAAGCATATTGTGCTTTTGCGTTTCTTTCGGTGATTGAGGTAACCGGAGGCCCACTCACCCTCGCTATTCCCCTCCTCTCTTCCCTCGACGCACCTGCAGCATCTATGGTGTAGCAGATGTATGTGGGCGACGGCAATCACTTACCATCAGGTGAACCGCATGCTCTTTTGTCGCTCTTCCCATAAAAAAAAAGAAACACATGGGAAGGAAGGGAGTGACAGAATCTTTATATAAGACAAAGTGACAGACATCTGTCACCGTATATAGTTCTATAGGTGGTCCGAATGATAGCGGAATACACATACCAATACTGAAAATAGAACAATGGCAGAAACAGAGCCTAAAATGGAAGGGAGGCGTCTCACTGCGATCAGCAATCTCCACGCTAAGCACAGCCAATACGGTTATCGTCTATGTGTTTATTGTTTTGTACGTGATAGAGCCTAGTGGGTGGCTTTTGCTGCTGCTCGAATGGGCCGGCTGGAGATGGATATTAACAAGTCTTGTGCTTCAGCGCTTCGTTCGGTGAGTGTGGTAACCGGAGGCCCAATCCCCATCCCCCATCCTCATCATCCTTCCCATCAGCAGCGCCCTCTGGTGTTGCAGATGTGCGAGGGCGACGGTAATCACTTAGCATCAGGTGTGCCGCTTGCATGTCAGCCCCCTTACCCATAAAAAAAAGCCATTAAACTCTTGACACGGTCTCCCGCTAACCGTCCAGTAGGTATTGTAAATGCTACATCGTGTTACACATGAATTATTTATAGCCCAATTAAAGGCTTTAGCAATATACTGTGTTAATTTAGTCGCCTCGCTGTTCACAACGCTTGTAAGGCAATAGATTTAGTACATAGATTAGGGTATCTAACATTGTACCCAGCTGTGACAGAATTGGAATTATATTAAGTGAGACTGAAAGAAACGACGCTTATTAGTAATATCTTCTTTATTAGCCTATTCATTTTAACCGCTGAACTGGCGTATATAACAGGGAAAGACGTAGTGATTTTTACTAGTAATTTGAAATTATTTAGATTAGATGTGATGATTTAGTTGAGGGACTAAATAGTTGATTAAATATGGCGGCTAGATGGTCAGCCCGCACAGGTGGTTAGGCAGCACGGAGGACGAGAAGCTGTTGGAAGGGAAAGTAGCTAAGAGCCTACACAAGGCGTGCTGGGGGTGGTGCTGCTCTCGAAGGTCGCGTTAGATTGAAACGTCGCAGGGATACTTAGAGAAGTGACTTGAATGTGCACGTTGAACGTGTAACCAGTAGAGCCCTGAAACCAGTGCAAGGGTGCGTAAGTCAGCATGCTGTAATTTTAGGATGTGATGTAATGACTGTGGGAAAGAGATGATTTTTTTTCAGCAATGGGAAAGGCGGCAAGGGACCATGCTGTTCACCTGATGGTGATTCCACCGTCGCCCACGTACATCTGCACCACCACAGGAGTTGCAGGTGCGTTGCCGGAGAGAAGATGAGGAGGGGGGATGGGGAGAGGGGCTGGGCCTCCGCCGAACGAAATGCAGAAGCACAAGATGCCTCTATTTCATGCCGATATCCTGCGAGGTCTTGGTACTACCCCGGTCGAGCGGGCCCATTTGAGCAGCAGCTACAGCCGCTGCTTGGCTCTACCACGCTTAAAATTATAAACAGTGACAACATAATTCTTATCAAAATTATAATTTTTTTATAAAATTTATCCAAAATTTACTACAATTCTCGGCCTATCGGTCTCGGTCAGAAGATTTGTCTCCTCTGAGAATAATACATATAATTTTTAGCGGAGGCGTCGATGTTTTTACCAACCAAAAAAACACTGTACTGCAAAATATTTTCGAAATTTTCCGAATTTCTAATTTTTAATTGACAATATAAACTTTGGCCTTTGCGAATTAGTACATTTCGAATTAAAAAGTAAAATATATCGACTCTGATTATAAAATTGTATGTCTATATGACTCAGGCATTTCTTATATTCTAATGTTAGGTTGCCGACTAAAAACACACCATATTTATACGAAAAATTATTTAATTTTAAGTATAAATAATAATAATAATAAACCTGCGCAGTGTTGCGGGAAGTCGATGGATGCGGGTGGCTCAGGACCGAGCTTCGTGGCAATCTTTGGGGGAGGCCTATGTTCAGCAGTGGACTTGTGATAGGCTGTAATGATGATGATGATGATGATGATAATCCTGATCGCGTATCTGTCATATGTTCTGTATTAATTATAAGGCTTCGTTTAAAGCTTTAAAACTGGTGAAAAAGTTTTAACACGTAAGTAATCGGATTAGGAACGTAAAAGACGATGGTCGGAGGTTAGTGAAATTTACACGTCTCATACGTCGGCAGCGCAACCGAACGGGCTTCCCCGATCCCAACTTATGTTCCGCCTCTTCGTTATTAAACCTTAATTGGCCTTCGTTAAACGCCTATATAAAGTAGTCGTTAATGTACGTATGTTAATCTTATCATCACACAGTTACTATGACACAGGCAATCCAGTTTAGGACTGAGAACCAAATGAGTATTTAGTACAAGTAGCTTTAGTACACATATTCCAATCCCAATTCGAGAATGTTGATGAAACGTTTTTGTCTAGTTTGTACTACGTAACGTATGGAAAATACAAAATGCGGAATTATAACGTAATAAATAGTAAAAAAAGTTTAAACGCATTTCTTATCATGAAATCGATGACACCTATAAAATGTGCAATACCAGACTCTAATACAGATCTTATTGTTGAGACGTGATATCATACTGGAAAATGTAGCTGCCAATATTTGTCTCTGTGTTTGTTTAGTCACGTACTGGAATTTATTACATTACTCTGCGCAGATAAAGGTCTAAGGGATGCTTTGGAATATAACGTATACCTATTATATTTATTAGTTTATTTAATATTTGTGAGCTTTTCGAACGGCGAGAATCCACGCTGGGTTATGACAACGCAGTACAAGGATCGGGCCTTACAGTTCCCTTGTGCCTGAACTTTCGATGTGGTGGATGACGTGGGGATCAGCTGGCCATTTGAATGACCTCTTTACCCAGTCATTGCCTACTCAAAGAAGCAATCTTTAGTGAACTGTATAATGTAATTTTTTCTCAACACAATACTTGAGCTTCCTCTCGACTGTTTCGTTCTTCTTATCAACTCATAAGAATAACTATTATTCTGAATTGTTTTCTGTGGAGCCGAATGAAACGAACGAGCTGTGTCTTCTGCCCTATTCATGAATGAATGAAACGAACGAGCTGTGTCTTCTGCCCTATTTTTGGCAGGTTGCGGGCCTCGAGGTTGCCCTCTTTACCCAGACGTTATCTCGGGGCAGCAGCTCCCCAGTCCTGGGTCCATTATACGTGGGTGTTGTTGGTGTTTATCCTTGTCCTTAATCCTCACGCCTGGGCGTAGTCGGGCTAACGCTCGTCCCTGGCCCCCTTCGGCCAGGCGGCGTTGATGTTGGCAGGATTTAACCACATAAACACCTCCACAACCTGGCACCCCTCCACGCGCGCCCTCCTGAAGGACGGCCAGCTCCCACGATCATCCTGAGAGTCAGACTCTGCTGCGCCTGTAACCGTTTCCGTTGAGTCACCGATGTAAGCGCGTACCACGCCGGCGCCGCATATGTAAGGCGCGCGCGAATGTAGGTTTTATATATACCTATCTTGGTGCGCGTTGTTAATTTAGATGTTAAAATCGGGTATAGTTTTGCTCTCGCTGCCCTTGCATGCCTTACGACGTTGTCGATCTGGGGAGACAGCGCGGTCTATCTTGCTACCAAGATAGGTAATAGTGTTGCTCCACGCTACCTCCTCTCCTCTTAACTGGAGGGTGGTACGCGTACTCGGCGATTAATGGCTATGGCGGTCGTCTTCCCGACATTGACCGCCATCTTCCATCTATCTAGCCACTCAGGTAGCAGGTCGAGCAGTCGCTGCATCCTCCTCGCAGCGATCTCAACCCGGCGTGATGATGTAGTATGCGCTGTCATCAGCGTACAGTGCGAGCATTACGTCATCCTCCACTCCTGGACGCGACCTTCCAGTGTGGGGATATCGTTCGTAAATACCGCGTACAGGTGGGGTGAGAGGCAGCTACCCTGTGGGACACCTGCTTCTATGGATCGTGTTGCCGACTCAGCTCCCTCGACCGACACATAGAATATTCTGTTCCTCAGGAACGACGCTACCAGCCGTACCAGCGACGGCGGCAGGTGTATGCTCAATCAGTTTGTAGATAAGTCCCGTGTGCCAGACCCTGTCGAAGGCCTTCTCCATGTCAGGAGGACTCCGACACATACGCGACCGCGATGGGATTCGGTCGCGGGTAATGTAACACACGGGCCAACTGTGATGTTGTAGAGTGCCCGCTGCGGAAACCAAACTGCTCTTCTCGCAGTGTTATGCAAGGCTTGATCCTCCGCAGCAGGAGCCTTCGAGTAACTTCGCTAGGTACGGTAGCGTTATCGGCCGATAGCTGGATGGGCGCTTCCTATCTTTCCCAGCTTTCGGCAACACGATAATCTTCCCCTCTTCCTCCTGGAAGTGTCCGTTTGATCACCGCGTTGTAAAGACGGGTGATCGCTACGACTCCTTTCCTGGGTAGCTGCCTTATGGCCATGGTTGTTATACCATCATGACCGGGCGCTTTCCTCAGCGGCAGGTGTGCGGCTGCTCCTCGTGTTTCTGCTGGGGAGATAAAGTCCTCCCCGCGCAGTGCTGGTGCCGGCGTCATGAGGTATTCCTGTACGCGGCGCTCGACTGTTGCATAATGATCAGCGGTGGGTTCGGCAATGTTAGCTTGGGTGCCCCTCCAGGTGCTCGGCGAGCATCTCTGCCCGGTCCTTTGCTCCGTAGTGTCTGCGCCCTCGTTGTCCACAAGTGGGCATACCGGAGTTGGTGTTGTGGTGAGCTGTCGGCTGAGGAGATGAAGTGAGGCCGGCTTTTCTGATGCCTCTTCCACCCTTCGGTCCCTCATCCCCTGTGGGCTTTTATCTCCTCCGACAGCTCCTCCGTGAGCTGGTTGAGTTGCTTCTTGATTCTGGGACAACGAGTGCGAGCCCAGAGTTTCCTCAGCGCCCGCTTCCTCCTGAGCTTGTTCGTTATCCCAACTGGGAGCTCTTCCTACGGCGTGTCCTACCGATCTCACCGTGGCCGCGCTATACGCATTTTGTATCGTAGCTGTTAGATACTGCGCGGCCTCCTCTACGTCGTTACTTGTGTAGATCGGCGAGCCGTAGTCCATGTTCTTTAGTGCCCTCTGGTAGGCCTCCCAGTTGGTTCTTCTACTGGGACCTCTGGGCACTGAGTCTGCCGAGGTGTTCATGGTTACTAGTTGTGGGGAGGTGCTGAGTATCACATCGTTCAGCACCTCCACCTGAACTCAGGCTCAATATGCCTTTGCATATAACTATATCTAGGACATCCGGACGGCAGTGCGATTGGACGGGGTATGTGTCGGCTCATCTGGCCCTAACACCTCATATCCCCGTTCTCCGCATCTTCGTACAGCTGCCTGCCTGGGGGTTATGATCTTCTACCCCATGCGGGATGTTTGGCGTTCAAATCTCCCGCAATAATGGCTGGGCAGCTCCTCCCAGTACCGTTCGGATGTCCGAGGGGCAAGGGGTACCGGGGGACGGTACGCAGCGTATATACGCAACTCTCCTCCCGGCCGTTCTCAAGCGAACTCAATGGTCCGGGTCGTCTGGTACTCGTCAGCTCAGCCTCCTCGTGGATCAGATCCTCCTTACTAACACCGCGACGCCTCTGTACGCTATGTTTTCAGGAGAGATCTCATCGCGTCGATACACGAAGAAGTTGGGGATCTTGAATGGCTGCTCAGGCCTGAGCTTCGTCTCACCAAGCAGCACGACCTGGACATCGTGCTGCTGGATGAGTGTCCTTAAGCTGGCGGCTTGGTTCCTGATGCCGCCAGCATTCCAGCACATGGCCCGTAGTTCAGCCATTCCTGGCGAGTGTCAGTCAGGCCCAGCGCGGTGTCCCGACAGATAAGGGTCAGCTCCGTGGTCATCGCCGTTAGGACGTCTCCCAGGATCTTCATCACGACGGTGACCAGTTGCACAAGTGCTGCCTCGATGGTCGTTGGCATGTGGGTAGGTTTTGGAGGGAGGTCTCGGTCCTCCCTTCGAGGGTTGTGCGCTCTTTGCGTTGCTATGCACCTGCGCATGCTGAGGTACATTTTTCGGTACTGTTATAGGCCCTTGTTGTTGCATGGGGAATGGGGTTGAGGTGCCTCTGGCCTCGGACTCAGCCGGCTCCTTCCTCCTCTTCTTCCTCTTCCTCTTCTTTTCTGGGGGCAGCAGGCGTGCCCTCTCCGTGGGATCATTGGCAGGGGGTGCCAGTGTGGCCCCCGTCATGTGCCTCCTCTCTGGTTGAGGTGGTGGTGGTGCTGGTCGTACCACCTCAGGTGCCCTGTCCAGAACTCGCTGGTGTTGTTGCGGTTGTGGCACCTGGGACTTCGCCTTAGCTGCTCCCTGCCCCGGGCGTCTGGCCTCCTGGCTCCGCAGCGTCGGCTGTGCAGGTATGGGGGGCGGGATCTTCACCCCCCTTTTCCTTGCGATGCGCTGTATGACAGCGCACCTCCGGTCGTTGGCCGTGTGCGCCTTTGCACAGTTGGCGCACTTCGGCTGCCCATCTCTGGGCTTGGGGCAGTCCGCTGCCGGGTGTTCCCCTGCACAGCGTACGCATTTATATGGCCTATAGCAGTTAGCCGAGGAGTGTCCGAACCCCTGGCATCTATGGCACTGTGCTGGGCCTTCCCTGCCCTGCCAGGCTTCAATAGTGACGCCTGGCATATGAAGGAGCTCATTGATGCTATAAAAGCTTGAGCTCCTCAGGGCTTATCCTATCCATTTTACATGGAATAGGCATCCCGGCCTGCCTCTCCTTGGCAGGATGCCTCGGACATAGGTCACTGGGAAGCCCAGCGCCTTCAGGGCCTTCTCTATGTCTTGTGGTTTGGTGTCCGCTGGCAGCCCGCGTAGTCCCACTTTTGTGGGCAACTCTGCCACCGGCGCATAGCAGTACCATGCGGTGGAGTCCAACACTCCTCTCTACAAGGTACCGCTGGATGACGCGGTATTCTTTTCGCCCTGGGGCCGGAATCGAACCCCTTTCCCAAAGGGCCGTGCGTTCGGTGCGTGACCGAGCAACGCATTCAATTTCTTGAAGTGCGTTGCCCAGTCGGGCATGCACTCGACCACGATGGGCGGGTACTTCGCGTCACCCTTCGCCGATGTGCCCTCTTGCGTGGGCGCCGGCGGGCTCCGCGGACGTTGCGGGGTTGCCGCAATATTTGCATACGACGTCGCCGTATGGTCAGATGTTGTTGACGTCCCCGGTCAGGGGCTCCCCTCTGCCTGTGCGTCGTACGCTTCCGCTAGGGAGCGGGAGGTGTAAGGCACAGCTTGAGTCGAGTTCGCGGGGCGGGGGTGGGGGAATTGTCTGCCTACGCACCCTTCCCTTGCCCTTTCCGGCGGATGTAGACCGCTACTGACCTGTGCCCTTTCTTACGAAAGGGATAGAGATTATTCCTCAGCGCTTGCTTGCTTTCCACACGAAACTTTGACACCAGTGTGTCGGTGGGAAGCAACCAGTACCCTCGTATGTGGCCGACCAAAAGTCCTCGATGCGTCAAGGGCGAACTCAACCTATCCGCAGAGATTATTTTGCCGACGGGTGCCTTGGAAACTAGTACTAGCCGAAGCGTTCCGTAGTTCTCCGATACACCGCTACCCACACGGAGGTAGTATGAAACGAACAATTCAGCGAATTGCGCTTTTACGGCCGAGCTTTACCTTAGAGAGAGCCCTCCCTCGTTTTTTACCTACAATTTCGGTATATTTTCACTATCGCATCTTTTACGTTTCGCAATTTTTTATTTCCATTAACATCACAACTGATAAATTATATCTATAAATGCAAAAAAAAAAAATAGACATTTAAAATAATATATCATACATTATAATATAAAAGGTGTCTCAGAATGTTTTCGTTTTTAGATGTTAAATAGAAAACAAAATATCAATTAAATCTCGTTTTATTTAATGTTAATTTATTTAATATTTGTGAGCTTTTCGAACGGCGAGAATCCACGCTGGGTTATGACAACGCAGTACAAGGATCGGGCCTTACAGTTCCCTTGTGCCTGAACTTTCGATGTGGTGGATGACGTGGGGATCAGCTGGCCATTTGAATGACCTCTTTACCCAGTCATTGCCTACTCAAAGAAGCAATCTTTAGTGAACTGTATAATGTAATTTTTTCTCAACACAATACTTGAGCTTCCTCTCGACTGTTTCGTTCTTCTTATCAACTCATAAGAATAACTATTATTCTGAATTGTTTTCTGTGGAGCCGAATGAAACGAACGAGCTGTGTCTTCTGCCCTATTCATGAATGAATGAAACGAACGAGCTGTGTCTTCTGCCCTATTTTTGGCAGGTTGCGGGCCTCGAGGTTGCCCTCTTTACCCAGACGTTATCTCCGGGGAGCAGCTCCCCGGTCCTGGGTCCATTATACGTGGGTGTTGTTGGTGTTTATCCTTGTCCTTAATCCTCACGCCTGGGCGTAGTCGGGCTAACGCTCGTCCCTGGCCCCCTTCGGCCAGGCGGCGTTGATGTTGGCAGGATTTAACCATAAACACCTCCACAACCTAACTGCCCCTCACGCGCGCCCTCCTGAAGGACGGCCAGCTCCCACGATCATCCTGAGAGTCAGACTCTGCTGCGCCTGTAACCGTTTCCGTTGAGTCACCGATGTAGCGCGTACCACGCCGGCGCCGCATATGTAAGGCGCGCGCGAATATGAGTTTTATATATACCTATCTTGGTGCGCGTTGTTAATTTAGATGTTAAAATCGGGTATAGTTTTGCTCTCGCTGCCCTTGCATGCCTTACGACGTTGTCGATCTGGGGAGACAGCGCGGTCTATCTTGCTACCAAGATAGGTAATAGTGTTGCTCCACGCTACCTCCTCTCCTCTTAACTGGAGGGGTGGTACGCGTACTCGGCGATTAATGGCTATGGCGGTCGTCTTCCCGACATTGACCGCCATCTTCCATCTGTCTAGCCACTCAGGTAGCAGGTCGAGCAGTCGCTGCATCCTCCTCGCAGCGATCTCAACCCGGCGTGATGATGTGAAGTATGCGCTGTCATCAGCGTACAGTGCGAGCATTACGTCATCCTCCCACTCCTGGACGCGACCTTCCGGTGTGGGGATATCGTTCGTAAATACCGCGTACAGGTGGGGTGAGGCAGCTACCCTGTGGGACACCTGCTTCTATGGATCGTGTTGCCGACTCAGCTCCCTCGACCGACACATAGAATATTCTGTTCCTCAGGAACGACGCTACCAGCCGTACCAGCGACGGCGGCAAGGTGGTATGCTCAATCAGTTTGTAGATAAGTCCCGTGTGCCAGACCCTGTCGAAGGCCTTCTCCATGTCAGGAGGACTCCGACACATACGCGACCGCGATGGGATTCGGTCGCGAGGTAATGTAGCACACGGGCCAACTGTGATGTTGTAGAGTGCCCGCTGCGGAAACCAAACTGCTCTTCTCGCAGTGTTATGCAAGGCTTGATCCTCCGCAGCAGGAGCCTTTCGAGTAACTTCGCTAGGTACGGCAGTAGCGTTATCGGCCGATAGCTGGATGGGCGCTTCCTATCTTTCCCAGCTTTCGGCAACACGATAATCTTCCCCTCTTCCACTCCTGGGGAAGTGTCCCGTTTGATCACCGCGTTGTAAAGACGGGTGATCGCTACGACTCCTTTCCTGGGTAGCTGCCTTATGGCCATGGTTGTTATACCATCATGACCGGGCGCTTTCCTCAGCGGCAGGTGTGCGGCTGCTCCTCGTGTTTCTGCTGGGGAGATAAAGTCCTCCCCGCGCAGTGCTGGTGCCGGCGTCATGAGGTATTCCTGTACGCGGCGCTCGACTGTTGCATAATGATCAGCGAGGGTGGGTTCGGCAATGTTAGCTTGGAATTGCCCTCCAGGTGCTCGGCGAGCATCTCTGCCCGGTCCTTTGCTCCGTAGTGTCTGCGCCCTCGTTGTCCACAAGTGGGCATACCGGAGTTGGTGTTGTGGTGAGCTGTCGGCTGAGGAGATGAAGTGAGGCCGGCTTTTCTGATGCCTCTTCCACCCTTCGGTCCCACTCATCCCCCTGTGGGCTTTTATCTCCTCCGACAGCTCCTCCGTGAGCTGGTTGAGTTAACTTCTTGATTCTGGGACAACGAGTGCGAGCCCAGAGTTTCCTCAGCGCCCGCTTCCTCCTGAGCTTGTTCGTTATCCCAACTGGGAGCTCTTCCTACGGCGTGTCCTACCGATCTCCACCGTGGCCGCGCTATACGCATTTTGTATCGTAGCTGTTAGATACTGCGCGGCCTCCTCTACGTCGTTACTTGTGTAGATCGGCGAGCCGTAGTCCATGTTCTTTAGTGCCCTCTGGTAGGCCTCCCAGTTGGTTCTTCTACTGGGACCTCTGGGCACTACGGAGTCTGCCGAGGTGTTCATGGTTACTAGTTATGGGGAGGTGCTGAGTATCCACATCGTTCAGCACCTCCACCTGAACTCAGGCTCAATATGCCTTTGCATATAACTATATCTAGGACATCCGGACGGCAGTGCGATTGGACGGGGGTATGTGTCGGCTCATCTGGCCCTAAGACCTCATATCCCCCGTTCTCCGCATCTTCGTACAGCTGCCTGCCTGGGGGGGTTATGATCTTCGACCCCCATGCGGGATGTTTGGCGTTCAAATCTCCCGCAATAATGGCTGGGCAGCTCCCTCCCAGTACCGTTCGGATGTCCGAGGGGCAAAAGGGGGTACCTGGGGGACGGTACGCAGCGTATATACGTAACTCCCTCCCGGCCGTTCTCAAGCGAACTCCAATGGTCCGGGTCGTCTGGTACTAGTCCAGCTCAACCTCCTCGTGGATCAGATCCCTCCTTACTAACACCGCGACGCCTCTGTACGCTATGTTTTCAGGAGAGATCTCATCGCGTCGATACACGAAAAGTTGGGGATCTTGAATGGCTGCTCGGGCCTGAGCTTCGTCTCACCAAGCAGCACGACCTGGACATCGTGCTGCTGGATGAGTGTCCTTAAGCTGGCGGCTTGGTTCCTGATGCCGCCAGCATTCCAGTACATGGCCCGTAGTTCAGCCATTCCTGGCGAGTGTCAGTCGGGCCAACGCCGTTAATACGACAGATAAGGGTCAGCTCCGTGGTCATCGCCGTTAGGACGTCTCCCAGGATCTTCATCACGACGGTGACCAGTTGCACAAGTGCTGCCTCGATGGTCGTTGGCATGTGGGTAGGTTTTGGAGGAGGTCTCGGTCCTCCCCTTCGAGGGTTGTGCGCTCTTTGCGTTGCTATGCACCTGCGCATGCTGAGGTACATTTTCGGTACTGTTATAGGCCCTTGTTGTTGCATGGGGGAATGGGGTTGAGGTGCCTCTGGCCTCGGACTCAGCCGGCTCCTTCCTCCTCTTCTTCCTCTTCCCTCTTCTTTTTCTGGGGGCAGCAGGCGTGCCCCTCTCCGTGGGGTCGTGGCAGGGGTGCCAGTGTGGCCCCGTCATGTGCCTCCTCTCTGGTTGAGGTGGTGGTGGTGCTGGTCGTACCACCTCAGGTGCCCTGTCCAGAACTCGCTGATGTTGTTGCGGTTGTGGCACCTGGGACTTCGCCTTTGCTGCTCCCTGCCCCGGGCGTCTGGCCTCCTGGCTCCGCAGCGTCGGCTGTGCAGGTATGGGGCGGGATCTTCACCCCCTTTTTCCTTGCGATGCGCTGTATGACAGCGCACCTCCGATCGTTGGCCGTGTGCGCCTTTGCACAGTTGGCGCACTTCGGCTGCCCATCTCTGGGCTTGGGGCAGTCCGCTGCCGGGTGTTCCCCTGCACAGCGTATGCATTTATATGGCCTATAGCAGTTAGCCGAGGTGTCCGAACCCCTGGCATCTATGGCACTGTGCTGGGCCTTCCCTGCCCTGCCAGGCTTCAATAGTGACGCCTGGCATATAGAGCTCATTGATGCTATAAAGCTTCTTGAGCTCCTCAGGGCTATCTATCCATTTTACATGGAATAGGCATCCCGGCCTGCCTCTCCTTGGCGGGATGCCTCTAACATAGGTCACTGGGAAGCCCAGCGCCTTCAGGGCCTCCTCTATGTCTTGTGGTTTGGTGTCCGCTGGCAGCCCGCGTAGTCCCACTTTTGTGGGCAACTCTGCCACCGGAGCATAGCAGTACCATGCGAGGGTGGAGTCCAACTTGCTCCTCTCTACAAGGTACCGCTGGATGACGCGGTATTCTTTTTCGCCCTGGGGCCGGAATCGAACCCCTTTCCCAAAGGGCCGTGCGTTCGGTGCGTGACCGAGCAACGCATTCAATTTCTTGAAGTGCGTTGCCGATGGGCGGGTACTTCGCGTCACCCTTCGCCGATGTGCCCTCTTGCGTGGGCGCCGGCGGGCTCCGCGGACGTTGCGAGGTCGCCGCAATATTTGCATACGACGTCGCCGTATGCTCAGATGTTGTTGACGTCCCCGGTCGGGGCTCCCCTCTGCCTGTGCGTCGTACGCTTCCGCTAGGGGCAGGGAGGTGTGGGGCTTCCTGCCCCGGCTCCAGGTCAGGTTCATGAAGACGGGGTGGAAGTGTCTACCGCTTCCCTTGCCCTTTCCGGCGGATGTAGACCCGCTACTGACCTGTGCCCTTTCTTACGAAAGGGATAGGGTGTCAACGCGACCGCTTGCTTTCCACACGAAACTTTGACACCAGTGTGTCGGTGGGAAGCAACCAGTACCCTCGTATGTGGCCGACCAAAGTCCTCGATGCGTCAGGGGCGAACTCAACCTATCCGCAGAGATTATTTTGCCGACGGGTGCCTTGGAAACTAGTACTAGCCGAAGCGTTCCGTAGTTCTCCGATACACCGCTACCCACACGGAGGTAGTATGAAACGAACAATTCAGCGAATTGCGCTTTTACGGCCGAGCTTTACCTTAGAGAGAGCCCTCCCTCGTTTTTTACCTACAATTTCGGTATATTTTCACTATCGCATCTTTTACGTTTCGCAATTTTTTTTATTTCCATTAACATCACAACTGATAAATTATATCTATAAATGCAAAAAAAAAATAGACATTTAAAATAATATATCATACATTATAATATAAAGGTGTCTCAGAATGTTTTTCGTTTTTAGATGTTAAATAGAAAACAAAATATCAATTAAATCTCGTTTTATTTAATGTTAATTTAAAGAGCAATTCTTGAAATTTATTTATTTTCCAGCAAAGTTTACAATCCATTGCCACCCAACCTGAATGTTTTAAAGCAAAGAATCACTGAAGAAATCAACTCTATTCCAAGAGCGATGCTCCAGAGAGTTATTGAAAATTTTAGCTCCAGGCTAAATGAGTGTAAACAAATGAATGGTGCGCATTTACAAACGCTTGTTTTTCATAAACAAACTTCAAGAATTTCTCTTTAAATTAACATTAAATAAAACGAGATTTAATTGATATTTTGTTTTTATTTAACATCTAAAAACGAAAAACATTCTGAGACACCCTTTATTACAGTTTTCATGTAAGCAATAAATTGCAAAACAGCAAAGTAATATCCGGTGGGAAGGCTGGAGACGAGGCTCCCCAGAGCGTCACGAAACAACGAAAATTATCGCTGACTGAAAAGCCTGACAAAATCACAATGATGGTTGCAAAGGTGAACAAAAAATATTTTTGAATGAATTGTTATCCTAATCTGATAAAGATTGTGTACTATACTTTAAATTCGTTAAAGTCTTATTTATAATAATAATATATTAAACAAGATTTTTGCATTATGCAAAAAAAAACTAAATTTGTTTTTAACTTTAATACATTGAATGTTTTATTTGTAACCCAATAAAAGAGGTCAAGCATGCGGATATGTTGGGAAAATGTAAAAAACATTTTAAAGAGAGAAAAAGCTTTTCAGATATTCGTAAAATCACTTCCTAGCAAAAGGGTCTCAAAGGGCCACAAATGTTTTATTTATTTGCTCATTTCTTCGCTTGAAAGCAGAATATATGCAAGCACGACAAATAGTTACGTGAACTTTAACAAATGTATCCAAAAGAAAACCAGTGAATATAAATATATTTAACATCAGTCAAATTGTATTTTGTAACTCAGTTTACCGTACATTTTCGTTACCGTTGGACAAGATGATTGGTGAATGCAGTACCGGTACCATCTCACTTGTGATGTTGACCTCCATCATGGCGTTGTTGAGATCATTCCAATACAAAAATATGAAGCTCACGCCTGACCCACCACGGCTCCAAACATAACTAAGTACTGCACATTATAAATTATCACTGAAAAGTATAATGCAGTAAACAATATTTACTTCCTTAAATAGAGAAGGAAGAAATGATCCTTGTTTTAAAAAAATGGTCCTTTTTCAGAAACGTGACACAATTTGGCACGAAGCTCATTATGAAACAAAAAACTGTGCAAGGCCAGATGTTTCTTCGCCTCTCGTTTAAATAAAGGATCAACAGGCTTCTATACGAAGTTGTGCCCGGAATATCTTAGTGTGATTTATAATTTTAGAGTTTCGTGCTAAACAGTGGGAATACATAAATACTAACATTTTTCTGTTCTGCCAATTTAAAAAAAAAAAAAAAAAGCACCAATAAGATTTTGTTGGTACTTTTGTGGTAACTATATCTTCTGTTCAGCCTGATAAAGAAGACCTGGATTCGATTTGCTGAAACCAACAAAGTTTGTACGGTGATTTTATAATGAGGTTGACAATAATGGAAAATACCGTGAATAAATATAGCTGATTGTTTCCTTATCTCAAGTTTCAAGGAAACGTGAAGTCGATCAAGACAGTAACGCGTTTCGTAATCTTACCGGCGGCAAAAATATATCATAAATGAGAGGAGGCCTTCGCCCAAATTTGACAAATGCACAGGCACTCAACAACTCCCGTGATGTTCTGGCTATGGTCAAATATACAAGAAATCTTTACTACACTAGTGGACGCTCCTAAATTTTCAGGACAAGGGCTCTCAATGGCTAAAGAAGATGATTTATATTTATACGATTTATCTATAGAGTCGCAGATCCATACTTGAAATACTGACTTCAGCCACAAAACATATTGATTTAAACATAAAAATGTATATGGTTTTTTATTTTTTTGAAATCGTTTGATAAAATGGACGATTGTTTTTTTAGATTTTACCAACTTTAAAGATGAACATGATTTTAAAATGTCGGGATTAAAATTATATCCAATGTAAATAATTCAAAATTAAATATTTAAACTGAAATGAAACACTATTTTAATTAAGAAGTAGTTTAGATGCTTCAAAAAATTTTAGTAGTGAGGTAATAACAAAATGAAATATTTAACCAATTTCATTTTGAAAATTTACATTGTCGCATTCAAGAATGGTAGAGTCGGGAGAGGATGACCTTAGCGAACATTTCACGATCAAATCGGAGACGTTCTGAAAAAAGACCAGGTCAAGAGTACTCTAAACCAACGAGCATGCATGCGAAGATTGATAAAAGTGGAAGAAGGGAAAGACGTATGTCAGGACCGTAGCAAGTGGAGGCAGATTGTCTCTGCCTACCCCGTTGGGAACAAGGCGTGAATATATACATTCGAGAATGGGAATCTCCCATGAGGAGGATTTGGAATAATCGCCACGTTGAGTTAACGGTCGCAGCACCAGACACCTCGCACTTTAGATGCTGCTGCTCTCAGCGGTTTGCTTAATTTATCTCTATGATATGTGATCTGTTAGCTAGATCGAACCTCAGTCATCTCTTACAACACCAACCGGAAGAAAGGAGGCTGCAGACTCTTATGACTTATTCTTATTCTGTATTTAACAGTAGTCTAGACTTTTTCGTATTCCGTGATTTAATAAAACATAGTAAAGTCATAGCTTTATTTGAATCAATGCATACATTTGTACAACAAAATCCAAGTAAGTGCCCAAAGACATGTTATCAATAAATTGAAAAAAATATATATAAAATAATGACTTTATGAAAAGGGTAATTATAATATAAAGGAATGCATATATGATTTTAACCCCTGGGAATGAGCTGATGGGTGATCAGATTATTCCTTGGGGTTAAAATCAGGCTGTTTCTGGAAGTTGTAATGTAAAATATATTACTATGTTATTACGGTATCTTTCACCTGTTTCTTCACCGCCAAGGGGAACAAAACAGTAATAGATAAAAAAAAAGTATGACTTGCCAAATTAAATTTATGTTCCTATCGAAGAATATAGATTTTGATTCTGGCAAAAAGACAATAATTTCAAAAATTTCTGAAACAATCTGTATATTTCTCTTTCGAGTTTAATTCAATGCTTAATACCTTAACTTCCATCGACTGGTAAGTGAATTAGATCATTGAACAAAACCATATGGTCGTCATTGCACAGAGACAAACCAGACGCTTTCCAGACTTGATAGTTAAAATTTATACCGATCAGAAGCAATAAAATATTCATTCGAACCGATGCCAGAAGATTAAAACTTATTTTATGAATAACTAGTGCGACCTAGTTACGCTCAACAGTGAAAAGTTCGTCGAATATGCATAACAGAGGTGCTTGGTCGGCCTTTAAGGGTAGATGCGGGATGTGGATTCCCATAAAAACATTATGGCAATTCCTTAATTTTACCTGCTTTAACGTCAATTTACACAGCATGAATTTCTTGTTTTTTTTTTTTTATGAAAAATAGGTTTACGTTCGACCTCGATCTTGCCCGATGGAAGGCGAAGATGAGGCCTAGGACGTTTGCCTAGAAGGTGTCTGTTCACTTTGGCCTTAAAGAAGTCCAGATTATAGTGTTATGTTACAAATCTATGTAACAGTACCTTAGGAACGATAGGTTCGACAATCTCCATTCATTTTATAAATTTAAATAAAATTTTCAATTTTATCGTACGAATATTATGATTTGATTAACCATTGGGAAATTTTGGGAGAGATGCGAGCTTAAAATATTCCATTTTTATCAAATTAACTTTCTAAATAAAGACCGATCAGCGCCGAGAAATTAAATCGCCCGATTTATCAATTCTACATAAAAGGGAAAACCAATTTATCTACTGAAGGCGCAAAGAACAAACTCGGATAGAGTATTAGAATCAACGCTCTTAATCTGATTTCCAATCGAGAATCTTTCAATTTGAAATTAATTGTTATTTACTTTATTAAATTCGAATATCGAACGAATGATTTGAGCAGAGGATTAGGGATACAATTGAGCTTTTAATTTTTTGTTGAGAAGTAGGTAGTGGATTTTTATATCTCATAGAACCAAGCTGCTGCTATAGCTGGATCTTACCTCCAGCACCTCTTGTATTGTAGATATATGTGGGCGACGGGACAGGGGAGATATATGTCGATTACCATCAGGTGAGCCGTGCGCAGTAAGACTTTAATGTTCATTGCTTACTCCCGTGTTCTGGTTTTTTTTTCATTATGTTGATGGTAAATTCCAAAACCGGGGATGGACCAAATACTCTAGATTCAGAGCTCATAGTTTTCCTATTTCATTACGTTCCGACTTACATGAGTTGTTACATGTATAGTACAGGTAAGCCGCTAGCTCGTTTTACTTTGCGACTCCAGAGGAGCTGCAAGTGCGTTACCGGCCTTATATGCTTAGGGAGGAGGGGAGCGGGCCTCCTGTTAACTATTTAATTTATTTATGCATTCGTGCAGCAACGAAAGCCACCGCTTGACTACCTACCACGTATTATTTATGTATTAATTTAAACTTTATTTAAATACCTTTATAAATGTATTACAAAGGGCGGACTTAATGCCTCTTGGCATTCCCAGCCAGTCAACCCGGGGCATGGAGAAATATTGCCAAGGTGCAAAACATTAAATTTGTAAAAAAAAGAACTAAAATATATGAATAACTTAATTAAACTATAAGCTAAAGGTATTCTATGTCATAAACATATTACATATATAAAGTGGTTCATCTAATTTACACTCATTCAATATCAATAGACAGCTGTTTAATGTAAATTACTCAGAGATTCAATTAGCGTTTTAATGCAGTACTAAGCACTGTTGTGATTTGTTTAATTCATGATTTAATTACAATTTAATTTTGGTTTATCCGTACCTTACTGTATTAAATGTACATATAGAATTCTTTTTGCGTATATATTTTTTTGCTTTGTATATAAAAAAAATTAAAGTAGCAGCCTATTATAGCCCACTGCGGGGAAAAGACTTCCTTCTCAAATAAGAGTATCAGAGAGGGTTCAGGAGCCGGGGAGGGCCCGCCACGTTGCTTCAGTGCGGGATGGCGGGCTTCACATATCCTCGAACAATAATATTTTTATTATTTCTCAGACATGCAGATTTCCTCACGATGTATTCCTTCACCGCTGAGCACTTGGTAAATACAGCACCGAAAATTGCACCGGGGATCGAACCCAGGTCACACGCGCTCTATGCAACTGAAGTGAGCGTCCTGACCACTAGGCCACCACCATATTCTTAAAGGCTGATACCGCTCCTGCAGCACTTATGGTGTTGCAGATGTACGTGGGCGACGGTAATCACGAACCATCAGGTGTCGCGTACTCGTTCGTATTGCAGACAATGCGATAAGATGAGAGAATGGGTCAGATGCAGGGTCAGAGACACGAGACACAACGCAACCAGACCAGAATCGCAATAATAAAAAAAAATCGAGATGCAAATTATTTATTTATTTTTATTTTATTTAATAATTTATGTACACACAAGTAAAACCGAAAAAAAAAAGAAATATGATAGGAAGAAATGGTCTGTACAAAGGTACTGCTTGTTTCTTAAGAAATTTCTTCCAGCAGGCCTGCGACAGGAGAATAGCTAGTCGATGGTAGATTGCGCGCGTACAATACAAATAAAACCTACATATATGCGAAACGTTCTGTATAAATCATACACCTACTTATACATAAATATATACTTAAATAAATATATACATAATAGAATAGTGCCAATAATTCATACTGCCAATGACATATAGTGGTCATTGATTATTTTCTTAAATACAGAAATAGTTTTGCAGTCACGTATATTTGGTGGGAGAGAATTCCACAATCTAACTGCATGCACAGAGAATGAGTGCGAATATGAAGCGCTTTTATGAGGACGGAATTTAAGGAGGTATTTAAGATAGGTTCTGCAGGGAGTGAAAGATGGCCGAGCGAAAGAGAATCGCTCGCGCAGGTACGACGGGGATGTTGGTTGTTACGCAGGATATTAAAAAGCGTACATAAAATCCTAGTGTCTCTACGAAAACGAATTGGGAGCCACTTGAGATCCTTGCGAAGATGAGAAACATGGACAAATTTGCGGATTCCGAAGATAAATCTTATGCATAAGTTTTGCAAACGCTCAAGTTCATTCAGAAGCTCCTCTGTAGCATCCAGATAGCAGACGTCAGCTTAATCTATGATAGGTTGTGTGAGTATTTGGTCCAGAGAGATTTTTGTTTTTAAAGGCAACAAACCTTGAACGCTCTTCAGCGAATGATAAGAGAAGTGAACCTTACGGCTAATTTCATTTGACATGGGCATGTCATTAACAGTTATTTGTTATTATTTGTTTATTTTCACCAAAGATTTGACACGACTGTGTTTCGAACCCAGTGCCTATATCAAAGCAGCTAGGTACTCTTACCGTTGAGCCATGGTCAACTATATGGATCGCATAAACGCATTCTACACGTTTTATGGCGCCCGTCTTTTGTCAACGTCTAGACGACATTTTTAGTCATATTTCACGATTCAGGGATCGTAAAACCGAGCAAATAACGTAAACCGAAAAGATAGTAAAAGTTTATGATAAATTCATATAATGATTTCTTGTATTTACGCGAACACTATACATTTGAAATGAAAGTATTATTTTTTAGCAATTAATTATTCCCGACGCGTCCAGTGCTTAACACCAAGCGTGGGCACCGAGGTGGGGGGGGGGGGGAGGATCGGTCTGAGGTGGTTATATGTCCAGATGTCATTGTTAACTCGGGCTACCTTCGGGTCTTAATTATAAATTTTGGTAAGCTCAGTCTATAAAAATATGATACTATATAATTTCAAATGTATGTTCAAATTTTCCGTGTAATCATATTTCTTTGTCTCCAAAAGTATTGAACGTAAGTACCTATGCAATTTTTTAACTAAGCGAGACCATTCAATAAAATTATGTTGATTACGTACATCGATTTGTGTGAAAGGTTCGTCCCTAATCTATTAAGATGATGGAGCTTTGCGTATTAACCCGATGTCGGTGTAAGAAGATCTAAAGGGTAGAGATCAACTGCAGCAATAAGCTGAGTGCAGCCTTTTTGCCCAATGCCCCCGGGCTTATATGAGAATTTTTTGTTTTTTCATGTAGAGTTTAATATTTTTTTTTCTTTAAAAAACTCAATTGGCATTATCTGCCAGTCAACCCGTGGGTTGGTGAGATTGCCGTAGCAGGTGTATTTATTTAACTAAGTAAAACTAACTAATAAAGAATTATTTTAAAATAACTATAAATGTATCAAAATATAAAATAATATATGTGATATACATAATTATAGCCGTGGTAGCCTAGTGGTCAGGACGCTCTATTTAGTTTCATAGAGCGCGAGTGACCTGGGTTCGATCCCCGGTGCCGGCCCCACTAAAATTGTTATTAACAATTTTAAATGCTGTATTTACCACGTGCTCAACGGTGAAGGGAACCATCGTGAGGAAACCTGCATGCCTGAGAAATAATAAAAATATTATTTCGAGGATATGTGAAGCTCGCCAACCCGCACTGGAGCAGCGTGGCGGACCCTTCCCGGCTCCTAAGCCCTCTCTGATACTAGTATTTGAGAAGGAGGCCTTTGCCCTGCTGTGGGCACTTACAGGCTGTTACTTTACTTTTTTATACTATTATAGATATAGACAGATAGACAGATATTTTTATTACGTGGTAGAGCCAAGCGGCGGCTTTAGCTGCTGCTCGAATGGGCCGGCTCGACCGGATTGGTACCACCGCCTCGCAGAATACCGACGTGAAGTAGAGGCATCTTGTGCTTCTGCGTTTCGTTCGGTGAGTGAGGTAACCGGAGGCCCACATCCCCTCCCTATCCCCCTCCTCTTCTCTCCCATCTCCCAAATATCCTTAAAGACCGGCAACGCACCTGCAGCATCTATGGTGTTGCAGATGTATATGGGCGACGGTAATCACTTACCATCAGGTGAACCGCTAGCTCGTTTGCCGTCTATTCCATAAAAAAAAAAAAAAAAGATAAATAAATATAAATAGGATACACAATAATAACTAAATAAGTCGATTTAAATTTAAATATTGTTTTCTAACTAATTTTGTTAAAAACCCTTGTTCGCACTGTTTCTATTTTATTTACTGAAATCTTGCCAGTAGCTTGTGTAGATTATTTGACATGTACACATATATAATGATTTCTAGTATTTACGCGAGCACAACGAGATTTGAAATTACACAATTATTTACGGATTTTATTGCGTTTAATTTTGTTCTTTTATTTCCTTACCTTTCGTGTGCTTCACAGCATCCGTGGTCACGTGATGACTGTGGGCGCTCAGCGGAATGAATCACGTGCCATGAAAATCCGTAAATAATACTTTCATTTCATATATCCATAAATATATGTATATATATTCACGCCTTGTTCCCAACGGGGTAGGCAGAGACAATCTCCTTCCACTTGCTACGGTCCTGAATACGTCTTTCGCTTCTTTCACTTTCATCAATCTTCGCATGCATGCTCGTTGGTTTAGAGTGCTCTTGACCTGGTCTTTTTTCAGAACGTCTCCGATTTGATTCGCCTAGGTCTTCCCCTCCCGACTCTACCATTTACACTCGCCTCATAAAATATAAATTATTATTAATATAAATTATATAAATTATAATATATAAATTACATATCCTCATCCATACATAAAATAGTACTAATTTACCTATGTATGTTTGTGGCATAATTGTGCAATAAATGTTTCTGTCTTTCTTTCTAATATTAGTATACCACGTGAATTTCATTTTGTCCACTGTTGAACCTAGGCCTCTCTTTGAAAGCGCCAGGAAACGCACATATTTCTTCGTTGGACGAGCTTGACGAGCCCAGGGTCGGTACCCACGCAATGGTGATGCTGCTCCTCATCACTGGACCGTGAGATCGCCGGAGCCTCTTTTGTTAGTTAGGAGCTTTACAGTTGAGGTCGACCCTTAGAGAAACAATTGTTGGACCCCTTGAACGCATAAAGTAAAACTACAGCCTGTAAGAAAAGACCTTCTTTACAAATATCTAAAAGGGTTTTTTTGGAGACGGGAAGGCAACGTCTGGGTGCTCCATTGCATGGTGACGGCTCCCACATATCCTCGTAAGAATATTTTTTTTTTAGTTATTCCTCAGACATGCAGGTTTCCTCACGATGTTTTCCTTCACCGCCGAGCACGTGGTAATAGCTATTAACAATTTTAGTGACGCCGGCATCGGAGATCGAACCTACGATCAGTATGAGCTCTATGAAACTGAAGCGTGCACCCCGATCACTATGCTACCACGGCTGTCATATCATATGGCTAATTTACTAAAGTTCAGAAAAGGCTGTTAAAAGTACATGGACGTATGAAATTAGCTCGCAAAATTTAATCGTTCGTTGTGAATTGGGCTTAATTATAATGGTTCTTGTTTTGTGTTTCTCTATTGTTCTTGACTCTTTTACTGTTTATTATAAAGTACAGTCTCGCAGCGATCGGAAGTGTAATATTAAGTTTTAGCTTTTTGTTATTAAGAATTTATTTATTTATTTATTTATTTATACTTTATTGTCTACACCAAAAGGATTACAAAAGGCGGACTTAATGCCTTTCGGCATTCTCTAACAGTCAACCCAGGGCGTGAAGAAATGTGGTGATAGGTGCATCAAGTTTAAAATTATATTAATATGAAAGGCTAATTGAGAAATATACTACATAATTAAAACATATATAAATGTATAAGCATACATATATACACATACACATAGATATACAAATACATACTATAATATATACAGAAATACCTACACAGATATATACATACATACAAACACATTAATACATATATATATATAATACATCAGAATAAATACTAACAAGTATCAGAAGGTTTTAAAAAGTGTTCGCGTACCAATCTTTTGAAATTTACCACTGGCAATGTTCCGAGGAACTGTTCGGATCGATCGCAGCTGCTGAGTTTCACCATCGTACATCGCGACAGAATTCGTAGTTCCATCGATACCACCTAGATGGTTGGCATTCCACCACAGTGCGTTTTATTCGAAGTTTTCTGCCGCGCACTTCGACTTTGTGGAATCAGCTGTCGCCAGCAGTGTTTCCGAACAGTTACGACTTAGGGACCTTCAAGAAAAGTTCTTATTCCTTCCTTAAAGGCCGGCAGCGCATCTGTAGCTCCTCTGGTGTTGTGGATGTTCGTGGGCGTCGGTGATCACTTACCTTTAGGTTAGCCGCACGCTCGTTTGCCTCCTTCTTCTATAAAAAAAAAAGAATTGCGGTCGTTCACAATTGGTGTACACAATAAAGCATATATAAAAAAAATTATTTAAAGAGCACTTAACTTAACTGGACCGCTTTTGAGTTGTTAAAAAAAAAATCGAATGTTTTTTTTTTTTTGAAAGACGGCAAACGAGAAAACAGTTCACCTGATGGTAAGTGATTACCGTCGCCCACGTACATCTGCAACAACAGAGGTGCTGCAGGTGCGTTGCCGACCTTTAAGGGTATTTGTAAAATGGGAGGAAGGATGACGATGGGTGATAGGGAAAGGGAGTTCGGTGGGGCCTCCGGTTATCTCACACACCGAATGAAATGCAGAAGCAAAGGACGCCTCGACTTCACGCCGATATTAAGCGAGGCCGTGGTCCTAACCCGGTTGAGCCAGCCCATTCGAGAAGCACGAAAGGCCGCCGCTTGGCTCTCCCACGTATAGAATATTTGTTTATTGTTAGCCTTAAGCTTAAGGTTACAATGGTCGGACTTAATGCCTTTCGGCATTCTCTAACAGTCAACCCAGGGCGTGAAGAAATGTGGTGATAGGTGCATCAAGTTTAAAATTATATTAATATGAAAGGCTAATTGAGAAATATACTACATAATTAAAACATATATAAAAGTATAAGCATACATATATACACATACACATAGATATACATTTACATACTATAATATATACAGAAATACCTACACAGATATATACATACATACAAACACATTAATACATATATATATAATACATCAGAATAAATACTAAAAAGTATCAGAAGGTTTTAAAAAGTGTTCGCGTACCAATCTTTTGAAATTTACCACTGGCAATGTTCCGAGGAACTGTTCGGATCGATCCCAGCTGCTGAGTTTCACCATCGTACATCGCGACAGAATTCGTAGTTCCATCGATACCACCTAGATGGTTGGCATTCCACCACAGTGCGTTTTATTCGAAGTTTTCTGCCGCGCACTTCGACTTTGTGGAATCAGCTGTCGCCAGCAGTGTTTCCGAACAGTTACGACTTAGGGACCTTCAAGAAAAGTTCTTATTCCTTCCTTAAAGGCCGGCAGCGCATCTGTAGCTCCTCTGGTGTTGTGGATGTTCGTGGGCGTCGGTGATCACTTACCTTTAGGTTAGCCGCACGCTCGTTTGCCTCCTTCTTCTATAAAAAAAAAAAATTGCGGTCGTTCACAATTGGTGTACACAATAAAGCATATATAAAAAATTAATTTAAAGAGCACTTAACTTAACTGCACCGTTTTGGGTTGTTAAAAAAAAAAAATTGCGGTCGTTCACAATTGGTGTACACAATAAAGCATATATAAAAAATTAATTTAAAGAGCACTTAACTTAACTGCACCGTTTTGGGTTGTTAAAAAAAAAAAATTGCGGTCGTTCACAATTGGTGTACACAATAAAGCATATATAAAAAATTAATTTAAAGAGCACTTAACTTAACTGCACCGTTTTGGGTTGTTAAAAAAAAAAAAAAATTGCGGTCGTTCACAATTGGTGTACACAATAAAGCATATATAAAAAATTAATTTAAAGAGCACTTAACTTAACTGCACCGTTTTGGGTTGTTAAAAAAAAAATTTATATACGTAAACTGCATCCACGACACAGGTGAAAGTCCTACAGTGGAAGGTAATGTTTCTATATACAAAATAAATCTATCCATTACAAAGTCATAAGGTAATAAAACTTATATTTGTGTATATTTCATACATAACACTATTTACCCAACGAAAATCGCTGCGCGTAAACTTTAGATGAAACCTGAGGAGACGAATATCAAATGTCATAAAGTTTGCCTTCTCAAGTGCGTGAGGGAAATTTATCTTCTCTATGTCATAAGACACGAAGCCGCATTTGTTCTGTGCGTTTACTATACGGATTTATTTTTAATCAACGTTCCGGTACAGACGCGTTCTTATAAAGATTTTTTTTTTTATTAAACCTAACACCGCGGCGGTCAAAGGTACTTTAAACTAGAGCTTATATGTATTATAATATAAAACTATACAGGACTTACGTTAGTTTCGAAAAACTTTTCGGTACGAGACGACACGATGTCTTCCACATGGGGGATCGAGCTCTGGTCTCCTGATTCTGATGCAGATCCTCTAACCACTCGGCGTTCGTGGCTTCATGTATATACGGTTTTTTTTTTTTTGAAAGACGGCAAACGAGAAAACAGTTCACCTGATGGTAAGTGATTACCGTCGCCCACGTACATCTGCAACAACAGAGGTGCTGCAGGTGCGTTGCCGACCTTTAAGGGTATTTGTAAAATGGGAGGAAGGATGACGATGGGTGATAGGGAAAGGGAGTTCGGTGGGGCCTCCGGTTATCTCACACACCGAATGAAATGCAGAAGCAAAGGACGCCTCGACTTCACGCCGATATTAAGCGAGGCCGTGGTCCTAACCCGGTTGAGCCAGCCCATTCGAGAAGCACGAAAGGCCGCCGCTTGGCTCTCCCACGTATAGAATATTTGTTTATTGTTAGCCTTAAGCTTAAGGTTACAATGGTCGGACTTAATGCCAAGTGGCATTCTCTACCAGTCAACCCTTGTTATGGTGAAAGGTAGTTGGCAGGTACAAAACAAAGAATAAAAAAAATTATAGGTAGACTCCAATAATAATAAGTTAATAAATACATATAAACACATTATGTTATTAAAGAAATATTTATAACATAAACTACACAAATACGTATACAAAAAATGTATATAAAAGATATATAAATAAATATATAATTATAATTATTATTGTCAATGATCTATTGGGTAATCACGAACTAGACTCTTAAATGATTTCCTGTTAGGAGCTGCTTTAATGTTATCGGACAGGGCATTCCAGAGGAATATATATGTAGTCTGAGTATATATATGAAGACGTAACATGTTCAACATAAGGGCATGTACTGACGACGTGCTTATCTCGTCGTTCATCTGAATAGTTCGAATTTAAACAACAGGTACCTGGTTTTTGCTGCTGCTCCTCGTATGATAAATATGTTGTATTACAATAACCACCTACTGCTGCTGTACGTGGTACGAGCCAAGACGTGGCTTTGCTGCCGGACGAATGGGCTGCTCGTCTGGGATTGTATCACTTCCTTGCAGTACAACTGCGTGAAGTTGAATGAGATAATCGGAAATAAACAATAACCCTGTTCCAATTCCCCCTCTCTCTGAACATCGTTTAAGGCTGGCGACACATCTGTGGCTCTCCTAGTGTGGCAGATGTATATGGGGATCGGTAATAAATGACCATCAGGTGAGCCGCTTGTTCATTTGCCCTTTCTCCTATTAAAAAAAAGTACAAAAGTCCGGTGATGGGGATATTATAATTCGATGAAGGGAAATGTCGATAAGTCTAGTGGTTTATAATAGACGGCGGAAATAATATCACAAGTATGTTCATCTCAGCCTATTTAAGCCCAGTGTTGAGCTTGCGTGTCTTGACTGTAAAGGCCACTATTACAACTTTCCCCTAAAGTCCACTAGGCCAACAGCATATCTATGCCGTGGGAGTTTTAGTCGATCCGACATCTTCAATGCTGATCCCGACATAACCAGTCACCGGAGACGGTGACGGGTAGGTGCGAGCACTTTTCCCCCGCGTGCCTTGAAAGGTTTGCCCAAACTCATCAAACTGGACAAAAGGTTTGGTGAGAGTGAGCAGAGTGTCAAAATTATTAACACAAAATGAGTACAAAATTATAACAAAGAAGACTTTTGAAACTTCAAACTAAGCCTAACCTAACCGAACCTAACCGAAACTCTAAATCCATCCATCCATCCGTGTTTAAGTGTTTCTCTCGGATAGGGTTCCGTAATTGATTATACAAAGTTATTGTATTAAACCCCCATGAGATCTTTACCCTGGACACCTTGTCTTGTTTTGTTTGCATAGTGATGTAAGCGAGTGAATTTATTAAATGTATAATTTAATACTCTCCTACTTAAGGATAATAGATAATTTAACAAAATGTATTCTTCTCCACAATTGAAATACAAAAATTCCTTAAATTTTATATTTAATTTAGGGACCACGTCGGTCGTGGAGACACGGCAGCCGAGTGGTAAGACGATGACCTGCGAATCAGGAGACCGGAAGTCGATCCCCTACGAGTCTTTCGAAACTTTCGTACGATTTGTTTCGTTGGCTTGTGCACTAAAACAGAAAGGCTTAACTTGAAAGGCACTTTTGACTTTAGACACCGCCTAGATTTAGATATTTTTTTTTTTTTAAAAAAAAGACGGGAAACGAGTAAGCGGTTCACCTGATGGTAAGTGATTACCGTCGCCCACGTACATCTGCAACACCGTAGATGCTGCAGGTGCGTTGCCGGTCTTTAAGGATATTTGGGAGGTGGGAGGAAAGAGGAGGGAGGGAGAGTGGCCCTCCGGTTACCTCACTCACCGATCGAAACGCAGAAGCACAAGATGCCTCTACTTCACGTCGGTATTCTGCGAGGCCGTGGTACCAATCCGGTCGAGCCGGCCCATTCGAGCAGCAGCCGCTTGGCTCTACCACGCTTAAGATAGATACAGATAGAAATAGAATTGTCTAGATCTCTGACCACCTCAGTCGTAAAAGCTTATTAGATATTATTTCTGTTGGGTAATAAAGACAATCATTGCTTATCCTTTAACGACTGCAGTAAGTCCTGCAGACGTTAAACAGAGCCATGTGTCCACGTTTCTCTTCACTGACTATTTCAACCTACTTTGTGGTCTATTAGTAGTAAATCCTTTTTTGTTTTCGTACAACCTTACTAAACCGGGATATTAACACAGTATAGTCTTCTGTCTGGGGAAGATTGATGGTAAAAGATGACGGGGCAGTTCACCTATCCTTTGGTCCGACCAAATAAAAGACGTGACCGGACTCACTATATCGACGGCACTGAGATAAGCCGAAGATAGAGCAGGATGGATAGAAAAACCTTTTCACCATCTCGGTAAAGGCTTTTCAAGAAAGGCACGACCTTCAGGAATGAAGAATGCGATTAAGAAGAAGAAGTCTTCTGTCTGTCAATAGTGCACTGTAGGAGATAGGCTTCTCCCATAAGGAGGATCTTTCAATCTTGCATCGTATCCATTGCTGCCCGTTATCGCTCTTGTATTTTCCAGATGTTTATCATGCCATCTGTCGGCAGTCATTCAAATTTCAATTGCATGTATGCATTTCCTTTAGTCATTCCCCAGGGGAAGGTAGTTGAAGGCCGACATCAAGGGATATTTATTTTAGCATCGAATCACTCCTATGATTAATGTGAATAGGAGACACAGTATGTCTGTATGCAACTGCTGGTTTATAGCGATCAACGATTCTTGAACATAATTTAATTCAAGAAAAGAGCCTATTCCTCCCTTAAAGTTCGGCAAGGCATCTGTAGCTCCTCTGGTGTTGTGGATGTTCGTTGGCGTCGGTGATCACTTACTATCAGGTAAGCCGCACTGTCGTTTGCCCCCTTCTTCTATAAGAAAGAAAAAATAATATTTCATATCCTAAAAAATTTTTAATCTTTTAATTTTCATCAGCCAGTGTTATTCGAGCGTGAACACACCTTTCTATAAAATCACCATTAAAAATTTAGCATGTTACCTTTTTATTATGGGAAAAGTGGAAAACGAGCCAGTGGCCTACCTGATGGTAAGTAGTTACCATACCACGCCCACATACATCTGCAACACCGGAGGAACTGTTGGTTCGTTGTCGGTCCTTAAGCATATTAGGGAGATGGGATTAGGAGGGTCGATGGGGAGGAAGTCCGGTTAGTTGATGGGTTCGGCAAAAGCGAATGGACCATATTAGTTTTATCCATGGCAATGAAAATATCTGAGGTAACTGTCATATACTTAAGAATGTGCAATCTGAATTGGTTAAGGGTCAGCGTCATAGCTATTGAAGTACATAATCGTTGAAAGGGTCTCTCGTATGATAACCTTGTACAGGGGAGTGTATCATGGTCATTTCAGCCTATCATAAGTACACTTCTGAAAATCCTCCCCCAAATATTGCCACAAAGTTCGGTCCTGTGCCATCTGCATCCATCGACTGCCCGCAACATCGTCAGGTCATGTCGTCACTCCGTCTTCCGGGTGAGTGTAATGAAGATGAATTAATTAAATTCATGTCTGTTTTACTAACAATATTTATTCCACGATAAATATAAAATACACGTAGGCGTTACGTGTATTTTAAACCAAAAGGTTGTTTCTTATTTTATGAACAAGGGAAAAATTATCAGCCTCCTTCTGCTTGATATACGACAGAACAAGACCAAAATATTTCATAATAATCTACTTTAGTATCGTTCTGGAGGCTTTTGTGGCGTAGTGTAATATAAAATATGAGCCTTTATATTTGCGAGATATATTTATTTCTTGCAAAAACAACCACCGGTATAAATGAGATTTAATAACTCAAGACCAAAGACCGGAACGTCCTTTTCTTCATGACATATTACCACAAGTTTATTCGTTTCATGAAAGTTTAACAATTTTTTATCAAACATTGATATAATAAAAGGGTTCTTGTATTTACTTACACATTTTATCTCAAATATAACGAGGAAGCTAGCAGAGAATAACATGTCAATGGAATATGCAGAATTACATAGACATTCCCTCTCATCTGATTATCTGTTGGGAAAAATTCTACAAACAAGTAGACGGTGCTGCGATGGACTCCCCTGTATCTCCTATTGTATATATCTTCGATATATTCATGGAAGACAATTTGACTTTTGCAAATTTAATAAATATAGATGATATAATTTTTTTTCAACGTAGGTTTAGTTTGAGCCTCGCGAATAGGGGGCGGTATGTCATTTCAACATTTCATCATCATCATCATTCCAGCCTATCAGAAGTCCACTGCTGAACATAGGCCTCCCCCAAAGATTCCAACATTTAGTAGCGCAAAATCGAAAACTCACTCTGAAAGCGGCTGTTTTGTGTTTAGGTACAGATAAGATTTGCGAACAGCTTCTAGTTGAGTATTGACGTTGAGTAAATCGCAAAAAGTTTCTACAAGAATTATGTAGACACTTTCACAATTTTACCAACAGACGAAGATACTGCTTTTCTAAATCACCTAAATTCCATTAACTCCAAATTTAAATTTAAAATGGAGTGGTTCAATTTACAGTGTTAGTAATCCGTAATCCGAATAACACCATAAGCCACAATGTGTAAAGGAAAAAAATCCCATTAGAGAGGGCTTCTATAAAAACGTTTTTCATGCCGGCGAAAAGGATAAGTTAATTATTACCATATGTCAAGTGCAATATCCCTCTACAAGATGCAGGAGTGTACAAGCGTTATTGTGAATGTGGTCTCTCTTATATAGGGCTTACTAGATCTGTAAGGACTCGGCTGTTGATGGTAAGGTGAACAGCACAGACGACGTCTACTCCCCCCACAACCCGCATCCGAAACGGGACCGCCAAGACCATTTGTAGTTGCCACTGAGTCAACCCTGTAGGGTTGACTCTCCTACCCTCCCCTCTTGGTTTATCACGGGTAAACAAGCTATGGCTACTATCTATAGCGTGGTAGAGCCAAGCGGTGGCTTTTGCTGCTGCTCGAAAGGGCCGGCTCGACCGGATTGATACCACGGCCCCGCAGAATACCGGCGCGAAGTAGAGGCATCTTGTGCTTCTGTGTTCGTTCGGTGAGTAAGGTAACCGGAGACCCACATCCCCCTCCTCTTCACTCCCATCTCCCGAATACCCTTAAAGACCGGCAACGCACCTGCAGCATCTGATGTTGCTTGCTCGTTTGCCGTCTTATCCATAAAAAAAGACCCCCAGACCCCGCCACCACAAGGCTGTAACCCGTTCAGTGCAACTACAAAGGAAGGAAGTTAGAGATGCGTTGTCACCATTTAGGAATTAGATGACTGTTATAGACAGATCTTCAAACCGAAACACAGCTGTGGTTGCATTATTGACTGGCTCCATGAATTGGTAACCTTAAACAGGTTCTGCGAGCTATGTGGCCGGGCCATTGCCACTTCAGCTTGCTGATCTTTACGGCTATGTCGGTTACCTTAGTTCTTACATAGCTCGCAGAACTGACAACCGTTGGGGAAAAAAGATTCTCGAGTGGCAGCCACGTACAGGCAAACGCAGTGTAGGACGACCCCCCACAAGATGGAGTGACGACCAGCGCAGTGTTGCGGGAAGTTGATGGATGCAGGTGGCTCAGGACCGAGCTTCGTGGCAATCTTTGGGGGAGGCCTATGTTCAGCAGTGGACTTCTGATAGGCTGAAATGATGATGATGATGATGAAACAGGTTCCTATTCAATTGAGTTTTTATTATGGATGAGCCGCTCTAGACGTCCAGACTCTTCGAAATTGCATGACTGAGACATAACTTCATGCGAAGTTATTGTTGAAGTTTCGGTTCAGATGTTAAATAAATGGTCTGAAATAATACAACAAAACTGTTATCGAAATATAAAAGGAGCACTCATTTGTAATGCAATCATAACAACATTGTATTTATGATTTGTAGTAATGTTTCTACCATAATATACATCAGTAGCGTCTAACTAAAGAATTATTCTCGCATCTAGCAATAAATTACTTTCGTTAGCTAGACGATAGAAGACAGACCGACATTCAAATTATAGTTTTTATATGTTAATCTAAACAATAAGCAGATCCTTTATTCCCTTCTCTCGTAGGTTTCGTAATAGGAGACTAAAGGAAAATGTTTTAAAAATGTCAAGCAAACCCAGCTTGCTGCCCGTCGCGTACTACCTCAGGCACTTATTTCGGTATGAGTTATACCGGTGTCGTATTAGGGTACCGTAATTTATAACAAAGTCGTTTCTACCTTTACTCAACCCATTTCTTATATCTGTACCGAAATGTAAGTGCGGGAAGGAGAAAGGGACCATGTTGTGGGTCAATCAGAGGTCAAAATTCGGTATGATAATAAAAAAAAACGCAATTGAAAAGTAATTATCAAAATTAAAAAAATCTTTTTACGTTTATGTTATTTTACAAATTTGCCACCGCTTCGTAATGAGATTTCCTCAATCGTAGGAGAAAACGAAGGCGAAAGAAACTCGGCATTTTATTAATGATTTCTTGTATTTACGCGAACACTAGATCGGACCAAAAATTATTAAATAAAAGCTGAAGGTCACTGCCCACACCTCAGTGCCCCCGTGACCGCGGCTGCTGTAAAGCAATCGAAACGTCGAGAACATAGAAACAAAATTAAACCTAGATAAAATCCGTAAATAATAGTTTCATTTCAAATGTGTAGTGTTCGCGTAAATACTATAAAATCATTATATATGTAGTCGACAGGATATAAAAGCTGCTTTTATTATTCCCTACGTTTGTGATGTGCTTAGTGAAGCTAAGTCTGTCGTCCCTTCCGACACTTTGTATGTAAAAACATGGTAACATGGAGCTGATCTGATGATGGACCCGGATGCGGCCATACCAACGTCATAACTAAACAAGAGCCCTATCGTATTTAGGCTCGTTGGATTCATTTCGACAAATACTATGGCTCAAGACGAAAATAAGATTAAAATGTGAGAATGAAGTTGCTGTTTTAATGGAGTAGCCATATTGATTTAAAACTAAACCGGCATAGCCCAAGATTCGCGAGATTCATATATTGTTTACAGAAAAACAACAACATCTAAAATTCAAATAGGAATACCTCTTGTTTGACCTTCAATTCTTTTTACATTCAGTATTTGGACATCAGTCCATGAAATTTTTAAACTTTACATCTAAAAATATGTACCAATATTATTTCACTCTAAAGGTGATCATTTATTCCATCAAAGTTAGGAAATAACGAAACTTTTTAGTTTAAACCCCTCTCTAAGATTCTGTATTTACTAAATTTTAAAATGTGTTTACAATTACGTAGGTATACTCAAGTTTAACTTACCTCATAACTACAAAATAATATCTTAGTTCAAGAATAACATGCTAACCGACAAAATTACTTTGTCTGTCAAGCCGTTTTTTTTAGCGCAAACGATCAAAGGCGTGATCTCTGACAGCTTGACGTAATAATAGAGTAAAAGCTCTTGGCAAATATAATGAAGCTGTATTAGATTGCGCTGAACTAGATGACAGACGATTAATGAGTTTTAAATGACAAAAGTATTAAAATTTTAACTTTAATTTCATCCATTGAATTTTTATAATTATTTTCAGCTTCCATCAGCATCAATTTTATCAGCAGCAATTTACATTTAAATGTTTGCGGGTCATAGTTAATTAACTTTACACTTCATTGATTTATCTGATGCATTACCGCCAGTACTTTAGTGGTCTCGGTGATGGCTTTAATTATGCCCAGTATGCGTGTGGGTTCGAACCCAGGTTCACCAGAATTCAAATTCTCCACGTGCACGACGGCGACGGAAAACATTTGCGGGGAAACTTGCATGTACTCGAAATAATGAATAACGAGAGTCGGTCAACACTTTTTTTTTTATTTTCATGCCTAACGCATACCCGTCCACTCGGGGGCAAGGACGGGTTATGTCGGGCTTGCACCGACTAAAACCCCATGGTGTAACACCTTCGCTGCATATCGGCAGGCTCACGGGAATGCTTTCGTATACATCCGCGACCCCACCAGCGCCGGCTGCTGTCGGCGCCCCTTCTCGAGAGAGAGCATATCCTCTCCCACACCGTCCTGGCTAGATGCGGCTACCTACTCGGCCTCCAAACCCACGAGGGCAACGGACCCCTCGAGTCCACCACCCGGAGGCCATGGGGATCAGGAAAGCGGGCTGTCGTAAGCACTAGCCTTCCCGGCGCCCCCGGCGGATCTGGTCTATGGCTCCGCCGCCGACCCAGTTTCGGCCGCGGAGGGTAGGTAGTCGCTCAACACCTATAAGAACCTTTCCGGCTTTAAGAAACCCTCTCAGTTTCTGTGAGGAGGTCTTTTCCTAGCCAAGGGAAATTTGCAGTCTGCTTCTTTTTCTTAACAACCTGTATATTGCATATTGCAGGATATGGTCTCTCCGATAAGGTGGACTTACCGTAAACGACACGCTCGGCGCACACTGATGCCCATCATTGGTCTACTTAATTCTGGACTTCGTGATGGTTATGGCCATCTGTCGGTAGCCATTGCCATATTCAAGGCCCTTAGTCGGCTCTTACGACACCCACGGTAAGAAAGGGACCGAAACCTCACGGTACCTTCTGCTACTTAACTTTTAATACGTATCTCAAAAGGATTTTCTTTTATGATTTTTACGTACTCACGTATTATGTTTACCGAACTCTAAAAAATATCATAAGAATACGTTCTGATCTATTCCAGTCGCCAAATACCAGTGTGACAACAGTCAACAGTCGACAGTGTTTTTTTTTTATGAGAACGAACAAGCGGTTCACCTGATGGTAAGTGATTAGTCATTCACCGCAGAAGCACAATATCGATACTGCCTGAAAACTTGGTTGGCATTCCTCAGATGAGATATTGTCAATAACGTAAACATTGAATAAGTCTATTAAAAGCCAAGGCATTGTGCTTGAAGTGCCCCTATTGTATCCTAGATATAAAGACGCTAACAAAGAGCCCCTTTCTCCAGCTGGGCTCATTGAAGCAAATACAAATTGACAATCCATTAGGTGCAAGTGCTACGAAGTGAATGTTTAAATTATCTTCGATTCTATTTTCAACTTCTGCATTCGAACATTGGTATCAAATGTTGCTACAATAGATACAGAGTGTTTCAAATATGTCAGTGCATAATTAAAGACATTGTACAAAATACTTCTCTAAAAGGTTCTCGAGTTCTCCACGTACAGGCAAACGCAGTGTGTGATGACCCCCCACAAGATGGAGCGACGACCTGCGCAGTGTTGCTGGAAGTCGATGGATGCAGGTGTCTCAGGACCGAGCTTGTGTTTGCTATGTTCAGCAGTGGAATTGTGATAGGCTGACTTGATGTACAATATACTTTATTGTACACCAAAGACAATAACATATATGCGTAAAGACAATAAAACGTGACATCCGAAATTAGAATAGAAATTAGAATAGTACGAAGTAAAACTAATGGGCCATATGCACCCCATAAACAAATAAAAAAGAATAAATTAAGCACAACTAAAATAAAAATAGGAAAGGAAAAATTAAAAATGTATGTAGGAATTTATAACAGACTTTCAGCAACATATCCGAGAGCATCAGGATGATCTAATTCCTTTCTTATTTTTTAAAAGAGAGAAGAGAGAGAGAAGAGCTAGGCGGATAGATAATGTAACCTGTTTTATTAATGAATTCAGCACGTCTGTGCACGTTCTGTAGACAAGGACTAAGGAAGGAGTTTCAAAGTTTAACCGCAACAGCAGATAAAGATTATGGATTAAAAGATGTGCGCATAAGATTTTTAACGTTTCCATTGGATCGTACAGAAAGGTTAAGGATCCTACTATAGAGTTTATTTACTTAGAACTTTTATGTAGATAAGTTTCTCCATGAAAGCCAGTAGTCTAATAGTTGACTTACGACAGTTGTTAAAGAGCGAAGGAAAGAAATTCAAAAAATTATTTAGCGTCGATCCTTTATAACACTTATCTCTAGCAACGCGAGAGGGTAAACTTTGTGGCGTAATATTTCCACGTCATGATTACGTACTTGTCTCAACAAGATTACTTTTCACGTCCATAAACATGACGCTCTCGGAAATTTACGTGGAAATAAGGCCTACATAGAGCATTTTATTATATTAATAAACCCAGAAATAACTCTGACTTAAAAGTAGAAAAAACATGTAACCATGGAAGATGTAAATGTTGGTTAAGATTTTTCATGTATTTATCTTTGTACACAATATATCGTTCATTTCACACACGCCTTTTTAAGAATGTTGTTATGATTTTAAAGATGAAAATAAAAGAATTACTTCGCACGATTCTGCTTGAAATAAACTGCAATGAAATGGCATATATTTTGACGGCTCGATGGCGTAGTGGCTAAGCGTTTAGCTGCGGCGTTGTGGGTCGCGGGTTCGATTCCCGCACGGAACTAGTATTTATATGGACTACAAACAATTGTTCCGGATCTGGGTATTTGTCCATGTGCAATTTATATACGTAAATTGCCTCCGAAACACACGAGAAATTCCTACAGTGGAAGGTTAATGTTTAAAAAAAAAAGATATAAAAATACCCAATCCGAAGATAAGAAGGGCACCACTCTTCCTCACCACAACTATCACCCACAGAAGATAATACACGCCAACCGACGTTCAATGACAACTCGGCGGTGAACTAGAGTGGAAGATCGGCAGTGTGCACTTAAATCTTTCTATCTCTAAATAAATTAACTATTAAACGTTTCTTTTTTTTATGGGAAAGGCGAGCAATTCACCTGAGGGTAATAGATTACTGTCGCCCGCGTACATCTATAACACCAGAGGTGCTGCAGGTGCGTTTTCGGCCTTTAAGGATATTTGGGAGACGGATGAGGAGGGAGATGGGGAGGGGGAGTGGGCCTCCGGGATACCTCACACACCGAACGTAACGCAGAAGCATAAGATGCCTGTACTACACGCCGGTATTCAGCGAGGTAGTGGTACCAAACCGGTCGAGCCGGCCCGTTCGAGCAGCAGCAAAAGCCGCCGCTTGGCTCCACCGCGTTTAAGAATTTCTTTATTAAGACAAATATAAAATTATAGTAGAATCCGTTTAAAAACTTTCGTAGACGGTGGTGGTATGCATCTACATAAACAATGTCGTCGCTCAGTCTGACTGTTCTGTCTCAAAGAAAACAGGTGAAAATTAGCACTTTGTCGAACTGTAACGATAGAGCCAACGTGCCAAACTACACTTCAGACAATTGTAAACTTTTATGCGAACTGTATTTGCATTCGCTTGTATTAAGCTTCGCGTTTCGACGATTGTTTGAAGTTGCAAAGGTTTAGCTTCAAATTAACGTATAACTTGGCTAAAATACCGATTATTTTAATAGAACGTTGGCAAATAAGTTTATGAGTATATTAGTATAATTAAACTTTTTTTTTAATATATAAATTATTAAATTACCATAAGTAAATTGCCTCACTGCGATGAAAAGCCTGCGATTTGAGAATTTTGAATCCGGGTGATATCCGGCGTGCTGCTTCCGGTGTTATCGGAGATTACATGACCACGTAATAATGCTTATTTATTATTTCTCTGACATGCAGGATCTCGCTAATGTTGTTTTATTCCTTCGACGCTGAATAGATGGTACATTTACTTTTTAAAAACTTTGGTGGTGTCGGTAGTGAAATTAGTATCCAGGTACTTACGTAGTATGAAATTAAATCGGAACGCCCTATAAGGTACCTTGGCTCCAGATACTATAAATCTATATCAATTTTATTATTCCATAGTATTTAGCAGTAGTTTGTTACTAAGACTTCGTTCTTTTATTATGAGAAAAGGGCAAACGATAAAGCGGCCCACCTGATGGTAAGTGATTACCGTCGCCCACGAACATGCTGCAACAACAGAGGAGCAACGACGCTCGACCAATAAACCACATAGTGGTACCCAGGACCGGGGAAGCGGCAGCCTCCCGATATTACGCCCGAGTAAGGAGGATGGCCTCGAAACTCGAACCCTGTGGGGGTACATACACCCCCAGGAGACGACCCACACTGCATAGAGGAGCTGCAGGTACTTCGCCGACCTTATATTTGGGTGATAGCAGGAAGGAAGACGAGGTAGGATGAGGTGGGGGAGTGGACTTCCGGTTACCTCATAAGTAGCGGCATCTAGTAGCAGACATGCTGCTACATGCATACGTTGCCGGTTAGTATGTTTGGGGAGGAAGGAGTGGGCCTCTGGTTACCCCACTCATCGAACGAATGTAATGTTCAATCACATTTTTCTATTATTCTGTAGACGAATTTTTGAATAACAAAGACCTTCCTAATAATAGTCACCATGTTTTTAATTTCGAGAAATTGTTACGTAACTGTATTTCAATGATGTTTAGTTTAATTTTAACGAAATTAATTAGAATAAATTTGATTTTTTTATAGACAACGTTTCGAGGACACATGATCACAGGATAAGGTGGAAAAATTGCCGTAAAAAATTAAAATTATGTATTTATATCTATTATATTTAATAGCATAAAAGCCATTGAAAATTCCGGACTAGATCCGGTGAGGTCCAACAGATGGCGCAATCATCATCATCATCATTTCAGCCTATCAGAAGTCCACTGCTGAACATAGGCCTCCCCCAAAGATTGCCACGAAGCTCGGTCCTGAGCCACCTGCATCCATCGACTTCCCGCAACACTGCGCAGGTCGTCACTCCATCTTGTGGGGGGTCGTCCTACACTGCGTTTGCTTGTACGTGGCTGCCACTCGAGTACCTTTTTTCCCCAGCGGTTGTCAGCTCTGCCAGCTATGTGGCCGGCCCATTGCCACTTCAGCTTGCTGATCTTTACGGTTATGTCAGTTACCTTAGTTCTGCTGCGGATATCATCGTTGCAGACTCTATCACGCAGAGAAACACCGAGCATAGCCCTTTCCATAGCGCGCTGAGCAACTTTGAGCTTCCTCATACGGGTTGCAGTGAAGGACCAAGTCTCGGATCCATATGTCATCACTGGCAACACGCACTGGTTGTATACTTTGGTCTTGAGGCTTTGCGGTATATGCAATACTTTTAAATAATTACAATTGTTGTTTTTAATATGAAATACTTTAAAAAATATTTTCAATTTACATGGGTACGAACGAAGCTTTGTTTGTGTGTAGAAAATGATAAAATAATATATTTTATTGTCCAAACTCTAAGTTAACAATTCGACGGACCGAAAAAACACGGTGTAAAAGAAAAAGGTAAATTCTATTTGTAGAAAGTTAGCGTTTATTAGGCGAGGTCAAATAGGGTTGTAGCTCATAAAAAAATAATTTATTTTTTACTTCAAAAATCTACTTTTAACCGCGACAGTAAATTACCGCAACGTTAAGTAAATTAATGTTCAGTATGGTTCTTAAATTTACAGGTTAATAAAGAACTGTGAAATTACCGATTAAAAGAGCTTACTTACTAAAGCTCGACGCTTCTAATATAAATAAAATTTTGTGGTTGAATGCAAAGTTTTTATAAGACCCAAGTATATTACTTTAACGAACAGTTATTATGTTAGAGAACTCGAGCCAAAATAGTTTTAAAACTAAGAAATGTTTATTTGCGCTATGGCATTAAAAAGAAAATTTTCTTAAATTTTACGTTTTGCTCGTGTGTTGACACAAAATTAAACCTTTGTCCAAGTCTGTCCAAATGCTGTATACCATTTGATCAATTTGTGTGACAACCCTGAGATTGACATAGCGTAGCTGTGAAAGAAGGCATTTGTTCCGTTTTTCGTGACCACTTTTAAAGAAGTTAAATGGTGTTTGTCGGTTGTTTAGTGAATTTTGTTAAAGACTTTCTAGCTCGTGTTATTGAGTTACTGAGTTTTGATGAAGTCCAAAAACACAGAAGGCTTGTTCATTTATTTGACACCAAACAAATTACTGAAACTAAAAATTAAGGTGGAAGGGAGAATGTAACCGTCTTCTTTTTCCAAATGCCGACCAGGTGAGGCACTCGTGCACCTGATAGCGAATAAACGAGCCTCTACTGATCGAATGATGGCAGAATAACACAGACTTGTGATAGGGAGCAGCATCACAAGCGCGTAGGTACGGGCACCCTGGTCTCCAACCCTTATGCCTATGGAGATGATTAAGGGCAAAGCTTTCTTGAAATTTATCCGGGCTTTTAGTAGCGCTTTTCTGAACAACCATATGCTCAGCGGTGGATTAAAGTAAATTGATGTAGTAGTTATTTATTTCAAACCACCATTGCTTACACCATAATATGAAGGTAGCTAAGGGCGGATTTAACACCGATTGGTATTCTCTGCCAGTCAAGTTGTCGTGGTTGGAAACAGTGGCCGGTGTATCAATGTATGTACGTATGTATGTATATATTCACGCCTTGTTCCCAACGGGGTAGGCAGAGACAACCTTCTTCCACTTGCTACGGTCCTGACATACGTCTCTCGCTTCTCCCACTTTCATCAATCTTCGCATGCATGCTCGTTGGTTTAGAGTACTCTTGACCTGACCTTTTTTCAGAACGTCTCCGATTTGATCGTGAAATGTTCGCCTGGGTCTTCCTCTCCCGACTCTACCATTGTATCAAGTTTACGTAAAAAAAATATATGATAAACATAACATCCTAATACTTAGCAAAACAACATAAAAATAATAAAAACAGTCGAATTTTATTTTCGATTATTACAGAATGTTCCCGAAACGGTATTTAATTTTTATTGGAGAGAACGGGCTTATATTTCAACCAGTGTACAGCCACCGTCATTTACCTATCAAATAGTTTCGTTAACATCGACTGGTAATTTATAAAACATAATTTCTTTTGCCTTGTCATTCGAAAAGTAAGAATTGCCAAGACATTATCCCCCATTCGTCACAATATATATTATATCAACAAACACATATGTATATAGATACATACCTAGACAAAATATTAGGTGCGGTGAAGCACTAATCTTTAGATGAGCTGAAAAAATGGAGAACCAAGATGGAGAAGTCAAGGAGACGAACATATGTTCTTTCCTGAAGACAAGAAAGGAAGCTACATTATTCAAGATGGAATAAAGTGGCAAATAGTATTCTAGGTTGACGCCTCTGTTGGATGTTGCGTCGTTTAAGACGAATGCGATATTAAGAAGATCTCAGTTCAGATAAGGGTAATCTGCATAAGCATAACCAATAATGTGTTAAACGAAAGTCTGTACAAGCATGTGCTTAATCATGTTCGGTAGAAAGTATTTTAGACGATCGTCTGTTAATATAGGTACACTCGATCGAGTGTACCTAATTTAACAGAGACTTTCTGATTTTGACCGTTTGAAACATGTATCATTTCAGTTTTCATTCCAGTAATAGTAGTCATTAATGAATGGCAAGTGATTGCCGTCGCCCACGTATATCTGCAACACCACAGGAGCTGCAGATACGTGGCCGAACTTTAAGGATATTTGTGGAGGGGGGAGTGGAAAGGGGAAGGGTCGCCCCTTCCCCCTTTCCACCAGAGATGCTGCAGATGCGTTGCCGGCTTTTAAAGGGTATTTGGGAGATGGGAAGGAGGATAAGGAGGGGGATGAGGAGGGGGAGTGGTCCTCCGGTTGCCTCGCTCACCGAACGAAACGCAGGAGCACAGACGCTTCCGCTTCACGCCGGTACTCTGCGGTGTTGTGACGATTGATTCTCATGAAACGATTATTACAAAGCCTTTAATATGATACGAACCTTGGCGCCGTGCCTACATCCCTCGCCTTACAGCGTAACGATTTATCAAACTTGACCCCTGCCTCGATGCGAATCATATATCAAAAGGCTATTGTTATTTTGGTATCTGCAAGCTATTGTGTAACGTTCAACAAGAGGCGCGTTACTTTGTAACAGAGCTTGTATGGTACATACATACAGAGACATTTGTACAAAACAAAACAAATGTAGTGTTTCAGGCAGCGTATGAAAAACTACATACAAAGAAATACGAATCGAAGTGTGTATTGTGAACATCAAAGTTCTCTTTTCAGTGGACTAAGTTATTGTTTTCAAAAGAAACATGATTTATTATTGTCACATATAAGTATTCTATCGTAGTATATTATTTTTGTATATATACATATAAACATAACATTTAGTTTGAAGTTATCTCCTCTGCACTCTGCGTCCTTTTACATTCTCTGTGCTCTCTAATAGGAGACTAGTAGAAAATGCCTCTTGGCATAAATCCTCCTATTTGTTATTTCATACGTGCCCTTAAATAAAGTTGAAATAAATACTTATGAAATGTGTTCATCAGATCATGTGAGTGTCGATAAAAGTCGACTGAGGTGAATGGCAGAAAAATCTCATGGACTACGTAAAATCAGTGGAATAACCATCACGTATTACCATCATCATCGTTTCAGCCTATCACAAGTCCACAGGTGAACATAGGCTTCCCCCATAGATAACCACTAAGCTCAGTCCTGAGCCACCTGCATCCATCGACTTCCAGCAATACTGTGCAGGTTGTCATTCCATCTTGTTTTTTCTCCAACGGTTGTCAATTCTGCTAGCTATGTGGCCGGTCCATTGCCACTCAGCTCAGCCATGACATATATCAAATTATCCAGGCGGGTGGCAGATACAGCAGCGTCTAAGGTTTTCTGATAATGAAATAAGCAATCCAAGCGGCGACTTTTCTCACCCTGGGTGGAGGCATGTTGTGCTTCTGTTTTTTCTTCTTAACCGGAGGCCAATTTCACCGTCCCTTCTACCCCCTCCCCCTGCCCCTCCCCAAATCCTTAAAATCCAGAAACGCACATGATTTTCTGGCGTTGCCGGTGTAGGTTTATTTTCTCATTGTCGGCCTCATGACCAGCAGTAAAATCTGTGTAGGCTGTGGAAAAAGAAAGACCAAAGCATTTCACAAATTTTAATAAGACGGATTTTCTTTAATACTTTTTTTTAATAGAAAATGTTAAAAGTTTATAAACCCTTTCAACTTCTTAAATTTTTGAGTATTATTATTTATGTCTACATTTATATAACTGTACCGAAGTGGTTATAAACGAAATTCTTGAAGTTAATTAATAATTTCAAGGGCAAACTTTCTTAATGAGAATCTTTTCGATAAACTGTGAATATGAATCGTCACCGAAACATTTATCGATATCTTAATTACAAGAACATCGATATCGACAAAGAATTGACGAACGAAATGACAGTCCACCTGGAAAGTGGCCCATGGGCTCCTGCAAACATCTTCGGACGGAAATGGGTAAAAAGAAGGTGAACTGAGATGTAATTCTTCGCAGCCTGTTATTATGCTTGCTCTACACCTTTTAAACCAGAACACAACAATACTCATAGATGCACTATACAGTACATTAGCGATAGAAGTATGTAATGAGACAACTGAGGCATGAAATGCTGATGGGCCTGGATGTGGGAATCCAATGATGTTTTTTCCAAATCAGCATCCCTGGGTAGACTCATTGAGTTCACTCTCGGTTAAGTATCGTCAAAGTCAACACCTTAAGTTAAGTTTCAATTGAATTATGGATCAAATAACGTTTCAAATGTTTTTTTGGAATTAAATCATCTGTCCCGAAAACTTGACTCTTTTTTTTGTTTCTAGGAAAGGCGACAAACGAACAAGCGGCTCGCCTGGTGATAAATTATTACCGTGGCCTACGTACATCAGCAATATCAGAGATGCTGCTGGTGCGTTGCCGGCCTTTAAGGGGATTTGGGGATGATAATTCAAATCGTTATGTGGTGATTGAAATCCGCCATGCCACTTCCATTAATTCTACATCAATGTCGAAATAAAATTTTTATTATTTCTCAGACATGCAGGTTTCCTCACGATGTTTTCCTTCACCGCTGAGCACGTGGTAAATACAGCACTTAAAATTGCTATTAACAATTTTAGTGGTGCCGGCACTGGGGATCGAACCCAGGTCACTCGCGCTCTATGAAACTAAAGTGAGCGCCCTGACCACTAGGCTACCACGGCTCCAGGCTTGTTTCAATTATTTTCTCCCTTTTTTTTTACAAGTTTCACTAATTGGAAGAATTAAGTTCGAGGATAAAGTTTCGCGCTAAATCTCCCTCACCGAGGCTACGGAAAACATACTAATATCTTTCAGAGTTTGTATTGATTTCGGAGTTACCAGAGTTTCATTGTTATCCGTTTCGTTCGTTTCATCATTAGTTTGCTATATGTCATTATAATCATAAAATAATGATAATATATTTATTGATTTCTTGAATTTACGCGAACACTGCACATTTGAAATGATACTGTAATTTACGGATTTCATTGCGTTTGATTGTGTTATTGTCGTGAGTTTCGACGAGTGCTTTAGAGCAGGCGCGATCACGAGGGTACGTAGCATTCATTATTATTAATTTACTAGCTTTTACCCGCGACTTCGTCCGCATAAGTTTTTTTGTTTTCTCCCGGCTATAAGTCCCCCTGCAACAATGTCCCACTATCGTGTTCCAGTCCTCAACTTCACATCAAAATTTGTTCAAAAGCAACCTAAGCTACATAATGGATAGCTCCGAATGTTTCCTTAGTAAATATAAAAAGTAAATAATGTAAATCGGTTTAAAATACTACTAACTACCTACCTGCCAACCCCCGATGTTAGACAGTGTGACATCCGTAACATCGTCTGCGTAGGAAGTACTAACTTAATGTAAGTAGTATAATAATGTAGGAAGCTAAAAATAAGAGGCCTTATTACTGTAGTACATTTTGTAAACTATGTTCTTTGTTTTCCCTCTCTGGCCAACACATGGAGATTCTGTGGACTTGAAACACGTGAGCAAGCCACGTATAATTGTCCGTGAGAAAAACAACTCTTTTCTAAATTAATGCCGGCTACTTTTAATGTTTGCCCTGAGCTTTATTTATCGTCATAGCGAATGCGATTTTCAGCGGAAACTGTAATCTCTTAAACTGGAATGGCAAATCTGTCGGAATTATGGGTATACGGGGGATTAAAACGTTCTCTCCTTTTGCCATTCCAGTCATAATGATTGCTTTTACAATATTGCGACCGAGGTGTGTCACTTGCAACCGTGTGCCATTACACAGTCTTGGTGCATCTAAATTCCGCATTAAAAGGACAGGAACGCCTACTTTCAGCCTCAGTTTGTGTGAAGGTACTCCCGACAGTTCTAAAGAATTAAGAAATTCTACAGGGTATGATGTTACTTGTTCAGTATCCATTACAGTGTCTACAGAGAGAAACTCAACAATATCACCTTCCACGCGTGACATAATTTGCTCGTTTATCTGTCCCACCATTTCATTCGTCGGCGCTAAAATTGCTCTTTCACATAACCAGTCTCTATTCCTCATATTAGTTAGCAGTTCGCTATAGACGAAGTTATTTAGATCATCTGGATTATGCACAACATTGCAGAATTCACGATCCAATGTAATCATGCCATTACCATCCTTTGCCATACGATCTTCTCCAATTTTAAGAAGAGCAGCAGCATATTGTCCAGATTGTACATCATTGTGTAGTTGCACTCTCATATTTGTAGACAGACTAAACGTTTTTACGTGCACCCATAACGTTGACGCTTTTAAACACGCATTTATTTCATCTGCAGGGGTGCCTTTAGTGATAACCGGCAAAGTCTGTCTAAAATCGCCCGCTAAAAGTACCACCATCCCCCCCATGATATTTGGATTACTCTTGATGTCTTTCAAAGTCCGATCTAGAGCTTCAATTGCTCTTTTATGGGACATAGTACACTCATCCCAAACTAATAATTTACATTGCTGCAACATACGTCCACGCTCGCTGTTTTTACTTATATTACAGACTGGCATTTCTTCATGGGCTAAGTTTAATGGCAGTTTAAGCACCGAATGTGCCGTTCGACCACCATTGAGCAGAGTGGCGGCTATTCCGGAAGAGGCAACTGCTACAGCAATTCCTTTATCTTTTCGGATTTGCGCTAAAAGCAAGTTTAAAAGAAAGGTTTTTCCCGTGCCTCCGGGAGCATCCAAAAATAACAAACCACCTTCGCCATCTTCGATTTTTTTTAAAACATTGTCAATCAAAAGTTATGTAGTACTATATTAATTCTGTGGTGTAGGTAATTAGATTTTATCTGTATGTAATTTAACAGTCAGTTGAATAAAAAATCGTATACAAATCAGATCAATAGCTATGGCGTAATGTGATTCTAGACAGAGTTTTAATGTTGTAGATAGGTAGCTGTGTATAGGTTCCTGTGGGAATGAGATATTTTCCCGAAGTAAAAAGTAGTCTGAATTTTGGTACCTTCCTACCCTATAAGTTAAGTAGTGTGATGGTATGTCGCTAAGTTTCGATCCAAGTAAAACTGTTAAATAAAGACAGATGCATCAAAATTTTATAATAAATTCCTAAATTATGGCGCCTACCGACCCTCTAAGTTAGAAAAGTGATCAAATACTAACTTTAAGTCTTAGTAACACTCATTTAAAAAAAAAACATCAAAATCATTTCAGTAGCTATGGCGTCATTCGCTTCTTGACACGATCACGCTAGATTTCCGCGGGAATGAGGTATTTTCCGCCGTAAGAAGTAGCCTGTGTCCGTGCCTAGGATCCTATCTTTATATTAACCAAGTCTTATAAAAATCCGTTCAGACGTTAAGGCGTGAATGAGGTAAACTTTTAAACCAAACTATTAAAATCACTAACTTAATTAGTTTTCTGCCTACTGCCTACGCCTTAAGTACGATAGCATGAATATTAATAGCCCATATCCTTTCTAGGTTACTATCTATCACCTAACTAAATTTCATCAAAATCCGTTCAGCCGTTTAGGCATGATGAAACAAAACTCCGCCAAAACCATAAAAAAATCACTAACTCAATTCAGTTTTCTGCCTACTTCCTACCCCCTAAGTACTATGACGTGTTCATTTTGATCTTATATCCGTTTTTAGGTAACCATCTATTACCTTACTAAATTTCATCAAGATCTGTTCAGCCTTTTATACGTGAAAGAGCAAAAGTCGCAACAAAACGACTAAAAATCACTAACTCAATTTAGTTATCTGCCTACTGCCTACGCCTTAAGTACGATAGCATGAATATTAATAGCCCATATCCTTTCTAGGTTACTATCTATCACCATACCAAATTTCATCAAAATCCGTTCAGCCGTTTAGGCGTGAAAGAGGAACAGACAGACAGACAGAGTTACTTTCGCATTTATAATATTAGTATGGATTTGTTTCATTTCATTTCATGTAAAAATGTTAACATATGTCCTACGTACACAGACGTAGATTATATAGGACGATCTACCATTTACACACACAATTTACAATATATAATGATGGATTAAAATCTCTCATTACTTTTAAGACATTATTAATTATATTACCTTATTGATTAGATGTCAAATGCCTTATAAACAACTAAACAACAATTGAAAACAATATAGAGACAGTCAAAATTTCAATTTCATTAACTTTTAAAGAGAATTGTTATATCCACAAAATAGAATCTCAAATATCAAATGCCTACCTAACAACAACCATATTAAAAAGAAAAATATGTAATTAAAATATATCCAGTGTTAGACCAAAATTCTAATTACTAATTTTTGAAAAAAAAATTTAAATGTCCAAAAACAACTAAAATCTCATTATAAGTTAAAAGTTAAGCTTACAACTATTATTACTTATAATTAACTGAATTAGGATGGTTTTTTTTTACGTTTTGTGTGTGGGAGAGCCGAGCGGTGACTTTGGCTGCTGCACGAATGAGCACACACCGGAAGCCCTAAACCCTCTACCTCATTATCCCTCCCATCAATCAAGCATCCATAATGGCCGGCAACGCATTTGCACCTCCTCTGGTGTTGTAGATGTATGGGAGCGACGATAATCACTTACCATATTGACTGCAACGTAAAAAAAATCATCAATTACTTCAAAATATTAACCATAATATATAAGTAGCGACAATAACTAAAAATAAAATTATTTATTCCTAACCGGACTGTTTGAAGAAAATATAATAAGTTATCCTTTTAATTAAGGCAGGTATTATGCTAAAATAAGCTTTTGGGTCAGTTCAGAGCTTCATTGTATGGAGCATTTAGGTTAACAAAAGCTATTCATCTCTTTCACGATTGTCAAGATATGCAATATTAAGGAGCTTTTTGATACAAAAGCGAATGTTGCGTATTTTTCTACATACTCGTTTTTGAAGAACATACTCGTATATTTACCTAAATTAAGATTTAGTTGATAAAGAAATAATTTTTCTTTGGTATATAGTCAGATTTTCAAGGATTTTTCCTTTAGTCGCCTCTTTGGACTTCATAAACCTAAATAACTAATTATTTGTTAGGTCATTTTTTATTTTTATATCCTTTGCATTTTCTCTTTATTGTCTGATCTCTTTATGTCTGATTAGAACCCTTTTTAGTGTATTTTACAAGTTAATAGAAGTTATTAAGAACCAAATTAGGTATAACTATGAACGACGAGTAGGAAATAGTGTGATAAGAGAAAAGTATGGCTTGCTAGACGATGTTCTGATCTGTATTGAGAAAGGAATACTTCGGTGGTTTGGAAAAGTAGAAAGAATGACCGAGGAGATAGTTTCTAGGCAAATATTTTGTAAAGAGAGTGACAAGGTCGGCGAAGGACGCTGGACGGAGGTCTAGGTCTGGCACTCGCATAATACAGGCATGAAGTAGAGGCATCTTGTGCTTCTGCCTTTCGTTCGGTGAGTGTGGTAAGCCTTAAAGGCTGACAACACACCTGCAGCGCCTCTGGAGTTGCAGATGCACGTGGGCCACGGTAACCACGCACCATCAGACTCATTGCTCGTTTGCGTCTATCGACCCAATTGGCGATATACAGAAGATGGGCAAATTTAGAGTACCGGTAATAGATGATGTACATGTTATGGATGTGAAAGAAGCGAGAGAGTCAGGTCGGTGTCAGGATCGTGGCAAATAGAAGACCGTTGTCTCTGGGTGACAGGCGACAGAGTTTAGATATGAGTGTGTGTGTCTATGTTACATTCGGCTGCGACTATGCACGGCAATTCGATATGAATAAATGTCTTCACTGAAAACCAGCGCCACTGTCTATCAATAGCACCATCACGATAGAGCACAATACAATGTCATTAATCTATGTCATATCAAAAAAATATTTTGACGCTTTTCAACTCACCGACCCATTTCGTGAAGACATAATAACATGAAAGAAATATTTAATGGTCTATATCGGGGTATTATCAAAATGCTAACCTCATGCGCAAGCAGTCCACCCTGCTAGTTAACAAGCAACCATTTGCCGCACCCTCATCCCACAGACTGGTGATGGGGAGCAGGATAACTGCTGCGAGAGTATCGGCACTGCGTTCACCAACCCCGCTCCTTCCAGCTCGCTTGTCCAAAACCTACTATGAAAAGTGTGACGCTTTACTGGAGAGGTCTATGTTTAGCAGTGGACTGAAATAGGCTGGTTTTTTTTATAGACGAAGGGGTCAAACGAGCGTGCGGCTCACCTGATGGTAAGTGATCACCGACGCCAGACAGCAGAGGAGCTACAGATGCGCTGCCGGCCTTTAAGGAAGGAAAATGTATTCATAGTGGAAAGAAATATTCTATTGCAGAGAATGGAACTTTTCTAAAACCTCTATAAATTTTGCGCTATGGCTGTTGCTTCATATAAACATAATTATTACTAGATTATAATAACAGTCTGTAAAGGTCCACTTCTGGATAAGGGACACCGGACGCCATGCTGCTCGAGTGAGAGCTGGAGGACTTCACACGTACTCGAAATATTTTTCTTTTCTTTATTATCTTCTCAGACATAAAGATTTCTTCACAATGATCACCTTCACCATCGAGGGCTTAATAAACTCAGCCCTTTAAATGTCTATTAACAATTTTAGTTATGCCGGCAGCGGGAACCGTACAGGAGTCACTCGTACTATGAAATGAAAGCGAGCGCCCTGATCACTACGATACCATGGTAGATTTTTTTTTAAGGTGTACGTGGGCGATGGTAAGTGATTACCATCGCCCACGTACATCTGCAACAACAGAAGTGCTGCAGGTGCGTTGCCGGCCTTTAAGTGTATTTGGGAGATGGGAGGTAGGATACGGAGGGGGATTAGGCCTCCGGATACCTCACTCACCATAAGCATTACTGCCTCTACATTACGCCGGTATTCTGCGAGGTATTGATACCAACCCAGTCGAGCCGGCCCATTCAAGCACCAGCAAAAACCGCTGTTTGGCTCTACCACCTTTAAAAGCAATGCCATTTATTAAGTAACATTACTAATATTCCTGTTAACCCTCCAACTAAACATCGCAGCTTGTATCTGGAGTGGTTCACGACAATAGTCAAATGACGGGCTCGAACTTACGACGTCATGTTTCGTAGTCCGCACCCTAATCCATTATGCTATTGGCGCTTAATACAATAATTATTTAATTGTTCATTCATCTACTTCTAGACCACACAATACATATCGATAATAAATTATCTAGACCATTGCATTTCTTGTCTCTGACAGTATATCTGAATCTATTATTATTTAGGTTTCACTTTGTATAATAAACTCTCATTTAAGAACCCACTCTGTGTTTCCATCATGTAGTATCAGTAGCATTCATTGCTATGCAGACGACAGCACGGGTGATGCCCTATATACAGGCCGTGCGAATATTTCTCGGGAACACGTTGACGAGTGCCGGAACAAACTTGTGTCTGAAGTCGAGACCTTGTTATTCAAAGTCTCGGATTAGCGTCGACGTAATTTGGTCCTATTCAACCCCAAAAAGAGACAGGTTTGCGCGTTCACCGCTAAAAAGAATCCCTTTGTCGTTTCTCCTCTTTTTGAGAACATTCCCTTATTGGCTCAGCCAGTATTAGAATCCTTGGCGTTGACATATCAAGCGACGTTCAGTTCCATGGTCACCTGGAGGAAAGGCCAAATTGGCCTCCAAAAAGCTTGGTGTGCTCTGTAGAGGCAGGACAGTATTTCATGCCGGTCCACCGTTTGCAACTTTATAAGGCGCAAGTTCGGCCCCACATGGAATACTGTTCTCATCTCTGGGCAAGGGCACCCCAGTACCAACTCCTTCCATTTGACCACATCCAACGTCGAGCGGCTCGAATTGTCGGCGACCAAGCTCTCTCTGATCGGCTTGATTCTTTGGCCTTGCGAAGAGATGTTGCTTCTCTTTGCATTTTTTACAAAATTTTCCACGGGGAATCTTCTGAGGAACTTTTCGGATTGATCCCAGCTGCTGAGTTTCACCATCGTACATCGCGACAGAATTCGAAGTTCCATCGATACCACCTAGATGGTTGGCATTCCACCACAGTGCGTTTTAATCGAAGTTTTCTGCCACGCACTTCCATTTTGTGGAATCAGCTGTCGCCAGCAGTATTTCCGAACAGTTACGACTTAGGGACCTTCAAGAAAAGAGCTTATTCCTTCCTTAAAGGCCGGCAGCGCATCTGTAGCTCCTCTGGTGTTGTGGATGTTCATGGGCGTCGGTGATCACTTACCATCAGGTGAGCCGCACGCTCATTTGCCCCCTACTTCTATAAAAAAAAAATGCAGTAAAATAATGAGTTTCATATATATATCTTACATACTTTTACACAATACATATACGTCGTTAACTAGAATATTATGAAGTGACATGAAGTAGAGGCATCTTCTGCTTTTGCGTTTCGTTCGGTGGGTGAGGTAACTGGAGGCCCACACCCCCACTCCATTCCACTCCTCTTCCCTCCCATCTCCCAAATATTCTCAAAGACCGGCAGCGCATCTGGAGCATCTATGGTGTTGCAGATGTATGTGGGCGACTGTAATCACTTACCATCAGGTGAACCGCTTGCTCGTTTGCCATACAAAAATGATTTTAACTTTTTCGCTGTCCGTGATATCGTTTAACGAACCGACCAGACCACTGAGGTATGAAAATATTTTCACTACGTCACTGTTGTATCTATGTTATCTATATATTTCATTTTTTTTTTAGACTATTATAATATTAATTCTGCTCACAGCCGTGTTTATTATGCGCCAGCAGATTAAATTCCGTTTCGATACTTCGAGTAAAGCTTTTTGATTGATCAAATGTTCGTTGTGTTGGAAGTAACGAAGCAGCGCCGATCCGTTAAAGTCGGTGTGATGTATTGCTCTGCAAGGAGTGCCGGCGATGTTGCCAGCAACAATATTATTTCGTTAAATGGATATCACAGTATTTATCTTGCAATATTTAAAGGTAAATAAAAGCAGAAAGCTGAAAGTTGCTCGACGGGCTATGCTCGGTGGTGAGATAGAATGTGTAACGACGATATCCGCAGAATAAGGATAACGGACATATAGCCGTAAGGATCAACAAGCTGAAGTTGCAATGGTTCAGTTCTCGAGTGATAACTTCATACAGACAGACACGGTGTAGGAAGACGCCAGGCAAGATGAAGCGACGTCCTCCATAATGTTGCGGGAAGTCGATGGATGCAGATGGCTTCCGAACAAACGAACACCGATTCCTGTCAAGGATGATCGATTGATGGCAGATATTTTAGAAGCTTAGAGAGATATTCAGTAATTACGAGATTAAAATATTCATTAAACTTGCTTTCATTTTAATTAGAATTGAGAGTAATCAATTTAAATGTTAGTAAATCGCGGTCTTTGTGTTTACTTTAACTCCTCCGGTGTTGTGGATGTTCATGAGGATCGGTGATCACTTATCATCAGGAGAGCCGCATGCTCGTTTGTGCCCTTCTTCTATAAAAAAAATTTCGACAAAGCCAGAGTCATTGAGATGTCTCATATTTATTAGTTTATTGGAGAAGAATAGTTCAGCCCTAATATTGGGTATACTTCTTTCGAACGGCGAATTTTATGTACCTCGAAAGTGTACCGAAAGTGGTGTGGCTAACCCTTAAATATCAAAAATTAAGTAAACAGAAACTTTATTTCTTTATTTAAACCTCCATGCACAAAGTGATACACATGGCTGCACTAATGCCTAAAGGTATAGAGAATATCTCCATGCCCATGCCCCAGTCAACCATTGGGCTGAGTAGAGATATTATAGAGGCGATGCAGCTGAACGAAATCAAACAAATCACAACTTTAATGATCGGCTAGTGAGGGAATATGTGAAAAATAAAGGTAACTTTAACATGAAAAATTTCGTAAACTGTATCAGATACAAATTTGTAATTTGAAGGTAGCTGAATAACTGAACTCTGTCAAACTTCTATCTTTACCTACAATGAAGATACAGGAGGCTTAAAAATGCCCTGAGTTCCTTCTAGAAGGTTGGTACAGCCTTGCTCGTGTTTTTTTGCTCGACTCAGCCGGGGCACTTCAGCCGAAACTAATTTTGAATAGGTTTTTTATTGGGTTTAGCCATTATTAATAAATAAATCTAAAATTTAAACTAGGTCCTTAACCAAAATACTAGTATTGCAGCCAAACTAATCTGATACTAGGCAACGGTATATTTGTAATTGAACTCTTACCTAAATAGATTAAATCTGACCATTCTAATATAGATTAAGCATTAATCTTTGTGGTGTTGTTTGTGATATATATCGCAACATTTGAAACTGTTATTTGATTGCATTTGTTTGTTATGTTAAATCACAGACATTTTACATGTTAATCACACAACGCCTGAAATCATAAATCAGACAGATCCAACACATGTTTAACGTGTGAAGTCTTTGTTATACTGAGGGATTTGAGCAGAATAAATGATGACTTAAGGGTTCACGTCAGGGACTTTTGAAACTAGAGAGTTTGTAAACGTTCCCGAAATATGTTAAGCTTCGTTAAAATTAGTTCTTTTTGTACTATTGCATGTTCTACCTTACATGATGGTACCAGAAAAGTATTATATCGATTTAAAAAATAAACCATAATGATTCAATCATGACTTTAAATAATTTCTGTATTTGTTACTTTTATCGGTATCCCCTTTGCTAACTTCTCTCTCTCTCTCTCTCTCTCTCTCTCTCTGAAATACATGCCATATACATTACAGTTACATAAAAGTCTCAGAAAACGGGTATAACTATTAAATAATTTACACAAATTATAATTATTATGAACAGCTGTTTATTGTCTTTGCCATGATTCATAGTATTTCACTGAATTCAATCGACGTATTTCATCTACTTTAGGGGGAATGAAAGAGATCAGCCCCGAACGATAGAGCGCTCATTCTCTACGTGTACAGCATAATAACGTGAAAGATTTTCTGACAATGTAATTCATTGTTTTGTTCTGATAATATCAGCCCTTATTTTAAGATATTTTGATCGTTACATTATCTCATGTATGTCGAATTCATTAAGTACTCCGCTTCACCCCTGTCGCCGCCTAAGGCACGGCCAGTAAGTCGCGTCCGGCCAATAACAATTTGTCATTAGAGGAGGCAGCAGACCCGAGATAATTTCGTTCATTACAGTGATAATAGACATTCCAATTGTCGATCAAAGACAAAGCATTGTAACCTCCTCTGATTGTTGTAATCAAGATTAGTATTTTGATTATTTGCATAGATGCACTAGATAAACATTAAAAAAAAATAAGTAGAAATATCGATCGATTGCCACAAAATGTTCTTCTTCTAACATAGCAGCTCTAAATAACCCACTGCTGAACATTGAACATGTAGAAATAATTAAATGAAAACTGTTCATTTCTTTTGTATGTCACTACAATATTAGAAGCTTAGAGACATAAATTAAAGCATCGGGATATAGCATCAACCTCAATACCTCTCCTGTGTGTAAAATTAACATATTGGTATAAAAGTTCCTACAAAAGCAAACTATGTAACAGATGAGAAACGTGTGACACGATAGCACAAATGATTGATGTTCGGTTCTGGTTGTGTCGTCTTTCAACACTGCATCTGATTTTCCCTCAGATCTAATAGCATAAGCGTTACATGGAAGGAATACGTATGAGTCTTTCTGAGTACGCACGCATGTACATTACGTCACTATAATATCAACTGCGCATTAGACAAATGCCTGTAGTATATGGATGATGTTGTTGTCGTGGTTGTCGGAATGGATGAAAATCGGAGAGGCTGGAGTAGAAGCGTCCTCCCGAAATCTCGCACATCTGATCTGATAGCCACTCTTTTCTTGCGAAAGCTTCTTTCATACGAATAGTATTAGCTGTAACCGTTTGATATTCAGATTGTCGACAGCACCGTCCCTGTTCAACATGTTTATGGATTGGTCACGTCAAGTGGATGGTTATTGTGCCATCTCAGGAAAGCCATGAAATTTTCCAAGTTATTATATTTTCTAAGTAAAAAATTCTGTCACCTACATGTTTATCTTCTTCTTTAGCCAATTTATTTCTTCTGCTGAACCAGGATCTGCTGAACTGGTTCCCACTCAAAAAGTAAGATTTGACCATATCTACCAAGTTGGTGAACGCACTACCAGTACCTTCACTCTAGTGGTACTGCTCCTCGTTACTCGTCTGTGGGATTTGAGTTCTACAAATTCGCATGGATATTGCGCTAACAGTCAATCACCAGAGCCTCGTTTGTTCGCGTGCAAAGTACATACGCAAGTCAGTTTGGAATTCGGAGAATGAGCCGGTATATTCCCTTACACACCGAATACATACAAAGGTACATTAACATTTGGTTCATAATAATGTGATCAATCTGAATGCTGTCGTCGGCAGGGTCGCATCGTTGCGGTGCAGCGGAGATAATGGTGATAATTAGAGTGCTAATGGATGCCCATACATCACTCAGATACAGTGCATGGATTCTGAGATTTAATAATGGCCGTATTTAAATGATTTTGTTTTTACTTATATAAGCTTAACCTATTCGCATAAATGTATGTATGTGATTTCAATGTAATGGAATCTTTTAACTTGCGGGCCTCCTGCTCGCGAGTCTCTACCGCTGAAGCTGTAAAGGCCACTGGACCAAGAGCATATCTACCGTGGGGGGGTTTTAGTCGGTCAATGCTGATTCCGACATAACCAGCCATAGAAGACGGTGACGGGTAGGTGCGAGCACCTTTCCCCATCGTTAAACTAAAAAAAGGAATATTTCAATTAACTTTTAACCCACTTACAGATGTTTGAATAGTTTTTAATTTTGCTCATGTAATGATTTCTTGTATTTACGAGAACACTACACATTTTAAATGAAAGTATTATTTACGAATTTTGACGCGTTTAATTTTGTTTTTATATTTCCGACGTTTCGATTGTTTAACAGCAGCCGTGGTCACGGGAGGACAGAAGTGTTGGATGTCCGGATGTTAATAAGTAAATAACATGGGTTAACTTTAGCATTTATTTATTGATTTTTGATTCCTTGATCGCCCAATCCATTACATCAGATTTGATAGAACACAAATCCTTCCAAAAGACTACCGATTCCTGCCTAGGATGATTTACGAGGCTATTCAAATGAAAAAACATCCCTATTTCAATAGAGAAGATGGCTGGTTACTACCAGCGGCTTGGGGTCCAGAAATAAACAAAATTTTATCTAAAACCAAGCATATCATTACACTACACGACCTCAAGATACTGTAAACAGATTCTGCGTAGATCGGACCAAAAATAAATAATGAAGGTAGCCCGACCTAACTATGATATTTGCACATTAAAAACCGATTACAATATAAAGGATGTCTCAGAATGTTTTTCGTTTTTAGATGTTAAATAAAAAACAAAATATCGATTGAATCTCGTTTTATTTAATATTATTTTAAAGAGCAATTCTTGAAGTTTATTTATGAAAAACAACTGTTTGCAAATGCACCATTCATATGTTCCCACTCATTTAACCTAGAGCTGAAAGTTTCAATAACTCGCTGGAGCACCGCTCTTGGAATAGAGTTGATTTCTTCAGTGATTCTTTGCTTCAACACATTCAGGTTGGGTGGCAATGGATTGTAAAGTTTGCTTTTTAGGTAGCCCCATAGGAAGAAATCATTCTGAGACACCCTTTAATAATATGGTACCATCGAGCTGTTCTCTCGATATATAGCAGTAACGAAACTATAAAATGGGTACTAGTAAACCTTTTGATTTAGGGCTCATTATCGTGTCCCATTAATTACGTCCTATAACAAGAACCTGTTGAAAACGGGAAGAAAAAAACTTGTGTAAATAGTCTCAAAGAAATTACAAATACTCAGTTGTCTATTATTTTATACTCTATTAGTTATACTACTTATATAGTTGTCAATTTTTTTTTTTTTTTTGTGAAAAAATAGGCCTGCGTTTGACCTCAATCTTGCCCGATGGAAAGCGAAGATGAGGCCTAGGATGGTACACGCTTGCCTAGATGTCTGTTCACTTTGGCTATTTATTATTTTTATTTGTTCACTATTATTTTATACTCGCAAACTAATTAACTATTAATTGCAACTACGTGTAACGTGTTATTCAGATTTCTTTAAAATGGTTTAAGGAAGGTGATGCCTTTTACATGCGCTATATATCTAAACACGTGCTCTGTTGACACGGCTGGATAAACGATGCTTTTGAGAGGGTTTTACTAGGATTTCTACGTTTACTTTTTTCTAAGAAATCTTGGAAGTAGATTCATAATATAATTGGGTTTACAAAGACAACGGCTCGCGTATATCCCGTTTTTGTATTCACTTAAAGTAATAAAGCTATCTAGACGCTGCACGAATTTCCATCTTCTTTTTGTAGACATCGTTGCATTCGAATAAAGCGTTACGCTTCGTCATTTTCTGGCTTCAAAGAGCATTGGAATGATTCACCCGCGTAATCTTAGTATGAATAGGATTTTAATGAGCTAATACGCTAACACTTAATCACCAATGAATAATGGCTGGATTAACCTCTGCTTTGTTCAAATCACACACATCATTAGTTTTAGAGTCCGGCTGTGTTGTATTTGTTTCATGCCGCTGATATGTATCCAACTCATCCTCGGATCCTAAGGGATAGGCACTTACTGTACGTTCACTTATAACGTACGAATTCACAAACGGAATATTAAAGTGTCACATGTTGCGAATACGTTTGCGAAATCGTATATCTGCTGTCAGCGTATACCCCCCGGAGCGCACTCTTAAGTTAATCATTTATTCTGCTCAAAGCGCCGAGCAAATGATCGCACGTAAAACCCCCGTTTGTGGTAGTATTCCCACTAGTTAATACTTTACTGGGTGAAAGAAATGAAATGAAAATACACTTTATTGTACACCATTAGCAAAAATAGGAAAAAATAAATAAATAAAAAGAATTGGCGGCCTTATCGCTTAGAAGCGATCTCTACCAGGCAACCATTTTGCAGAGGAAATAATGACAAGGTGAGCAAGGGTTAAGGGAGTACGCAAGCTACAAAGAAGTAAAAATATTATATAATAAATATATATTGATATACAGAAACATACATATATATGGGTGTTTGTTGTATAAACGTAAAAAATTTCCACATGAACGAGTTACTGACTCTTATCTAGTCTAGTAACTAGGAATTACACGCTTGAGTCTGTTTCTAGCAGTAATAGTAGTATTCGCTATTCTCTAAAGATGTATTTATTTATTAAATTTTCATCATATACATATAGTCCAAGGTTAAAATTTAGGTGATGAATTTTAAACATTTAATAGCATTGCCTTGTTTAGAAAACAAATAAACTACGTTAAACCAATAAACCGTCGTCGTCGTTTATAACAAGTTGCCGCTTAGTTTTAAAAATAATGAAATATCGTCATAAAATCCCCTACTAGGTAAGGTAAGTCATTAACGTAAGTAACGAAAAGAAATGGGCTGAGAATAGAGCCCTGCGGAACGCCTATTAATACCATCGACTCTAAAGAATGCACCGTTGATTGAAATTTTTAAATCTTATTACAATACAAGATAGAAAGGTAGATAGAAGTAGTGTATGTTTTATACCATAATGATATAGTTTCCTGATAAGCTTTTAATCATGAACGAAATCGGATGCCTTGGCGAGATTATAGAAGACACGTAAAGCTTCCGGTGTACGCTTTCTGGCTACAAATCTATGCATACTCAGCTCTACATTAGAATCGGTTGTAGAGCAACCCATTGTATAACCAAATTGGTTATGATGTAAAAGTTTATTTCAATATTTTATTGAATTGTTAATTTTGAATCTAATAATTTTTTGCTTACAAATTATGACTCGGCTAAGTAGAACATACTTATTTAAATATCTTACTATAACAATATACTTTGCCTCTCCGGTGAATTATAAGGTTTTGCTTACTTTGAAGTTACAATAGAACACCTGAAAGTATTTTTTGTATGACGACCCAACTAGTAATTATGGACGTAGATATACCATGGAAGGACCACATTTGACCTACCGGCCTGGATTGTTACTATTATAAACTGGTTCTGATTGTGGGTGCTGGTCTGCTCGAGTTTGCAGTGCACTAGGAGTTTAGATGGCTAGGAGACAGACATTTTCTTGCTTGTATTGCGGAGAGGATTCCAGTGTACAAAAAATGTGTTAATGCAATTCCGAACGTTTCTAGTACTATGCACCGCTGAAACTTAATAGGTATAACTTCTGCAACAGCACAGGAGCTGCCGGTGCGTTGCTTTTTTTGCCCGGATATTTGGGTGATGGGAGTGAGGATGAGGTGGGGGAATGGGGAGGGCGAGTGGGCCGTCGGTTACCTCAGTCACCGAACGAAATGCAGAAGCACAAGATGAAAAAGATGTGACTCGAGTAGACGGCCCACCTGATGGTAAGTTATAACCGACGCCCACGTACATCTACCATATCATAAGTCGCTTCTACTTCGAGCAGCGGCTCGTTAGGCTCTACCAGTTCTGGTAAATTAAAAAAAAAATTATTTAAAATGTAATCTTAATAAGATTTGTAGAATAAATGTTTCTAGATCTGCTTTTGTAATTGACCTTTGCTAATTGCTCGTTGCTAACATTTGGATTTGCATTCTTTGGTCACACGTGATTCTATTTGCATAAATGCAATTACGTAGATATGTTTCTCTTATAAGGTTTGTAAAATATTCATTTAATTATTCATTTCTTTGTCAATTATCATCATTGTTAATTAATCTAAAAACGC